>CM062295.1:785065234-785665234 GCA_031216915.1 Pictodentalium vernedei
GCAGTTAATATTTGTGGCCAGTGGTTAACATTTGTGGTTAGTGGTTAACATATTCGGTGAGTTGTTTACATTTGTGACCAGCAGTTAATATTTGTGGCCAGTGGTTAACATTTGTGGTTAGTAGTTAACATTTGTGACCAGTGGTTAACATTTGTGGTTCGTGATTAACATTTGTGGCCAATGATTAACATGTGTGATCAGTGATTAGCATTTGTGGCCAGACGTTAACTTTCCTTTTTTTGGTTAACATTTGCGGTTAATTAGTGGTAAACATTCGTGGTTTGCTAGTGGTTAACACTTGTGGATTGCGGTTATCATTTATGGTCACTGCTTAATATGTGTGGTTAATAGTTAGCATTCGTTCAATTTTGTTACTGATAGTTAACATTTTTGGCTAGTGGTTAACATCTGTTGCTAGTGGAAAGCATTGGTGCTCATTGGTTACCACTTGTGGTCAGCAGTTAACATTCGGATTCTTTACTTTTGATTTGAGGCCGCTCTGTGCTTATGGAGACGGGCGATATACAAATTCCTGGGTTTGATTTGGAGCCATTCCACTTGTGAAATATTTCGCAGTGCATGGCGTAAATATTTGCACTTGAACATCATACCCATGGTACTCGAGATAAAATTAATAAAGAGATAATATAAAAAAAATCTTGTTCGAGAAGTTCACTTTTCACGATTTCTGTCGACATTTTTTACACTTCTTTGAGGAAGGAAAAGCTTAAGATCGCATGGTAATATCGTTGAGGTGTAGGCGGATAAACTTTGATATACTGTATCCGATTGTCTAATTACCAATGGTAAAAGGTCGAATTATCACAGAGGCGATCTAGTGAGGAAATAATTGATTTATTACTACACTAAATATTTTCCTGTAGCAGCCATTATAACACTTGTGTGAAAATAAGTAGGATTTCATATTTACATTTTGACATTCAGATATTTTTGTGAAGTATTGCCTCTCGGGTGAGTTGTCTGTCTTAACCCCTTTCAATCCGAAAGACCGTTTTACTGGGCCAGGATCGTGATACGACTCCAACTTATTAAGTAGATAGTTTCTCCGAGAATTGTATGGTAGACTGATCAATATTTTCAACGTGTAGCTTCAAGGCTGGTCTATCCCCGAATAACAATCATGCACTCCTTCAATTGATGCCATTGAACAGTCACGGAGGATACCATCAGAGGGAACGGTCACGGAGGATACCATCAGAGTGAACAGTCACGGAGGATACCATCAGAGTGAACGGTCACGGGGGATACCATCAGAGTGAACGGTCATGGAGGATACCATCAGAGTGAACAGTCACGGAGGATACCATCAGAGTGAACGGTCACGGGGGATACCATCAGAGTGAACAGTCACGGAGGATACCATCAGAGTGAACGGTCATGGAGGATACCACCAGAGTGAACGGTCATGGAGGATACCATCAGAGTGAACGGTCATGGAGGATACCATCAGAGGGAACGGTCATGGAGGATACCACCAGAGTGAACAGTCACGGAGGATACCATCAGAGTGAAGAGTCACGGAGGATACCATTAGAGTGAACAGTCATGGAGGATACCATCAGAGTGAAGAGTCACGGAGGATACCATCAGAGGGAACGGTCATGGAGGATACCATCAGAGTGAACGGTCATGGAGGATACCACCAGAGTGAACGGTCATGGAGGATACCATCAGAGGGAACGGTCATGGAGGATACCACCAGAGTGAACAGTCACGGAGGATACCACCAGAGTGAACAGTCACGGAGGATACCATTAGAGTGAACAGTCATGGAGGATACCATCAGAGTGAACAGTCACGGGGAGTGCCATCAGAGTGAACAGTCATGGAGGATACCATCAGAGTGAACAGTCATGGGGAGTGCCATCAGAGTGAACAGTCATGGAGGATACCATCAGAGTGAACAGTCACGGAGGATACCATCAGAGGGAACGGTCATGGAGGATACCACCAGAGTGAACAGTCACGGAGGATACCACCAGAGTGAACAGTCACGGAGGATACCATTAGAGTGAACAGTCATGGAGGATACCATCAGAGTGAACAGTCACGGGGAGTGCCATCAGAGTGAACGGTCACGGAGGATACCATCAGAGTGAACAGTCACGGGGAGTGCCATCAGAGTGAACGGTCATGGAGGATACCATCAGAGTGAACAGTCACGGAGGATACCATCAGAGTGAACAGTCATGGAGGATACCATCAGAGTGAACGGTCATGGAGGATACCATCAGAGTGAACGGTCATGGGGAGTGCCATCAGAGTGAACGGTCATGGAGGATACCATCAGAGTGAACAGTCACGGGGAGTGCCATCAGAGTGAACGGTCACGGAGGATACCATCAGAGTGAACGGTCATGGAGGATACCATCAGAGTGAACGGTCATGGAAGATACCATCAGAGTGAACGGTCACGGAGGATACCATCAGAGTGAACAGTCACGGGGAGTGCCATCAGAGTGAACGGTCATGGAGGATACCATCAGAGTGAACAGTCACGGAGGATACCATCAGAGGGAACGGTCATGGAGGATACCATCAGAGTGAAGAGTCACGGAGGATACCATCAGAGTGAACAGTCATGGAGGATACCATCAGAGTGAACGGTCATGGAGGATACCACCAGAGTGAACAGTCACGGGGAGTGCCATCAGAGTGAACAGTCATGGAGGATACCATCAGAGTGAACAGTCACGGAGGATACCATCAGAGTGAACAGTCACGGGGAGTGCCATCAGAGTGAACAGTCATGGAGGATACCATCAGAGTGAACAGTCACGGAGGATACCATCAGAGTGAACAGTCACGGGGAGTGCCATCAGAGTGAACAGTCATGGAGGATACCATCAGAGTGAACAGTCATGGAGGATACCATCAGAGTGAACAGTCACGGGGAGTGCCATCAGAGTGAACGGTCATGGAGGATACCATCAGAGTGAACAGTCACGGAGGATACCATCAGAGGGAACGGTCATGGAGGATACCATCAGAGTGAAGAGTCACGGAGGATACCATCAGAGTGAACAGTCACGGAGGATACCATCAGAGTGAACAGTCACGGAGGATACCATCAGAGGGAACGGTCATGGAGGATACCATCAGAGTGAACAGTCATGGAGGATACCATTAGAGTGAACAGTCATGGAGGATACCATCAGAGTGAACAGTCACGGAGGATACCATCAGAGTGAACGGTCATGGAGGATACCACCAGAGTGAACGGTCATGGAGGATACCATCAGAGTGAACGGTCATGGAGGATACCATCAGAGGGAACGGTCATGGAGGATACCACCAGAGTGAACAGTCACGGAGGATACCATCAGAGTGAAGAGTCACGGAGGATACCATTAGAGTGAAGAGTCACGGAGGATACCATCAGAGGGAACGGTCATGGAGGATACCATCAGAGTGAAGAGTCACGGAGGATACCATCAGAGGGAACGGTCATGGAGGATACCATCAGAGTGAACGGTCATGGAAGATACCATCAGAGTGAACGGTCACGGGGGATACCATCAGAGTGAACAGTCACGGAGGATACCATCAGAGTGAACGGTCATGGAGGATACCACCAGAGTGAACGGTCATGGAGGATACCATCAGAGTGAACGGTCATGGAGGATACCATCAGAGGGAACGGTCATGGAGGATACCACCAGAGTGAACAGTCACGGAGGATACCATCAGAGTGAAGAGTCACGGAGGATACCATCAGAGTGAACGGTCATGGAGGATACCACCAGAGTGAACGGTCATGGAGGATACCATCAGAGTGAACGGTCATGGAGGATACCATCAGAGGGAACGGTCATGGAGGATACCACCAGAGTGAACAGTCACGGAGGATACCATCAGAGTGAAGAGTCACGGAGGATACCATTAGAGTGAACAGTCATGGAGGATACCATCAGAGTGAAGAGTCACGGGGAGTGCCATCAGAGTGAACAGTCATGGAGGATACCATCAGAGTGAACAGTCACGGAGGATACCACCAGAGTGAAGAGTCACGGAGGATACCATCAGAGTGAACGGTCATGGAGGATACCATCAGAGTGAACGGTCATGGAGGATACCACCAGAGTGAACGGTCATGGAGGATACCATCAGAGGGAACGGTCATGGAGGATACCACCAGAGTGAACAGTCACGGAGGATACCATCAGAGTGAAGAGTCACGGAGGATACCATTAGAGTGAACAGTCATGGAGGATACCATCAGAGTGAAGAGTCACGGAGGATACCATCAGAGGGAACGGTCATGGAGGATACCACCAGAGTGAACAGTCACGGAGGATACCACCAGAGTGAACAGTCACGGAGGATACCATTAGAGTGAACAGTCATGGAGGATACCATCAGAGTGAACAGTCACGGGGAGTGCCATCAGAGTGAACAGTCACGGAGGATACCATCAGAGTGAACAGTCACGGGGAGTGCCATCAGAGTGCACGGTCATGGAGGATACCATCAGAGTGAACAGTCACGGGGAGTGCCATCAGAGTGAACGGTCATGGAGGATACCATCAGAGTGAACAGTCACGGAGGATACCATCAGAGGGAACGGTCATGGAGGATACCATCAGAGTGAAGAGTCACGGGGAGTGCCATCAGAGTGAACGGTCATGGAGGATACCATCAGAGTGAAGAGTCACGGAGGATACCATCAGAGGGAACGGTCATGGAGGATACCATCAGAGTGAACGGTCATGGAAGATACCACCAGAGTGAACGGTCATGGAGGATACCATCAGAGGGAACGGTCATGGAGGATACCACCAGAGTGAACAGTCACGGAGGATACCACCAGAGTGAACAGTCACGGAGGATACCATCAGAGTGAACAGTCACGGGGAGTGCCATCAGAGTGAACGGTCATGGAGGATACCATCAGAGTGAACAGTCACGGAGGATACCATTAGAGTGAACGGTCATGGAGGATACCATCAGAGTGAACAGTCACGGGGAGTGCCATCAGAGTGAACAGTCACGGGGGATACCATCAGAGTGAACAGTCACGGAGGATACCATTAGAGTGAACAGTCATGGAGGATACCATCAGAGTGAACAGTCACGGGGAGTGCCATCAGAGTGAACGGTCACGGAGGATACCATCAGAGTGAACAGTCACGGAGGATACCACCAGAGTGAACAGTCACGGAGGATACCATTAGAGTGAACAGTCATGGAGGATACCATCAGAGTGAACAGTCACGGGGAGTGCCATCAGAGTGAACGGTCACGGAGGATACCATCAGAGTGAACAGTCACGGGGAGTGCCATCAGAGTGAACGGTCATGGAGGATACCATCAGAGGGAACGGTCATGGAGGATACCATCAGAGTGAACAGTCACGGGGAGTGCCATCAGAGTGAACAGTCATGGAGGATACCATCAGAGTGAACAGTCATGGAGGATACCATCAGAGTGAACAGTCACGGGGAGTGCCATCAGAGTGAACAGTCATGGAGGATACCATCAGAGTGAACAGTCATGGAGGATACCATCAGAGTGAACAGTCACGGAGGATACCATCAGAGGGAACGGTCATGGAGGATACCATCAGAGTGAACAGTCACGGGGAGTGCCATCAGAGTGAACGGTCATGGAGGATACCATCAGAGTGAACGGTCACGGAGGATACCATCAGAGGGAACGGTCATGGAGGATACCATCAGAGTGAAGAGTCACGGAGGATACCATTAGAGTGAACAGTCATGGAGGATACCATCAGAGTGAACAGTCACGGAGGATACCACCAGAGTGAACAGTCACGGAGGATACCATTAGAGTGAACAGTCATGGAGGATACCATCAGAGTGAACAGTCACGGAGGATACCATCAGAGTGAAGAGTCACGGGGAGTGCCATCAGAGTGAACAGTCATGGAGGATACCATCAGAGTGAACAGTCACGGGGAGTGCCATCAGAGTGAACAGTCATGGAGGATACCATCAGAGTGAACAGTCACGGGGAGTGCCATCAGAGTGAACGGTCACGGAGGATACCATCAGAGTGAACAGTCACGGAGGATACCATCAGAGTGAACAGTCACGGAGGATACCATCAGAGTGAACAGTCATGGAGGATACCATCAGAGTGAACAGTCACGGAGGATACCATCAGAGGGAACGGTCATGGAGGATACCACCAGAGTGAACAGTCACGGAGGATACCACCAGAGTGAACAGTCACGGAGGATACCATTAGAGTGAACAGTCATGGAGGATACCATCAGAGTGAACAGTCACGGGGAGTGCCATCAGAGTGAACAGTCATGGAGGATACCATCAGAGTGAACAGTCATGGAGGATACCATCAGAGTGAACAGTCACGGAGGATACCATCAGAGGGAACGGTCATGGAGGATACCATCAGAGTGAACAGTCACGGGGAGTGCCATCAGAGTGAACGGTCATGGAGGATACCATCAGAGTGAACGGTCACGGAGGATACCATCAGAGGGAACGGTCATGGAGGATACCATCAGAGTGAAGAGTCACGGAGGATACCATTAGAGTGAACAGTCATGGAGGATACCATCAGAGTGAACAGTCACGGAGGATACCACCAGAGTGAACAGTCACGGAGGATACCATTAGAGTGAACAGTCATGGAGGATACCATCAGAGTGAACAGTCACGGAGGATACCATCAGAGTGAAGAGTCACGGGGAGTGCCATCAGAGTGAACAGTCATGGAGGATACCATCAGAGTGAACAGTCACGGGGAGTGCCATCAGAGTGAACAGTCATGGAGGATACCATCAGAGTGAACAGTCACGGGGAGTGCCATCAGAGTGAACGGTCACGGAGGATACCATCAGAGTGAACAGTCACGGAGGATACCATCAGAGTGAACAGTCACGGAGGATACCATCAGAGTGAACAGTCATGGAGGATACCATCAGAGTGAACAGTCACGGAGGATACCATCAGAGGGAACGGTCATGGAGGATACCACCAGAGTGAACAGTCACGGAGGATACCACCAGAGTGAACAGTCACGGAGGATACCATCAGAGTGAACAGTCACGGAGGATACCATCAGAGTGAAGAGTCACGGGGAGTGCCATCAGAGTGAACGGTCATGGAGGATACCATCAGAGTGAACAGTCACGGGGAGTGCCATCAGAGTGAACGGTCATGGAGGATACCATCAGAGTGAACAGTCACGGGGAGTGCCATCAGAGTGAACGGTCATGGAAGATACCACCAGAGTGAACGGTCATGGAGGATACCATCAGAGGGAACGGTCACGGAGGATACCACCAGAGTGAACAGTCACGGAGGATACCACCAGAGTGAACAGTCACGGAGGATACCATTAGAGTGAACAGTCATGGAGGATACCATCAGAGTGAACAGTCACGGGGAGTGCCATCAGAGTGAACAGTCATGGAGGATACCATCAGAGTGAACAGTCACGGGGAGTGCCATCAGAGTGAACGGTCATGGAGGATACCATCAGAGTGAACAGTCACGGAGGATACCATCAGAGGGAACGGTCATGGAGGATACCATCAGAGTGAAGAGTCACGGGGAGTGCCATCAGAGTGAACGGTCATGGAGGATACCATCAGAGTGAACAGTCACGGGGAGTGCCATCAGAGTGAACAGTCATGGAGGATACCATCAGAGTGAACAGTCACGGAGGATACCATCAGAGGGAACGGTCATGGAGGATACCATCAGAGTGAACAGTCACGGAGGATACCATCAGAGGGAACGGTCATGGAGGATACCATCAGAGTGAACAGTCACGGAGGATACCATCAGAGTGAACAGTCACGGGGAGTGCCATCAGAGTGAACGGTCATGGAGGATACCATCAGAGTGAACAGTCACGGGGAGTGCCATCAGAGTGAACGGTCATGGAGGATACCATCAGTGTGAACAGTCACGGAGGATACCATCAGAGGGAACGGTCATGGAGGATACCATCAGAGTGAAGAGTCACGGAGGATACCATCAGAGGGAACGGTCATGGAGGATACCATCAGAGTGAACGGTCATGGAAGATACCACCAGAGTGAACGGTCATGGAGGATACCATCAGAGGGAACGGTCATGGAGGATACCACCAGAGTGAACAGTCACGGAGGATACCACCAGAGTGAACAGTCACGGAGGATACCATTAGAGTGAACAGTCATGGAGGATACCATCAGAGTGAACAGTCACGGGGAGTGCCATCAGAGTGAACAGTCATGGAGGATACCATCAGAGTGAACAGTCACGGAGGATACCATCAGAGTGAACAGTCACGGGGAGTGCCATCAGAGTGAACAGTCACGGGGGATACCATTAGAGTGAACAGTCGCGGAGGATACCATTAGAGTGAACAGTCACGGGGATACCATCAGAGTGAACAGACACGGAGGATACCATCAGAGTGAACGGTCACAGAGGATACCATCAGAGTGAACAGTCACGGGGGATACCATCAGAGTGAACGGTCACGGAGGATACCATTAGAGTGAACAGTCATGGAGGATAATATTAGAGTGAACAGTTGCGGAGGATACCATCAGAGTTAACGGTCATGGAGGATACCATCAGAGTGAACAGTCACGGAGGATACCATCAGAGTGAACAGTCACGGAGGATACCATCAGAGTGAACAGTCACGGAGGATACCATTAGGGTGAACAGTCACGGAGGATACCATCAGAGTTAACGGTCACGGAGGATACCATCAGAGTGAACAGTCACGGAGGATACCATCAGGGTGAACAGATACGGAGGATACCATCAGAGTGAACAGTCACGGAGGATACCATCAGAGTGAACAGTCACGGAGGATACCATCAGGGTGAACAGTCACGGAGGATACCCTCAGAGTGAACGGTCATGGAGGATACCATCAGAGTGAACGGTCACGGGGGATACCATCAGAGTGAACGGTCACGGAGGATACCATCAGAGTTAACAGTCACGGAGGATACCATCAGAGTGAACGGTCATGGAGGATACCATCAGAGTGAACAGTCACGGAGGATACCATCAGGGTGAACAGTCACGGAGGATACCCTCAGAGTGAACGGTCACAGAGGATACCATCAGAGTGAACAGTCACGGAGGATACCACCAGAGTGAACAGTCATGGAGGATACCACCAGAGTTCAAAGACTTAAAATCAATCGTCATGTTTGGTTACCTGTATTTGTTTATTTGGGATTAACTTTAATGACATCCAGGCACATATCGGGTCAGACAGTTTTTGAGCTGGAGCAAGCCGGAGTGTCCAGACAGAACCGCCAAGCAGTGGCAAGCAAATGATAAACACTCCAACTGAGTAAACGGACACAAGTAATGTTAGAGGCGGTCGAAGGCAACGGCATGAACGTGACCATGCACCAGCGGTGTGTAGTACGCCTTGATACACAGCACTACAGGCACCAGCTATGTCCAGTAAGCCTTGGTACACAGCAATACGGGCACCAGCGTCATGCAGTCGCCTCGGGCAACAGCGACGTACAGTACGCTTTAGTACACATCGCTACCGGTTACTAGCGACGGTCAGTACTCCTTAATACACAACGTTACGGTGCACCAGCGACGTGCAGTATGCCATAATTCAAACTCTACGGCACACCAGCGACGCGTAGTACGTCTTGCTACACGAGGCTACCATACACCAGCGGCGTGTAGTGTGCTTTGGTACACAGAGCTATGGTGCACCAGCGACGTGCAGTGCGTTTTAGTACACATCCTTATCGGGCACCACCAACGTGCACCACGCTTAGTATATAGCGCTACCGGCACCACCGACGTGCAGTACGCCTTAGTACACAGCGCTACGGTAATAATAATAATAATAATAATAATAATAAATGTAGTCTAAAGCCGAAAATCCTCATAGAGCTCTTGGGCTTAACACACAAAAAAACCTTTATATATATATATATATCACTCTGCATTTCCCATTTACTGACTGTCTCCAAGCGGATGAGTCACAATCAGCGGTCTTCATCGTAAGTTATATACCCGCTGGAACAAATGTGATTTGATCGGAAAGATGGGAGACTCTGGGATGCTTTCAGCCCACTCGGAAGCAGGTTCCAAAGGAATGGAGCAGCCACCGAAAAGGCCGATCGCCAGCTGTTGTGAAGTCACCTGGTACATGGACAAAATTGTGTGACGTTTTCGAACGTAGTGATCTACCGGGCTCGTAACGTGAAACCAAAGTGGACAGATACGGTGGGGCCTCGCCATTTAAGCATTTCCACCAGGGACGTGCAGTACGTTTTACTATACGGCGCTACCGTGCACCAGCGTTGTGCAGTGCGCTTTAATACACAGCGCTCCGATGCAGCAGGGAAGTAGAGTATGTCTAGCTACACGGGGCAACCGTGCACCAGCAACGTGCGGTACGCCTTAATACACAGTGCTACGGTGCACTAGGGGCGTGCGGTACGTTTTACTACACGACGCTACCGTGCTGCCATGTAGTCAAAGGGGATTATGTGTCTTGTCCAAGAACACATCACGGACGGCGCGGGTCAGAAACGAACCGTCAGTCATTCGGACCCTTCTTTTTAAAATCCATTGCTCTAACCAATGAGCAACTGCGCCCCCCCCCCCCCAACCCCACCCCAACTACAAACATCAGGTAACAATTATAATGAAGTTAAATGAACGGAAACACAAAAACCGGTCTGTTTACGATTTTCAAGTTGTGATTGTATGATGAGTGTATTTTAAGTGTTACATTCGATTCAGTGGGAGTATATCGAATTAAAAGGTCCCAGTATTGATTGATATTACTGAAACTTACCCGGTTAGACTACCATCTTCAATGACCGCAGAGCACAGAGACCTATGATAATGTGTGTGTTGGTGGGGGTGAGTTTGGGACTATGCCCGACTGTATTGAAATATCGTCCCCTGAGTTCCAATGTGTTCTATGTGCCTACAGGGAAAAGGCAGTTATCCACGACCATCTACCAACAAATTCCCTCCGGATTATTGTGTGTAATGGGTTGATTTTACTTCAGCCACTAAGGGGGTTTGGACGCCTCCACCCAGAAGTTCTACGGACTTTCCCCAGAGCGTTCCTAACGATATCAGGTAGAGTGGAGTTGGGTACGGGTCAGCAAAAAGGTGACAACAGAATAATAAAGTTAATGGCTTTTAATTACGGAAATACAACATGATATTTACTTACAGAAAAGAAGGTAGATGGCTTCTAGCTACGCGGATCGTTGACGTCTCGTCGGTGTAGTTATCTCTTATCAGGCCGCTTAATTTATTTAGCTTGGGGCGTGCACAGGTCGAAAATCTCGAAGCGTCTGTCTCGCAATGCCAAAAACTCAGCTATAAATACCACTCGTGACGTCACGGATCCGCGCTGCCAGGAACCTCACAAAGATACAAGGCGAATCCACCACCGCACAATGCGGAACTGTTATATGGCGTACGAACAGGTTCGAAAATAATTATTGAGGTACATACTATATTATTTGAGGTTCATCCTATATTATTTGAAGTTCATCCTATAGTATTTCAGGTTCATCCTATATTATTTCAGGTTCATCCTATATTACTTCAGGTTCATTCTAAAATAATATTTATGACCCTCTCGTACGCGATCAATAATTTGTCCGACCCTGGATGGACTATAATTATTGTTTCATGTTGAACCAGGTTCGACATAAATATTTCAGGTTCATCTTATATTAATTGAGGATGAACCTAAAATAATTTGTCCGACCGTGGATCGACCATAATTATTGTTTCATGTTGAACCAGGTTCGACATCAATATTTCAGGTTCATCCTATATTAATTGAGGATGAACCTGAAATAATTTGTCCGATCCTGGATGGACCATAATTATTGTTTCATGTTGAACCAGGTTCGACATAAATATTTCAGGTTCATCCTATATTAATTGAGGATGAACCTGAAATAATTTGTCCGACCCTGGATGGACCATAATTATTGTTTGCTGTTGAACCAGGTTCGACATCAATATTTCAGGTTCACCCTATATTAATTGAGGATGAACCTGAAATAATTTGTCCGACCCTGGATGGACCATAATTATTATTTCATGTTGAACCAGGTTCGACATAAATATTTCAGGTTCATCCTATATTAATTGAGGATGAACCTGAAATAATTTGTCCGACCCTGGATCGACCATAATTGTTTCATGTTGAACCAGGTTTGACATAAATATTTCAGGTTCATCCTATATTAATTGAGGATGAACCTGACTGCCTACTGGAGCATACTGGTAGCCTACTGGCAGCCTACTGGCAGCCTACTGGAGCCTACTGGCAGCCTACTGGCAGCCTACTGGAGCCTATTGGTGTGCCTACTGGCAGCCTACTGCAGCCTACTGGAGTGCCTACTGGCAGCCTACTGGTGTGCCTACTGGCAGCCTACTGACGCCTACTGGCAGCCTACTGGTGTGCCTACTGAAGAGCCTACTGGCAGCCTACTGACGTGCCTACCGGCAGCCTACTGGCAGCCTACTGGTGTGCCTACCGGCAGCCTACTGACAGCCTACTGGAGCCTACTGGCAGCCTACTGGAGCCTACTGGCAGCCTACTGGAGCCTACTGGTGTGCCTTGGCAGCCTACCGACGCCTACTGTAGCCTACTGGTGTGCCTACTGGCAGCCTACTGGCAGCCTACTGGCAGCCTACTGGAGCCTACTGGTGTGCATACTGGCAGCCTACTGGCAGCCTACTGGAACCTACTGGAGCCTACTGGCACATAGAACACATTGGAACTTAGGAGACGTCTAGTTAATATAGGTCTTTCAGGTTATCGCAAATTGTAACATTCAGCGATGTTTTCTTTTCATTTAAGAATACAATCGCTGTGGCCGTTTCCTTAGAAAGAGACACCCGCCATTGCTCGAATGCCAGTCCTAACATGGACAATAGTCGTTCGGATGAAGCTGATATTGCTGTATCGTCAAATATCGGCGGGCCAACTTCGCCAATGTTGGTAGGAGGGCTTTGTTACAACCGATAATGTTACAACGCCGCATAATGTTACACCAACGCATAATGTTACAAAAAATGTAGTCAACAACCGATAATGTTATAAACTCCGCATAATGTTATAACTTTTTTCAACCCGTTCTGTTATAAAAATCGACGCATAATGTTATAACTTTTTTCAACCCGCTATGTTACAACAAATTAACCGATAATGTTATAACTTCTGTATACTAATTCCAGTTACAGCTATTGTAGATGGACGTTACCACTTACCATTTTATTGCCACATAAAGGTATGTAATATTTATACTAAAGATTTCTGCTCTGTTTAAGGCAAGGAGACACCCCCCCCCCCCCCAACTCCCGGGGATTTATCATAGAATGACCTAGTCACATTACATTGACGCGGATTATCCTGGTAACTCAATCGCGTGACGTCATTACCATGATCATCCAGTGCCCAGCATGGTGAATGCGGGGTGGTGGAGGAGGGGTGCTATTTTATCCGGTTGGTACGTTTACCAACATGCGTAGTCTCCGCTTCCAGAAATGTAGTGTACCATAGTCCCCTGACGCCTTTGGGGATGGGCAAATGCCTATGTTTCTGCTTGTTTTGGGCATCTAAAACTTTGTTTTTGTCGCATATTTCTTAGTCATAAGAATATCTTATTGTTCATTAATTTGACATTTTAACAACTAAGAGTGAACAAAAATGAGGTGGAGTTCAAAGAGGCCAAAAAGTTGGATAGAGCGAGGTACATATGGTGGTTATGGCAGGTTGGTAGTGTCGCACGGAAGCCGAAGAAAAAGATGCGAGACTGGGTAGGAAGAGGAATGGGGTTTAGGAGGATTGAAAGGGGTGGGCAGGGATTAGGCTGAGAAAGAGAGGAGGTCATGGATTAGTACATCAGGGTGATTGTGCAGAGAAAGCTATCTGAGTAGTATGTAATGTTGTTTTGAGGACTCACTGGCCGGACCTCGGTGCAGACCTCGGATGTGACGTCATGCCACGTGACCTAGTGGCGCCATGTTGTGTGGTCATGGTAACCCGCGTGAGCGGCCATGCTGTGACGTCATATCCATAGTGATACGTGGTGTGAGTGCGCATGCACAGCGCGTGTTGTTAGGGTGATACGTGTTTCCGTCGTCCATTTTGTATACTGGAGGCCGCCATCTTGGTTTTTATGGCAACACGTGGTTGCTATATTACCCAATTTTTCTGAAATAGGACGGGGTATGTTCGGAGGGTATGTTCCTTTGTACAGGAGTATTTTCTGGAACGACTTCCCTGGATAATTACCACAAACAACCCGACAAGTTTTACTATTTCGAATTCTTCCAGAATTCTCTGCTTCTATCTATATATGCAACAGTTTTCCTCTACCTAGCCATGTTCCTTAGTTCTGGAGTATACTCCAGTAGCGTAGAAGAGCCTATTAGTTGGAACAGCTTTACTTATTATTACTATAATTAGCTATTCTGGTCTATTCTTGTTAGTTCTGACCCTATTCCAAGTACTCTTGTTGTTTCATTTATCTAGAACATTTATAACCAATCAGATTGCTTGATTTCCCATAACCTGTACTTAATCGTATAGAGTTATCTCCCCTTATTACAAGGAAGTTATATCCGATTCTCATCACATCTATATCCAATGGCAATATCCCCGGGCACCCCAATTTCGGCACCCCTTTTTGGAAAAACATATGACCTTCGGCACCCCTTTTTGTCATATGTGCTTATGTGAAAGAGCACAATGTGACACAATGTGCCCTAGCACAAAGGCACATACGGGTATTTGAGGATACCTATGACCTGGTATTGTATTATTTGAGGATACCTATCGAGGATACCTATCGAGGATACCTTTTATAGGATACCTATCTAAGGATACTATATAGGCTGTACATATCCCTGTAGGTCTTTTGCTGGCCCTTAGTACTATTAATCCACCTGATGCTTCATGTTATCCTATGACTGGTATAGGTAGTATGCAATGCTTGGCATAGGGGTATTGAGGGTAGGGGTACTGCCTGGTAGTTTAGATCGGTACTATAGTATGGGCGGTATATACACCTATAGGCCCCTGTTAGTGCTTGGTACTATTAACCAACCGATTGCTTTGTTTTATTATATGACTGGTTATGTAGTACGTTATGGCAGACCTAGTGATTTTGTGGGGGTGGGGGTAATGCTTGGTAGTTTAGAACGGTAGTATAGCATAGGCTGTACATATCCCTGTAGGTCTCTTGCTGGCCCTTGGTGCTACTGATCCACCAGGTGTTTCATATTATTGAGCGGTATTCTGGGGTGGGGTCAATGCCTGGTAATACAGAACGGCAGCAGAGTATGGTTGGTATATTCCCCTGTAGGTCCCATCCTAACCGTTGATAGTATTAACCTACCAAATGCTTTGTATCATCCTGTTACTGGTAAGATGGTACGTAATACCAGTAGTTCTGACCCTGTTCCAAGTACTCTTGTTGTTTCATTTATCTAGATCATTTATATAAATTATAACTAACCACTGATTTCCCATAATCTGTATGCAGAGTTATCTCCCTTGTGTATAATAAAAGCCTATATCCAATGGCCATATTCCCAGGCACCCCAATTTCGGCACCCCTTTTTAGGAATCCCATTTGGAGAATCCCTTTTTTTCTGAAATGAAGATAAGAGTCGTATTAAAAATCCCTCAATGAGGTCTAATTTACTACGACTCTTATCCTCATTTGACAAAAAGGTATTCTCCAGAAGGCACCCCAACTTCGGCACCCCTTTTTAGGAATCCCATTTGTGGAATCCCTTTTTTCTGAAATGAGGATAAGAGTCGTAGTAAATTAGACCTCATTGAGGGATTTTTAATACGACTCTTATCCCCATTTCAGAAAAAAGGGATTCTCCAAATGGGATTCCTAAAAAGGGGTGCCGAAATTGGAGTGCCTGGGAATATGGCCATTGGATATAGGCTTTTATTGTACACAAGGGAGATAACTAGGCATACAGATTATGGGAAATCAATGGTTAGTTATAATTTATATAAATGATCTAGATAAATGAAACAACAAGAGTACTTGGAATAGGGTCAGAACTACTGCTATTGCGTACCATCTTACCAGTAACAGGATGATACAAAGCATTTGGTAGGTTAATACTATCAACGGTTAGAATGGGACCTACAGGGGAACATACCAACCATACTCTGCTGCCGTTCTGTATTACCAAGCATTGACCCCACTCCAGAATACCGCTCAATAATATGAAGCACCTGGTGGATCAGTAGCACCAAGGTCCAGCAAGAGACCTACAGGGATATGTACAGCCTATGCTATACTACCGTTCTAAACTACCAAGCATTACCCCCACCCCCACAAAATCACTAGGTCTGCCATAAGGTACTACATATACCAGCCATATAATAAAACAAAGCAATCGGTTGGTTAATAGTACCAAGCACTAACAGGGGCCTATAGGTGTATATACCGCCCATACTATAGTACCGTTCTAAACTATCAGGCAGTACCCCTACCCACAATACCCCTATGCCAAGCATTGCATACTACCTATACCAGTCATAGGATAACATGAAGCATCAGGTGGATTAATAGTACTAAGGGCCAGCGAGAGACCTACAGGGATATGAACATCCTATATAGTATCCTCAGATAAGTATCCTATAAAAGGTATCCTCGATAGGTATCCTCAAATAATACAATACCAGGTCATAGGTATCCTCAAATACCCGTATGTGCCTTTGTGCTAGGGCACATTGTGTCACATTGTGCCTTTTCACATAAGCACATATCGGCACATAAAGCATGTGCCTTTGTGCTAGGGCACATTGTGTCACATTGTGCTTTTTCACATAAGCACATATGACAAAAAAGGGGTGCCGAAGGTCATATGTTTTTCCAAAAAGGGGTGCCGAAATTGGGGTGCCCGGGGATATTGCCATTTGTTACGAGATTCGGTGACATACTCTCGACTAGCTGGCAAAGGAACATAAATTCGGACTCAAAGATAAAATATATGCTATTTATTGACAAACAAACTTACGAAACCAAAGAAGACAAATACTAATTACGATCCACGAAACATCCCAAGACAATTTACACCAAAACATGAAACCAAGATGAAATGATGATCACAAAACAATGACACAAAAAAAAATGACAGATGAGATCACATTAGCTATCCGATTTGTTTCAGGAAAATTTGACCGTATCACACGCCAATCGTTTATATCACAAAAAATGTTTTAAACCAATCACAGTTCCCAACTGCAACGTTATCGGATATTACACACATCTGCAGCTTCTATGGAGAAAGTTATATTATTCACAGTCAAAAAGTTCAATTAATGTATACTTCAGCGTCGGCATGACTATATGTCTCCCACGACTTATATAAGCAGTGAATCTATACATTACAGTTTCTGTTCGTTACTGTTACAAATTTCAACACTGGCGTTCCGTAACCACACCATGTATAATTTCTGTTTCCATTGGCGTCAACACAATCTGTTGTTCATCCATTAATACAAACATCCATTCCAACACAACAAGCTATACGTAGGTCGACATCATTGTAAAAACCTGAATAGGGAAACGACCTTAATTTACTACGGGTACAACTTACACGCGAGCGACTTGCGATTATAAAACGCAAAACACGAACGCGCATGCAAAACAATAATTATTATTCGCGACTCCACGTACTAACACAGCACCGATAGCAACCACAGCTATACAATATACAAACTTATTTCACGAATAGCCTAAAGGCTGAAATACACGTACTCGAAGGCACAATCTAACACGTGCCCAGGGGCACAAAACGTACACGTACCGTAAAAAAGGCACAAATATCACGTAGCGAACAATGCATTTACATGCTTACCCGAGTAAAGGCCAACTAAACGAATCGCTATGAACAAAAAACTATTCTGACATACCTCTGGTCAAAACTTCACAAATATCAAAACTTCACAGAAAATATTTCCATGTCCAATCTTTCCACATTCTACCGCAAGCTCAACAACACACGCTTCCCATTAATACCAACGGACACCTCCCAGTAATACCAACGTAGACCCAATATATAACCACATTCCCACTTTCAGCACGGACCACAAGCATTTCACCCGACTACTCGAGAATAAACAACGCAATTAGACGGAAACATTTCCAGTTACTGACAATACTATTTTCAACACAAACAATTACAGAGAGCTTCACGCACAACCTGAAAGCAATACTGAACATCGTCGCCAATACCGGCTTAAAGTTAACCCTCGCTTTACTAGAAAATATTTGACCATCTACACTATATTTTCGGAGCGGTGAGGATTTGTACAAAGATCATAACACCATTGGATATAGATGTGATGAGAATCGGATACAACTTCCTTGTAATAAGAGGAGATAACTCTATACGATTAAGTACAGGTTATGGGAAATCAAGCAATCTGATTGGTTATAAATGTTCTAGATAAATGAAACAACAAGAGTACTTGGAATAGGGTCAGAACTAACAAGAATAGACCAGAATAGCTAATTATAGTAATAATAAGTAAAGCTGTTCCAACTAATAGGCTCTTCTACGCTACTGAAGTATATTCCGGAACAAACGAACATGTCCAGGTAGAGGAAAACTGTTGCATATATAGATAGAAGCAGAGAATTCTGGAAGAATTCGAAATAGTAAAACTTGTCGGGTTGTTTGTGGTAATTATCCAGGGAAGTCGCTACAGAAAATACTCCTGTACAAAGGAACATACCCTCCGAACATACCCGTCCTATTTCAGAAAAATCGGGTAACATAGCAACCACGTGCTGCCATAGAAACCAAGATGGCAGCCTCCAGTATACAAAATGGACGACGGAAACACGTATCACCCCAACAACACGCGCTGCGCATGCGCACTCACGTCACGTATCACTATAGAGATCACGTCACAACATGGCCGCTCACACGGGTTACCATGACAACACAACATGGCGACACTAGGTCACGTGACATGACGTCACTTCCGAGGTCCGGCACCGAGGTCCGGCCAATGAGTCCTCAAAACCACATTACATACTACTTATCTGAGAATACTATAAGAGAGTAGTGCTAGGCGGTATGATAATATAGATGGTGGAGATGTTGGAAGAATGGAAGTGATGAATTTGGGATTACAGGTTCTGGAAAAGGCGGAATCACTAGAACAGGCAAGAGAAGGAGGAGATTGTGGAGGAGGAGTTGTGTTGATGTTTGTGTTGTGGCGGTGTTGGTTATGGTGTTGAGTAGTTATGTATGTTGAAAATGAGCCATTTTGTAGGACCCCGGGGCAGGACCCCGAAAATGGCGCCATGTCACGCGATTGGGCGGTCATGTTGGGTTGTCATGATAGTGCACGTGGGTGGCCATGTTGTTATGTCATTATCATGATGGTAGGTGGTAGGAGTGCGTATGCGCAGCGCGTGTTGTTATGGGGACACGTACTCCGTCTCACCCCTAACAACCCGACAATTGATATCGAATTAATCCAAACAACCCGACAATCTTCAGAAAACTGACCCAAACACTCCAGAAAACATTCCCGAATAAAGGTAGGATAGTATCCTTAATGAGGGTATGAGACGTATGAAGAGGTAATCATTGCGCTCATTTTCATAGCTTTCATTTTGAGACGTATGATTGTGCGCGCATCGTGCTCATTTTCATAGCTTTCATTGCTTCATACGACGAAAAAGGGGATTCCGTGGGTTTAGTATCCTTAAAATATAGGATAGTATCGTTACCTAATGTCCGACCATATAATGGACGCGTAATTTATCACAGAAATGGATTTATTACAATAATGGTTGGTTTATTACAATAGTGTTTTTTTTTATCTGAGAGATAAACTGGAATGGGGGGGGGAGGCGCAGCCCCTGTCCCCGGAGCCCTACTGCCCCTTGCCCCTGGAGCTCCTGAAGTCCTGGTCCTTCGAGTTTCTGGCGAGTTACTAAATCGGTACTGGCAGGATTCGGGAGTGTTTTCGGGAATGTTTTGGACAGTTTCCTGAAGATTGTCGGGTTGTTTAGATTAATTCGATATCTATTGTCGGGTTGTAAGGGGTGAGACGGAGCACGTGTCCCTATTACAACACGAGCTGCGCATACGCACTCCTACCACCTTTTTTATGATAACGACATCACAAATATGGCCACCCACGTGCACTATCATGACAACCCAACATGACCGCCCAGTCACGTGACATGACGTCACTTCCGGGGTCCTGCCCCGGGGTCCTACAAAATGGCTCATTTTCAACATGCATAACTACTCAACATCATCACCAACACCGCCACAACACCAACATCAACACAACTCCTCCTCCCCAATCTCCTCCTTCTCCCTATACTGCCTGTTCTAGTGATTCCGCCTTATCCAGAACCTGTAATCCCAAATTCATCACTTTCACTTCTTCCAACATCTCCACCATCTATATTATCATACCGTCTAGCACTACTCTCTTATAGTATTCTCAGATAGCCTTCTCTGCACAATCACCCTGATGTACTAATCCATGACCTCCTCTCTTTCTCAATCTAATCCCTGCCCACCTCATTCCTCTTCCTACCCAGTCTCGCATCTTATTTTTTGGCTTCCGTGCGACACTACCAACCCGCCACATCCACCATATGTACCTCGCTCCATCCAACTATTTGATCTCTTTTAACTCCACCTCATTGTTGTTCACTGTTAGTTGTTAAATGTCAAATTAATGAACAATAAGATATTCTTATGACTAAGAAATATGCGACAAATGAGTTTTAGATGCCCAAAACAAGCAGAAACAGAGGCATTTGCCCATCCCTAAAGGCATCAGGGGACTATGGTACACTACATTTCTGGAAGCGGAGATTACGCATGTTGGTAAACGTACCAATCGGATAAAATAGCACCCCTCCTCCACCACCCCCGCCTTCACCATGTTGGGCACTGGTAATTACGTCACACGATTGAGTTACGAGGATAATCCGCGTCTATGTAATGTGACTAGGTCATTCTATGATAAATCCCCGGGAGTTGGGGGAGGGGGGTGTCTCCTCGCCTTAACCAGAGCAGAAACATTTAGTATAAATATTACATACCTTTATGTTGCAATAAATGGTAAGTGATAAAGCCCATCTATAAAAGGTGTAAATGGAATTAGTATACATTAGTTATAACATTATCGGTTAATTTGTTGTAACATAACGGGTTGAAAAAAGTTATAACATTATGCGTCGATTTTTATAACATAACGGGTTGAAAAAAGTTATAACATTATGCGGAGTTTATAACATTATCGGTTGTTTACTACATTTTTTGTAACATTATGCGTTGGTGTAACATTATGCGGCGTTGTAACATTATCGGTTGTCACAGGCTTCATAGCCTCTCCATCAAATCAATTGGTCGTCTATAATTGACGGACATCTAAATTATTCGTATTTCTCAATTTCGTCAAATGGTGCAAAATTCGACGTCATCGACACGCGCGATCCTGCTTGGGTAAACACAAGATAACGATGCAATGCTACATATTATACAATTATAATCTTCAAAGTTAAGCGTTATTAACTTGGTTAATTATTTTAACGTTGTAAAGATAATTTAACAAGTTAATATTTAAAACATTAACTGCTCCCAGTCCTGTACACGGGGCTTGCACTGGTTGAAGGCAAACTTGTGTACCATCTACGTGTACAGCGATACCGTGCCCCCACGTGAGCAATCGGAATTAAGTGTCTAGCCCATTGAAGCCCAGTGGCATAACCACTGAGCCACCGTGCTCCAGATTTACAACTGCTGCCACTCCCCCATATGGACCATGTATCATTACGCGTTCTGGTTAGATTATTTTGTAATGCTGTGCCGCGAGTACAAGCAGATCGGCATCTTATTACAAGCCTGTTCTATCTATGTAATTCCCATCTACAGCAACACTAAACCGTGCGGGAAATGAAAATCTGTTCCACGCATATGTGCGAAAACGGAAATCGTTGACGGACTATTTTTAAACACTGGAATTTTCTACAAATCGTGCAATGTAATTACAATTTGAATCCCTAACAATAGCTGAAACTCGTCCCCTGAGTTACAGTGTGTTCTACAGTACGTGGAGATTGTTTTATCACTAAATCACCCGCAGAGTGGAGATTCCACCCAAGGAATAATTGCACATTTGTTGAAAAGCATAGCCAGCACCAGCAAAGTTTCAGCCAATGGACCTCCGGGTTTACCCGGAGGTCCATTGGCTGAAACATTGCTTGTATTTTTTGTCCATATGTACAAAATTTGAAAGTTATAGCTTGGGTGATAACTCCTCTCCGCGGGTGATTTAGTTACAATCTTACGGCAGCAGCCCATATATTTATTCCGCCTCAGGTACAACATGTACTGTGAAATCTTACGGTAACAGCCCATATATTTATTCCGCCTCCGGTACAACATGTACCGTGAAATCTTACAGTAACAACCCATATATTTATTCTGCCTCCGGTACAACATGTACCCGGAGGTCCATTGGCTGAAATATTGCTTGTATTTTTTGTCCATATGTACAAAATTTGAAAGTTATAGATTGGGTGATAACTCCTCTCCGTGGGTGATTTAGTTACAATCCACTCTCCACGTACTGTATATACCGGTAGGCACGCCAGTAGGCACAATGAACACAATGGAACTCGGAGGGAGAAACAGTAACAAGGGTTCCTCTCGCAAATTTGGTTGGCGATAAAATGTGCTCTTTTTGCTGATAATTGTCAAGTGAATTGCTGAGTTTCCATCTTATAATTGTTTTTGTTTATAAACGTGAAGGCATGTAATAAACACAGAACGACACACGCGTGTGGATGGGTTAATTGATATGGCACTTGTGTCACCCGGAAGAATAAAACGAAAGGTCAAAGGTTGGTGCAATCTGCCTTGTTTTTGGTGTTTTGGTCATTAAAACTTTCTATTCTATTCTAATGAGAATTGGTCAGATATCAAAGAGGTGGACGCACCAAAAATCGTGCCTTCACTGGGACTGGGCGTCATCGGCAAAGTTTTAGCATTGGAGATGGCACCTTGTTCCACTCAATCGGTAATGTAATGTGCAAACTAGATGTAAAACGATCCCCACTCTCGCTTCAAATGCCATTTTTAGTAATTTTTCGACAAAATTCCTGTTATCTACATACGGCCAATGTCGTTCCTCAGAAAAACTATTGGATCAGTTCTCACCGTCAGAAGGTCGACAATATAAAATATATGAACTCCAAAATCTCCGAGATTCGGAGATAGTTAAACACTTTCACTGCCACGCCCACTTTATCCATATTTGGATGACCTGAACGTGCGCCTGTATGCTATAAAGTTTAATAACATTTATGACATACGTGAGACGCTATCCTCTGATTAATTGTCGGAAAGGGCTCTCTGAGCTCTTTCCGATAATTAATCAGATGGTAGGTTTGATCTGCGCATGCCCGAACTTACAGAGATGATCACCATAAAATGTGCGACAATAGTCACATTTGACAGCGTAAGTGCTAATGGAAGTATAAGAAGATTCGAACAGAACCGAATCTCGAAAGTCCTCCCGGCCCTCTTATGAAGTTAAACAAAAAATCAGTCCCGAGCTTGCGTTCTGGGGTTGAACGTTCCTAAATTCGCCATTGAAAATATATGGGCTGTTACAGTAAGATTTCACGGTACATGTTGTACCAGAGGCGGAATAAATATATGGGCTGTTACCGTAAAATTTCACGGTATATGTTATACCGACGCAGAATAAATATATGGGCTGTTACCGTAAGATTTCACGGTACGCGTTGTACCGGAGGCAGAATAAATATATGGGCTGTTACCGTAAGATTTCACGGTACATGTTGTACCGGAGGCGGAATAAATATATGGGCTGTTACAGTAAGATTTCACGGTGCATGTTGTACCGGAAGCGGAATAAATATATGGGCTGTTACAGTAAAATTTCACGGTATATGTTATACCGATGCGGAATAAATATATGGGCTGTTACCATAAGATTTCACGGTACATGTTGTACCGGGGCCGGAATAAATATATGGGCTGTTACCGTAAGATTTCACGGTACATGTTGTACCGGGGCCGGAATACATATATGGGCTGTTACCGTAAGATTTCACGGTACATGTTGTACCGGAGGCGGAATACATATATGGGCTGTTACCGTAAGATTTCACGGTACATGTTGAACCGGAGGCGGAATAAATATATGGGCTGTTACCGTAAGATTTCACGGTACATGTTGTTCCGGAGGCGGAATAAATATATGGGCTGTTACCGTAAGATTTCACGGTACATGTTGTACCGGAGGCGGAATAAATATATGGGCTGTTACAGTAAGATTTCACAGTACATGTTGTACCGGAGGCGGAATAAATATATGGGCTGTTACCGTAAGATTTCACGGTACATGTTGTACCGGAGGCGGAATAAATATATGGGCTGTTGCCGTAAGATTTCACGGTACATGTTGTTCCGGAGGCGGAATAAATATATGGGCTGTTACCGTAAGATTTCACGGTACATGTTGTACCGGAGGCGGAATAAAACCTTCTCAACTATATTTTGTGCCTGTAATAGAAATTCCCAAATTCATATTTTTTTTTCTTTTGATGATTCACTCCCCATATTCTGTGCGTAAATAATTCAATTTTTCATCAAAATTTGAGTTCAAAATCATTTGTTTTTCTTCTTCTTCTCTTTCTCAGGTTTATAAATCTCTATCTATGACACTGACGCAAAACCATTTACAATCACAAGAAAGTTGGTACAGAGCCACCGACGGAAAGAAAGTTTATGGAATAGCAACGCCATATAAGCTGAGAAGAGTTAAGTCGTATAAAGGACATAGGTAAGACATTATTTAAAATTAATAATTAAATTAAT
This sequence comes from Pictodentalium vernedei, assembly GCA_031216915.1. Taxonomy (NCBI): domain Eukaryota; kingdom Metazoa; phylum Mollusca; class Scaphopoda; order Dentaliida; family Dentaliidae; genus Pictodentalium; species Pictodentalium vernedei. The sequence continues at coordinate 785,090,149 of CM062295.1, forward strand.
AATTATAAAGGACATAGCTAAGACATTATTTAAAATTAATAATTAAATTGGAAGCGATGAGATAAGATCAGGAAAGTTAAGTCGTATAAAAGACATAGGTAAGACATTATTTAAAATTAATAATTAAATTGGAAGCGATGAGATAAGCTCAGGAGAGTTAAGTCGTATAAAGGACATAGGTAAGACATTATTTAAAATTAATAATTAATCTTTTCTAGAGAATGCGACCCTATAGTTGTGAATAATAAGTCCGTAAGCCATCTTTTGTTTGCAGATGACTTAATTATGTTTTCAAGTACACCTAACGGGTTACAACATGTTTAGAAAATTTAGAAATATACGCGAAGAATAACCATCTGAGGGTAAACACCGAGAAAACTAAGTGCTTAGTGTTTTCCCCCAAAAAGGTACAAGGCTCCCCAGTTTTTACATTGGCTGACAAAACGTTGGAGATTGTACCAAGCTATTCTTATTTGGCTTAACGTTTTCCGCTAATGGGAAATTTGGAGAGGCACAAAATGCTATGAAACTAAAAGGGATGAAAGCACTTTACAGTCTTTCCAATTCTTTTAAGAGTAAACATCTCCCGTCCAGTGCTGTGATGTCCAAATTATTTGATCAATTAATAAAACCCATATTGCTGTATGGTAGTGAACTATGGGATACAGAGTATCAACTTGCAAAGTGGGATAGACTGCCTGCTGAGACTGTACATACTAAGTTCTGTAAAATGATACTCGGTGTTAATAAAAATTCTTCCAACCATGCCGTTCGAGCTGAACTTGGCAGATTCCCACTATCCCTTGAATGCATTGTCAAAAAGTTCAAATTCATGGCCAGGCTTCACTGTGCAACTCCAGGTACATTGCTCCGTGATTTACTGGAAGAGCATAAATTAACGACGGAATATAGCGGATTCCGTCAAATAATGGAAGGTTACAATATACCATCATCTCCAATGCACGATAATAAATCCAGTAAATTACTTGAAAATTTAACAAATGATTACACACTCAATTTTAATGAATGCCTTAACAATGACAACAAAAAGAACGGTAAAAATAAATTGCGCACGTATCGCGCCTTCAAAAACGACATTAAATTCGAGCCCTATTTAGTTCACTCAAAAACAAGAGAAGCGCAAAGTATGTTTACAAGATTACGGATTAGTAATCATAATTTGGCAATTGAAAAGGGGAGACATGCACAGCCGCCAATACCTTTAGAAGATAGGGTTTGCAATGCTTCTGATGTCTGTAAAGACGCCGGCGATGTGGAATCCGAGATGCATTTTGTCATGGACTGCCCGGCCTATACAAACATCAGGAGACAGTTGTTTGCAGTAATTAACAGGAATAATGCAGACTTCTCAAATGCAAGAAAACAAGATCGGTTTGAATTTATTATGAAAAATAATACGCCCTCATTATGTCACACCATCTGCAACATAATCCTGCTGTTCTTCAGGAAAAGAGAAACAATAATTGCAAAATAGTAGGTCATTAAACTGACCTAGGGTTTTGAGATTATATACTTATATGTATGATACATTAGCTTTATTTACTTTATTGTTTCGTTTATTATTTGTTTCTAATAATCATATCATTTCTCTGTTAACTCTTTATGCAATCTGCCTCTCTGTAGGTGTTATTTTGCTTGAATAAACTATTACTAGGTAAGACATTATTTAAAATTAATAATTAAATTAATAATTATAAAGGACATAGGTAAGACATTATTTAAAATTAATAATTAAATTGGAAGCGATGAGATAAGCTCAGGAGAGTTAAGTCGTATGAAGGACATAGGTAAGACATTCTTTAAAATTAATAATTAAATTGGAAGCGATGAGATAAGCTCAGGAGAGTTAAGTCGTATAAAGGACATAGGTAAGACATTATTTAAAATTAATAATTAAATTGGAAGCGATGAGATAAGCTCAGGAGAGTTAAGTCGTATAAAGGACATACGTAAGACATTATTTAAAATTAATAATTAAATTGGAAGCGATGAGATAAGCTCAGGAGAGTTAAGTCGTATAAAGGACATAGGTAAGACATTATTTAAAATTAATAATTAAATTGTAAGCGATGAGATAAGCTCAGGAGAGTTAAGTCGTATAAAGGACATAGGTAAGACATTATTTAAAATTAATAATTAAATTGTAAGCGATGAGATAAGCTCAGTCGAGTTAAGTCGTATAAAGGACATAGGTAAGACATTATTTAAAATTAATAATTAAATTGGAAGCGATGAGATAAGCTCAGGAGACTTAAGTCGTATAAAGGACATAGGTAAGACATTATTTAAAATTAATAATTAAATTGGAAGCGACGGGATAAGCTCAGGAGAGTTAAGTCGTATAAAGGACATAGGTAAGACATTATTTAAAATTAATAATTAAATTGGAAGCGACGGGATAAGCTCAGGAGAGTTAAGTCGTATAAAGGACATAGGTAAGACATTATTTAAAATTAATAATTAAATTGGAAGCGATGAGATAAGCTCAGGAGAGTTAAGTCGTATAAAGGACATAGGTAAGACATTATTTAAAATTAATAATTAAATTGGAAGCGATGAGATAAGCTCAGGAGAGTTAAGTCGTATAAAGGACATAGGTAAGACATTATTTAAAATTAATAATTAAATTGGAAGCGATGAGATAAGCTCAGGAGAGTTAAGTCGTATAAAGGACATATGTAAGACATTATTTAAAATTAATAATTAAATTGGAAGCGATGAGATAAGCTCAGGAGAGTTAAGTCGTATAAAGGACATAGGTAAGACATTATTTAAAATTAATAATTAAATTGTAAGCGATGAGATAAGCTCAGGAGAGTTAAGTCGTATAAAGGACATAGGTAAGACATTATTTAAAATTAATAATTAAATTGTAAGCGATGAGATAAGCTCAGGAGAGTTAAGTCGTATAAAGGACATAGGTAAGACATTATTTAAAATTAATAATTAAATTGGAAGCGATGAGATAAGCTCAGGAGAGTTAAGTCGTATAAAGGACATAGGTAAGACATTATTTAAAATTAATAATTAAATTGGAAGCGACGGGATAAGCTCAGGAGAGTTAAGTCGTATAAAGGACATAGGTAAGACATTATTTAAAATTAATAATTAAATTGGAAGCGACGGGATAAGCTCCGGAGAGTTAAGTCGTATAAAGGACATAGGTAAGACATTATTTAAAATTAATAATTAAATTGTAAGCGATGAGATAAGCTCAGGAGAGTTAAGTCGTATAAAGGACATAAGTAAGACATTATTTAAAATTAATAATTAAATTGGAAGCGATGAGATAAGCTCAGGAGAGTTAAGTCGTATAAAGGACATAAGTAAGACATTATTTAAAATTAATAATTAAATTGGAAGCGATGAGATAAGCTCAGGAGAGTTAAGTCGTATAAAGGACATAGGTAAGACATTATTTAAAATTAATAATTAAATTGGAAGCGATGAGATAAAATAAAGAAGAATCGAATGTTTAAGCCTTTACCTAACACAGTCTTCTAAAAAAAAATTAATTAAATTTCAGATTATTCGAAAACAAACTTCACATTTCCTGTCAATAAAACCATACAAATATGGATATTATTAGAACCAGCTCGACGAGCTGGTTCTCATGATATGCATATTTGTATGGTTTTAGTGAGAAACTTACGAGATAGGTTAGGCTGTGGGAGGCTTTCTCTGGTTAATTGTCTGGCTGTTTTTATCGCTGCATTAGGTAAAGGGTTAATGACACATATAAAGTAAGAGAACATATCCATCTATCTATGAAATGTCAAGCATTTAAGACAGTTGTAAAATTCAATAAGGAATTCAACGTCATTATGGCAGTTGATTTACTATTATTTATTTATTTATTTATTTATTTATTTATTTATTTATTTATTTATTTATTTTTATTTATTTTTTCTATATTTTTTTATCATTTATTTATTTATTTATTATTTATTTTTTATTTTTTATTTATTTAATGATTTTTTTTTTTTTTTTTTTATCATAATTTATTTATTTATTTTCATTTATTGATTATTTATTTATTTATTTATTCGGTTTTTTACTTTATTTATTTATTTATTCGGTTTAACGGCACTTTCGACAGCTAAGGTCACCTCGTGTCGGACAATTTTACAGGTGGAGGATGCCAGAGTACCCGGCGAGAACCACTGAGCAGTGACGAGCAACTGTCAGACTCCCCGACATACTAACTCCACACATCCAAGGTTGGCATTGGTTGAAGACAAGTGCACTATCGACGCCCAGTACGCATTAGTACACAGAGCCACCGTGACCCACGTGTGCAGTCGGGATGAAGTGCCTTGCCCAAGAACACAACCTAGTTACCCCTGGCGGTGATCGTACCGTGGACCTCTGGGTTTGCAGTTCAATGTCGTAATTACTGAGCTACCGCGTTCACGACAGTTTATTTACTCACTTTTCTAGTAGTGTAATCATAAGGCTATAACTCCGGTGCGTTTTCATTTATAACAAGGGCAACGCGAAGCGTGGCATATGCCCCCCCGACTTCAATACCATGGATAGTATTATGCCATCAAAAGCACGACATGTCGTCGCGTGAGAACCATAAGGTTCTATCTTCCAGTGGAAGATAGAACCTTATGGTTCTCACACGACGATGTGTCTGTACTAATATAAACAAGCGTGGCAAATATTATTTCAATCCAACGTATGATGACAGAGCTAGAGCAGCAAATATGCTGGGCGGACACATTTTTCAATCATCCCCCCCTCCCCCCCCCCCCCCCCACAAGTTAAACAAGGGCAAATAACACTGTAAATGCTCATGCTAAGATATTAATTCTACTGTAGGATCCGGTCCCCCAAGTTGAGGACCAAGCATGGTAAAAATTATTTGAATTCAACGTATGATGACAGAGCTAAAGCAGCAAATATGATGGACGGACACATTTTTCAATCATTTTTCAATAATAACCCCCTAAGTTAAACAAGGGAAAATAACTCTGTAATTGTTTATGCGAAGATGTTAATTCTGTTGTAGGATCCGTTCCCCTATGTTGACGGACAAGCATGGCAAAAATTATTTGAATCCAACAAATAATGACCGTGCTAGAGCAGCAAATATGTTGGACGAACACATTTTCGTTACGCACGAACGTACGAACGTATGCAGCTCTCCACTAGATACCCCCTCCGACCAAGTCGGGGGCATAATAATTATTAATCAAACACACGTCTAATTATAATGACAATGCCAACAAATCTTGCTTCAATTCAAGGAAAACCTATGATTGTGGCATTTTAAAATTCAGACAGGTAGAATATTTCAGTTAGTCGGAAAAGCGAACCTTAATGGTTTCCAGCCAACTCAAATATTCTGTTTAATTGAATCTAAAAATATCCGATATCTTATTTAAGAGGGTAGACTGGTTCCCGGCCATAACAATGTCAGAATCATTTAAAAATATGGTGGTCTGAGTGCCTGATAAATCTATTGTCGCCATATACTTTCGCTAGTGATGTGTAAACTCGAATAAGGATTAGAGAGTGTTGGTTGTTGAGGGTTATATCCGTGTAACGCTAACATATTCCTAGTAGAACGTCTTGGTTTTGGTATTTCATCTATACTTTGAACAACACATAGACAATAATAGTTCACTGCTTGGAATCGAGTACGATTTTTATTTTCGAGGATTATGTCCCGTTCTTATTTTGAAAGTGTCACCCAGGCACCATCACCACCCCTACCCCCAACTAAGGCCCTCTAGTCACATCCATGTTTTCGTCTGTATTTTTTTATTTATTAATTGGGGTTTAACGACACTTTCGACAGCTAGGGTTACCTCGTGTCGGCCAGTTATACGCGGGAGGGGGGGGGGGGGACGGAATATGCGGAGAGAATCACCGAAGAGCAACAGTCAGGTTCCAAAACATACTAAATCAATACACGACAAGCAGGCTTCACAACATACTAAATCTATACAAGACAAGCAGGCTTCACAACATACTAAATCTATACAAGACAAGCAGGCTTCAGGACATACTAAATCTATACAAGACAAGCAGGTTTCACAACATACTAAATCTATACAAGACAAGCAGGCTTCACAACATACTAAATCTATACAAGACAAGCAGGCTTCACAACATACTAAATCTATATAAGACAAACAGGCTTCACAACATACTAAATCTATACAAGACAAGCAGGCTTCACAACATACTAAATCTATACAAGACAAGCAGGCTTCACAACATACTAAATCCACACAAGACAATCAGGCGTCACAACATACTAAATCTATACAAGACAAGCAGGCTTCACAAATACTAAATCTACACAAGACAAGCAGGCTTCACAACATACTAAATCTATACAAGACGAGCAGGCTTCACAAATACTAAATCTGTACAAGACAAGCAGGCTTCACAACATACTAAATCTATACAAGAAAAGCAGGCTTCGCATTGGGTGAAAACAAGTGCACCATCTACGTGCAGGACGCATTAATAAACAATGCCACCTTGCCCCACATAGACAATGGGGGTGAAGTGTCTTGCTCAATTACACAACGCGTTTACCGCATGTGGGATTCGAACCGAGTGCCTTTCGGCTTGCAGCCTGCAGCTCTACCTCCCGAACCACCGCGCCTCCTTTCGATTGTATTACCTGAGCGTATATACCGTTAAGGTGATATGTAGATGATACCAATGACTGAAAATTGTATTCGTGTTTAGAGATGTATTGACACTTATAAAGAAATTAAATTTAATTTATTTCCAGGTGAAGCGTAATCTGGCATCTATAAATCATGGAAGAATGATATTTTGTTAGAAATAACGGTGAACTAAAATTCAAACTCACCAAAATATGCATTTTTGATTTCTGTCAATGAATAGAGAGTAATCGCTTGACTGGACTCGTTTCGTGAAATAATTCGTTAGAAGTGAGGGGCGGCGTACAAACACGAGTGCGCGAATGCGCACGAGTGTTTTACAATATAGTCCCTCGCCTCGAATGAATTATTTCACGTAACCAGTCCAGTCAGGCGATTACTCTGTTTTTTACTTTTCATTATTAACGATAATTATATTGTTTCACCCTTCATCTAACGTAACGGTCAAAACCGGCCAGCGCTATTCTTAAAAATCGCCAATTAATTTTCATTATTTTCTCATTTTTGTCTCTAAAACATAGGTTATGACCCCTCATTGGAACGAGCTCGTCGAGCTCGTTCCAATGAGGAGTCATAACCTATGTTTTTGAGGCAAACAATGAAAATAATAGTTATTCAAGAATAATTTTTTTTTTGCAAGTGTCGTCTGCTTTTCATGTTAGGTAAAGGGTTACAAAAACAAAAATGAAGTCCCCATTACACCCACGGCAAAACGTCTTCGTTTGCGCGCACGGATACATGACCCAATTGTGCATGTCTTCAACCAATCTAACCCTACCTGTGCTGCAGTGCGGAGTTACGATGCTGGGGTGCTGACAACTGCTCGTTGTTGCTCAGTGGTCCTCTCTGGGTACTCCGGCTTCCCCCATTCGTAAAACTGTTACCGTCACGATATGAACTGTGGCTGTTAAGGGTCTTTAAACCCTAATAAATAAATAAATAAATAAATAAATAAATAAATAAATAAATAAATAAATAAATAAATAAATAATATCATGCACACTGCTGTTGAATTATCAATATTTTAAATTGAAAATTCCTCCCATCATGCAACTAGGAATTGTAGTAGCCTAGAAAACTACTACTGTCCTCCTTTTCACGCCATCGCAAAGTCTGCAGCTGCCTTCTTCACTCCTTCTTTTCCCTTTTCTCATCGACGCTAAGACTGCCACCCTTTTCTCATCAACGCTAAGACTGCCACCCTTTTCTCATCATCGTTAAGTCTGCTGCTGACTTCTACAACCGCTACTGTTGCCCTTTTCCCATCATCGTTAAGTCTACTGCTGGCTTCTACAACCACTACTGATCTTTTCCCATCAACGCTATGACTGCCACCCTTTTCTCATCACCGCTAAGACTGCCACCCTTTTCTCATCAACGCTAAGACTGCCACCCTTTTCTCATCAACGCTAAGACTGCCACCCTTGTCTCATCAACGCTATGACTGCCACCCTTTTCTCATCACCGCTAAAACTGCCACCCTTTTCTCATCAACGCTAAGACTGCCACCCATTTCTCATCAACGCTAAGACTGCCACCCTTTTCTCATCAACGCTAAGACTGCCACCCTTTTCTCATCAACGCTAAGACTGCCACCCTTTTCTCATCAACGCTAAGACTGCCACCCTTGTCTCATTAACGCTATGACTGCCACCCTTTTCTCATCACCGCTAAGACTGTCACCCTTTTCTCATCAACGCTAAGACTGCCACCCTTTTCTCATCAACGCTAAGACTGCCACCCTTTTCTCATCAACGCTAAGACTGCCACCCTTTTTCTCATCGACGCTAAGACTGCCACCCTTTTTCTCATCAACGCTAAGACTGCCACCCTTTTCTCATCAACGCTAAGACTGCCACCCTTTTCTCATCACCGCTAAGACTGCCACCCTTTTCTCATCAACGCTAAGACTGTCACCCGTTTCTCATCAACGCTAAGACTGCCACCCTTTTCTCATCACCGCTAAGACTGCCACCCTTTTCTCATCAACGCTAAGACTGCCACCCTTTTCTCATCAACGCTAAGACTGCCACCCTTTTCTCATCAACGCTAAGACTGCCACCCTTTTCTCATCAACGCTAAGACTGCCACCCTTTTCTCATCAACGCTATGACTGCCACCCTTTTCTCATCAACGCTAAGACTGCCACCCTTTTCTCATCAACGCTAAGACTGTCACCCTTTTCTCATCAACGCTATGACTGCCACCCTTTTCTCATCACCGCTAAGACTGCCACCCTTTTCTCATCAACGCTAAGACTGCCACCCTTTTCTCATCAACGCTAAGACTGCCACCCTTGTCTCATCAACGCTATGACTGCCACCCTTTTCTCATCACCGCTAAGACTGTCACCCTTTTCTCATCAACGCTAAGACTGCCACCCTTTTCTCATCAACGCTAAAACTGCCACCCGTTTCTCATCAACGCTAAGACACTGCCACCCTTTTCCCATCATCGTTAAGTCTGCAGCTGGCTTCTACAACTACTACTGCTCTTTTCTCATCAACGCTATGACTGCCACCCTTTTTCCATCAACGCTAAGACTGCCACCATTTTCCCGTCATCGTTAAGTCTGCTGCTGACTTTTACAAGCGCTACTGTTGCCCTTTTCCCATCATCGTTAAGTTTGCTTTTGGCTACTATAACCACCACTGCTCTTTTCTCATCAACGCTATGACTGCCACCCTTTTCCCATCAACGCTAAGACTGACACCCTTTTCTCATCACCGCTAAGACTGACTTTCTCATCAACGCTAGGACTGCCACCCTTTTCCCATCATCGTTAAGTCTGCTGCTGACTTTTACAACCGCTACTGTTGCCCTTTTCCCATCATCGTTAAGTCTGCTGCTGGCTTCTACAACCACTACTGCTCTTTTCTCATCAACGATATGACTGACACCCTTTTGCCATCAACGCTAAGACTGCCACCCTTTTCTCATCAACGCTAAGACTGCCACCCTTTTCTCATCATCGTTAAGTCTGCTGCTGACTTCTACAACCGCTACGGTTGCCCTTTTCCCATCATCGTTAAGTCTGCTGCTGGCTTCTACAACCACTACTGATCTTTTCTCATCAACGCTAAGACTGCCACCCTTTTCTCATCAACGCTAAGACTGCCACCCTTTTCTCATCAACGCTAAAACTGCCACCCTTTTCTCATCAACGCTAAGACACTGCCACCCTTTTCCATCATCGTTAAGTCTGCAGCTGGCTTCTACAACTACTACTGCTCTTTTCTCATCAACGCTATGACTGCCACCCTTTTTCCATCAACGCTAAGACTGCCACCCTTTTCCCGTCATCGTTAAGTCTGCTGCTGACTTCTACAAGCGCTACTGTTGCCCTTTTCCCATCATCGTTAAGTTTGCTTTTGGCTACTATAACCACCACTGCTCTTTTCTCATCAACGCTATGACTGCCACCCTTTTCCCATCAACGCTAAGACTGACACCCTTTTCTCATCACCACTAAGACTGACACCCTTTTCTCATCAACGCTAGGACTGCCACCCTTTTCCCATCATCGTTAAGTCTGCTGCTGACTTCTACAACCGCTACTGTTGCCCTTTTCCCATCATCGTTAAGTCTGCTGCTGGCTTCTACAACCACTACTGCTCTTTTCTCATCAACGCTATGACTGCCACTCTTTTCCCATCAACGCTAAGACTGCCACCCTTTTCTCATCAACGCTAAGACTGCCACCCTTTTCTCATCATCGTTAAGTCTGCTGCTGGCTTCTACAACCACTACTGCTCTTTTCTCATCAACGCTATGACTGCCACCCTCTTCTCATCAACACTAAGACTGCCACCCCTTTCTCATCATCGTTGAGTCTGCTGCTGACTTCTACAACCGCTACTGTTTCCCTTTTCCCACCATCGTTAAGTCTGCTGCTGACTTCTACAATCACTACTGTTGCCCTTTTCCCATCATCGTTAAGTGTGTTGCTGGCTTCTATAACTACTTCTACTGCTGCTCTCTTCTCATCAACCACTAAGACAGCTGCTGGCATCTAAAATAGCTACTGCCGCCCTTTTCTCCCCAGTATTTCGTCTGTTACTGGTTCCTTCAACTACTACTGCTGCCTTTTGCTCATCTCCGTTAAGCCTGCTGCTGACTTCCACAGCTACTACAGGGGCCCTTCTCTCATCACCGTTATGTCGTTTGCTCGTTTCGACAACTATTACCGCTGCCCTTTTCCCGTCACCCCTAAGTCTGATGCTGGCTTCTACAATTTCTACTGCTGTCCTTTTCTCATCACCCTAAGACTGTTTTCGGCATCTACAATGCCGGCTACTACTCTGTTCTCATCACGGTTAAGATTGCTACTGCCATCTCCCATGGCTACTGTAACCCTTTTCCCATCATCAAGTCTACTGCTGGCTTCTACGAGTACCACTGCCAGTTGCTATTAGTGACAGTACAATCCGCGTTTGGGTCATCACGGTTACCACACTCTAAAATCAGTTGGATTAAAAATCAACCCAAATCAACTGGTTTGAGTGAATATGAACCCAATTGGGTTCATATTCACTCAACCCATTTGATTTGGGTTCATTTTTAACCCAACTGATTTTAGAGTGCACCGTGTCTGTCAATGGCTCCTTCTACAACCGTCTCAATTCTACTTTAGTAGTCGAGCCCAATTGTCCTGTTCAGGAACACAATGCGAGTGACACGAGTGACATGTTTTAAGTTTCGATGTCTTTGGGACACATTGTGAGTGCTGCCAGCCATTGAATTATTACTGCGAGAATTCCCGACACAAACCGGAATCTTACAAATGTATATAGATATATTACATAGACAATGTGTGATTTCTATCATCTGTTGTCTGGCACGTGCATTACATCTTATTAAAACTTTGTAAACAGTACGCCTTTGTCGGAGTCTACAAACTAAAATGAATTGTTTATTTTTGCCACGAACACGGCTGTTAATGTTATTGTTTTAGATGTTTGCTGTTCAATTTAATATATAACACTCGTATTCCAGGCACATCTGTACATAATCAAGGCAAGACTAAAATAAATGTCATTAACTTTTCGCATGCCATTAACAAAGATTTCCAACCACCGCATTAGTAAATTGATTGGTAATGACTTATTTTGTAAAGTAATAAGACCGAACGGAGTACGGGAAGACGACCCGATTTGGTGTTTTTCCTGTATTTCACGTGCACCGAATTGATTCCTGTATTTATCTAACAATCATATACATTTTGGCTTGAAAATTACGAGAAACGGTACGTATCACATAATGTGTTCCGATTTCGTATCACATAGACGAACCATTCTGATTCCATATCATATAGACGACTCGTTTCCGGGAACGCAACGGGCTATCATAAAAGGCGCATGAATACATTGTATGTGCGTTTCGGTGATCGCGTCAGCTGAACGCTTACAAAACAAAACAAAATTCCTTACAGTTTGTGACAGAAGTATCAATAGCCAATTGCCCCAGCCCCCCCCCCCCCCCCCCCCCACACACACACACACACAATAAATAGAAAGTGCACCATTTAGTATTACGTACTTGTAAATTCAAGCTTATCATCAAAGGAAGTGAGTAGTATGTCATGTTCCCCTACAGGGACCATTGGCCGGAACCCGGTGCCGGATCCCGGAAGTGACGTCATGTCACGTGACGTAGTGGCGCCATGTTGTGTTGTCATGGTAACCCGCGTGAGCGGCCATCTTGTGGCGGCATCTCCATAGTGATACGTGGTGTGAGTGCGCATGCGCAGCGCGTGTTGTTACGGTGATACGTGTTTCCGTCGTCCATTTTGTATACTGGAGGCCGCCATCTTGGTTTCGATGGTAGCACGTGATTGCTATGTTACCTAAGGCTTACAACAGGACAGGGTATGTTCGGAGGGTGTGTTCGATTGTAGAAGAGTAAATCTAATTACCACAAACGACCCGACAATCCCTCCAAATCACCAAAATCCACCCAAAATCACCGAAATTGACTTTATTTCCCCAATTTATCGGCTTAGCACGTAGTGCTATAGTACTAAGGAGGTACAAGTAATGTTCTGGCTTAGAATTCTCCCAGAATCCCTTTTTGGACCCCTATCTCATGACGTTTTTTTTCCATTAAAAGACACGTTCCTTTGGTCATTACTCAGAATTCTCTGTTTCTATCTGTATATGCAATAGTTATCGTTTATCTGGCCACGTTTCTTTATTCTAGAGTATACTCCAGTTGTGTAGAAGAGCCTATCAACTGGAACAGCTTTGATTATTATTGCTAAATTTAGCTATTTCTGGTCTATTCTTGTTAGTTCTGACCCTGTTCTAAGTACTCTTGTTGTTTCATATATCTAGATTATAACTGACCAATGAGATTGCTTGATTTCCCGTAATCTGTATACAGAGTTATCTCACGTCTGTATAATAAAAAACTATATCCAATGGCAATATCCCCGGGCACCCCAATTTCGGCACCCCTTTTTCGAAGAACATATGACCTTCGGCACCCTTTTTTGTCATATGTGCTTATGTGAAAAAGCACAATGTGACACAATGTGCCCTAGCACAAAGGCACATGCTTTATGTGCCGACATGTGCTTATGTGAAAAGGCACAATGTGACACAATGTGCCCTAGCACAAAGGCACATACGGGTATTTTAGGATTCATATGGCCCGGTATTGTATTTTTTGGGGATACCTATCGAGGATACCTATCGAAGATACCTTTTATAGGATACTTATATGAGGATACTATATAGACTGTACATATCCCTATAGGTCTCTTGCTGGCCCTTAGTACTATTAATCCACCTGATGCGTCATGTTATCCTATGACTGGTATAGGTAGTATGCAATGCTAGGCATAGGGGTATTGTGGGCAGGGGTACTGCCTGGTAGTTTAGAACGGTACTATAGTATGGCGGTATATACACCTATAGGCCCCTGTTAGTGCTTGGTACTATTAACCAACCGATTGCTTTGTTTTACTATATGGCTGGTATATGTAGTACGTTATGGTAGACCTAGTGATTTTGTTGGGGTGGGGTAATGCTCTTGGTAGTCTAGAACGGTAGTATAGCGTAGGCTGTACATATCCCTGTAGGTCTCTTGCTGGCCCTTGGTACTACTGATCCATCAGGTGCTTCATATTAATGAGCGGTATTCTGGGGTTAAAAAGTTACTCATTATTTGTTAAAGTGCACAACAATATTGTTCCATATTATAAGTTTTTATTACTTTTTCTCGTCCAGCATTATGTCCCAAAACTGTATTAATAATTTAAGATTTGATCTGTTTACGTGACAGAATTGTTAGATAAATGAATTATCATGATAATGTGCATGTCCTGTGATTTGCATCAGATTCGCCGACAAAGATGGCTCGTTGAGATCCCATTGTGGACACCACCGAGAATCTGATACAAATCACAGAACATGCACATTACCATGATAATCTCTATGTACAAAATTGTTTTGTTACAATAGGCACTCTCCAATAACTTATAACAAAGCAATTTTGTACAAACATTTTGTAACAAAGCAGTTGTTTATGGATAACTTTCTACTAAAGTAGAGATCCCATTGCAAATAAACTGTAACAAAACAATTGTGAACAAATTCCTGTTAACCCTTTACCTAACGAATCGCCCACATCTGCCCGCGTAATTTTACAAATTGAGCAGTTGAAAAAATTAAATTTTTCAAAATATTTCAACAAAACCATATCATGTGATCCCTCATTGCAACGAGCTCATTGAGCTCGTTCCAATGAGGGATCACATGATATGGTTTTGTTGAACTTTTTTGAAAAATTAAAAAAAATGTATTTAAAATAATAGCAGGACATGCACATTATCATGATAATCTGTATTTATAACACGATTAAACTTGAATTACAGGGTTAACGCTGATATTTTTAAAGAAACATATCACCTCAGGTGATCTGTTTGCACTCTTTTGCATCGAAGCATTTCATTCACGTCACAACGTCTCGCAGATACTAACGGCTAATCTGATGCGTTCTTGCACGGAGTTCTTACACGTAAGCCAGATTCCACGCATGGTGTACCTGCACATTTGTCAATGTCCGTTTTATATCGGATAACGCTGAACACAAAAAGCAATTATGGTTTAGAAAATTGTCTTCTCATTATATAGAGAGTAATCGCTTGACTGGACTGGTCACGTGAAATAATTCATGAGAGGTGAGTGACGTTATACAAACACGAGTGCGCGAATGCGCACGAGTGTTTTACAATATATTCCTTCCCCTCGAATTAATTATTTCACTTAAGCAGTCCAGTCAAGCGATTACTCTGTTTATTAATTTTCATTATTAACGATAATTATATTATTTAACCCTTTATCTAACGTAACGTCCAAACCGGCCAGCGCTATTCTCAAAAGTCGCCAATTAATTTTCATTTTTTTTTTTTTGTCTCTAAAACATAGGTTATGACCCCTCATTGGAACGAGCTCGTTCCAATGAGAGGTCATAACCTATGTTTTTGAGACAAAAAATGAAAATAATAGTTATTCAAGAATTGTTTTTGCAAGTGTCGTCTGCTTTTCATGTTAGGTACAGGGTTAAAAAAAACAAAAAAACAATGAAGTCCCCATTACACCCACGGCAAAGCGCCTTCGTTTGCGCGCACGGATACATGACCCAATTGTTGATTGCATAATTCACTTGTGAAGTTATCGTTTATAATCAAACCCGGAAATCCCAGTAAATCACACTTTGGAAAGTAATAAATCATGTTATACAATCATGTATACATTGAAAGGGCCATGGCATGGTTTTATGAAGAAAATTATGGACAATGTTAACAATTCTATAATTCAGTATATGTTTCAGTTCTGCAGGTATCTAATATTTAGAAAGTAAGATATTGCATTGAAAAACATTTGTATCCCGTCGGTTTTTCCTCTTCTTTTTTTTTTTTTTTTTTTTTTTTTTTGGGGGGGGGGGGGGGTGGGTCATCCATGTCTGGTATGTCATGAAAACAGACTTTCGATTAAGTTATCTGCATTGGAATTATTTGATGAGTGAGGAAGGTCCAATCCAATTTTTATGCAAGTAATTGTTCAGTTGCGGAGGAAACACCTATGCCACTGTAGGAAATAAAGCCAAATTTTTTTTTGTAACTTTTAATACAAGAGACAGCTCTGAAGGGGACTTATTCGATCGAATCAATTGTTTACAGAGTTCAACTGATGATCGGAACCGGCCACCACAATGGGCCGATTGTGGGCAATCGGATGACAACGGCAACGGCTCCTGGAATATCGGTTCAACCGATTGTTGCCAAGCATTTTGAGATGATTCATTAACCGCATTTTATTCTCTTCTGCAATTGTTTAATTGTTAATGTAAAATGATACCATTCAATAAAGTTGAGAAACAACCACAATGCATATTGTTAATCTCTCTAGACGCCCCGTTACGGGACATACAAGTTAAACAACACGCAAAGCTTACAACTGGGCGAAATCGCTAGTTCATACTGGAAAAGTGACGGTTACACTCCATGGACTCAGGCAGAAGTAAAATTACCAATCGCACGCACTTGGGCGGTAAGAGCCACGTTTACCGCCCAAGTGTGCGCGACTGGTAATTTTATTTCGACCCCAGTCAACGAAGTTTAACAACGAAAAATGTTCAGTTTAATGAAGTTCTTTCGAGCCTCGACTTGTCCTAGTGCACGGTAATATGAACTTTGGTAAAACCAAGAAGCGCGCGCAACTCACAATGTTTTTCAAATTATAATGACACAAACTTAACAAAATTTAAAACAGTGTTTAAGGGGTCGTCCAACAAAACATTTTGCGTTGTGAACTGATGCATGTACATGCTGTCTTGTAGATTTATTTCCCCCTAAAAACATATCAGAAATTTAGGTAAACCTAAAAGCGAGCGAAAGTGATGCATTAGGCCTAATGTGCTGCAGGCCTACATTTACTGGTAAAGAATAGGGGACCAACCAAATTTCGAGATAACTACTTTTATCTGCGTTTTGATTGGAAGATATTTTCCAATCCTCTGTTTGAAAGATAATTTTATCATTGCTTTGATTGGAAGATATATTTCTGGCGTCGTTGTTTTCCGCAATTTATCCGATGAGTTACGGAAATTGCTGCGTTGATTTTTATTTTTTCACAAATAGCGTGTAGCATTTATTGTTACTATTACCAACATTTAGTAGCCACTACAAGAAAATACAGCAGTGCTGTGCAAAAAAAGGACGATGATAATATTCCAATGCACTTTTACTGAAAAGACCATCTTTAAAATAATAAGACTGAGTATCACAAATGTAGTTTCATGATTCGGACCAGATTTTTATATAGGACGTTTCGCACCCAGATCTATGGACGATTCTGACCATATTTCTGGCCGATTCGGACCAGACTATTGGATGATTCGGTCAATGTTTGTGGACGATTTGGACCAGGTTTCTGGGCGATTTGCCCAACAAATACACAAACTGCACAAGCCAGCACAGACATACACACTTCACAAGACAGCACAGACTTGTTTGAAGTGAATAGGCCTAGAGCTTTATGTGCCAATTTCAATAAGGCGTTTTCGTTAATTTCACTGAAAAAAATACCGACGTACCGGTACTGTCTGTAGTTATCACAACAGATAATTCTGTGAGTAATTATGAAATTGCTAATCCTGTGCTTCTGGATTTTTGCAATACATTTTGGGTCCGCATACCGAATTTGGTCAAAATCGGCCCAGTAGTTAGCCCGTTGCTAAGTGGGCGCTCTGGTTGGTAGGGAAGTCACGTGACGTCATCACTGATCTATCTGTTTTCATTTTCAAAGCATTCTGGGACCGTATACCGAATTTGGTCCAAATCGGCCCAGTAGTTAGCCCGTTGCTAAGGGCGCGCTGTGGTTGCGAGGGAAGTCCCGAGACATCAACATTGATATGTATTTTTATTTTCAATGCATTTTGGGTCCGTATACCGAATTTGGTCAAAATCGGCCCAGTAGTTAGCTCGTTGCTAAGGGGCGCTATGGTTGCTAGGGAATCCACGCGACGACACCATTGGCCTGTCTGTTTCGTTTGCAATGCATTTTGGGTCCATATACCGAATTTGGTCCAAATCGGCCCAGTAGTTAGCCCGTTGCTAAGGGCGCGCTGTGGTTGCGAGGGAAGTCCCGAGACGTCAACATTGATATGTATTTTTATTTGCAATGCATTTTGGGTCCGTATACCGAATTTGGTCAACATCGGACCAGTAGTTAGCTCGTTGCTAAGGTGGCGCTATGGTTGCTAGGGAAGCCACGCGACGACACCATTGGCCTGTCTGTTTCGTTTGCAATGCATTTTGGGTCCATATACCGAATTTGGTCAAAATCGGCCCAGTAGTTAGCCCGTTGCTAAGGGGGCGCTCTGGTTGCTAGGGAAGTCACGTGAGGTCATTATTGATTTATCTGTTTTCATTTGCTATGCATTCTGGATCTGTATACCGAATTTGGTCCAAATCGGCCCAGTGGTTAGCCGGTTGCTAAGGACGCGCTCTGGTTGCTAGGGAAGTCACGAGACGTCAACATTGATATGTCTGTTTTTATTTGCAATGCGTTTTGGGTCCGTATACCGAATTTGGTCAAAATCGGACCAGTAGTTATCCCGTTGCTAAGGGGGCGCTCTGGTTGCTAGGGAGGTCACGCGACGACACCATTGACCTGTCTGTTTCGTTTGCAATGCATTTTGGGTCCGTATACCGAATTTGGTCAAAATCGGACCAGTAGTTAGTCCGTTGCTAAGGGAGCGCTCTGGTTGCTAGGAAAGTCAGTGACGTCATCATTGATCTATCTGTTTTCATTTGCAATGCATTCTGGGTCCGTATACCGAATTTGGTCCAAATCGGCCCAGTAGTTAGCCCGTTGCTAAGGGCGCCCTCTGGTTGCTAGGGAAGTCACGAGACGTCAACATTGATATGTCTGTTTTTATTTGCAATGCATTTTGGTTTCGTATACCGAATTTGGTCAAAATCGGACAAGTAGTTAGTCCGTTGCTAAGGGGGCGCTTTGGTTGCTAGGGAAGTCATGTGACGCCATCATTGATCTATCTGTTTTCATTTGCAATGCATTCTGGATCCGTATACCGAATTTGGTCCAAATAGGCCCAGTAGTTAGCCGGTTGCTAAGGACGCGCTCTGGTTGCTAGGGAATTCACGAGACGTCAACATTGATATGTCTGTTTTTATTTGCAATGCATTTTGGGTTCGTATACCGAATTTGGTCAAAATCGGACCAGTAGTTAGCCGGTTGCTAAGGGGCGATGTGATTGCTAGGGAAGTCATGCGACGACACCATTGACCTGTCTGTTTTCGGTTCACTTTGTTCCAATAACACGCAGTGTTGGTTTGAAGTGAACAGCGTTTTGCAAATGCAAAACAGATAAATCACGTGACAGAATACTCCGCAGAATCGAACAACAGCGGGATCCCAACAGCCAGCCAGCAGACGATGAAATCCAATGTGCAAAAATGGGAATATTTAGCTTTTCAACAATTTCTGTCATTTAGTCAGCAAAGCAAACGACAGTTGAGTTTGTTTGGAAAAACTTTAATTTTGAAAAGCATGTTCAATAAATTATTCAAAGTCTGCATGGAATGATCTAAGGAGAAATCTTGCATTACACCGTTCCCTTTTTAGGGGGCGTCATTCGATTTGTTCGCTTCTGAAAACGAGAGCTGGGGTTCCCCATGTTTTGACTTCCGGTTTCCGGTTTAGATTGGATGGCATAGCATTCCTTGGTTTTTCCAATTTCACGTACACGTTGTCTATCAGGCTTGCTTCAAAGCAGCCCTTCGGGCTGCTTTTGCGCGCGCTATTACAATTGGAATCGGCATCGGAATCGACCGATTGTGAGCTCAAATAACCGGTAATCGGTCAACGACCATTTTTGGTAATCGTTTGAACACTAACTGTTTATGGAAGTTGTTATTGAAATGAATAAGGTCGATTAAGTCTGAAATTTCAAAGTAAACCTCTTTGTTCTAAAATGAAAACATTTACAATCTCCCGTGTGCAACTATTCCTAACAGGAATTCCATTTGTATTTTGTCTGCTTTCAGGTTCTTTCCACGCGAATTACGGAAAAGAATAAGACCACATCACCACAGGAGAAAGAGGAAACGACACAAGATAAGGAACGCTCACAATCTTGTTTTCCAAAAAAGTGTTCCGTTAAAAATACTTCAAGGAGATGAGGCCAAAAAGAATAAATTTCAAAAAGACACAGTTAGATTAATGTCCGTACTCAGGGAACTAGCCAGTAATTCTAGGACTTGGCAACTAAAAGATTTCAAAAGTATATTGGATGCTTTGACATCCGGGCATATTGTACGATATGCTGTTAACTTAGATCATTGTAAAATAACTGGAGAACAGAAAGGTATGACAGCGTTTGGAGACACTGTTGATATTTTCCGTTATATTATAGACACTGCACATAATCATATGAGATTTCTCCAGTTCTCCAAAAAGAGGGTTATTTCCGGTAAATATGGTAAGTATTTCTATCAAATGTACTTTCGATTTTTATTCCGAAAAAGTTATAGAACAGTGGCGGCTACGAGGGGGGGGGGGGGAGGCATGGGGGGCATTTGCCCCCCAAAACGAAGGCTTCCCCCACCCCAGTTGCCCCCCCCCCCCCTACCATCTCGCATGCATTTCCATCCACCCTCACACACAAACACATTCAGTCACTCTCTCTCACACACACATACACCCCTCTCTTTTTTATTCCTAATAATTTCCCATACACACTTAGCCCAAAGCCTCAGGCTAGCTGATGAACACATCCAGGCAGTAGAGATTTAAAGACTCGGATGCAGATACTTATAAGTTATAATTAAGTTATGAGCCAACAAAGGCATGTCTATCCATATCCCTTGTCTAAAAAAATTCATGGATTTCGAATTATGACAGACGGGCATTATCTCCCTTGCACTGTTCAATTATTTCACTTGGAAAAAAACAATTGTTCTTCGTTTGAGTGATTTTTTGAAAGGAGGACCGCTAATTACCATTACATTTAGTCGAAACTTGGACCCAAAGTCCGTAATATAATTTTTTGGTTTGGTACGTCCACAGGACGCACCAAACCAAAAAAGTATATTACGGACTTTGGGTCCAAGTTCACCCTCTTGGGACCTCATTTTTCAGATGATAGTCTGCCCATTTTCTGGCTTGTTGATATTTTATAGATGTTGGGCACATTTTTTTGAATAAATGTTTTCCTAATTATCCTTAATCAGCCCTTAATCAATAACAGTATGTAGTTGGTCTTTTGGGAATTGGCCTAAAGGGAATTGGTCTCGCGGGAAGACACCGGACCGACTTGAACCAAATTTCGTATGTTGTATTATTGAATCATAAGTATTGTTTCAACCGTCTATATTTCCCAGACCGCATGGAACAGTGAACATTTTAAGGCCCAATATATTCGAAGGCTCGTAATTGCTTGTGTCATGGGCCATCGTAAAAGAACTGAAAAATTGCTGAGTCAGTATATTTTCGAAAATTAAAAAAAAATCGTCTTCTCCATAACCACAGGTCACAATCTTTCAATATTTGGTGTGAGGCATCCTTAAGGTAGTGGCGTAACAGTAATATTGGGAGCCCTTAGGCCACATACTGTAATTATCCAGTACATTATAATGTAATATTCTAGCACACAAGGTCATTCTATTTAGTATAATATCCATCCGGCCTTGACTAGCTAAGGAAGTTCTAGTGATGGTTTAGTGGTTACAGTATGGCTGTCATGGACTGGTCACTTCCCATGAGTGGGCAATATATCCGCGGGCGCAATAGTATAAGATTCCAAACACTAATTTCAGGAGTAATAGTCAACAATTTAATTAGTGGAGCACCGGGTGTAACCCAGGTACAACCCAGATACAACCCAGGTACAACCCAGATACAACCCAGTAACAACCCAGGTACAACCCAGGTACAACCCAGGTACACCCCAGGTACATCCGGTGCTTCATTAATTTAAATTTTTCCTGATGGTGAGTTCGTTCGCCCTTTCGTTCGTTTCTGTGTTCGTTGGTTAGCACTTTAACCCCAAAGGAGTCATGTTGGCATTGGTTGGTTTCTGTGTTCGTTCCTTCGTTAGTTGGTTAGCACTTTAGCCCCAATGGAGTCATGTTGGCATTGGTTGGTTTCTGTGTTCGTTCCTTCGTTCGTTGGTCAGCACTTTAGCCGACAAGGAGTCATGATGGCATTGGTTGGTTTCTGTGTTCGTTCCTTCGTTAGTTGGTTAGCACTTTAGCCGACAAGGAGTCATGTTGGCATTGGTTGGTTTCTACATGTGTTCGTTCCTTCGTTCGTTGGTTAGCACTTTAGCCGACAAGGAGTCATGTTGGAATTGGTTGGTTTCTGTGTTCGTTCCTTTGTTCGTTGGTTAGCACTTTAGCCGACAAGGAGTCATGTTGGCATTGGTTGGTTTCTACATGTGTTCGTTCCTTCGTTCGTTGGTTAGCACTTTAGCCGGCAAAGAGTCATGTTGGCATTTGTTGGTTTTGGATACTGCATCGACGGTTTGAGTTTAACCCTTTACCCAACGCAGACGATATCAAAATTTTTTATTTTAAATATCATTTTTTAAATTTTTTCCAAAAGTTTCAGCAAAACCATATTATGTGACCCCTCTTTGGAACGAGCTCGACGAGCTCGTTCCAAAGAGGGGTCACATGATATGGTTTTGTTGAATTTTTTTGAAAAATAATATTTTTTCAGCTGCTGAATTTGCATATTACGCGGGCGGATGCGGTCGATTCGTTGGGTAAAGGGTTAACAACTTATACAGAATGCAC
This sequence comes from Pictodentalium vernedei, assembly GCA_031216915.1. Classification (NCBI taxonomy): domain Eukaryota; kingdom Metazoa; phylum Mollusca; class Scaphopoda; order Dentaliida; family Dentaliidae; genus Pictodentalium; species Pictodentalium vernedei. The sequence goes on from CM062295.1 coordinate 785,112,649, forward strand.
CTGCGTTTGTAAATGAATTTAAGTTAAAATTTGAACAACTGTCTAATGTTGTCAGATGCCACTTCCTCAACTCCGTAATTGGTTTCAGAGAATATCGCCTCGATTCTTACTGCAAGCTGGTTTTGAAGCATCCAACCTAAATGCTTCAACTACAACACTGTTTTGAGACCCTTAATAATGATTTTCCCCAAAATGTTGGAATTGTTGAGGGCCCCTAAAAACGTGCACTTGTTGGGGGCCCTTAAGAAACGCCCTAACGTCGTTGTATGGGTGTTACGCCACTGCTTAATGGGAATCGGTTTCTCGTTTGCTTAAATCAAGTTCCTGGTTCATATATGGGCTACATACAGAAAAACGGCTTTTAACTTGTGAAAATGATGAGGTAGCTTGTTTTACTTTTTTTTTAAAAATCTTCTTCAGAATCAGCAATCATAATGTTATGATATTTGGAATACAATATCCTGCAATGGATCAGATTCAGATTTGTTCAAATCAAGCCCCTCTGTTATCGTATGGGTTCCCAATGAGATATATTATTTAAGAGGAATTTTCTTCTTTAGATATACCCGCAAGAATCTCTTCATATTTGGTGTACAGCATCTTTACGGGAAGCAAATTCAAGTTTGTACAAATCATGGCCCTGGGTTCAAATATCAAATATAGTGAAATATAAGGAATATTCTTTTAAAATCTTCTTCAGATACACCAGTTAGAAGTTAGAATCCTATTAAATTTGCGGGGTGGGGGGGGGGGGTTCAAATCACATCCCCAAGTCCATATCTGGGCTCTCATTATAGGGGCCCAAAATTCCAACATACAGTACGTGGAGAGTGTATTATCACTAAATCACCCGCAGAGTGGAGATTCCACCCAAGCAATAATTGCAAATGTGCTGCAAAGCATAACAAACACAAGCAAAGTTCCAGCCAGTGGACCTCCGGGTTATACCCGGAGGTCCATTAGCTGTAACATTGCTTGTGTTTTTTGTCCACATGTACAGAATTTGAAAGTGATACTTTGGGTGATAACTCCACTCCGCGGGTGATTTAGTTACAATCCACTCTCCACGTACTGTATATCAAGAATATGAATATTCATTGAAAATCTTCCTCAAAACCACCGATCAGAATCTTGTGATATTTTAACTGTTACATTAAGATTTTGAAAATTAGGTCCGTTAAATCCCAAGAGAATTCGTGAAATTCCTTAATTGCTTAAGGGTATTCATGACATCACTAAGCTACGAATTTTGAGAAAATTCTAAAATTAATCTGTAATTCCCTGAAGTTCCACAAATAATGGGTATATTTTTTAACACATTCAGTAAATGTTATTTACCCCGTTAACGTGCACCTTGTCAACTCATGGATGTTTTTTTTTTCTTTAGTTCACTTGTGATTCTCCAAATTGTTAATGGTTCTCACTTAAACAGCTAGCGCCATATAAGAACTGAAGAGTATTTGACCTACATTGAAATCAGTACGCGGAAAGTCTTGGCATCCACAAAGCCAGGGGTCCCTAGAACGTGCCTATAATAGGACATGTTGATAAGCCTGGCTGGCAGAAAACAGTACACAGAACTCGTCTGAAGGACTGATGTTTGTTCCATTTCAAAAGAGCACGACGTGCTCATCATTATTTGGTGCTACAGTGCAGTCGCCGTCGATTGGTCGTAATCCACACGTGAGCAGTGATGTCTGCGAATGCGTTTACTGGGAAATAAAGATCATCATTATCAAAATTTTAATTTATGAAGCACCGGGTTGTACCGGATTGTACTGGACTGTACCGGGTTGTACCGGGCTGTACCGGATTGTAACGGTTTGTACCGGATTGTACCGGGTTGTACCGAGCTCTACCGGATTGTACCGAGCTGTACCGGATTGTACCGGGTTGTAACGGATTGTACCGGGTTGTTCCGGTTTGTACCGGATTGTAACGGGTTGTACCGGGCTGTATCGGATTGTACCGGATTGTACCGGATTGTACCGGGTTGTACCGGGTTGTACCGGATTGTACCGGGTTGTACCGGGTTGTAACGGATTGTACCGGGTTGTACCGGGTTGTACCGGTTTGTACCGGATTGTACCTGATTGTACCGGGTTGTACCGGGCTGTAACGGTTTGTACCGGATTGTACCGGGTTGTACCGAGCTGTACCGGATTGTACCGAGCTGTACCGGATTGTACCGGGTTGTAACGGATTGTACCGGGTTGTACCGGGTTGTACCGGTTTGTACCGGATTGTAACGGGTTGTACCGGGCTGTATCGGGATTGTACCGGATTGTACCGGGTTGTACCGGATTGTACCGGGTTGTACCGGGTTGTACCGGATTGTACCGGGTTGTACCGGGCTGTACCGAATTGTACCGGGTTGTACCGGGCTGTACCGGATTGTACCGGATTGTACCGGGTTGTACCAGGCTGTACCGGATTGAACCGGGTTGTACTGGGCTGTACCGGATTGTACCGGATTGTGCCGGGTTGTACCCGGTGCTTCATTAATTAGGTGTCTTCCCACTAGACCAATTCCCTTTAGACCAATTCCCTTTAGGCCAGTTCCCAAAAGACCAATTCCCCTTAGACCAACTACATACTGTTATTGATTAAGGGTTGATTAAGGATAATTAAGAAAACATTTATTTATTGATAAGCACTTTATTTGATAACAAAAATAATAAAAAGAATCACAGCCTTTGAAAGTGTGTGATTACTATAACAAGATGTTATGTTATGAAAAATCTTCCCAACATCTATAAAATATCAACAAGCCAGAAAATAAGCAGACTATCATCTGAAAAATGAGGTCCCTAGAGGGTGAATTTGGTGATGCTACCCTGCACAGCAGGGTAGTATCACTAAATTTACCCTCTGTGAACCTCAACCTGAATCAAGGTCTCAAACATAAACGGAAAGAGGTGCCCAAAGGATAAATTGGTCCACTGTATGGGGTAGCATCAGGAAATTCCCCCTCTGGGGACCTCATTCTGCAAATGACAGACTGCTTATTTTTAGGCTTGAATATCAATAACATTAAATACATTTATAAATATTTATAAATATATCAAATTATTGATATAGAATTATTTTTAAAGTAGAACACATCAGTTGGTCTAAGGGGAATTGGTCTTTTGGGAATTGGCCTCGTGGGAACTGGTCTAAAGGGAATTGGTCTATTGGGAATGACCCATTAATTAAATTTTTGATGATTATTCCTATAATTAGTTATTGGAATCTAATATTATTACATCCGTAGAAATATTGTCCACCTGTAGAAAGTGACCAGTACACGGCGACTGTACTGTATTTATTTTTTGTTGGTTTAGAATCAACATCTCTTCCTAATGAAGCTATCTCTGTGTTGGAAATGTGGATGATTGAACCCTTTGAGACTTTAATTATCCTGACGTTCAAACGTCACTGGGAATGCAGTTTCTTCAAAGTTTTTCAAAATGCGACGTCAAACGTCGAAAAGTACAAGATATTTTTCACATTAGTGGTTATCTGGTTGAGGGCTAGATTATTTTTGGTGGTCTGAACTTGTTATTGAAAACTTGTTTTATTACAAATTATTGGAGAGTGCCTACAGGCACTCTCCAATAATTTGTAATAAAACAAATTTATATAAACAAAATATTGTTTGTGTTTGTCTGAATGTGAAATTTAAAGTGTTGCTTTTGCTCTGGTATCGTCACTTTTTGAAAGCCCTGACAGTGGCTCCTAGCACTCAACCAGTTAAGAAGTCTTCACAGCAGGATTATATTAGTATTTTAAGCTGCGATGATATTCGGCTCAGCGGTTGTCACTGAACACAATTCGGAAGAAAATAGGAATTGAGGTTAAAACTTTAATAAAATCGAAAAATAATAACAAAACAAATGACCACAAAGTATTAATGCGCTGTTTGATTCCGTACGTCATAAGACATACAAAGGTATCAGAGGGTTAATATCGGAAGTCACTAGGAATAAACTGTCATATACAGCATCATTGCGGGGGTGTGATACAAATTTGTTCAAATCATTTTCCCGAGTTCGTGCTTGACCTCTCAATGGGTGCAGAGGAAGATTCAGATTTGTTCAAACGAAGTTTCTTGGTTCATGTTAGCCAAGGGAGCTCCAGTTTTAACACTGCAATATAAGAAATATTCTTTACACATCATCTGTTTTCAATCTACCAGTCAGATTATTTTGAAATTCGGTGTACTGTTGTTTCCTTGTGGGAGTTAGATTCAAGTTTGAGCTCAAATTTTAACGTGATGCAATACCTAGGCCCATATTCCCCATTTTAGCTCCAGACAGTACTTTATCACACTTTTTTTAGGAAAGTTTGATGAGTCGGGTGGGTGGTCGGAGTTACCAGAAGTCAATTGTTTCCATGGTCTAGAAATGTGTTTCCTATTATCATTTTAATCAGTGATAGCCTAGTGGATAAGTGCGCTGGTTTCTCATGTCAGAGGTCCTGGGATCGATCCCCGGTCGCGGAAAATTCTCGAGGTGTCCGAACACTCTCTTTCAGGATCAATTGTGGAGTTGATGTTTTCACAGCGTACCATCCTATCGGGTAGGGACGTAAATTAGCTGTCCTCTGTGTGGAAAGAAACACACTCCGTGCAGGCTAGAGATCCCTTCGTAGTATTCGAGAAAAGTGAGGCCACGAAGTTGTCGCTTCAAAAGTCAACTCACACACCTGTGCCATTGGGCCAAGGAGAGGGGTTAACCCTTTACCTAACATGAAAAGCAGACGACACTTGCAAAAAAAATTCTTGAATAACTAATTTGTTTCATTTTTTGTCTCAAAAACATAGGTTATGACCCCTCGTTGGAACGAGCTCGGCGAGCTCGTTCCAACGAGGGGTCATAACCTATGTTTTTGAGACAAAAAATGAAAATATTTTGAAAATTAATTGGCGATATTTGGGAAAAGCGCTGGCCGGTTTTGGCCGTTACGTTGGGTAAAGGGTTAATATGAGTTACACAACTTGTTCACCAATCCTTGTAAAACAAATAAGATTAAATTAAATAAAATGATTTTATTGGCTTTTTAGGACAGATACATCCATATTATTGTTAATTTTGTCATTTGTATAGAGTTTCAGCAATTATTCTATGAGTCATTAATCACCTTTTTATCTTTTTACTCAACAATGTTACTAGTGGTGGAATTTTATATTTATTCTCAACTGACCAGAGGCCGGGGAAGCTCGATAAAAGTGGAGGGGCACAAACTTTCGCGGCTGCCATGGTCCAGCCCAATGGGGGGAAAAATTACAATCGTATATCGGTAAGTGTACCGTGACACACTGTAGTGTTTTTAGTGAGGTGCGGTCACTGCCCTGTCTATTTCTTGTACTTCAATCACCTTCCAATCCGAAGGCTAGCCTTACTGTAGATATGAAGGCTAGCCTTACTGTAGATATGAAGGCTAGCCTTGCTGTAGATATGAAGGCTAGCCCTACTGTAGATATGAAGGCTAGCCTTACTGTAGATATGAAGGCTAGCCTTGCTGTAGATATGAAGGCTAGCCCTACTGTAGATATGAAGGCTAGCCTTACTGTAGATATGAAGGCTAGCCTTACTGTAGATATGAGGGAAGGCTAGCCTTACTGTAGATATGAAGGCTAGCCTTACTGTAGATATGGGGGAAGGCTAGCCTTACTGTAGATATGAAGGCTAGCCTTACTGTAGATATGAAGGCTAGCCTTACAGTAGCTATGAGGGAAGGCTAGCCTTACTGTAGATATGAAGGCTAGCCTTACTGTAGATATGAAGGCTAGCCTTCGGGATGGAAGATGGTCGAAATAGAAGTAAAGGACTGAAGCGATCGATGGTGGAATTTATTGGTCAAATATTGTTTGGATTTGCAGATAATATATTACAGGAATACCCGTATATTGACTCGTTTGCATGCGCCCATTTCAAGTCACTATGTAACCACGCAGCATGTCTGTGGAAAAATGGAGGGGCAGATGTCCCCTCCCCCCCCCCCCACACCCTCGGTTCCCCCGCCTCTTCAACTGACATTCCTGGTACGAGACTTCACCAGGAACTGACAGTGAACTGACATCTTCTTCGGATCAACCAGTTACAATTTTCTGCAGGGGGATCTGAATTTTAACTTCGTGGAAAATGAGGAAAATTCCTTTAAAATCCTCTTCCTCAGATCCCCTCCCCAAGCATTTTTTGATATTTGATAATCAACAAACCTGTGGGATCATATTCAAGTTTTGTTGAAATCAAGCCCCTGTATTCGAATTGGAGCGCCCTCTGTGAATCTGAATATAACTTAGTGCAATATGAAGAAAATTCTTTAAAAATTCTTCTTAAAAATCATCAGTCAGAATCTTCCGATACTTGGTATACGGCATTATCGCGGGAGTCATTTCTGGTTTATTCATATTAAGTCCCTTCTTCGTCTGTGGGCTCCTTGTGGGAACCCGAGCCTTTACATAGTGCAATATTAGGTAGTGTTCAACCGATGATCGGAACCGGCCACCACAATCGGCCGATTGTGGGCAATCGGATGACAACGGCAACGGCCCCTGGAATATCGGTTCAACCGATTGTTGCCAAGCATTTTGAGATGATTCATTAACCGCATTTTATTCTCTTCTGCAATTGTTTAGTTGTTAATGTAAAATGATACCATTCAATAAAGTTGAGAAACAACCACAATGTGTATTCTTAATCTCCCTAGACGCCCCGTTACGGGACATACAAGTTAAACAACTTGCAAAGCTTACAACTGGACGAAATCTCTAGTTCATACCGGAAAAGTGACGGTTACACTCCATTGACTCAGGCAGAAGTAAAATTACCAGTCGCACGCACTTGGGCGGTAAACGTGGCTCTGAGAGAGCCACGTTTACCGCCCAAGTGTGCGCGACTGGTAATTTTATTTCGACCCCAGTCAACGAAGTTTAACAACGAAAAATGTTCAGTTTAATGTAGTACTTTCGAGCCTCGACTTGTCCTAGTGCACGGTATTACAATCGGAATCGGCATCAGAATCGGCCGATTGTGAGCTCAAATAACCGGTAATCGGTCAGCGACCATTTTTGGTAATCGGTTGAACACTAATATTAGGAAGACTCTTTTTCAGATCCACTTGTTAGATTCTTTTGATTTTTGGTATTCATCATCTTGCTGAGAAGGAAATCGGCACTCGTTGACTTACTCCACTACAACCAAACAATCCGCAGCAACTGTTGCTTCCTCTGAACCAAATCAAACAAATATCTCCCACTTTTTTCATTGGATTTGAGGCGATGAGTTTATGGTGATGAATGAATGTACCAGGCGCTACTTCAAATGAAGCTGATGTTTGTTGTGTGTAATATTAATGTCATTAATAATCTTCACCTTGGACTGAAAATGTCTTATTATTACATAATCTTCATATGATGTGTGAATCATGTGTTCTATTTAGATTATCTGCTTCAAGATACTCATCATCAAAGAACTGTTTTTTGTCCATTCTGCAGCTTTTACAGCGATCACAATGCGATGAATGCCAATTATGTAAACCAACTTTTCATAATAATCATCATAATTATAAACACGGTGTTCCGCGGGGATTTTTTTCAGAACACACTGTCGAGTATCCCTGCACTTACAAGTTATTTACAAATTCAACAATTGGAAGATAGTGAACAGTACCTCTCACCAAAATGTTGCAACCTTAACCCTTTAAACAAAAGAGGCCGTTTTTCCTGCCCAGGAACAAGATGAATCCAGGACAAAACCCCCTCAAGACAAAACCCCCCTCGGAAAAAAACCCTGCTGACAAAACCCCCTTAGGACAAAACCCCCTCACCTTAATTGACTTCTTAGACAGAACCCCCTCACATGGTAGAAAAATAAATTATAATGAACACAATTTGAATTTATTTTTTTTATTGTTTTTTTGTTGTTTTTTTTACTCATTTTCCATAAAAAAAATTTGTCTCAAATATGGTAAACATGCATTTGTTAACAAATAAACACCTTTTGATATATGTTGACAAATAAACACCTTTTGATATATGAAAACTTTGTTTTGTTTGCATAATATTTCTTGAAAGCACACAGTATTATGCACTTCATTTTTTCTGTCACATGCAGTTTGAACCACTTAATATGAGATGACAAGAAAATTACTAAATAATATTATTATTATTATTATTATTTTCTGCTATGCTTCTGGTATAATCAAAAATAAAATTTATTCAGACCTCCTCCCCCTTCCAAAAACATGATTTAAAGAATTGAAAAAATTAAACAAAACAGTTCCCCCCCACCCCCCCGCCCTTACGCCCTTTCCCAAAAATGATATATTATCATTTTTATTTTCACCATATTCTATAAATAATATTTCTTGTGAGGGGGTTTTGTCTTGAGGAGGTTTTGTTTTGAGGGGGTTTTGTCTTTGAATGCAGAAAGTGAGGGGGTTTTGTCTGAGGGGGTTTTGTCTTGAGGGGGTTTTGTCCTGTTATCGAACAAGATACGTTACGATTTCGTTAAATACGATGGCTGAGAAGTGAATGTACGGGGTAGACCAATCAGCCCCAAGGCTGCATGCTGAAAATATTAATTGGCCTACCCTCAATAATGAATATGGACTCTTCCAATTGCTGCCATTGGACTGACATGGAAGATACCACGGTTACCACCAGGGTTCAATAGCTTAAGTCTTTCCCTCCTTGTGTAGTGCACCATACAGAAAATCTTGATCAGCATGGATCCAGTGCTCTTGGCACCTTGGACACTCTTTACGTAGGTCCGTGTTGTTTTTGGACACTCTTTACTCTTTCCCTCCTTGTGTAGTGCACCATACAGAAAATCTTGATCAGCATGGATCCAGTGCTCTTGGCACCTTGGACACTCTTTACGTAGGTCCGTGTTGTTTTTGGACACTCTTTACGTAGGTCCGTGTTGTTTTTGGACACTCTTTACGTAGGTCCGTGTTGTTTTTGGACACTCTTTACGTAGGTCCGTGTTGTTTTTGGACACTCTTTACGTAGGTCCGTGTTGTTTTTGGATTTGGACACTCTTTACGAAGGTCCGTGTTGTTTTTGGACACTCTCTACGTAGGTCCGTGTTGTTTTTGGACACTCTTTACGTAGGTCCGTGTTGTTTTTGGACACTCTTTACGTAGGTCCGTGTTGTTTTTGGACACTCTTTACGTAGGTCCGTGTTGTTTTTTGACACTCTTTACGTAGGTCCGTGTTGTTTTTGGACACTCTTTACGTAGGTCTGTGTTGTTTTTGGACACTCTTTACGTAGGTCCGTGTTGTTTTTGGACACTCTTTATGTAGGTCCGTGTTGTTTTTGGACACACTTTACATAGGTCCATGTTGTTTTTGGACACTCTTTACGTAGGTCCGTGTTGTTTTTGGACACTCTTTACGTAGGTCCGTGTTGTTTTTGGACACTCTTTACGTAGGTCCGTGTTGTTTTTGGACACTCTTTACGTAGGTCTGTGTTGTTTTTGGACACTCTTTACGTAGGTCTGTGTTGTTTTTGGACACTCTTTACGTAGGTCCGTGTTGTTTTTGGACACTCTTTATGTAGGTCCGTGTTGTTTTTGGACACACTTTACATAGGTCCGTGTTGTTTTTGGACACTCTTTACGTAGGTCCGTGTTGTTTTTGGACACTCTTTACGTAGGTCCGTGTTGTTTTTGGACACTCTTTACGTAGGTCGGTGTTGTTTTTGGACACTCTTTACGTAGGTCGGTGTTGTTTTTGGACACTCTTTACGTAGGTCCGTGTTGTTTTTGGACACTCTTTACGTAGGTCCGTGTTGTTTTTGGACACTCTTTACGTAGGTCCGTGTTGTTTTTGGACACTCTTTACGTAGGTCCGTGTTGTTTTTGGACACTCTTTACGTAGGTCCGTGTTGTTTTTGGACACTCTTTACGCAAGTCCGTGTTGTTTTTGGACACTCTTTACGTAGGTCCGTGTTGTTTTTGGACACTCTTTACGTAGGTCGGTGTTGTTTTTGAACACTCTTTACGTAGGTCGGTGTTGTTTTTGGACACTCTTTACGTAGGTCGGTGTTGTTTTTGGACACTCTTTACATAGGTCCGTGTTGTTTTTGGACACTCTTTACGTAGGTCCATGTTGTTTTTGGACACTCTTTACGTAGGTCCGTGTTGTTTTTGGACACTCTTTACGTAGGTCTGTGTTGTTTTTGGACACTCTTTAAATAGGTCCGTGTTGTTTTTCAAACCACTGAAGTAAGGCACTTTCCCATAAATTGGAAGAAGACATGTGAAAAAATTTAATGGCTGAAAATAAATTATTTATTTAGTTATTTATTGGTGATTGGCGTCATAGTTTTATGCACAGTAGTCTGGTCGCCAAACCCCCGAAAATCACGAATGCTTGTTTTGGCGTATAAAGTTTATTTCTCGATGGATTTTGCAAATTTAGACATTTGAGAACAATATTCAATCGGCTGACCATCTGTCAGCCTTGAGCAATTTTTTTTATAGAGTCTTGAAAAGGTATATCCCCTACCCGAATTTGATACCAAATGTGAAAACACCTATATTTGAATATTCTGTAAATTTTCATTACTAACATGAAATTTATCGGTAAACCTTACTATTTGTACACTTGGCATGGTTTGTAGTATCATATACTCCAGAATTCAAAATTATATCGACACACAAAAATCCAATATGGCCTCCGTGTCGGATCGTCATGTCGAAATTTTAACTTTTTTTCTCAGTTGCACCATAAATCGTTTATTCTGTGAAACAAATTGTGTCTTAATTGTGCCAGTTCATGCTCTGGCATCATGGAGCATCCATTTGTGCTCATGATGATACCAAAATGGGCACCATGTGTTGAATACTTCGATCGATATAGCGCTTTCACCGAATGACACTATAACCAGACGGAGGCTAAAATTTCAATACATTTCTAGTAGCTGTACCAGCGGTCATATATATAATAGTTACGGACGGAGGATCGAGTTTTGTCATGGGTTGGGAGGCATGCATATGTTAATGAGTTTTCTTGGTGCTATTGGCAACTTGATGGAGAACACGGGTTTATCTGAAATTCTTGAGTCTGTGTTCGGCGGAGTAGCCAAAATGCTAAGCGGGAAAAAGTTTCCTCAAAATATGCGCGCATTTCGGTTGTTGGCAGAAGAGCTGCTTAGAGATATCGTCAGTAGAGATGATGTTGTCTGCCCGGAAGATTTCATTGACACATTGAGTGAAATATCAGACCAGAGCAGGACTTGCAAGGTTTGGGTGGACTGCTTCATAAGACCAGTTCTTATAATGATGAAGTACGTAAGGGCTGAGAGGGAAGGGGACTGGCCCTTGCATTTGGCAACTGTAAAACAAATGCTCCCTTACTTCTTTGCATCCGGCCATGTCAACTATGCTAGATATGGCTTGTATTATCTGAGGGACATGGAACGACTTCCACATGAAGTGTTGACACAATTTCTGAAGGGATCACATGTGATGAGACATGTTGATGGCATTTGGAATGGCATTTGGAGCGATATGTATATCGAATCCACTTTCATGCGTTATGCCCATGGTAAGTCTGGCATCATTGGCATCACATTAAAACCAGAAACTCTGAAAGTGTGGGCATTAAGCCTTCACAATTGTGGTCAACTTTTGAATGGTCTCGCGGAGGTTAGGGAATCAGACGTCGCGAATCGAGCAGTGCTCGAACACAAAGAGGAGATGACTGCGAGAATTGCTGCTGATTGCGCTGATCGTGAGGGACTCAAACTCGCGACAATCATACACCCCCTTGAACCCAAGCAACACCCGGATGAGATAGTCAGTATATTGTCAGTGGTCATCATGCTAATCGCACTGTGAACTTGGACTTGGCTGTAACACTTGGTAGACAGACGTTGACTGATTTCGAGAAGAAACACCCGAGTGGATTCTATTGTACTATATCAAGGCCCGTTGAAACAAAGGCAGTTATGAAAAAGTCAGTCAAGTTGGGCGAGCACAAAACATGTGACAGCAATCTGATTTACTCTCGGGTGATGGGACTTCAAGCCAGCTCCAAGGAAATTAGTATAAATGATATGCTCTCATACGAGTTATCACCCATTTCAACAGCTCTTTTCAACGACAATGGTGACATGCGGATATCCAAATCTAAATCGGTCATGAAGTCTGATACCGCAGTTATGATTCCAAACACCGACATGTCCGAGTCTGATATCAATGTGTCAACGTGCACTATTATAGACGGGTGTGCACTTCTTTGGATACCCCATTGGCCTGCTCCAAATAAATTATGTCACCCGAACGTGAACGATTTTGTCCAGCGATTTCAAGAGCATGTGAAGCGTCGGTTATTGGTTGGAGATACATATCTTGTGTTTGACAGATACAATGAATTCAGTACTAAATGTACGACTAGGGCAAACAGAAGTGGTGAAGCTTGTTGTCGGAAATTCACGTTGACCGCAACGTCACCATTACTTTCTCAGAGATTGGTTCTCACGGTAACTGAAAATAAGAAACAGTTGATAAGCATTATTGTTGATCATTTCAGACGTGACACACAGTTTGCTGTTGATAACACTCAACAACACGCGCTATTTGTTACTGGCCAGGATGCTTCACCCATTGAAATCGATAGAGGTATAGTTATTGAGAGGCGTGACATGGAAACTATGCACGAAGAAGCAGATAACATAATCGTTCAGCAAGCCATCAGAGCTGCTGATGACCACGACAATGTCATAGTTCTTGCAGACGACACAGATGTATACACATTGCTTCTACATCACTATCTCGAACAAAACCTGTCATGTAGTATGTTCATGGAATCCCCAATAAAGGGGAAGTCAGTTGTTGATATTGCAGCGACCGTTGAAGAACATAGAAGTATCATACCAAACTTGCTTGCCGCCCATGCTATCTCTGGCTGCGACACAGTTGGTGGTTGTTTTGGAATTGGAAAAGGTCGTATGTTGAAAGTCTTGAGATCCGGCGAAACTTCTCTAACGTCCGTTGGTTGTGTCAATGCCACTTGGTCGGAAGTACTTCATCAAGCTACACGATTCATATCTTCATGCTATGGTTGCAAGGATATGGGCACCATGTCAGAATCGCGAATCAGTGTTTGGAAATCGCAAATAGGCAAGAAGGGTGCCACAAAAGTTCCTCCTTTATGTACCCTGCCCCAACAACCGAAGCATTCACAGAGAATTAAAACGTGCCCATCTTCAGGTATGCACGTGGAAACATGCCTTAGACCCAGCCCCACCAGATCTTGATCCTAGGGAGTTCGGATTCGTCAGAGATGAAGTCTCGAAAACGTTATCACCCTTAACTCTACCAAGTGGTATACCGGTGGCCCTCGACTCTGTTTTGCGTATGGTACGTTGTTCCTGTTCCAGCAAACATCCTTGCAAAACTAGCAAGTGTGGATGCTATTCCTCTCACTTGGCATGCTCAATATTCTGTGCATGTAATGCAACAATTGAATGTTGCAATGAACAAACGGTTTCAGCAATTGATGTCACGGTGAATCAGTCTAATGATCCAGATGGACCGCGAGGATGAGGATATCGGTGACCATGTTGATCTTTTCTTGATAAATTCCAGATTGAATACTTAGTAGATAAAACATCTCTCACTCTGCGTCTCATCAGGCTGGCTATGTGACCATATTTGGTATTTCTGGTATTAGGTTGAAATCCAGTTTTGACATTTTTTTCACTCCATAGTCTGCGATATCGGTTTTTGTCCTGCTCATTTGTTTCCATTATTCCTCAAAATGTAGTTAATATCATTGCACTATAATTTTGCATAGTTTTTATGTCCAGCAAAATGTATGTTGGCAGCCGGGGCATACTGGTATAGACTTCATTCGCAAAAAATATCAAAATCCACAATTTTACTACATTCGGCGTCATTTTGGTGGAAATTCGGGTATTTTATAGTGAATCCAATGCGTAAATGATATAAATCGAGGTTGAGAACTAAATTGGGGAGACATCTCCAAGTCTACGAACCACAAGCCGAGTTTTCTAACAATTTTTGTGACTTCTTGTATTATATGGCAGGAAATCCTATTTTGACGACTTTTTCACTTCATAGATTTGATAATCATTTTCCCGTTCATATACACCATTGATACCCCTGATTGTCATCCAATATCATGGAGCTATCAATTTGCATCATTTATATGCGCGAGGAATGAATCTTGGACAGTCATTGGGCACTTATAGCAGATTATTTCGAAAAAAATGGTAAAAATCTATAAATTTGCTACTTCCGGCCGCCATATTGGCTGCCATTTCGGATTTTTTCTGGAGAAGTTAATGGTTAAGTGATGTGTTCGGAACCCTTCGGCTATTGGCATCTCATTGTGAAGATTCTGTCGCATTTTTGTGAGATCTAATGATATCGGAGTAAAAAGTGGTATTTTACTGAAATTCGGGGTGGGGTATAAATTTTGGGGCTCTATAAAAAAAAGTGCTCAAGGCTGACAGATGGTCGGCCGATTGAATGTTGATGTCAGATACCTTAATTTTCAGAATCCATTGAGAAAAAAACTTTATACGACAAAACACGCATCCATGACCTGGCGACCGGACAACAGCGGCTAATCGTAATCACAACATGGATTTATTTATTTATTTATTTATTTATTTATTTATTTATGCTGATCGTAACGCAACGTGGATATATAGAGGATATCTACGCTATTTTAGTGTTGACCTGAAACTATTATTTTTCACTTGCGCAAGTGCTCGTAAAAAATAAAACTTTTACGTCCAAACTCATGAGATAATTCCAGATATTCTCTAAATTAGCCGAGATTTTCTTTTTATTATATGTTACGTGACATTTTACTACGCAATATTCAACCAAATTCCACTGCAAACACGTACGTTTCAAAACAAAAACAATGCTGATCATACCTTCAAGGCGAGGTCAGGCACTAAAGCGTGACGTCATTTAGGAAGCTTGTGAGGGATATTATAAGTGATGGGGCTTTCAGTGGGCGGATATCGTGTGATATAAGGCGAAGTGAGATCAATATTAGGCGAGGCCGAAGGCCGAGCCTAATATTGATCTCGCTGAGCCTTATATCACACCATATCCGCCCCTGAAAGCCCCCTAACGTATTTATCATGCCAGTCGTTTGAAAGAGACAACACCATAAGTATAATTTATGTTCGATACCGACCAACCTTCAAGTTCAATCATTCAATTCAAAACAAAACAAGACGATAAAATTTACAGTCCAGGGGGAGTAACTCGAAAATATTTGCATGCACTGAGAAGGGCAGATTATTCGGGTAAGGATTCTCGCTTGAGTTCGTCTCAGACAGTGCCAGTTGGCTTTTATACATGTCGTTTTAGTGGTTTATTTATTGTATTTATTTACATCTGTTTATTAAAATTTCTCAAAGACTGGAAGGAACGTATTATAGTTGTAAGTTGCTCAACAGACACACACGCGAAATTATTTGTTGTTCGTTGAACATGCGAAATTAGAAAAACATCGAAGTGAGCGTTGGATGTCAAAAACAAAATGTTGGAACTGCCTGTATATAAGTTCTACATACGGTCAGCTCGATGATACACAGTCTCATATACGGTCAGTAGATAATGAAGCTGATTGGTCAATAACAATTACTGGCATAATAATATACAATTTATGGAAATTTGTGGTTTTGAATATGATGTGATATGAACCTAAAAAACTTATATGGACTGAGGCGTGAGACAAGGTCAATATAAGTTTTTTTAGTTTCATATCACATCATATTTACTACCACAAATGTCCATAACTGTTTTATTATATACACCATTATAAAAAAGACAGTCTTCTATTTAACAATTAAATGTTCAATTATATCAACCGGAAATGCTTTTATTTAACAATAAAATAGTTATCATCTGCAGAATATCCAAGAAATGAGCAATTTTATGGAGATTACGTCGATTGAGATAGAATAAGAGAGGTGATTTCCAAAAGTTATTTTTAGAAAGTTGATATTCTCTGGAAAACCGGTGTACATGGATTTTTGAGTACCAGTCACGTGTATAAGATCCAGCCAATAAAAATGTGGTTATTTATATAAGTATATAATAATCGCTATCTGTTAAATCAACAGATATCGAGAAATATCTTTCAGATAATTTGCGATAATTCAAAGGCATGCATATAATAAAGTCACATTTAAAATTTCAGTATTTTCAAATTCCTAGTATGTTAGTATGGGAAAAAGATTGTTTAAAGTTTCAGTATTTTCATATTCCTAGTATGTCAGTATGGGAAAAAGATTGTTTAAAGTTTCAGTATTTTCATATTCCTAGTATGTCAGTATGGGAAAAAGATTGTTTAAAGTTTCAGTATTTTCATATTCCTAGTATGTCAGTATGGGAAAAAGATTGTTTAAAGTTTCAGTATTTTCATATTCCTAGTATGTCAGTATGGGAAAAAGATTGTTTAAAGTTTCAGTATTTTCATATTCCTAGTATGTCAGTATGGGAAAGAGATTGTTTAAAGTTTCAGTATTTTCATATTCCTAGTATGTCAGTATGGGAAAAAGATTGTTTAAAGTTTCAGTATTTTCAATTTCCTAGTATGTCAGTATGGGAAAGAGATTGTTTAAAGTTTCAGTATTTTCATATTCCTAGTATGTTAGTATGGGAAAGAGATTGTTTAAAGTTTCAGTATTTTCATATTCCTAGTATGTCAGTATGGGAAAAAGATTGTTTAAAGTTTCAGTATTTTCATATTCCTAGTATGTCAGTATGGGAAAAAGATTGTTTAAAGTTTCAGTATTTTCATATTCCTAGTATGTCAGTATGGGAAAAAGATTGTTTAAAGTTTCAGTATTTTCATATTCCTAGTATGTCAGTATGGGAAAAAGATTGTTTAAAGTTTCAGTATTTTCATATTCCTAGTATGTCAGTATGGGAAAAAGATTGTTTAAAGTTTCAGTATTTTCATATTCCTAGTATGTCAGTATGGGAAAAAGA
Organism: Pictodentalium vernedei; assembly: GCA_031216915.1. Taxonomy (NCBI): domain Eukaryota; kingdom Metazoa; phylum Mollusca; class Scaphopoda; order Dentaliida; family Dentaliidae; genus Pictodentalium; species Pictodentalium vernedei. The sequence goes on from CM062295.1 coordinate 785,129,632, forward strand.
TTGTTTAAAGTTTCAGTATTTTCAGTTTCCTAGTATGTCAGTATGGGAAAAAGATTGTTTAAAGTTTCAGTATTTTCATATTCCTAGTATGTCAGTATGGGAAAAAGATTGTTTAAAGTTTCAGTATTTTCAGTTTCCTAGTATGTCAGTATGGGAAAAAGATTGTTTAAAGTTTCAGTATTTTCAGTTTCCTAGTATGTCAGTATGGGAAAAAGATTGTTTAAAGTGTCAGTATTTTCAGTTTCCTAGTATGTCAGTATGGGAAAAACTGCTGTTTAAAATTTCGGTATTTTTAAATTCCTAGTCTGTTAGTATGTGGAAATTGCTGTTTAAAATTCCGGTATTTTTAAATTCACAGTTTGCTATGATGGGAAAAATGAGGTTTTTTTAGATTTCGGTATTTTGACATCAATGCGAAGAATGTTAATCATCTCTTTTGTACGTACAAGTTATCCCATTGGTACACGTAAAGTGAATAACCTCACGGTCTTGTTCACAGAAATTTACTGCTCAAAAAAATGTCAATTCAATTTACTGGGAAACATTTGTATTGGTTGTAACTACCAAATTATACACAATCCATTGTTAACCATTTTCCTAAAATAAAAAGCATACGACACTTGCAAAACAATTCTTGAATAACTAATTTTTTTTTTTTCGTTTTTTGTCTCAGAAACATAGGTTATGACCCCTCGTTGGAACGAGCTCGTCGAGCTCGTTCCAACGTGGGGTCATAACCTATGTTTCTGAGACACAAAATGAAAAAATAATGAAAATTAATTGTCGATTTTTGAGAATAGAGCTGGCTGGTTTTGGTCATTACGTTCGCTAAAGGGTTAAAATATTTTGCAGTCCTGGGCAGGAATATCCCGTTAAACCTACAGCATTTATCTTTAAGTTAGGAAACGGGGGCACGATGGCGTCGCGATAACCGCTTCTCGTCTGATCACCGAAGTTAAGCAACGTCGAGCGCGGTTGGGTGACCATTTCAGCGACTGATTCGAGCTCCCGCGTTGTGTCCTTGGGCAAGGCACTTAATCCTGATTTCCTACATGGGGACACGATAACACTGTGTACTATGGCGTACTGTACGTCGATGGTGCGCATGTCTTCAACCAATCTAACCCTGCCTGTACGCGGTGCAGAGTTCAGAGTTACAATGTTGGAGAGCTGACAGCTGCTCGTCGTTGCTCGATGGTTCTATCCGGGTACTCCGTCTTCCGCCACCTGTAAACCTGCCACCGACATGATATGGCCCTGGCTGTTAATGTGTCGTTAAACCCTAATAAATAAAAAAATAGATAAATAAATATTATAAGCTATGAAACGTTTGTCGTATAATAATGATACTGTTCTACTTGAATGGAGTTATATGATGATTTAGATCTTTGTTCCATTGTTGTGGAATAGAGAGACTCGGTCATTGACAAGCAATAAACTTATGCGCCGAGGACGGTGAATGTAGTTGGGTTTGAATGGAATATTCAACCCACCCTTTCCCAGAATGTTTCATTTTTTCATGAGCGGTATTTAGTGAAATGTAAATTTAGCGACAGTCCTGCTGGCTAAGTTTTAGCTGATTTAGACGTCTCGAGGTGAGATATAATTTTTAAAACATTTAATTTGAAATGATCACGAATGAAAGGGTACTATTTGTATTTTTTGTTCCGGATTACTCTGGTATATAGAAGTATTGGGAGATAAAAGGGCATTTAACCCTTTACCTAACATGAAAAGCAGACGACACTTGCCAAAAAATGATTGAATAACTAATTTTTTTCATTTTTTGTCTCAAAAACATAGGTTATGACCCCTCATTGGAACGAGCTCGACGAGCTCGTTCCAATGAGGGGTCATAACCTATGTTTTTGAGACAAAAAATGAAAAAATAATAATAAATAATTGGTGATTTTTGTGAATAGCGCTGGCCGGTTTTGGCCGTTACGTTGTTTAAATGGTTAAAACAGTATTTTGTACAAGGGCTATTACGCGTCGTTTGAATAGAGCATCTGATTTTATGTATGCTTGTCAGAAAGAAAGAAAAAGAAGGACGGCCCTTTCCCGCCTACCCTCAGAACATTGATGACTGCTATGCTATTTTCGTTCGTAGAACAGACAGGGTTACGCATTGTATCTCTGTAGACCAAATGTCGTCCCCCTGCGTTCTTCCATGAGCACAATACTGATTATTAAGCAATGTATCCATGTAGAACAAACGGTGTCCCATGCGATCTCTCAGGAGAATGTGGCTAAGTGTTACACATCATATCCCTGTTGGACAGACAACGTTCCCCTACGCTTCCACAGAAGAACATCGTCCGATTGTTACGCAATCTATCGCCGTGGAACAATCGGCGTTTGCGCTCCCACGGAAGAACACCAATGATTGTTACGCAGTGTATATCAACGTAGAATAGACGGCATTCCCCCGCCTTCCTGCATGAGAACACCGATGATTGTTGGGCAATGTATCCCTGTAGAATAGACGACGTTCCCCGCGCTCCCCAAGGAGAACGTTGCTGATTGTTTTGCAATGTATCTCTATAAAACAGACGGCGTTCCGTCGAACTACCCAGGAGAACATCGTTGTTGTTAAGCAGTGTTTTCCTGTAGACAAATGGCGTCCCCCACACTTTCAAAGAAAAATAGTACTGATTGTTATGCAATGTATCCCCGTTGAGCAAACGGCGTTCCCCTGCCATCTCTCTGGAATATCGCTGATTGTTACACAATGTATCTCATAGAACAGACAGCGTTCCTCCGCGCTGACCCAGAAGAACTTCGCTGAGATATTATAACACAATGTATATATGAAGGACAGCCGTCTGTGTTCTCTCTCTCTCTCTCTCTTTCTCTCTCTCTCTCTCTCTCTCTCTCTCTCTCTCTAAAAAAATATGTTGACTTTGAAAAATAAATCTTGACTTTGAAATTCTCTCCGCTGTACAAAAGCTCAAAGTGCCCAAATCACAATCCGAATAATTTTGCTTAAACCAATCTTGACTTTGAAAAAAAAAATCTTGAAACTTTGAAAAATAAATCTTGAATTTGAAAAAAATCTTGAATTTGGAATTCTCTCCGCGGTACAAACGCACAAAGGGCCCAAATCACAATCCGAATAATATAGCGTACCACGTAGAACTGTGTATGGAGTCGGTGAAGGTCACACCACCTGAATTACCCTGTTGCATTTATGTTTAGAGTAGGTGTTCTTGTTTCGTTCCAAGTGGAATTTTTGTTGGGGCTAAATGGACTTTTTGGTACTAAATGAAAGATTTTAATGCTAAATGGATAACAAGTTAATCATGTACCGTTCTTTGAGTGCAAAGAGATGCCCTCTGCAATGCTAAATAGATGACACCTTGTGGCACTCAAACAACGATATTTTAGATTAATATTGCCTGGATCTTTTAAATAACAAATACACCCACAAATAATAAAAATATAGATAATGAAAACCTGAAATAAATAAATAAATAAATAAATAAATAAATAAATAAATAAATAAATAAATAAATAAATAAAATAAATCAATAAATAATTAAATAAAATAAATCAATAAATCAACAAACAAATAAAATAAATATAATTAAATAAATAGATGATAAATAAAAAATAAATCAATCAATCAATCAATCAATCAATAAATCAATAAGTAAATAAAAATAAATAAATAAAATAAATAAAATAATAATAAATAAATAAATGAATAATTAAATAAAGTAAAAGGTCTTTACTAACGTTTGTTCAAGGAGTCCAGTGTTCACGTGTTCACGCTGTCGGATGCCAGTTTAGCCAACTTCACTAAAACCTTTCACTTGGCGCCCAACAATCTTCAGGATTATAGTTCCAAATGGAATCATATTGTAAATGGCAACAAATTAACTATGTATTGCCATTTGAGTGCAACAAGGCGCCATCTGCAATGCTAAGGCATCCCACAATGTTAAGGCATCCCACAATGCTAAGGCATCCCACAATACTAAGGCATTGCAGATGATGCTTTGTTGCACTCAAAGTACGCTAATTATAATAAATATAATAAATAAATTAAAAGTCTATTATTAACGTTTACAAAATAATTTCATGATTATCATTTACTCACTGATTAATATTTACTCAGTATTTATTCACACCAAATAAACTAGAGGAAATAATTTATTATCTTCCAGAAGGATTATAAAAAAAGATTAAGCCAGAAAAAGTATATTAAGTAACAAAGAAATGTTTTGGTAAGAACTGATAAGCTGTTAATTAAGCTGATAAAGAGACGCAATTATACCTGTTGCCTATAGATCACTAAACATGCTTGAATTATGTCTTGCCTCTCTCGTCAGACAGCGATATTTATACCTGTTGCCTATAGATGACTAAACATGCGTGAATTATGTCTTACCTCTCTTGCCAGACAGCGATTTTTATACCTGTTGTCTACAGATGACTAAACATGCGTGAATTATGTCTTGCCTCTCTCCACAGACAGCGATTTTTATACCTGTTGCCTATAGATCACTAAACGTGCGTGAATTACGTCTTACCTCTCTCGTCAGACAGTGATTTTTTATACCTATTGCCTATAGATCACTAAACAGGCGTGAATTAGGTCGTACCTCTCGTCAGACAGCGATATTTATACCTGTTGCCTATAGATCACTAAACAGGCGTGAATTATGTCTTACTTCTCTCGCGAGACAGCGATATTTATACCTGTTGCCTACAGATGACTAAACATGCGTGAATTATGTCTTACCTCTCGTCAGACAGCGATATTTATACCTGTTGCCTATAGATCACTAAACATGCGTGAATTATGTCTTGCCTCTCTCGCGAGACAGCGATTTTTATACCTGTTGCCTTTCGATCACTAAACATGCGTGAATTATGTCTTACCTCTCGTCAGACAGCGATATTTATACCTGTTGCCTATAGAAGACTAAACATGTGATTTATGTCTTGCCTCTCTCGCGAGACAGCGATATTTATACTGTTGCCTATAGATGACTAAACATGCGTGAATTATGTCTTGCCTCTCGTAAGACAGCGATTTTTATACCTGTTGCCTATAGATGACTAAACAGGCGTGAATTATGTCTTGCCTCTCTCGCGAGACAGCGATATTTATACCTGTTGCCTATAGATGACTAAACATGCGTGAATTATGTCTTGCCTCTCGTCAGACAGCGATTTTTATACCTGTTGCCTATAGATGACTAAACAGGCGTGAATTATGTCTTGCCTCTCTCGCGAGACAGCGATAATTATACCTGTTGCCTATAGATAACTAAACATTCGTGAATTATGTCTTGCCTCTCTCGCGAGACAGCGATATTTATACATGTTACCTATAGATGACTAAACATGCGTGAATTATGTCTTGCCTCTCTCGCGAGACAGCGATTTTTATACCTGTTGCCTACTGATGACTAAACATGCGTGAATTATGTCTTGCCTCTCTCGCAAGACAGCGATATTTATACCTGTTGTCTACTGATGACTAAACATGCGTGAATTATGTCTTGCCTCTCTCGCGAGACAGCGATATTTATACCTGTTGTCTACTGATGACTAAACATGCGTGAATTATGTCTTGCCTCTCTCGCGAGACAGCGATATTTATACCTATTGCCTATAGATGACTAAACATGCGTAAATTATGTCTTGCCTTTTTCACGAGACAGCGATATTTATGCCTGTTGCCTATAGATGACTAAACATGCGTAAATTATGTCTTGCCTTTTTCACGAGACAGCGATATTTATGCCTGTTGCCTATAGATGACTAAACATGCGTGAATTATGTCTTGCCTCTGTCGTCAGACAGCGACTTTTATCGAAAACGACACACCGAAATAATAAAGCATAAAGTGTTTTGAGACAAACAAAAATTATATTTTTACGACCCAATTTTTATGCCAAATGTTGTATTTTGGCGCCAAACTATTTATTTTAGTGTAACTGGCACCATACGCATCGGGCAGTGTGAACAGTTCATGAGAGTCTAACACTAATATATTTATGTTTCATTTCAGGTGCTAGAATTCAGCTTCGTGATATTAGGATGTATCCTAACGGCAATGTTATTATTGATATCGCAGACTTTGATAAACTTCAATCGAAGATTTATAATCATTCCATCATTCACTGTCGACTTTATAACCCAGACACCAGGTAGGTTATACTGCGTTGTAACACATATGAAAGAGTTCCGTACATCCAGCAGGTACCCGATCAAAATTATAAGTTATTGTGATGAACTGACGATATAAACATGGTCTTGGGTTTGTGGCTTGGAGTTAATGTTCAACCGAGGCGCTTGGCGTCTCGGTTGAACATTGTCTCCCAACCACAAACCTCGGATCGTGTTACCATCCATTCATCAAAATAATGTATCTCTTCCAATAAGACGATACCTATAGCCCAAAATCCACACCGTTAAATGAACTTTTAACGATAACAAGTTTAGTAAATAAACTATACGTGTATTCCATGACGACACTGGACAATTAATCAAAAAATAAAGAAGATAGAAACCACTCCATCTTGTTTCAAATCGTAAAGTGATTTGTAATTTGAACGACACTTCATTCAGAACATCGTCTGCTGCACGTATGAAAACTGTAGAAAAATGAAGCCGTTTGCAGACACCAAGTTGCCAAAATTATTGCGAAATGGACAACTACAAATATTCGTGGGTGACGTTAGACGGTAACATATGCTATTGGAGACATAAACATAGAAAAAACTAAGCGAACTCTAGTCCAATCGGAGGACGAGTATTGTAGCCTTATTGGAACTTTTGTAAAATGCTTAATGCGCAGTTGGGTTTTGGGTTTTTTTTTGTTTTTGTTTTGCCCATTGTCGATGAAGACTGCACCTTTTGTGAACATCTTCCGGCATTTTTAACAGATGTGATTTGAAGCGATCGGTGATTGTATGTGCAGTGATCGGGATTAACGCCCCCCCCCCCCCCCCCCCTGCTCACTGAGAAATGGGGTAACCTGTTAACGTTAGACAATTATCGCCAGATAACCAGCCTCTGAAATACATGCTTTAATAGTATATCGACGTGTCTTTGCAGTCCACGTGAAGGACATTTCGATCTCTCAGCTATTTTGTTACATCAAATAACTGGTTGCGAGTGTCTTTGGGAATACATAGTCCATAGGCTCTTCCTGTCCGGAATTTAGAGTAATGTTTTGTTGTTTCTCCTTTTTATTGTTAATTAATGTCGGGGACATTTTTCAATACAGAAATTTCGGTATATGGAGATCCCCAATGGAACGATAAGTCGGTTTTCACTCAATCTGATATCGAACGGTGTTTACGGTATATCGCTCATCTCTACCTGCTGACATTATAAATTATTCTGTTTGTTGACAGGGCACATGGTCTCACGTTCCCTGCATTAAATTTATATTCAACCCTGTCAACAAACAGAATAACGTATATGTCCCATTCTTCGCTTCATTCGAATCATTTTAAAATTTGTTGTTGTACAGCGAATATTAGAAAGCAGACTTTGTTTCGGTGAGGTGTTAACTTTTATCATAACAGACTGGAGTGATTTCCCTTTATTCAATGTTTACGTACGCAATCAACGGGGCGAGATGCTCTCGATTCGTTTCAGTTTATGTTACAGTAAATTAATGAAAAGAGACCTTATAATCTAATCGGTTTCATAAATAATTACCCATGTTTACATAACTAATCATTTTGTACGTAATAACGGTACTTTTATGTGTATTTTACATCAGTTAAATATATTTGTCTCAGTTGATTTCAAGAGAAAAAAGACATTGCGATGAACCGTTGCTCATGGCAACCAGACGCTTTCTTTGACAGTGGACATAAGAATCGCTGACAATAGACATATGCGCATGCCCGGCGACATAAAATAAAATCAACGAGGCATTGACCAATCACTGCAAGGTATTGCGGTTGGTATCGGGACATTGTATTGTGTGACGCATTGATCTCAATAATTCAGCTTTCTGGTGTCGAACCATTACTTAGACATTCTCAGTGTAACTATCTGGTTCGTTTCATCGGTTACAGACTTTCAGATTTACAAAAACATTAATTTTACATTCCTGATTATTGTCAGAAAATATGTGTGGGATGGGAATATCGTCTTCTATCTCTAACAACATGGAGCAAATACAATATTTATTACCTAACCTGAAAAGCAGACGACACTTGCAAAAATAATTCTTGAATATCTAATTTTTTTTATTTTTTGTCTCAAAAACATAGGTTATGACCCCTCGTTGGAACGAGCTCGACGAGCTCGTTCCAAACGAGGGGTCATAACCTATGTTTTTGAGACAAAAAATGAAAAAAATAATGAAAATTAATTGGCGATTTTTGAGAATTGCGCTGGCCGGTTTTGGCCGTTACGTTAGGTAAAGGGTTAAGGTCACATACTTATGCACAATGGCTAATCGTGACCGTGATAGTTTTACGGGTGGAGGATGCCGGAGTACCCAGAGAGAACCACCGAGCATTGATGAGCAACTGTCAGCTCCTCAACATTGTAACTCTGTTCAAGCTCCGCTCAAGCAGGGTTACAGAGGTTGAAGACACATGTGCACCAGCAACGTGCAGTACGCCTTAGTACACGGCGTCATCATACCCCCATGTAGGCAGCCTGAGATAAAGTGTCTTACCCAAGGACACAACGCGGGTCTTCCTGGTCGAAATCGAACTCGGAACCTCTAGTTTTGAAGTCCAAGCCCAATGCAATAACACTTTTACAGTTGTATTTTCTAGAATATTATTATCTACCTATTAATAGAAATGACTAAAATGAATCACTAGCATTTCAAAAGATATGGCAATTTGCAAACTGGTAAATTGCCAGATCTTTTTGAAAATGCTAATGGCTCATTTTAACCCATTCAAAGGAATATCGGTCGATTTGCACCATTGCCTATTTGCACCGTCGATTTGCACTATCTCAAAAGTCGATTTGCACCATCTCAAAAGTCGATCTGCACCATCGAAAAAGTCGATTTGCACCATCGATGGAGCAAATCGACTTTCCGATGGTGCAAATCGACTTTTTCGATGGTGCAAATCGACCGTGGTGCAAATCGACCGTGGTGCAAATCGACCGTTCCCATTCAAAGTCATAACTAGAAAATACAATTCTAGAAAATACAATTGTAAAAGTTTTATTGTATTGGCTCCAGGTAAGGCGTGACAGATCTGAACATTTTACTATTTGTGACAATATTTTCAGATTTGGTGATGTGCGCTTCACAACCAATCCACTCAGAGATGTTAACACTATAGATGATTTTCCGAAGCTTCTTGCGTCCATCAACCAAGGTGAAACAGTGCGCATGACACTCGATACATCTCAATGTGAAGGAAAACATACTATGAGGATCCGAAAAATAGTCGGAGGAGCTATCAAAGGTATTTACCTGATTCCTTTCATTATCGTTTAGTGTTACTAATCGGACTACAAAATACCGGTCAGGTAGCGGTCTAGAATTGGATTACGGTCCGGAGCGGATCACCCATGCTGTTCCGGTATACAAACTAGCTGCACAGGTCCTGCGCGGTCCATGGCGATCTAGAGGGGTATTTAGATTTGTCAAATTATCGCTGGTTCGGGACACTACGCTTGTTTTTTTGAGTTGACCTAAAACCCCGAAGCTACCCTTTGCTTTCGAATACATACACGGAAGGTATCAAATGTAGTGGGCGGCCTTGGACCGTTCCAGTGGGGAAAAACAGAGCCACATACCATGGTTTCGGGGCCGCTATTTCTTACCTGACCACCAACTGCGGTCCTGTATAGTCCAGATTATAGTACCAGTAATACTTACGAGAAATTTGAGCAAGCACCCAAGGGCCAGAGACAATTGAACCCAGTAAAAGTGTGGGGTGGAGGTAATGTTCAAGACAATCTAAGCCTAACATGTTCGGCCCGATGGGTAAAATTTGAAAAAAAATTATCATCATTGATGCCATTAATTGAATTGCGACAAAAGCTGTTAAAGGTGTTTGTGTGTGCTCCTGTAAGTGTAAATGTGGGGCACACCCATAAGTCCAGACCTTCAAGAAGAGGACACAACATGAAATGATTACGTCCTCCGTTAATCGAAGACTTCCTCGACCGGTAAATCGCGCACAAATCCACCCAATACCGCCTCCTTCCCTCCCATAGAAATTGCAGTGTTATTCTATGGGTTCGTGTCTATGCATAAAAAAATACTAACACTCGGATGTGTTGCTGTACAACTAGGCCAGTGTTAATATAGGAGTCCTTACTTGACACTGTGTACATGTATAGATATGTGGGGATAGAGGCATTGATTAATAAATATACCTTATAGTACCTTTGAAAAGAGTGATTGCGTACAGTTATACAGTTAAAACTGGAAGTCCTGTTATCAAATGCGCACAATCTACGCGTTAGGACAATAGTAAGGCTATCAAATTCTGTACAACATATGTCCTGTGCACAAGCAATGTTTCAGCCAATGGACCTCCGGGGAACCCGGAGGTCCATTGGCAGAAACATTGCCTGTGTTTGCTATGAGTAACCAGGAGAACCTGCCGTGCTTTGGATGTCATTTGATATGGCAATTCCTACGCGTAATTAAGCCTAGATAAGCGCACAGTTCGTGACATGACTTCTAGTTTTTACTGTACGTATTTCATCCTTGTATCAAAAGATATATGATGAACGCTAGTCTTTCTTCTGTCTGTGAATGCTCCTGTTGATTCATGGTTTTGGTCTATTTTTTCTGTTGGTAACACAGAGTCGTGGTGGGTTGGCCCGAGCGTTCTGTACTAGAGTGCTTGGTCAACTCCCTTAAAGTTTCTATATACAAGACAAGATAACAACCCAAGGTGATCTCATATCAGCCTGAGACCAAAGGTCACAGGCTGATATGAAGTTTCCGATATCAGATATCTCGACTGATATGAAAGTAATAAACTCTTTATTTATTAAACCAAAACATGTAATTACAAAATGTTCTCAGATCTCTGACAGTTTTCTGTCAGTGTTATTGTTTCTCGTTCTTTTCATGGTGTCCACAGTTTCCTCTTTCCTAATTCAGCTATCGGAACCTTTCGGCTTCTCCGTCGAATTCTCTTTTCTCCCACTTCGACCAATCTCCGCTAACGACTCTGAATTTTAGTTTCCATTGCGTTTTCTGTGCAGCTCTCTTCTTTCTAAAATCTTTTCTTCTTCCATTCACCTCTCATTGCTGTCATCAGTTCCTCGCCATTCAAAAACTCCCCTTCAAACCACTCCCGTATCTCATGTGACAGGAGTTTTCCTGATTACGTTCGACGAGTAACTGTTAACGGGTCTATGTAACCAATTTGCTTTCGCCTAGTAACGACGCATCACCGGGACTTGGTTCATATAGCCGTGATCGACGTCATATCAGCCGAGTTTCAAGTCATATCAACCGAGCTTGATAATTTGTAATTCTGGAAAAGAGAATTATATCCTATAAATAAAATGTACCTTTTCATTAAATCAGGCCCCTGAAAAATAAAAGAGTAATCAACCGGGGGGAGGCCACTAAAAATTTGTGAGACGTGACGTGGGGGTGGATGGGGCTCTTGAATGCGCCAAAAAATGTACATTTCCAACTTGTGCAATTTTTTGAATTTTTTAAAAATATATCAATATATCAGCTACTATATACCTTCATTTGTGTTTCAAACCTTAAAGATGATGTTGTACATCACACTCTTAACATGAATACAACATCAGGAGGCTTTATATGTGAGAATATTGGGCTTAAACTGGGAAAATGTCACACATTAGTAGAGGGTGGGTGTCTTGTTCTAAATGTAGAAATTGTGCAGGCAATATTTTGGGAACAATTCAAATGAAAATTTGTTCCCGTATATGTACACCTGCTTTGGCCAAGCCTATAATGAACAGCTTGTCATTTGTAGATTGGGGCCCACAGCAGCCCACAGAGGTTTAAATTGGTGGTACCAGTTTAACGCTTTACCTAACATGAAAAGCAGACGACACTTGCCAAAAAATGACTGAATAACTATTTTTTTTCATTTTTTGTCTCAAAAACATAGGTTATGAACCGTCATTGGAACGAGCTCAACGAGCTCGTTCCAATGAGGGGTCATAACCTATGTTTTTGAGACAAAAAATGGAAAAAATAATAAAAGTTAATTGGCGATTTTTGAGAATAGCGCTGACCGGTTTTGGCCGTTACGTTGGGTAAAGGGTTAAGAACATTATGAAAACCCCCTAAAGACAGCTGTGCCTACTAAGTTTATAAGTTTATTTTGGATTTTAATGGGAGAGTGGGGGTGGGTGTCTGAGAACGGTAGTAGAAAATTTGCACGTAGGGGTGGGTGGGTGTAAAAAGGAACCGAATAAAAAATAGGACGTCACGTCTTGCAAATTTTTAGTGCCCCCCTCCCCCCCCCCCCCCCCCCCCGAATCAACAAGTAATAAACGTAAGTACATAAAGAGTTTATCAAATGGTCTACTCAGAACTTTAATATTACCAAAGAAATAGAAAATGTTCATCTGTGGGTTGACTGGAGGCGGAAACGCCGATCACTCTGTAGATGTGCATAGCATTGAAATATAATTTATAAACAAATAAACCTATCATATCGAACTGATCAAGATTCTTTTCCAATTTTTTTCTACAAACACATAAACTACGTACAAGTGATACGACAACATCAGATAGACCAAAAAGAGAGTAGTTTTTTCGCGAAACCGAAACTTAATACCGCCGTTTTCAAGAACTCCCTAAACCATATTAACCCTGGAGCAAAGCAACCAAGAGCCACAAACACACTTTTCGCCAGGGAAACTGTCTCCTTTATTTTGGGCTTGCCAGGGCTTGAAGAGGAATAGCCAGGCATTAAGGAGTCAGTTTCCTCGACGGGAGACTAGAACTCTCGACAGAGGCTAAGATGCTGTATGCCCCCCCCCCCCCCTCCCTCCACCTCCCAGTCCTATAACCACTACTGGTTGCAAGTTTAAAATATAAATAAGATTAACCCTTTACCCAACGTAACGTTTAAAACCGGCCAGCGCTATTCTCAAAAATCGCCAATTAATGTTCTTTATTATCTGTCTCAAAAACATAGGTTATGACCCCTCATTGGAACGAGCTTGTCGAGCTCGTTCCAATGAGGGGTCATAACCTGTGTTTTTGAGACAAAAAATGAAAAAAATTAGTTCAAGAATTTTTTTGCAAGTGTCGTCTGCTTTTCATGTTAGATAGAGTGTTAAACTACGAATTTTAAATTGCAGGTCGAATCGGAACACGATTCGAATGAATGGAAACGAATATTGAATCGAACCTGTTTGTCATTCTAGTTGTGAATATTACAGGCTCTTACTGCCGTGTAAATATTTACAAAGTCCACTATTGATTTATTTATTGGAGTTTAAGGTCACATACTTATGCACAATGGCTAATCGTGACCGTGACGGTTTTACGGGCGGAGGAAGCCAGAGTACCCGGAGAGAATCACCGAGCATCGACGAGCAACTGCCAGTTCCTCAACATTCTAACTCTGTTCAAGCTCCGCTCGAGCAGGGTCACAGTGGTTGAAGACATGTGCACCATCGACGTGCAGTACGCCTTAGTACACGGCGTCATCGTGCCTCCATGTAGTCAGTCGGGATAAAGTGCCTAACCCAAGGACACAACGCAGGTCGTCCCGGACGGGGATCGAACTCGGGACCGCTAACACAGAACACACAAGACAAAGTCCTCTTTATTTTAATTAACGGTAGCTTGTCTGTTGTGGGAAAATGAATTAGAAAAGTGGAATATCCCAGACACAAAATCAATGTGGTTTCCAGGGGCGGGGGGTCTCAGTAGGTAGGGGTGCAGTCCGAAAACTACCTACGGCAATCGCGTTATGTCCTTGGGCAAGACACTTCATCCCCATTACCCACGTGGGGGCTCGGTGTACTAAGGCGTACTGCACGTCAATGGTGCAGTTGTCTTCAACCAATGCTAACCCTTCTTGTGTGGAGTTAGTATATTGAGGAGCCTGATAGTTGCTCGCCGTTGTTCGGTGGTTCTCTTCGGGTACTCCAGTTTCCTCAACCCGAAAAACTGTCCAACTCGAGATGACCCTGGCTGTCGAAAGTGTCGTTAAACCCCAATAAATAAATAAATAAATAAATAAATAAATAAATAAATCAATAAATAAATAAATGTGGTTTCTGAAGCGGGATCTTCTTAAACTCTTCTTCTGTCATCATATCTCCTGAACAGGAGACGTGATGAGACGTGATGACGTGATGAGACGTGATGACGTGGTGACAGAAGATTTTATATAATACTTGGTAGGATGACGAGAACATCTCGAATCAACTCGACTCGAATCGAACAGAATCATCAGGAGTGTTACGAATCCAATCAAATTCAGAAGCTCCATATGGTCCCCCAAGATCTCAGGCCACCATATTACTTCTGTATTGGAATTCTGTGCTGTTATAGCCTGGAACCAGTCTAGACAGAGAATAAATAACTTGTTGGTGTTGGATAGGCGAGCGAAAGCTCCTCAGTTGAGGGCCGTTAGGCTCGAGACCGGGTGCTTTCTCTCGCCTATCCAACATCAACGAGTTATTCATCCTACTTAACCCTTTACCTAACCTGAAAAGCAGACGACACTTGCAAAAAAAAATCTTGAATAACTAATTTTTTTCATTTTTTATCTCAAAAACATAGGTTATGACCCCTCGTTGGAACGAGCTCGTCGAGCTCGTTCCAACGAGGGGTCATAACCTATGTTTTTGAGACAAAAAATGAAAAAAAATAGTGAAAATTAATTGGCGATTTTTGAGAATAGCGCTGGCCGGTTTTGGCCGTTACGATGGGTAAAGGGTTAAAACCTTTTTGTTGTTGGATAGTTATTAGTTGATGTAAAATACACAACAGTTAGCTGTATATATTACTATACAACTATCCAACTATTAATCATTAGATAGTCAAATTATATACACCAATGAAATAAAATGAATGACGTCAGTAAACGTTTAGAACCCAGAATAGACCATCGCCTATGTTTAGGTTCCGCTCCACAGTTTTCCAGGCATTTCCAGAAATGCCATACACTCTCTTCAAATGCAAATATTCTGTAACTTAGTTATCTAACCCATAACATGTATTACATTTCTCAAATCCACAAAAACATATAACTCCATCTAAGTAGAAATAAACATCCTGAATGCGGGTGGAATAATTTATTGTCAAAGGCAAGACTTCAACCTGAAAAAAATGCATGAAAAAATGCCGAAACCAGTCATTTTCAGGTACCCAGCAGCAGTGGTGGCGCCGGGTGGTTGGGGGTGGGGGGGGGGGGATGCTACAGCAATTTACCAATTTTCACTCATTTTCCTTCGTATGGGAAGTCAAATATTATAGCCCCCCCCCCCCCCCCCCCCCCCGTCGGAGAGGTCAGCCCCCCCCCCCCCCCCGTCAAGGAATCCCTGGCGCCACCACTGCCCAGCAGCCTGAAAAGCAGAAATTTCCCACCACCCCCACCTACCTATCCCTGGAGCAGAGCATCACCTGTTTCTGAAATGCAAAAAAAAAAAAATTGTATGTTGCCCTATGTTTAGAATTTCACCCCTGTGCAGTCGTGCGAAACTGTAGAACCTTAGATACACTTCCCTAGAACATTTCAGTTGGTCGGAAATGCGAACCTACCGACCAACTCATATATTCCAGACGATTGAATCTAAAAATGCCATTAACAATCATTTTATATAAAATACCATTAACAATCATTTTATATAAAATACCATTAACAATTATTTTATATAAAATACCATTAACAATCATTTTATATAAAATACCATTAACAATCATTTTATATAAAATACCATTAACAATTATTTTATATAAAATACCATTAACAATCATTTTATATAAAATACCATTAACAATCATTTTATATAAAATACCATTAACAATTATTTTATATAAAATACCATTAACAATCATTTTATATAAAATACCATTAACAATTATTCTATATAAAATACCATTAACAATCATTTTATACAGTTAAAATATGGGCATGTAAAAGACACAGCGGTGTTTACAGTTAAAACTAGAAGTCCTGTCATGAAATGCGCACAAATAGCACGTCGATCTTCGCGTTAATCTACGCGTTATGACCATAGTAAGGCTATCAAATTCTGTACAAGTGGGCTGCGCACAAGCAATGTTTCTGCCAATGGACTTCCGGGTAACCCCATTGGGAGAAACATTGTCTGTGTTTGTGATGAGTAACCAGGAGAACCTGCTGTGCTTTGGATGCCATTCGATATGGCATTTGCTCGCATTCACACGCGCAATTAAGCCTAGAAAAGCGCACAGTTCGGGACAGGACTTCTTGTTTTAACTGTATAAAATCATCAGCATAATTGTTGCTCAGTCGAGGTGGAATTTTTACGACATTGCCACAAAGAACGAAGACTCAAAACATACGTGGTTTGATAATTACGTCACGTAGTTCCACTCATTGTGTTAAAATAACAATAATATTAGTTTGGAGTGTGTTACGGTTTATTAACGGCCCGAGATGATGGAATGAATAACAGCCCTTGGGTTTATTAGCGGCCCGAGACGTAGTCGGGGGCTGTTAATAAGCAGAGTGATGTTATTCAGTCCCCAAGGACGGTTAATAAACCGGGACACTATTATTACTATGACCGGTAGCGGGTGGCGAATTGTTAATGAATTTTGTTTTCATTAACGCCCGCAGCTCGCTTCCGGTTGCATGACATCATGAATTACAGTGTTTTACCGCCTCGCTAAACTTTGTTAATATACTACAGAACGCCCGCTATAATGGTAATAATATCTTGAAGGTGAAAATGTGTATTAAATACTTATTGACTGAAATATGTATAACTGGAGCACAAAACAATGTCTGTATATGTTTGGGAGTGAAAGGGCATCACATTACATCAACAGTCGTCTGCTTGCAAATTTTCCTGAAAAGTGGGTAAACAACAAATCCCATAACAGCATCGAATTCCTTACAGAACTAGACTGGTGACCCGAGAGGTCCTAGTTAAACGGAACTGACTTCTGGTGTGCCATACCTCTCACCAAATTGTCATTTCTCAACATTTATTTCATTTCAGGATACGATATATTGGGAGTTAATGAGAAGATCACATTTTCATGGGAGGTGCTCCATATACAAAGAGGATACTCCGGACTGTTACATGTCCAACACAAGTTTCAGTTACATTCCATCTTTAAAAACAACACAGCGACATTTGCTGAACTCACAGACCACCATTTTAATTCATTGTCTGAAGATCTCGACAGATATTCGTGTAAAATTGACTCAGAGGATAACATGGGTAGTCTGAGGTTGTTCTCTTCTCCAAGTGTTCATACAATTCTCTAAAACTAATCAACATGGAACATTCAAAATGACGTGCAAACAGATACGGGATTTCGTGGAGGAATCCGGATGTTCCAGCTTTTGTACAGAGCAATGTTGACGACGTTTTGGTTGGTGTGGTAAAACTGGTTGGGCGTGGTGTTAGTTAATAATGAATGGCGGCTCCCTCCAACAGTGGCGGCGTCAGTAAACCTTTCATGGGGAGGAGGGAGGGGCAATTGGGGGTCTAGCGATTCATGGGGGCAACTCCGCAAGAGGTCGCAATGCATTCAGATACCTTAGACATCTGCGCGAGTTCTCGCGCAGATGTCTCTGGTGTCTAAATGCATTGAGCAAACCTAAGATAAAGTCTTCTGGTGTTTTTTTTTTTTTTTTTTTTTGTGGGGGGGGGGGGGGGGTAAATCTCCACTTTTTGGACGCCCAAAATAAAGAAACGCGAATACGATCGTGCAACGTCCATGCGAAGATCTGTATGAAGGCACGAAACACAGCAGCGATCTAAGTTGGCCCAGTGGACTAGGGTAATTTCCCTTTCAACAATGGAAATGTGTTCTCAATTTAAATCTGTATCATTGTATTCTGACTAACTTGTTAACGCTTCGGCTTTCGAGATAGATGATTTAGTAACTGTGATGTTTTTTTGTACTACATGGCATGGCAACCCTATAGGCGCCTTTGTTAGGCGCGACGGATCTAGGGTTGTCTTGCTATATATTCCACTCTGCAGTATAAACCAACCACAGGATTAGAGTTTGTTGAAATAAAGAGATGTGTGTTTGAGGGGTGTTTGAGGGTGATGGTAGACAGGTATGGGTGTGGTGGGGCACTTGGGGGAGCAGTTGCTCCACCCCCTCATGTAGCACTGCCACTGCCTGCCAATGATTGCGCCTGCATTTCAAGTTCTGTCCGACTGTTTTTTTCCGGGATTCTCCCCTTCCGACACCCCCCCACCCGCTCCACCCCTATAATTTTTACAGTCGGAACATTTTCGTCAATATTTGAGTCGAGGATATCAATTTTCTCTTCTTGCTGGTTATCATGTAATTCCTTAAAAGAATACTTGGATCTTTGTCACTGTGGGTCATACAAATGTCAATCGGACATCGCCCTTCGTTTTAACTACACCTTCCTCTGCTAGGAGGGTCAGATTGTATCGGATAGGCGTTAACCAGCCCCTTTGCGAGTGAGTACAATTATTGTTAATGTCGCGTTCAAATCTACAGAGAAAATAAAATATAGGTATCATATACAACGAACAAACGATTTATTTATTTATTTATTTATTTATTTATTTATTTATTTATTTATTTATTTATTTATTGGTGTTTAGCGACACTTTCAACAGCCAGATTCACCTCGAGTCTGGCAATTTTACGGGTGGAGGAAGCGGGAGCACCCAGAAAGAACCACCGAGCAACGACGAGCAGCTGCCAGACTCCCCAACGTACAAACTCCATGCACACGAGCAGATTTAGCATTGGTTGAAGACGGGTGCAGCATCGACGTGCAGTACGCCTTAGTATACAGCACCACCGTGCCCCCACCTCACCCCCAACCCCACCCCACGTGGGCAATCGGGATTTAACGAACGATAAGTGATTTCACTCGTTATTGTAATAAGCAAATACGAACGCATATAAATACAAATTATACTATTTTTGTTACATCAAGTAGAAATCTATTTTCTTCTTGGTTGAAGACAAGTGCAGGACGCTACCGTGGCAGGCAGAATTAATTGTCTTTCCCAAGAATATAACACAATTATCGCTGGATGGGATTGAATCGCGTACCTTTTCAGTTTGAAGCCCTGACCCATGACCCACCGCTCTTCCCATTATTACTGTGTAATAACATTCTTCTTGTCGCCATGTACTGCCATGGATGCGGATTATATTTTGAATAAAAGGATAGTATTTTCAAGTAAAAAAAAAATATTCTACGAGTAGGATTAAGAATGAAATCAACGAGCCTCTGGCGAGTCGGTTTCATTCTTAATCCTACGAGTAAAATAATTTTTTTACGGGAAAACACTATAAACGTTTATTTTGTTTATCCCATAAATCATTTACAAACAAGTTGCGGCAAAATCATGTTGTCCTCGCTGCAAAACTAGAAGTGAGGAGCACATTGCTCCAATTCTGTGGACAAGTAAAACTGCCAAAAATAAACAAGGTACAGTGATACATTTCTGTTTAAAAATAATTTCCCTACAAACTTGATCTAAAATTGCAAAAAAACTTTCATAAATGTTATTATTTATTGGTGTTTAAGGTCACATATTTATGCACAATGGCTAATCATGACCGCGACAGTTTTACGGGTGGAGGAAGCCGGAGTACCCGGAGAGAACCACCAAGCAACGACGAGCAGCTGCCAGCTCCCCAACATCGTAACTCCGCACTGCAGCACAGGCAGGGTTAGATTGGTTGAAGACATGCGCACCATCGACGTGCAGTACGCTTTAGTACACGGCGTCATCGTACCCCCACGCGGACAATGGAGATGAAGTGTCTTGCCCAAGGACACAACGCGGTTGCCGCAGGTGGGATTCGAACCGAGGACCTCTCGGCTTGCAGCCTGCACCTCTACCTACTGAGCCACCGCGCTCCCACTTTCATAAATGAAGAATGTTTATCTTTCTTATTTTCTTTGTTTAATGTTCTGTTTTTCGTCGTCGATTCAACTTGAGTTTTATAAACAATGCACAGACGACACGTGCATTTGTTTACTTACACTTTTCCTAATTTGGAAAATGAAACATCACTCATCATGCCCCCGCCTTCTACAATCGAACTTGTATGCTTTTCAGAGCAGGGTTTTGATTGATTTACTTTGTGTTTTTGTTAATTGTTGTTCATTTTATTGTTAGGCAGAGTTGAAATGTGTCATATATTCTAAAACTAAACATTTATGCGACGGTCAACGTTTGATAAACGTCAGTTCATTATGTCTCCCACAAGCGTAAAACAGGTCACGATTGCACGAATGCGGTAGAGGTCAAAGGTCAACAAGTCCGTCTCAACTGCAAGAATAAATTCTTTCAGTGTTAAATCTCCGGGGCAAATTTATCACCCTACTGGGTGAATAAAGCAAAAATTTACCCAAGGCTTTCATTGTTCAAATAAACGTCCATTTATGGGATAAATTGCTTTTGTTATGAAGTATCCGAAAGTTTGAAGTAGATTTTATTGAATTGGTTGAACGCGAGAAGCCCGTCTTGAGGCGTTACTGAGACCAACTGGTGTCTCAGTCAAAACCTCAGTCAAAACGTTTCATTTCTCTGTAATTCATATTCTCTGAACACAATTCAATGATTAATTAGTAAACACAATTCAATGATCATTATATAGTGATATATGCACTAGCGCTACGCCCTACACTGCAAAAATATAGGTTCTCTTTAGAACCAAAACTGGTTCTAATCTTGTCCCCGAGATGGAACCTGTTCTGTTTGAACAGTATTTATTTCAAATCAAATACATTTATAAAGATTAACATTAAATATTAACAGAATTAAACATAAATTGAGGGGGTTCCAGCCGTAAGTTTAGAGCTTATACGAGGTTGTCTCAAATCATTATGAAGCAAAGGAGATATGAATAGTTGGCATATCGAACCCGTTCTGGTTCTTTTCAGAACCAAAACTGGTTCGACAGGGGCGGATCCAGGGGGGGGGGGGTGCTCTGGGTGCTCGAGCACCCCCCCCCCCCCCCCACACACACACACGCCTACTCACTACTCACATTGCGACTGCTTAGGATTCGAATGTAAAGAAATAAGTGTTTGAGAGTGTGGAGCGCTAGGCTTTAGCTCAAATCATCTGGAGTTATCCCTAGTGCAGACAACCCTTCCCGATCAAATGTATTTGAGGTCAATGTTTTCGAAATAAATATGGCGTTGTCAAAATTAACAAACCAGTGTTCAATACTCGAGTTTTATAGTACTAAGCCTACACTTAAAGTAAAGAAAACTGAAAGGGATTGTGGAAGTGAACGTGATGTTAATACTGTTCATAGTGAAACTTTGTCAAATAATTCAACTGAGAGTGAAACCGAGTTTGACATTTCTAAATTTATTGGACAAAATGTCAGCGATGAAATGAAATATAAACTTTTAAAACATGATTTTGTGCCTCCGCTGACATTTAAATTTCCATAATATATTTATGGCGAAAACGCTATGTGCGCCCCCGTCTAAATCTGCCTTTGGGGTGTTTAACATTTAAATAGTATATGCATCTCAAAGTTGACCAGAAGAAATGTGACCCCCCCCCGGCCACTCACCGAGTGGCACCCACCCATCCACACATTCATCCACCCACACACACTCATACTTCTTGGAATTTCTGTCTCCCCTACATACAACAGGTATGTCATGGTGAAAATTATTATGTTTCTTCCAGGCAATCCCCGCATTTCAGTTAATTTGATGCAAAATCCAGGGGTGATTATATTTGCTTCTTGGTAGGTAACAATTTCGAATGATTATTTTGTTTTTCATTGGGCAGTGTCAGTACCATAATTGTTTTTACCAAATTTCAAGTCAAAGCGGCAGAAAATAGGTTTAAGAGAAAAGACAAATATATTACCAGGATACGTCTCAGATAGCATCTGATGGGTTCCTAATTCAAATTTTTTCCCCAGCCCCCCCCCCCCCCCCCCCCCGCTAATTGCTTCGCGCCTTCGGCGCTCGCAAGGACGGCGCAGAGCGCCGTCACGCTGCGCGTCTGCGGCGCTTGCCGACCAACAAGAGCACCCCCCTTATAAAATCCTGGATCCGCCCCTGTTCGATATGCCAACTGTTCATATCTCCTTTGTTTCATAATGTTTGGCGACTGCGTTGAATAAGCTCCAAGTTTACTGCTGAATCTACTTCAGTTCAAGTAATATTCTGTTAAAACTTTGAACATGTTTGAAGATATAAAAATATGCATTGAATTAGTGTGCATTACGCGTTTCGGGTTGATGTTCGAGTGCTAAAATATTGTATATAAAATGTATGAAAAGGGAGTGGGTCTGCCAAAATGTCATTGCAAAAATATGCAGGAAAGGGTGGGTGTGTCACAAAATCTTCAAAATAAAAATGTGCACCTATATTCACGCATTTCCTCCGTGTCAGCATGAATGAAACTGAACGTTGTGAAAAAAATAATCAAACTCAACCCAAGTATGCTTTTTTTCCGTCGAGCAATGATATTTCGAACCAAATTCAATTCATTCATGATGTCACCAAAGGGACGGATGGCTGCTTTGCGAAAAGAACTAGGAAATTATTTTTTGTAGTGCACAAGAGTCGCTTTAAATACATGACGTCACTTCATTCATAATTTTTAGCTGCCATATTCAGGCTCTGGTTTATGCCCCCAAAGCTCAAAAACCTTTACAAATCTTCTTCTCATGAACCACCAGAGGAAATGCCTTGATATTTGGTATGGAACATCCTTTGGTGTAGAAGATTAAACTCTGTTCACAGGAAGTTGATAGGTCAATATCTGGTCTCTCTGTGGGGGCATATCCATTTTGGGCTCTGCCCAAAATGTCTAATTCAAGAACCGATGGGCCAATTTCCACTAAATTTGGCATATAGTATAAGTGGGTCCTAAGTAACCGAATGATGCCCCCCCCCCCCCTCAAAAAAAAATTTCACAGCCCTGTGGCAACTCCAGGGGCTAAAAACAGAAAAAAAATTCAAAAGCCCATATATCCCAAACCACAAGGAACAGAGGACTGTTATTTGGTATGGTGCACCCTTAGGACCGGAAGAAGGGATTGGTTAAAAAAAATTGCCACCGGTTCAATCGAGGTGCCTGGTAGAGGGTATTGAAAAAATGATGAGGCAGCATTTTTGCAATAGTTTATCCTGGAGGAAAATGTTCACTTGATTGACAGCTAGAATAACATATTGTTCTTAAATCAATAATGTTGCTAGCTTATCTTGTTATTGTAATCTGACAATTTTCTGGACTTCACAGTTTAATTCATGTAAACATGTCTTTAATGTAACCCTCTCAAGAGAGCAACGTGGGTTCCAAAGATTTTATTGATGCCATGAACAAACCATTTCAATGCTGTATATGGATCCTTGGAAAAAATTGATCTGATTTCTGTATGAATATTTTTAATTTAACCCTCTCATGACTTCAGTGTTTTTTTTTCCAAAGATTTTTTTTCATGATGAACTTTCACTGCTGTGCACATATGTTTTCTCTGGTTTCTAGGAAACATTTATCTGAGCCATGTGTGCAATTCTTTATTTAACGGTATCTAAAATATAATAATAAATACATTTTCAGAATAATATTGTGATACAAAAACATACCTTTGGGGGACAGCATTGCCAGATTGGCTGTCTTCCTGCTATCCCCCGAGGTAAAAAAATATAATTAGAGCAACATCATATCAGACGGAGTATACAGCCGGGAAGAGAGAAATACAGATCGTTTTGGAGTAAATTTGTATTGTTGCATTGTTGCGCTATTGCATGGGAAACAAGACACTTAAAAGAGCAATGATATTATTGGAAATAATATTGAAAATAATTTGGGAATAAGATGAGTGACAAACTGACGAGCTAGCCGGTAAAAGTAGAACTGTATTACAGATTAGTACAGTAAACTATCTAGTACAGTCTGGACAATACGGGTTGTTACATATAATTCGTGTTTGATAATTTGAGAGAAGTTTTTCCGTTAACATTTTCTTAAATGCAGGACGATTAGTAGCATTTCTTATACTCGGTTCCAGGTCATTCCAAAGTCTAGGATAGTTGAAACAAGGGAGGTAATCTAAGGATATTGTTCTTGTTGTGCAGACGCGACTCGATACCGAGTACCTGGTGGTGTGACCAGTAGCATTATTATTAAAGAGTGAAAACATTGCATTTAATGACTGGGGAAGAGATCCATTTTTCCAATCGAATAAAAATAACACGGCATGGAATTTGAAAAGGTCTGCAACTTTCATTATTTTATCTTGAGCAAATAGAGGGTCAGTATGGGCATTGAAACGTGCGTTATTAATTATGCGAACTGAGCATTTTTGTAGTAGAAAAAGTTGGTTAATTGATTTAGAATTCCCCCATAGCTGTATACTATATACTAGACGACTGTATATCAATGCAAAATATAAAGTTTTCATGACATCGTGGGGAAGTATAGATTTGACCCTGTTAAGAGCATAATTTGCACATGCTATCTTAGAACACAGATGGGAGATATGCGATTAAAAAAGGACAGGTGTTCATCAATATTAATACCAAGGAACTTGATAAATGTTTCATCCTCCTTTACATCCACTCGTTTTAATACGGCATCGTTGATTTTTATGGATTCGTTAAAAGGGGTTGCCCTTTTCGAACTGGGATTGATTAAAATATACTTTGTTTTCTTACAGTTCAGGAGAACTTGACTGGCGAAACATCAGGTAAATATATGGTGAAGTTCATTATTAACAAATTGTGTTAGTCGTTGTACGTCAGAGTCAGACAAATACGCGGTAGTTTCGTCTGCAAAAGAAAGAAGATCAATATCTTTAATTTAACCCTCTCAAGACTGCAATGTGGATCAAAAAATGACTTTAGTGTGTTTTCTACAGATTTTAATTCATGCTGAACCCTTTAAATACTGGAAACATTTATCTAATTCCTGTATGCCTGTCTTTAATTTAACCCTCTCATGACGTCAATGTGGTTTCCAAAGATTTTATTGATGCCATGAACAAACCCTTTCAATGCTGTATGTGGTTCCTTGGAAAAAAATTGATCTGTTTCGTGTATGAATATCTTTAATTTAACCCCCTTCAGTGTGTTTTCCAAAGATTTTACTTTATGATAACCCTTTCACTACTGTGCACATATATGTTTTGTTTTTTGTTTGTTTTTTTTTTTTTTGTTTCTGGGAAACATTTATCTGATTCCTGAATGCATATCTTTAATTTAACCCTCTCAAGATTGCAGTGTGGGTTCCAAACATTTTATTGATGCCATCACCAAACACTTCCAATGCTGTGCACATGTATGTTTTTCTTGGTTCCTGTGAACACAATTGATCTGATTCCTGTATGTATATCTAAATTTATCTAATTTAACCTTCTCATGACTTCAGTGTGTTTTCCAAAGATTTTATTTTATGTTGAACTCTTTTAATTCTATGCACATATGTTTTTTCTGGTGTCTTGGAAACATTTATCTGATTCTTGTATGGATGTCTCTAATTTAACCCTCTCAAGACTTCAATGTGGTTTTCAAGATTCTATTAATGCGTTGATCAAACCTTTTCAATGCTGTACACATATGTTTTTTTCTGGTTTCGTGGAAAACGAGTCTCTAATTCATGAATGCATATCTTTAATTTAATCCTCTCAGTGTGGGTTCCCAAGATTTTATTTCATGTAATACTGTTAATGAAATCCTATTTCTGATTTCTTTAAAAATATTTTACTCCCCAAAATAAGCCTCCGTAATCTACACTCAATATTTCTATTTTTAGCTTCAGTGGGCAGATCATAAGTATTTTCATTTATGCCAGATTATTTTTTATTTTTTTTTTTGGGGGGGGGGGGGGTAGGGAGAACCACAGTAGTTGAAAACAAAACAAAAATTCACAGAACAGAGCTTGCTAGAAACCTTCCCTAGGACCAGCAGAAATGAATGGCCAAAAAGTTACCTCTTTGGTTGTGTCATAGCAAATAAAAACATTGTTTTTGCTGCTGAGCACTTACTGATGTACTCATCTCTTTTGACAACCTGAGCCAGGTGAGCATTTTTCGCTCACTTGAGCATCTGGTTTGTTTTGGTGTTTTGAATGGTGGATTGTGCAATTCCTTGCAACGTGGAATGTATGCTGAGGCAAACTTGATGCATTGTTCATTACAGCATTACTAGTTTTTGATGGAAATGGCTTGTGATCGTCAGTACCACTGAAACAGTCCGTCAGGCGCGCGTGCATTCTTCGCTTGCGATGTCATGTGACATTTATCACTATTGCAATAGCGTTACAAGATCTTTTATCGCCGCATTTTTATCGCTGTTAATATTTCTGTCTGCGATTGAGTTTTGGGGGGTAAATGGTAGATAAAATACATGAAATGCAATTACCACTTTGTACGTCAATCAAATGATTCGCCACGGAATGCATGAAACACAATGAGTAGGATTACTGGCTTCTGAAGTTTGTTGAATTATTTTATTTACTTACCTGTTCTCAGAAAATTGGTTTGAAGTCTTGGAATTCTACACATTATAATTATACCCCCGCAAACAAAGTTTGGTGGGGGTATATAGGAATCACCCTGTCCGTCCGTCTGTCCGTCTGTCCAGCCTTGTAAGCGCAACTCCTCCTAAACCGTTTAACGAATTTTCATGAAACTTTACACAATGGAAGAACTCCATATGAAGATGTGCATGAAGCAATATAATTCCGTTCTGACATTTCCAAGGGGAGATAATCTAACTTATACCGTCTGTCCATCCTTGTAAGCGCAACTCTTCCTAAACCGTTTGAAGAATTTTCATGAAACTTTACACAATGGAAGAACTCCATATGAAGATGTGCATGAAGCAATATAATTCCGTTCTGACATTTCCAAGGGGAGATAATCTAACTTATACCGTCTGTCCATCCTTGTAAGCGCAACTCTTCCTAAACCGTTTGAAGAATTTTCATGAAACTTTACACAATGGAAGAACTCCATATGAAGATGTGCATGAAGCAATATAATTCCGTTCTAACATTTCCAAGGGGAGATAATCTAACTTATACCGTCTGCCCATCCTTGTAAGCGCAACTCCTCCTAAACCGTTTGAAGAATTTTCATGAAACTTTACACAATGGAAGAACTCCATATGAAGATGTGCATGAAGCAATATAATTCCGTTCTGACATTTCCAAGGGGAGATAATTTAACTTATACATTTCAGGCGTGGGGGGGTATCACTTTGTGAGTTTGCTCACAGTACCTCTCGTTAACTGTGTATTGTTCATATTTCATGCACGCATTGTATTTTTCATGGACGTGGCTAGAGGTTTCCGATTGGGGAAGGGGGTATAGGGTAGTGAATATCCAACTAGGGGAGGGTCCAGGAAGGGGAAACCCCCTCCTGGGCCCTCCCTAATTGGAAATTCACTACCGAGAACATTTTTGAAAAATAAGCCATGAAAGGGGGCATAAAATTGATTCAAGTAACGGAAATGCCAACATACTTATGGTAGAATTATCAGGTTATTATTATTTGATATTATTCTGGGAATTGAATATGTACTAACCAGATTCTCAAGCTCAGCACTTTGAACAGTCCTAACATTAAATCAGATCTTATGCAGAAATGATCAATTTTCGATGTTTCATCATTTTGTAACTGTGAATGATGGAATTAACTCAGGATAACGATTTTTACATGATGTGATTTTCTTGAAGTGCATTTCGAGGATTTTTTTTTTATTACGATAAGTAAATGTACTATAGAAATCTCGTACCGATTGACATCATGCATACTTATGAAGCTCGATATTGCGTACACTGTAGTTATAAATAGTATCAGTTGGAATTTTTGACGGTTTGAAACTGAGTTGGAATTTTGGGAAGTAAAGGAGACATCAGCATCGCCAAAGAAGCTCTAAAATCCAGCGAGATGGAATTTCCAACTACTCATCACTTGGCCTCTGAATTTCCAACTATAGGAAATTTTGGCCAGGAAAAGATTTTAGCCCTTTGCAGAAAATATATAATATAAAAAAATTTTATTTTAATCCCCCCCCCCCCCCACCCCAATTCTTGAAACAATTTCAACAACACCATATCGTGCGACCCCTTATTAGAACGAGGTCGACGTGCTCGTCCCAATGAGGGGGCCACATGATATAGTTTTGTCGACATTTTAAAGTGCCAAACTCTTCCCATAATGCAACTAAGAATTTTTCGGATTCAGCCTTGATTGACATGGCTCAACACGCGTTTCAGATAAGACAGGAATCTGTTAACCCTTTACCTAACCCGAAAAGCAGACGACTCTTGCAAAATTAATTCTTGAATAACTAATTTTTTTCATTTTTTTTATCTCAAAAACATAGGTTATGACCCCTCGTTGAAACGAGCTCGACGAGCTCGTTCCAACGAGGGGTCATAACCTATGTTTTTGAGACAAAAAATGAAAAAATAATGAAAAATAATTGGCGATTTTTTTAGAATAGCGCTGGCCGGTTTTGGACGTTACGTTAGGTAAAGGGTTAAATGTCAAGGTGTATTATGAGAAAAACTTGTAGTTTGAAAAAGTTTGATATTAAACATGAGCGTGAGACGGTTAATGATAACTCGTAAGGTCTGAGGGGTGTGACTGGGGTTATAGAATATAATTCGTTAATCCGTTTTAAAACATAAGATGAATTAAACAAATTAGATGTCTGTGTTTGTCAAAGGTTAACCCTTTACCTAACATGAAAAGCAGATGACACTTGCAAACAAATTCTTGAATAACTAATTGTTTTCATTTTTTGTCTCAAAGACATAGGGTATGACTCCTCGTTGGAACGATCTCGATGAGCGCGTTCCAACGAGGGGTCATAGCCTATGTTTTTGAGACAAAAAATAAAAAAATAATGAAAATTAATTGGCGATATTTGAGAATAGCGCTGGCCGGTTTTGACCGTTACGTTGGGTAAAAGGTTAATAGACCACACGTCACAGCGAGGAATATGATCATGGTTGTGGGGAGCGCGGTGGCTCAGTAGGTAGAGGTGCAGGCCGCAAGCCGAGAGGTCCTCGGTTCGAATCCCGGCTGTGGCAACCGCGTTGTGTCCTTGGGCAAGACACTTCATCCCCATTGCCCGCGTGGGGGCACGATGACGCCGTGTACTAAGGCGTACTGCACGTCGAAGGTACGCATGTCTTCAACCAGTCTAACCCTGCCTGTGCCGCAGTGCGGAGTTACGATGTTGGGGAGCTGGCAGCTGCTCGTCGTTGCTCGGTGGTTCTCTCCGGGTACTCCGGCTTCCTCCACCCGTAAAACTGTCACGGTCATGATTAGCCATCATGATTGGCCATTATGCATAAATATATGACCTTAAACATCAATAAATAAATAATAAATAAATAATATGATCATGGTTGTAGATTATATATAGAAATAGTTGTCGAAAGGGAACTTATCTTATATTCAATGTGCATTTCTCTGATTTCACCGTTACATTTTCATGATTCCACGTGTTTAGTTTGGTGTATGCCTCGATAAACGTAATCAAATGGACATCGAACCACAGCAAATCTTTTGAAGAACGAAATTTTCAACGCCTCATAATTTGGACACAATTTACTGAAGTCAGTAAGAAGATTTACCCCAACCTTCACTAAACGCTATGATCAAAGATGGTCCGAATTACTGCAAAACTCTAATTGTATCAGAAGGTCAGGTTCACACTAAAAACTAAAGTGTTAAAACTGACACTTTCAAGGTGTTAAATCCATTCTAACTCTTAGGGTTTGATTTTAACACTCAAAGTGCGATGCTTTAAGCACTCAGACATTACAATCGTCAGACATTTGAAACTTGAATGGATGGCACTTCCCATGTGGCTAGCATTGGTGGTTCTTCCAGAATCGTCCATGATTTGATTTGCGCTTGGTGGGTCTTAGGGTTTGATTTTAACACTCAAAGTGCAATGCTTTAAGCACTCAGACATTACAATCGTCAGACATTTGAAACTTGAATGGATGGCACTTCCCATGTGGCTAGCATTGGTGGTTCTTCCAGAATCGTCCATAATTTGATTTGCGCTTGGTGGGTACATAATTAAAAGGACACAACACAGATGACGCGGATCAGGCTCGATAGTTCGAGCCTGATCCGCGTTATCTGCGTTGTTTCCTTTTAAGTGTCGCGACATTACACTTGTCAAGTGGTATTATTGTAACACCTGTCAAGTTCTGGAATATCTACACTTGAACAAAGTGCTAGTTCAGCACTTAGTAAGTGTTAAATACAGCACTTCAAGTGTAGTTTTTAACACTTTAGTTTTTAGCGTGTTTGGCTTCCAAAATATCGTTTATGGCTCTTCATAGAACTGGTTTTGTCCAGCTCATTCCTTGCGGGGGTCATGAGCTGTGTTGGGGATTTTAAAGAGTTTTTTTTCCCCACGTATCGTCTGTTGTCTTGGATAAAGGTTTGGAGTTGAGCCTTTTTATAGCATGACAATTAATAGCTCCAATCACCTCATCAAATAAATTAATTCTTGCTCTGACATTTTTGCAAGGAAGAGTTTAAAACAAGAGGCCCCAGGGGGCCTGAGGGCGCTCACCTGACATGGTAGCCTAAATATCAACCCAGAGAATTGATTTCAACAAGTTGCATCTGCTCCTCCTAAGAAAGGTTATACCAAATATCCAAATATTCTGACCAGTGGATCTAAAAAAAGATTTTTAAAGAATATTCCTCATATTGAACTAGGTCATAATTCGGGCTTTTTTAAGAAATTTGCCTGAAATGTACTAAGTTCAAATTTGGGCTCCTATACTGAGCCCAAATATAAACCCAGGGGGCCGATTTGAACAAACTTGAATCGGATCCACCCACAATGTTGCATACCCAATATCAAAAGATTCTGCCTGCTGGATCTTGAGAAGAAGATTTTCAAAGAAATTTGCCTGAAATGCACTAAGATCAAATTTGGGCTCCTATACTGAGCCCAAATATAAACCCAAGGGGCCGATTTGAACAAACTTGAATCAGATCCACCCCACAATATTGCATACCAAATATCAGAAGATTCTGCCTGCTGGATCTGGAGAAGAAGATTTTCAAAGAAATTTACCTGAAATGCAGTAAGTTCAAATTTGGGCCCCTATACTGAGCCCAAATATAAACCCAGGGGGCCGATTTGAACAAACTTGAATCAGATCCACCCCACAATGTTGCATATCAAATATCAAAAGATTCTGCTTGCTGGATCTGGAGAAGAAGATTTTTTAAGAAATTTGCCTAAAATGCACCAAGTTCGAAATTGGGCTTCTATACTGAGCCCAAATATGAATCCAGGGGGGGGCAATTTGAACAAACTTGAATCAGATCCACCCTACAATGTTGCATACCAAATATCAAAAGATTCTGCCTGCTGGATCTGGAGAAGAAGATTTTTTTAATGTTTTTCCCATTGCCTACGGTGTTAAAAAGTGCTGACTCAGCACTTTTTCAAAGTCCCGAAACAGTACCCTATGATAAAACCGATGGCAATTTTTTTTTACCAATTCTTTCTGTTGGTCCTAAGGAAGCTTCACACCAAATAAAAATTCTCGGTGCCGTGCAGTTTTGGAGATATGGGCGTTTTAATTTTTTTCTATTTTTAGCTCCTGCGGTTCCCATGGGGCTACGGGGGAAAAATCAGCATAAATTAGGTACTTACGACCCAATAAGCCCTCACATAAAATTTGGTTCAAATCACCCTCTCGGTTCGGAAAATAGAAATTTGTGGCGGGGACAAAAATTTTGCCCCTCCCATAACGACGCCAAGTATAGCCCCACAAACTTCTCTTGAACAAATCTGAGTCTACACCTCAAAAGGAAGCTGCACACCAAATATCAAGTCTCTGCTACTGCTGGTTCATGAGAAGAAGATTTTTTAAGATTTCAGCACACTTTTTGGGTGTGGCCCTACCCACGGGCGAGGCAACTTGATTTGAACAAAATCAAATTGCGATGTCATAACAAACTATTATCTCAAATATCAATTAAATTGGTTCAGCAGTTTGGGAGGAGAAGACGCAAATACCATGTTCACGGACGACGACGGACGACGACGGACGACGGACGGTGAGTGATCACTATAGCTCTCCTGACTGAAAGTCAGGTGAGCTAAAAACTTAACTGACAAGTTATCTTCTTTTGAAAATTCTAAGATGGTGAGAAACTCGCGTTATTCTACAATTCTTCTAAAATACCTTCTTGTTTGTATCATTCATGAAATAGTCTTATTATTGGTGTGTTCGATCCGAAAAAAAATTGTAGCAAGTTAGTTTTGGTGTCATCTGTGTGGAAGAGTTATTGAAGCAACATATCCAAAATCCACCCGAATCTGCTTAAGGGGAAATTTAGTATTCAAGATGGCCATCGGAACTAGCCAAAATAACTCTTTTCCAGCCAACGTATCCATACAACTGACCGGAACGTCTGTGAAAAACGTCGCCAATCAGTCTTCCCGTACAAAATTGCGTAAAGGTATTCCAGATCAATGACGTTTGATGAGGTGAAGTCTATTACGCTGTAACTGTAGTCACAGCGTAATAGCTTCACGTCATCAAACGTTATGGCGTGTATCTAGAACGATGACTGATGATACGCCGTCAACTTTCGTCAAATTTATGCTAAATTTCTGTCAATAATAGCCAATATATGTAGTCAGTGCCTAAAATAACCTTTTTTCTTTGCGTAGCAAAATGCTACGCATTTCCAAAAAATGAATAGCATTTTGGAAAAATTACATAGCTATTTTTGTATACCAGAGTTATGTTATGCTGTTCTATATTGAATTCTTCTAAGTAGATAAAATAGTTTCCATCCATTTCTGGGCATTTCCAAATGATCTGCAATACATGAAACATTTACTATGTTTTTTTTAACTGAACTGCCTTTAATGGTTGCATGGACTTGTATACTGTTATAAATGGCGTCTTGGTTGTTTAATAGAGTTCTCAAAATGGAAGTTGGGATTTTTAATTTGATGGGCTTGTAGTTATTTTTAATGGACATTTTATGCAAAATGTTGTAAAAACGGGAAGTATTTAAACCAACAGAACTCAGCTTACTTATGAAGTTGCTAATGATGCTTGATGGAGAGTTAATCTGAGTTATGCCTGGAATGTTCCACAATCAGAAGTAAAGCATCAGTGAACTAGTTTTCAAATTTGGTTGCAAATTTTCATTTACATTTTGCGATATAAGATAATCAACTGCAGCCTAATAGGCTGCAGTTGATTATCTTGTATCGCAAAATGCTATACATGATTTAACATTGTGTAGCTTATTGCAAGTTTTGTATAGCAAAAAGCGACGCGACACCGCTTATTTTGAGCCCTGTATGTAGTAAATAATAAATTTGTATTGCCGTGGAAATGTTCTCATCTTCCATATAATCATTTTTCACTTGGCATCAAAGTATACTCAACCACTAATTTCAAAACGCCATAAAACAATTTTTCCAAAGTCAATTTTAGCGGATTCTGGATATGCTATTCAATGGAAACTCTTTCCCCCAACCCAGCTCTGTGAGTAACCTCTTACGTGCGAATATGATTTCCATTCATTGACCAAACTACGTTTGAAAGGAGTATTAAAGAAACAATATTTACACAAAAAAACCCTAAAACTTTAATCATCTTAACTGCAGTTGTAAATGTCATTGCTTGTGTTATATGTTTAAATTCTATGAGCTGAGTTATATATAAAATGGATCGGGAATGAATTTATAAATTATTAAAATAGTAATAATGATATTTGTTGTTCTTTTTTTTTCATTCAACTCCATTTTCAATTTTATTACGTCAAATAGCACTATCATAATATATTATATCTCACGTGACTTCCTTGCATTCTGATTGGCTGAAAGATGATACCCTGTTTCGTGTAGTTTGCATCCACAGAACTGACAAGGCACTACACCCAGGCACTACACGTTTTCTATTTTTAGCACACTACTATATCAGTTTTCTTTTCATACTGGCCGAATAAAACTGATCAGGCTAAATTTAAAAATCGATTCACAGAGGCACAACATCCACAAAACGACCCGGAAAGAAATCTTTGTGTAAAAATGTATCGCTTTTCCATTGTTGAAGTCACATATTTCGACGCGTTCATTTTATTCCCTGAGAAGGTGATCCATATCTCGTTTCGAAGAGAATGGTCCATACCTGGGTTCAACTTTCATGAGAACACGTCCGGACATGAAAAATCGTTTGTTTCGCTGCTCATATTATTTCGCTATTTAATTGTATGTTTTGGGCAGTAAACGAATAAATAATGGAATTCAATTGAATCGTCGGAGTTTGAATCCCGTGCTGACCCATTCGATAATGTACATGTGTGACAAATGTGTGGAAATTATCAAACTGCGTTGTCCAATTTCGAAAATTTTAGTTTTCATTCGCGAGTTGCGCGATTCTAGAATACACAGTTCCGTTTGGGGGAAATGTTCAGTGTACCCTTGCCGACCGATTCAAAATCTGTCTTCTGCTCATATCAATAATCCAAGTTAGCCGTGTTTTGGAAGAAGAAAATGTTTTTTAAAAACTACATGGTATTTTTTTCTATATAACGCTGGTTGGTAGGGCTGCTACCTTGGTAATAGATTAACAAATCGGACAGATGTTTTTCTTGATGGGTGTTCGATATAATATAAGGATTAGTGCATGTCTTGTCGTTGACTACGCCCATATAGTGCCCAGTGAGGTGGTGTAGTTCCCTCCGCTTCGCGGCGGGAACTACACCACCTAACTGGGCATTATATGGGCGTAGTCAACTCCAAGCCATGCACTATTCCTTACATAGCGGGACGGCATAAAAATACTTGGCGCGTTAATGACCACACGTTTCCACATCGTCGAAAAATAGTTTATGCTATAACGTTATGGCAATCGAGGGTCGTAAAACGTTTACTGCATAAAGTGGAAAGAAACGAACGTACAATACTCAGCATCTCAAATGATAAGTTGAATAAAATTTGAAAATACGATTTCAAATATCAGGGAAATGACGTTCATCTGGACAGGAGTTACCCCCCCCCCCCCCCCCCCTCTCATTTGGTGCCAATCTACATAACATGACATGACATATATAATAATATCACAAACGACAAACGTAATATTCGAGGGTGTTAACTGCCATAATCTTTTCAACATTGACGGAAATTAGTTTAATGTTAATGGCGATCGAGGGCTGAAAAACTGCACCCCCCCCCCCCCCCGCTCCTACTCCCCTCTAATATGGCTCCAAGAAAATTAACACTATAATTTCTCACAATCCCAAGCCATGACGTTTGATGACGTGGAAGATCATGTTACGCCGTAGCGTAACATCTTTCACATCATTAAATATCATGGCATTTAAATTGCCTGAAAACAAATATCGCTATACCAACTTTCCAATTTTGATAGGCCCCGACCTATATTTCCACAAAAATGTTATCAACATGTTCATTTTGCACAGACATCAAACGTATATTCATTAAAAATCGATCGGAGATTGCAACACGCCCGGGAATTGAAAAACCTTCGGAAATTTGTTGTTGTCAATATTTTTTTTATTGAGGCTATAGCAACCCCCCCCCCCCCCCCACACACACACACACACACACGCCTTTCCCTCCACTCCAAAATTGAGACGACTTTTCTATTTTGTGACCAATGAGTTTCAATTCTCCAGCTATATAGACGTCAGTACAAAAACCGGACTAGGCGTCCACAAGTGTATTGTCAGAGAACATTATAAAGTTTCCACAACATTGTTATAACGACAATGTGAGGGCTGTGATCACCCCCCCCCCCCCGCACCCCCACCCCCACCCCCCACTCCCCAAGCCATTACCCTCGGCAAAGGACTAACCACGGTTTTGATGTCGATTGTTATGAATTTGGCTCCACTTGATTGGAATGGTTAATGTGCATACATCTTTATCAGTCAAAAGAAGATAGCATTTTTTAAGGACATTAGTCACATTACTGAGTATGTTAGCTGGCGCCGGATACATTTACACAATACTGCACGAGAGATACAATCGATGACATTTGTACCTCACTCTTTTCATCATACCGGAAGTTTTTTTTATTCCTTTTTGAGTTAAGCTATTACAATAAGATAAATATAAATATCATCGTATTAACCCATTGAACCCTGGTGGCATCTTCCATGTCAGTTCAATGACAGTAGTTGGAAGAGACCATATTCATTATTTGGGGGTAGATCCAGGGGGTGGGCCACTAAAAATTTGCAAGACGTGACGTCCTATTTTTTATTCAGCTCCTTTTTACACCCACCCACCCCTACGTGCAAATTTCCTACTACCGTTCTCAGACACCCACCCCCTCTCTCCCATTAAAGTCAAAAATAAACTTATAAACTTAGTAGGCACAGCTGACTTTAGGGGGGTTTTATAATGTTCTTAAACTGGTACCACCAATTTAAACTTCTGTGGGGTGCTATGGGCCCCAATCTACAAATGACAAGCTGTTCATTATCAGGCTTGGCCAGAGCAGGTGTACAAATACGGGAACAAATTTTCATTTGAATTGTTCTGTCAGTATTCTCAGGTGTTTGCTACTTTCCTCTTTTATCCATACAAATTCTATTAATAAATAAATAACTTAGGTTGAATTTAGTGCATCAGGGAGAATTTTCCCAAAATATTGTCTGCACATTTTCTACATTTCGAACAAGACACCCACCCCCTACTAAAGTGTGACATTTTTCCAGATTAAGCCCAATATTCTCACATATAAAGCCTCCTGATGTTGTATTTATGTTAAGAGTGTGATGTACAACATCATCATTAAGGGTTGAAACACAAATGATGGTATATATTAGCTAATATATTGATATTCAAAAAATTGCAAAAGTTGGAAATGCACATTTTAGGCGCACTCAAGAGACCCACCCACCCCCACGTCACGTCTTGCAAATTTTTGGTGCCCCCCCCCCCCTCCAGGCGCACTCAAGAGACCCACCCACCCCCACGTCACGTCTTGCAAATGGGCTGCAAAATGGGCTGCACGTTGAAAATATTGATTGTTCTACACCGCACATTTACCTTGTAGCCATCCCACTTAATGACATTATGACGTAGCTTGTGACCCGGCCGGAAAAAAACGGCCTCTGGGGTTCAAAGGGTCAGATGAATAATTCTTGTATAATCATCGCGTGTGCATCGAAACGTTCATCTTCCTCCATAGCGTAGATCACCCCAGAGTACTCGGGGCGCGGTGGCTCAGTTGGTAGAGGTGCAGGCTGCAAGCCGAGAGGTCCTCGGTTCGAATCCCACCTGCGGCAACCGCGTTGTGTCCTTGGGCAAGACACTTCACCCCCGTTGCCCACGTGGGGGCACGGTGACGTTGTGTACTAAGGCGTACATCACGTCGATGGTGCACCTGTCTTCAACCAATGCTAACCCTGCTTGTGTGGAGTTGGTATGTTGGGAAGCTGACAGTTGCGCGCCGTTGCTCGGTGGTTCTCCCCGGGTGCTCCGGCTTCCTCCACCCGTAAAACTGTCTCGGTCATGGTTAGCCATTGTGCAGAAATATGTGACCCTGATCCGCGTCATCTATAGCATGTTTCCTTTTAAGTGTCGCGACATTACACTTGTCAAGTTGTATTATTGTAACACCTGTTAAGTTCTGGAATATCTACACTTGAACAAAGTGCTAGTTCAGCACTTAGTAAGTGTTAAATACAGCACTTCAAGTGTAGTTTTTAACACTTTAGTTTTTCGCGTGTTTGGCTTCCAAAATATCGTTTATGGCCCTTCATAGAACTGGTCTTGTCCAGCTTCCATGCGGGGGTAATGAGCTGTATTAGGGATTTTAAAGAGGTTTTTTCCCCACGTATCGTCTATTGTCTTGAATAAAGGTTTGAAGTTGAGCCTTTTTATAGCATGTCGCTCCAATCACCTCATCAAATAAAGTAATTCTTGCTCTGACAGTTTTGCAAGGAAGAGTTAAAAAAAAAACTTAACTGACAAGTTATCTTCTTTTGAAAATTCGAAAATGGTGAGAAACTCGCGTTATTCCACAATTCTCCTAAAATACCTTCTTGTTTGTATCATTCATGAAATAGTCTTATTATTGATGTGTGCGATCCGAAAAAAAATTGTAGCAAGTTAGTTTTGGTGTCATCTGGGTGGAAGAGTTATTGAAGCAACATATCCTAAATCCACCCGAATCTGCTTAAGGGGAAATTTAGTATTCAAGATGGCAATCGGAACTAGCCAAAATAACTCTTTTCCAGCCAAAGGTTCTATACAAATGACCGGAACGTCTGTGAAAAACGTCGCCAATTAGTCTTCCCGCACAAAATTGCGTAAAGGTATTTAAAATGATAACTCCCTCCAGATCAATGACGTTTGATGAGGT
The DNA here is from genome assembly GCA_031216915.1 of Pictodentalium vernedei. NCBI lineage: Eukaryota > Metazoa > Mollusca > Scaphopoda > Dentaliida > Dentaliidae > Pictodentalium > Pictodentalium vernedei. Next base: position 785,168,135 of record CM062295.1, read on the forward strand.
GAAGTCTATTACGCTGTAACTGTAGTCACAGCATAATAGCTTCACGTCATCATACTTTATGGCGTGTATCTAGAACGATGACTGATGATACGCCGTCAACTTTCCTCAAATTTATGCTCAATTTTCTGTCAATAATAGCCAATATATGTAGTGAATATTAAATTTGTATTGCCGTGGAAATGTTCTCATCTTCCATTTAATCATTTTTCACTTGGCATCAAAGTATACTCAATCACTAATTTCAAAACGCCATAAAACAATTTTCCCAAAGTCAATTTTAGCGGATTCTGGATATGTTATTCAATGGAAACTCTTCTTTCCCCAACCCAGCTCTGTGAGCAACCTCTTACGTGCGTATATGATTTCCATTCATTGACCAAACTATGTTTGAAAGGAGTATTAAAGAAACAATATTTACACAAAAAAAACCCTAAAACTTTAATCATCTTAACTGCAGTTGTAAATGTCATTGCTTGTGTTATATGTTTAAATTCTATCAGCTGAGTTATATATAAAATGGATCGGGAATGAATTTATAAATTATTAAAATAATAATAATGATATTTGTTGTTCTTTTTTTTTACATTTAACTCCATTTTCAATTTTATTACGTCAAATAGCACTATCATAATATATTATATCTCACGTGACTTCCTTGCATTCTGATTGGCTGAAAGATGATACCCTGTTTCGTGAAGTTTGCATCCACAGAACTGACCAGGCACTACACCCAGGCACTACACGTTTTCTACTTTTAGCACACTACTATATCAGTTTTCTTTTCATACGGGTCGAATAAAACTGATCAGGCTAAATTTAAAAATCGATTCACAGAGGCACAATATCCACAAAACGACCCGGAAAGAAATCATTGTGGAAAAATGTATCGGTTTTCCTTGTTGAAGTCACATATTTCGAGGCGTTCATTTTATTCCCTGAGAAGATGATCCATATCTCGTTTCGAAGAGAATGATCCATACCTGGGTTCAACTTTCATGAGAACGCGTCCGGACATGAAAAATCGTTTGTTTCGCTGCTCATATTATTTCGCTATTTAATTGTATGTTTTGGGCAGTAAACGAATAAATAATGGACTTCAATTGAATCTTCGGAGTTTGTATCCCGTGCTGACCCATTCGGTAATATACATGTGTGACAAATGTGTGGAAATTATCAAACTGCGTAGTCAAATTTCGAAAATTTTAGTTTTCATTCGCGAGCTGCGCGATTCTAGAATACACAGTTCCGTTTGGGGGAAATGTTTAGTTTACCCTTGCCGACCGATTCAAAATCTGTCTTCTGCTCATATCAATAATCCAAGTTAGCCGTGTTTTGGAAGAAGAAAATGTTTTTTAAAAACTACATGGTATTTTTTTCTATATAACGCTGGTTGGCAGGGCTGCTACCTTGGTAATAGATTAACAAATCGGACAGATGTTTTTCTTGATGGGTGTTCGATATAATATAAGGATTAGTGCATGTCTTGTCGTTGACTACGCCCATATAGTGCCCAGTGAGGTGGTGTAGTTCCCTCCGCTTCGCGGCGGGAACTACACCACCTCACTGGGCACTATATGGGCGTAGTCAACTCCAAGCCATGCACTATTCCTTACATAGCGGGACGGCATAAAAATACTTGGCGCGTTAATGACCACACATTTCCACATCGTCGAAAAATTGTTTACGCTATAACGTTATAGCAATCGAGGGTCGTAAAACGTTTACTGCATAAAGTGGAAAGAAACGAACGTACTCAGCATCTCAAATGATAAGTTGAATAAAATTTGAAAATACGATTTCAAATACCAGGGAAATGACGTTCATCTGGACAGGAGTTACCCCCCCCCCCCTCTCCCTCCCCTCTTATTTGGTGCCAAACTACATAACATGACATTATAATAATATCACAAACGACAAAAGTAATATTCGAGGGTGTTAACTGCCATAATCTTTTCAACATTGTCGGAAATTAGTTAAATGTTAATGGCGATCGAGGGCTGAAAAACTGCCTCCACCCCCCCCCCCCCCCCCCCGCTCCCACTCCCCTCTAATTTGGCTCCAAGATAAATTAACACTATAATTTCTCACAATCCCAAGCCATGACGTTTGATGACGTGGAAGATCATGTTACGCCATAGCGTAACATCTTTCACATCGTTAAATATCATGGCATTTAAATTGCCTGAAAACAAATATCGCTATACCAACTTTCCAATTTTGATAGGCCCTGACCTATATTTCCACAAAAATGTTATCAACATGTTCATTTTGCACAGACATCAAACGTATATTCATTAAAAAGCGATCGGAGATTGCAAGACGTCGGGGAATTGAAAAACCTTCGGAAATTTGTTGTTGTCAATATTTTTTTTATTGAGGCTTTAACACCCCCCCCCCCCCCACACACACACGCCTTTCCCTCCACTCCCAAAATTGAGACGACTTTTCTATTTTGTGACTAATGAGTTTCAATTCTCCAGCTATATAGACGTCAGTGCAAAAACCTGACTGGGCGTCCACAAGTGTATTGTCAGAGAACATTATAAAGTTTCCACAACATTGTTATAACAACAATGTGAGGGCTGTGATCAACCCCCCCCCCCCCCCCCCGCACCCCACCCCCCCCCCCCACTCCCCAAGCCATTACCCTCGGCAAAGGACTAACCACGGTTTTGATGTCGATTGCTATGAATTTGGCTCCACTTGATTGGAATGGTTAATGTGCATACATCTTTATCAGCCAAAAGAAGATACCATTTTTTAAGAACATTAGTCACATTACTGAGTATGTTAGCTGGCGCCGGATACATTTACACAATACTGCACGAGAGATACAATCGATGACATTTGTACCTCACTCTTTTCATCATACCGGAAGTTTTTTTTATTCCTTTTTGAGTTAAGCTATTACAATAAGATAAATACAAATATCATCGCATTAACCCATTGAACCCTGGTGGTATCTTCCATGTCAGTTCAATGACAGTAGTTGGAAGAGACCATATTCATTATTTGGGGGTAGATCCAGGGGGTGGGCCACTAAAAATTTGCAAGACGTGACGTCCTATTTTTTATTCAGCTCCTTTTTACACCCACCCACCCCTACGTGCAAATTTCCTAGTACCGTTCTCAGACACCCACCCCCCTCTCTCCCATTAAAGTCCAAAATAAACTTATAAACTTAGTAGGCACAGCTGACTTTAGGGGGGTTTATAATGTTCTTAAACTGGTACCACCAGTTTAAACTTCTGTGGGGTGCTATGGGCCCCAATCTACAAATGACAAGCTGTTCATTATCAGGCTTGGCCAGAGCAGGTGTACATATACGGGAACAAATTTTCATTTGAATTGTTCTGTCAGTATTCTCAGGTGTTTGCTACTTTCCTCTTCTAGCCATACAAATTCTATTAATAAATAAATAACTTAGGTTGAATTTAGTGCATCAGAGAGAATTTTCCCAAAATATTGTCTGCACATTTTCTACATTTCGAACAAGACACCCACCCCCTACTAACGTGTGACATTTTCCCAGATTAAGCCCAATATTCTCACATATAAAGCCTCCTGATGTTGTATTTATGTTAAGAGTGTGATGTACAACATCATCTTTAAGGGTTGAAACACAAATGATGGTATATATTAGCTGATATATTGATATATTGAAATTCAAAAAATTGCAAAAGTTGGAAATGCACATTTTAGGCGCACTCAAGAGACCCACCCACCCCCACGTCACGTCTTGCAAATTTTTGGTGCCCCCCCCCCCCCCTACAGGCGCACTCAAGAGACCCACCCACCCCCACGTCACGTCTTGCAAATTTTTGGTGCCCCACCCCCCCCCCCTCTCCCCTGGTAGATCAATTAATATTTTCAACGTGCAGCCTTTGGGCTGCACGTTGAAAATATTGATTGTTCTACACCGCACATTTACCTTGTAGCCATCCCACTTAATGACATTATGACGTAGCTTGTGACCCGGCCGGAAAAAAAACGGCCTCTGGGGTTCAAAGGGTCAAACGAATAATTCTTGTATAATCCTCGCGTGTGCAGCGAAACGTTCATCTTCCTCCATAGCGTAGATCACCCCAGAGTACTCGGGGCGCGGTGGCTCAGTTGGTAGAGGTGCAGGCTGCAAGCCGAGAGGTCCTCGGTTCGAATCCAACCTGCGGCAACCGCGTTGTGTCCTTGGGCAAGTCACCCCCGTTGCCCACGTGGGGGCACGGTGACGTTGTGTACTAAGGCGTACATCACGTCGATGGTGCACCTGTCTTCAACCAATGCTAACCCTGCTTGTGTGGAGTTGGTATGTTGGGAAGCTGACAGTTGCGCGCCGTTGCTCGGTGGTTCTCTCCGGGTGCTCCGGCTTCCTCCACCCGTAAAACTGTCACGGTCATGGTTAGCCATTGTGCAGAAATATGTGACCTTAAACACCAATAAATAAATAAATACCCCAGAGTACTCTATTCCACTCTATGTTTGTCAAAGTTGCATCAACAGGAACGTAAGAAGTAGGTTCAGTGGCGTAACGCCCATACAACGAGGTTAGGGCGTCTCCTCAGGGCCCCCAAGAATTGCACGTTTTAGGAGCCCTCAACAATTCCAACATTTTGGGAAAAATCATTATTAGGGGTCTCAAAACAGTGTTATAGTTGAAGCTTTGAGGTTGGATGTTTCAATACCAGCTTGCATAAAGAATCAGGGCGATATTCTTTGAAACCAATTACGGGGTTGTGTAAGTGGCACCCGACAACATTAGACAGTAGTTCAAATGACGAAACAATTTTAATTTTACTTCATCTATAAATATGGATACATTCTGTACAAGTTGTTACATCAAACCGTCGAAGTAGTATACAAAACCAATCAATGCCAACATGACTCCGTCTCGGTTAATGTGCTGGCCAACTAACGAAGGAACGCACACAGAAACGAACGACATGAACGAAATCACCAATAGGTATTTTTTTAATTAATGAAGCACAGGGTTGTACCTGGGTTGTACCCGGTGCTCTATTAATTAAATTTTTGACTATTACTCCAGTAATTAGTGTTTGGATTCTAATACTATTGCGCCCGCGGATATATTGCCCACCTATGGAAAGTGACCAGTACATGACAGCCATACTGTAACCACTAACCATCACTAGGACTTCCTTAGCTAGTCAAGGCCGGATGGATATTATACTTAATAGAATGTTTACATAGTGTGCTAGAATATGACATTATAATGTACTGAATAATTACAGTATGTGGCCTAAGGGTCCCCAATATTACTGTTACGCCACTACCGAGTATGTCAGGGATAACACGATCCCTATCGGCATGACCTAATGGGTGACTTTGGAAATGATGTATTTTTTTATTGGCTATACGACAGCTAGGATCATTTCGTGTCGAACAGTTTTACGGATGGAGGACGCTCGAGTACCAGGAGAAAATCACAGATCATGGCGTGCGAAGGGACGTCATGTCATCTGCCCCAGTTACGACATGTTGGATTAACATGGTAGCGCACGTGAGCGGCAATATTGTGGCGACAAAAACAGAATAATACGCAATCTCAGTGCTATTGCGCAGCTCGTGTTGTTAGGGTAAGACGTGTCAGCAAGTAATATAGCAAGTCAGCGCTCATATATAGCACATCTCAGCTGTAATATAGCAAGTCAGCGCACATAGCACATCTCAACTGTAATATAGCAAGCCAGCGCTCATATATAGCACATCTCAACTGTAATATAGCAAGTCAGCACTCATATATAGCACATCTCAGCTGTAATATAGCAAGTCAGCGCACATAGCACATCTCAACTGTAATATAGCAAGTCAGCGCTCATAGCAGATCTCAACTGTAATATAGCAAGCCAGCGCTCATATATAGCACATCTCAACTGTAATATAGCAAGTCAGCGCTCATATATAGCACATCTCAACCACATATCAACTGTAATATAGCAAGTCAGCGCTCATATATAGAACATATCAACTGTAATATAGCAAGTCAGCGCTCATAGCACATCTCAACTGTAATATAGCAAGTCAGCGCTCATATATAGCACATCTCAACTGTAATATAGCAAGTCAGCGCTCATATATAGCACATCTCAACTGTAATATAGCAAGTCAGCGCTCATAGCACATCTCAACTGTAATATAGCAAGTCAGCGCTCATATATAGCACATCTCAACTGTAATATAGCAAGTCAGCGCTCATATATAGCACATCTCAACTGTAATATAGCAAGTCAGCGCTCATATATAGCACATCTCAACTGTAATATAGCAAGTCAGCGCTCATATATAGCACATCTCAACTGTAATATAGCAAGTCAGCGATCATATATAGCACATCTCAACCACATCTCAACTGTAATATAGCAAGTCAGCGCTCATATATAGCACATCTCAACCACATCTCAACTGTAATATAGCAAGTCAGCGCTCATAGCACATCTCAGCTGTAATATAGCAAGTCAGCGCTCATAGCACGTCTCAACTGTAATATAGCAAGCAGCGCTCATAGCACATCTTAACTGTAATATAGCAAGTCAGCGCTCATATATAGCACATCTCAACTGTAATATAGCAAGTCAGCGCTCATATATAGCACATCTCAACTGTAATATAGCAAGTCGGCGCTCATATATAGCACATCTCAACTGTAATATAGCAAGTCAGCGCTCATATATAGCACACCTCAACTGTAATATAGCAAGTCAGCGCTCATATATAGCACATCTCAACTGTAATATAGCAAGTCAGCGCTCATATATAGCACATCTCAACTGTAATATAGCAAGTCGGCGCTCATATATAGCACATCTCAACTGTAATATAGCAAGCCAGCGCTCATATATAGCACATCTCAACCACATCTCAACTGTAATATAACAAGTCAGCGCTCATAGCACATCTCAACTGTAATATAGCAAGCCAGCGATCATATATAGCACATCTCAACTGTAATATAGCAAGTCAGCGCTCATAGCACATCTCAACTGTAATATAACAAGTCAGCGCTCATATATAGCACATCTCAACTGTAATATAGAAAGTCAGCGCTCATGTATAGCACATCTCAACCACATCTCAACTGTAATATAACAAGTCAGCGCTCATAGCACATCTCAACTGTAATATAGCAAGCCAGCGATCATATATAGCACACCTTAACTGTAATATAGCAAGTCAGCGCTCATATATAGAACATTTCAACTGTAATATAGCAAGCCAGCGATTATATATAGAACATCTCAACTGTAATATAGCAAGTCAGCGCTCATATATAGCACATCTCAACTGTAATATAGCAAATCAGCGCCCATAGCACATCTCAACTGTAATATAGGAAGTCAGCGCTCATATATAGCACATCTCAACTGTAATACAGCAAGTCAGCGCTCATATATAGCACATCTCAACTGTAATACAGCAAGTCAGCGCTCATATGTAGCACATCTCAACTGTAATATAGCAAGTCAGCGCTCATATATTGCACATCTCAACTGTAATATATCAAGCCAGCGCTCATATATAGCACATCTCAACTGTAATATATCAAGTCAGCGCTCATATATAGCACATCTCAACTGTTATACAGCAAGTCAGCGCTCATATGTAGCACATCTCAACTGTTTTTGGAATAATGGTTTGAGGGCTTGATAGTCACATTCGATAACAAAATGTCTTCCACACAATAATGGTGAACAATCTAAACGCTTGTCATTACCCCAAGTAATTCCAACTCAATTGTTTCATATGACTGTTGATATTTAGAGAGGCCTTTAGATCCAAATCTGATAACATGTTGTAAACTGATAGAACACCTGTGTATTCCAGATAAGTGGGACTCTTTTTCGGTAAATAATATAATGGATTGGCGATAGCACTATAATTTGGTATGAATTTCCTGAACTAATTGAACTTTTCTAGGACAAGCTGTACTTGTTTTCTATTTTGAGGAGGGTGGTAATGCGGTTTACCGGTGGTTTAATACCTTCTTTTGAAATTTCTTAGCCAAGGAAAGTACAAGTTGCTTGTGCAAATTTATATGTCTTAAGTTCTAATTTTAACCCTTTACCTAACGTAACGGCCAAAACCGGCTAGCGCTATTCTCAAAAATCGGCAAATAATTTTCATTATTTTTTTCATTTTTTGTCACAAAAACATAGATTATGACCCCTCGTTGGAACGAGCTCCACGAGCTCGTTCCAACGAGGGGTCATAATCTATGTTTTTGTGACAAAAAATGAAAAAAATTAGTTATTCAAGAATTATTTTTGCAAGTGTCGTCTGCTTTTCAGGTTAGGTAAAGGGTTAAACCTGCATTTCTAAGTCTAGATATCACTTCTGAAGCATTTAACAAATGCTGTTTGGATGTTTCAGGCATGATGCATAATGCCCTACACTTTAATATCCTACAATGTACATGATGGTTAAATAGCAACTGACCTGGAAGTTCACCTACACTTTCAGGTCGCTGGCGTTTAACTGGTCACATGAACGAGCATTGTGGCCAGACTGGTCACAGAGGTGTCACAATTCCCTAAACCGACGGATATGACAAATGGGCACTCAATGCACAATTTTTTGGCATATAACCTTTTTGAACACACAGCTGACAAATAACATTTAGAGACTTGGAACCAGTTCCGTTGCAGTTTTATTTGACCAGCCCCTGAACACTAAAAACATGTTTTATCTTATTGTACTTTCTTAACCTTTTGCCTAACACGAAAAGCAGACGACACTTGCAAATAAAATTTTTGAAGCACTAATTTTTTTGATTTTTGCGTCAAAAACATAGCTTATGACCCCTCATTGGAACGAGCTCGTTGAGCTCGTTCCAATGAGGGGTCATAAGCTATGTTTTTGTGACAAAAAAATGAAAAGTTAATAAAAATTGAATGGAGAATTTTGTAAACAGCGTTGGCCGGCTTTGGTCGTTACGTTGGGTAAAGGATTAACATGACGATTGTCTTGTTGCGTTGTAGCTACATTTTGCTTTATAATCTCAATTTTGCTCAAACAATTGGCTATATCATCAAATTGTTTTTGAATGGAATTATCTGGTGGTATGCAGTTGCTGCATTAATTTTAATATCATCATGCGTTCTACAGCTATGGACTTTGCCAATTTTGCAGAGTGAGGAGCATCACGTGATAATATGAATACGACCAGCTCGAACAAAGAAAGCAAGTATGTTTGGTAAACCATCCATGCATCCAACCACTACACACTCTTCATATACAAAGATTTCAACAGAATCATTTATATACATGTAAACATTCAAAATTTCAAATGCTGTTCCATCTGAACACGGATGCACTTTCAAGGCTGCAGAAAACCTAGAGAATCAAATTGTCAAGAATGTATACCTCAATCAAACTAATTCAACTTGTGTACAGTTTCTAGACAACCTGCGAGGACGTAACAATGCATCACTTTTCAAAGGATAGATAAATAAGGCCGCCAAGCCAACAAAATAAAGAGACATGCAGGATATCATGCAAATTATTCAAGCCTCCATACCTAAAAAATTTCAGTTCAACGTCTGTCCTGCTCAAAAATTTCAAAATATTAACGGAGAATACCAAAACCGTGAATAAAATAACATGATGATCTCTCCATAAGCAAAAACTCGCCAGGTGCTCAGAAAAGTAAGGAAGCCCAGACTTGCAAGCTTTACTCGCAATTTAGCCATTTGATTTTATCGAATATGCCATATTGCCAGCACATCATTGGGGGGTGGGGGGGGGGGGGGGATTTGCAAAACACTGATGCCGGGTGGGTGGGTGGGTGGGTGGTCAAGGAGGACAAAAAACCCATTTTTCCGATGCTTTCAATTTTTTTCCTCAGACACTTTTGGGCAAAATTGTATTCCATAATCAGTGAAGTATCAATCAAGAACCAATAAAAAGACACTCAAGTTATCAGGGTGTACCTACCATGGGTTATGTACGATTATAAAACTGTTATTGCGGCTGAGCTACCATTCGGCTTATAGTGATACAATGTATTACATACTGAATAGTGCAAGTTAAAATGCATCACTAATTGCAATTATCAAACACTGCACTCTAAGGATAAGTTATCTTGAGGGTGTTCCGTTTGATTAAATTTTTAATATGTTCACCCTGGTGAGATCGGCTGGCTTAGACGAGGAGCAAAGACAATTATGTGAAGTCAGGAACAGTTACAGATTTCAGCTGCAGGAACAATTCTGTACAACGATGTATCCGGACCTATTACGAAAACACCAGTGACTCTTATTGCCATTGTAGGAAGTATGTAACACAAAAACTACTAAACATTGAACCTGGTTGAACTGGTAATTTATTTCAGACATATCTGAGAACACAGTTGTCAACAAAATCATGTACCAGACCTTCTAGGGCTGGACTCAAGATAAGTAATAAATCCCCTCCCCCAACCCAGCCATGCCCCACCCAAACCTCCGTCAAAAAAATAAACAATTTGTATGATATTTTACAAAGCTCTCTGAACTCTGTCGAATACCATATATATTGTTGGTTTCTACAACATGTCTGAACACATGGAGAGATAACTATAGGTAAAAAGTTAAAGATATGACATTCAAGACTGTTAATGAATTACAATAGGACATGCCTTAAGAGGCCGATGTCTTTGGAGACCATGTTTTATATGGACATACCTGGACATACCAGCTTTACTCTATATTTGATTTGTTATGGGAGACCATCTGCCTTAAGAGACCACTTTGGTCTGATAAAACGGATGTTCTTTCAAGACCTGTCCTACTGCATAAGGTCAATCACTCAATACTGTATGATAAAATTGGTTATGGTGCAGTATGGTGGGAAGGATGATGCAGAAGTATGTATTTAGTGGGGATGGGCGGTTCAGATAACCCCGGAAAAAAATTGTAAAACTGGAAAAAATGACATGGGGTGGGTGGGTGGGTCCTCCAACAGGTCAAAAACAAAAAATCGGCATCGGTGTCTGCAAATTTTTTCCCAACTCCCCCCCCCCCCCCCCCTGCACCATTCTCGATTTTTTGCAAGTGTCGTCTTCTTTTCATGTTAGGTAAAGAGTTAAAAGAAGAATTAATTTTTTACTTGAATGAGGACTGAGATCGGAAAATTGTTAGTTTTAATTGGGAAAAATCATGCCAAAATGTCATTGGGAAAGGGTCCCATATTCAGACCCTGCATACACCCCAAACGACCCCTGATAACCTTCTCTGGAAGAAAGCAAAACGTTAGAACTAATCCTGTTGGGGGGGGGGGGGGGGGGTGGTGGCTCAGTGCTAGACTGTTGGACTTAGAACTATGCTGGAGGTTCCGAGTTCGATCCCCGTCAGGGACGACCCGCGTTGTGTCCTTGGGCAAGGCACTTTATCCCGGTTGTCTCAATGGGGGCACAATTGGCGCCGTGTACTAAAGCGTGCACATGTCTTCAACCGCTGTAACCCTGGTTGAGCGGTGCTTGAACAGGGTTGGAATGTTGAAGAGCTCACAGTTGCTCGTCGATGCTCGGTGGTTCTCTCCGGGTACTCTGGCTTCCTCCACCCATAAAACTGTCGTGGTCATGACATTGTGCATAATTATGTGACCTTAAACACCAATAAATAAATAAATAAAATAAATAAATAAATATAATCCCGTGGGAAGCAGCATGAATCGTGACAGGTGCCCAATATGTGTTTCTGGGACCTAACGTGAGTTAGAAACTGTTTGGGAAACTTTGGAAGCTAGGCATAAAAAGCATAAACTCATCCAATTTAAAAATAAAGTTTCAAGAATACTGGCATAATTTAGACTTTTAAAAGGCTTTATAGAGCTGTGTTCCATCCCTCCCCCAAGATCGCAAACACGGGACTCAATATCTAAAAAAAGACACAACAAAAAGCTGAAAAATATATTTTTAAATAAAGTGGACTAGGCATACTCCAGCTGGAAACGGGTTGACTGAAATATTGCGGCGTTATCGGTTTACGATTTGGTTAAAATATCCCGGCAGCCTGAGTGTGGCCAGGGTATTGTCGGATTCCGACTGTCCAGTTCCTAATTTCAGTGGAAATGGATTTTTGTTCACATCTCCTCATTTCGAAACAATCCCTACAAGTATGGACGGCAAAAATGTAAACAAAATTACCAACCAGAGAGTTGTTTTGCATATTATGCCACAGAAGATACAGAAAAGAAGATATGAAGATATCAAAACTGCTGCTAAAAGACGAAAAATTGATACCAGAAATGACTTTGGGTAAAGATATGATTTATTTTATATCTGCCATGTTTCAGTTTGGAGAACATTTGATCTTCTTTTGGGTAAATAGCAGGGCTGAATTTGTTATCGCAGTTTGATTATTACAATTAACGGTTCTTGTTTACCACATTTGTAATGATTAGAAAACATTTGACTTCCAATGAGATCTTAAGGTGCTATTTAAATAATAGAATTTTGCTTATTTTGAAATTTCCACCTCTGAAGGTGCTTGCCCATATAACTTAGTCATTTGGTTATCACTAAAAAGTGTACTCCGACCCCGACCCCGACTCCGAAATTACCGACTCCAAAAATATTTCTTTTTATAATTCTTTTATTAATAGATCATTTACATTGAAATTCAACATAAATGTACAGAATTATGTGTAGTATACATATAAGCATAAAAATGTTACAAAAAAATTATAATGTTCATTAAATTGACTTTTATTGGGTTTTGCCTCACTAAAAAGTGTACTCGGCGATTTCAACGAAATTTCATTCTCTCATTCATATAATACATTCTTCCAGCTTATTTGTTGCCGCATTAAGAATATATTCGTATTTTACCATGTCTAAAGCAAGTTTTATAATCAATTTTGAAATTAATCGTCCTTAAAATGGAAATTTACTCGAAGATGAGAATCGCCGACTCCGGCTTCATTTGAGGTTGCATGTAAAATTCAAACTTGCAATTGGCGGATCAATAGTCAAAGGTTTTCCCGGATTGTGGTAAGTGACGCGGATAAGGAAATTGTTTTACGGCAATGGAGTTTAACACCTGTCAGTAGCAGGAAAAAGTGTAATTTTTTTTTTGATAAGAAGTTGGAACCTAGGGTTGTAAAATAATTTCCAGTGCTATATATCTGTGAAGGCATATAGCATCGGGAATTATGTTTTATTATTAACTTTCATCATTCGCGTGATTACCCATCACAATACTCACAAACAAACAAAACAATATCAATGGTTGAAGTGAGTAATACACAAACACTCTATTAATAAAAAACCCTGGTGTTTATTGAATAAAAATATCAAAGATGAACAGAATATTGAGCATTAAAATGTTGTTGCTACAGCCTTGCACACACGAGGCATAAATTTCACTATGGAAAAATCACTTTCAACGCCTTCTCTTGCACGTTGACTGCGTCACTTACCACAATCCGGGAAAACCCCTAACTATTGATCCGCCAATTGCAAGTTTGAATTTTACATGCAACCTCAAATGAAGCCGGAGTCGGCGATTCTCATCTTCGAGTAAATTTCCATTTTAAGCACGATTAATTTCAAAATTGATTTTAAAACTTGCTTTAAACATCGTAAAATAGGAATATATTCGTAACACGGCAACACATTAGCTGGAAGAATGTATTATATGAATGAGAGAATGAAATTTCGTTGAAATCGCCGAGTACACTTTTTAGTGAGTCAAAACTCAATAAAAGTCAATTTAATGAAAATCATAATTTTTTTGTAACATTTATATGATTATATGTATACTACACATAATTCTTTAAATTTACGTTGAATTTCAATGTAAATGATCCATTAATAAAAGAGTTATAAAAAGAAATATTTTTAGAGTCGGTAATTTCGGAGTCGGGGTCGGGGTCGGAGTACACTTTTTAGTGACAACCTAGTCATTTTAAGTGAAATTGCTACATTGATTGAGGCAGAGGAGTTTGACGTGATGGGCTGAAGCGAAACGTGGGTAAGACACAAGGACACCAAGTAAGGGGGTACGTATGGATAGGTGTAGGGCGAACGGAAGGCTAGAAAAAAGGGGGAGGAGTAGGTATGTACATTAAAGAGGATTTAAAACCATCGCTGATCACAGACCTGGAAAACATCAGCACCCCAGCTGAGATATCGAAAGAAATTGGATGGGTAAGGATCAGTCTGAAAAACAAAAGTATTGCCCTTGCGGTTGTGTATTGTGCGGTGGAGGGAAGCAAACCCGAATGGAATGATTCGATATACTCAACACTGAGGTCCAATATCACCGAATTACAAAACAAGGGGCTCGGTATAATTCTGATGGGTGACTTTAATGGCCACATAGGTAATGATGAAGAAGGCATAGAGGGTGGGGACAATAAAGTCAACAGGAATGGAAGGAAGCTGTTGAACTTCACAAACGAGCTCGGTCTGAAGATTCTGAACAGGGACGTGAGGTGTAAGGGGAAATGGACCTGGGAGAGGAATGACAGAAAATCAATAATCGACTACATCCTCACAGATATTAATTAATTTATGGAGGGAGGTGATAGGGGTAGAAGTGGATGATGAGGGAAAAATGGAGGTGGATAGTGATCACAACTTGATTACAGTGACGATCAAGGCCAAAACTCTAGTAAAAAGCAAAGGAAGCTCTAAGGAGATTTGGGAACTCAAAAAAGATGCTTCAGTGTCCAGAAGATGGCCGACGTCATAGTTGCGAGCCTGGTGGAGGCAGGAAAGGAAAGTGTAGGAAAGGTCAGGGTGCCAACAGGGGAACTTGGGTACAGAGTGAACGAAGAACTGAAAAGGGCCATAAAGGGAAGCAAAGCTAAATGTGCTGCATACAGGAGAAGTAGAAAACTTAAGGGGGCGGAAAGTAATGAGGCCACAGTTGCTAAGGAAGAATACCACCAAGCACGAAATAAAGTAAATAAGATTTAAGATGATAATCGGAGAGTACGAAATAGCAGTCTTATTAGGACGATAAGAATGACAGGGGGGGTCGAGTTTGAACGTATTTTGGAAATGGGTGAATAAACGTAACAAAGGAAGTAACCCACAGAGTATTAAAGTAGATGGCAGAGTTACAGACGAGCAAGATGAAGTCGCATCAGAACTAGTCAAGCACTGGGAAAAGGTAAACGATTAACGATGGGGCATGGGGAGCCCACCAGAGTGTCCGAATCAGGTCGAGGAAAACCTATCGAGCTTCGTGTGCAGCGAAATTAAAACGGAGGAGGTGCAAAAGTTGATATCAAAATTAAGGGATGGAAAAGCAGGAGGAGTGGATGAAATTCCTAACGAGTTTATCAAAAAAGGGGGAAAGGAACTCGTGAAAAGCCTAACTGCCCTTTTCAATCTAGCCATAGAAAATCAAGAGGTCCCAAAGGAGTGGAGAGAAAGTAAAGTGACATTTATTCACAAAAAGGGGAAAAAGACGTATTGGATAACTATCGAGGGATCTCTGTCAGTAGCAACATTGGAAAGGTTTTCTGTAAAGTCCTGTATGGGAGACTAGAGGAGGTGATTGAGGAGAATGTTTTTTTGGGAGAAATCCAGAATGGCTTCAGGAAGGGAAGGAGAGTTACTGACCATCTTTTCACGCTATCCCAAATGATAGAATTCGCGAAAGCAAAAAAGAAAAAGATGTTTATGGCCTTTTTGGATATCAAAAAGGCATACGATAGAGTATGGAAGGAAGGTATGTGGCGCAAGCTGGAGGCTATGGGCTTAGGAGGCGAGTTTGTTGGAATTATGAAAGCATTATATAAGGATGTACAGAGTGAACTTAGCCTGGGAAACATTACAACGAAACGTGTGCCTATGGAGATAGGCCTAAAACAGGGGTGTATCCTTTCGTCGATCCTGTTTGCATTGTACATCAAAGGTTTAGGAGATGAAAATCCCAGGGCTATTTTTTGCAGACGATATGGTTCTAGTGTCAGAAAGCGAAGAGGGGCTAACGAAAATGCTGGGAATTGTTGGGAAATA
The DNA here is from genome assembly GCA_031216915.1 of Pictodentalium vernedei. Lineage (NCBI taxonomy): Eukaryota > Metazoa > Mollusca > Scaphopoda > Dentaliida > Dentaliidae > Pictodentalium > Pictodentalium vernedei. The sequence continues at coordinate 785,184,099 of CM062295.1, forward strand.
TGGGAGGAAATGGAGTCTCGAACTTAATGAAAGCAAGAGCAAAATTATGTCTGTGGGCCGCAAAGTGGACCCCACTCGAAGGTGGAGAGTGGGTGAGTTCTGCATTCCGGAAGGGAGCAGCAAACTTCTCAGTGTGGGAGAGACAGGTGATTACGAGTATTTGGGGGTAAATATAAACATTACAGGAAGAGGCATCTACCAGAACCACACAAATAAATTGATTCTGAAGGGGAAGCGAATCCTCAACCAAATGAAACTTATAGGGAGAAACAGTTTCAATAAGGTTTTCGTGGGGAAAACCATTTGGGAAATGGTGGGGCTGCCAAGTATAACATACGGTACGGAAGTGGTACCCCTAAACCAGACGGCCGTAAAGAGCTTGGAAATCCTGCAGAACGATGCAGGCCAATGGATAACGGGGTCGAGTAATGCCACAGCGCTAGAAGCAGTCAGGGGTGAGCTTGGGTGGATGAGGATCAAGGACAGGATAGACCTGTTGAAGCTTGGTTATCTTAATTATTTGGTAAATCTCCCCGACAGCCGATGGTGTAAAGCAATGTTCCTGAGAATTTTCAACTCAAATATCAAAACGGGGTGGATGGTCCAAGTGAGGGAGCTAGTAGAGAACTACTCATTGGAGATCTCGGACCTGGACGTTGGGGCGAACCAGGGTAAAAAAATCGTCAGAGAAAGGGTCATGGAGGATTGTAACCGTAATTGGCGAGAGGGGGTCAAATCAAAGAGGTCTTTGGGTGGCCTGCGTGATAAAGAGAAGCCAGGTTTTGAAGAGTACCTTGATGGCACTTTTGGGGGGTCACTGTTGTTCAAGCTGAGGTCGCGATCCCTGGAGCTGAGGGGAAAAATTGGGAAAGACGGTGAAAGGGAGTGCCAGATGTGTAACTTAGACATGGTGGAGACCCTGGAACACTTTCTTCTAGAATGCCCAAAGTATCAGCCTAAAAGAATGAGATTCACTGGGAGTATAATGGGGAAGTGGGATGGGAGAATGAAGGACATGTGTTTACGGGGAGACTCAAAGGAGAGGGTTAATATGCTAATCGGAGAGATTGGGAAGAATGGGACAAGGGATATCATCAAGCAGTTCGTCTCCGAATGTTGGGAGGAGAGGAGAAGCGTGGGAATAGGGAGGCAGTTGGGAGTACAGGGGTAACCATGGCCTTCTCGTCCAAGAACCGCAACAAATCAGCGGCTGGCCAAAGTGTTATTATTATTATATTTACCGATATCGAACCATTTTCAGACCATATCCGATTTCGTTCTGAATAAAATGTTCTCCACCAATAACTTTTCTGTGCTGTTTCAATTCAGAAAAGTATCCCAAATCATGTGATAAAAAATGGAAATTATCCTGAATGTTATATTTTATGGATAAGGAAATCGTTGGACCTACCCATTTTACCTTTTTCGAACCAATTTATGATAATCGAATCACCACAAATCTTTTCGTAAATTGAACTTAATTGCTGGAATTTTTTGTTTTAAATGCCATAGTTTGAAACATGGTTATGTTCTTTCACATACTGAGTGAAATCGTTGGCCAGTTTTCTCTTCCGTGCGTTGGATAACATGGATTTCAACTCGGGGGTGTTTTAAAACGAAATTAGGCGACAACAATGAGCGTTACTGACGTTCCAAGGACTATATATTCGTGTAACCAGTACTAACCACTGGGAACGGATTAGCACATTAAATATTTCGTTTCTGGTGCAACAGGAGACACATCTGCTTGCTTATTCTGAATATTTTGTGTCGATGAGCCCCGCTGACCCGGGGAGGGGGGGGGGGTTCAGGGGCATCCTCAACTTTCATCCATGATTATCTAGTTGAAATAATAAGTAACAAGTAAGTAGACATTTACAAATACCGTTCACACTTTAGCTATGAAAAAATATATCTAATATTGTAATATTGCTACAAATTCCTGGAGAATGCCACAAGGCATTCTGCAGGAATTTGGACCGACATAGACATACTGTTAATCAATAAAAGGCTCTTCCAAGTCGAATAGGCTTCTACGACCTGCTGGTCCAACTTGGCAATGGGAACATTTGCATGGGCTGTGCTAGGAAGGATGAATATGGTTTACCCATGTATAGACATGGTGTGTGTAAAAGAGAATTTGGGCCTCTGATCAACTTGGCATGCCTTCCAGGGGCGTAGGAAGCATATTGGGCTTGTGAGGACATTAGCACATACCAATACAGCTGGAATTCACCACAATAGTGACTTTTCCCTCCAATACTACCTACGTTATACGTGGTTAAAACCCACAAGTTTGTTCATAAATATTATATTATTACAATTTATATATATTATAATAATAATAATCTTTTATGAACAAAATATTTTGCATAAAATCTATCATTAGTACATATTTATTCATATTACCCATACATATACCCATGGAGGAAAGTTGGAGGGACACGTGCCCCCCTCCCCTCCCCCAGTTCCTAACCCCTGATGCTTTCTACTATCTCCTGACCACTTGGATACACAGGGTGGTGGTATCAACGAGCCACTCATATGTTGAGGCATGCTTCAAACTCCACATATGGTGACAAATCAACAATATTTTTCTAGATTGTGATAGCAAAGGGATGAGTAATTTAAAATTCGAAATCTGCTGCCGCGTGCTAGCAGATTTCAAATTTTAATTAGCTCACGCCTTTTCACATCTTAGGAACTTTCCCTAACAGTAATTTTGTATGTGGATGGAATAAACCCCTTAAAATCTCCAGGAGGGAAATTGTTAACTCTTTGCACCTACATCACTCCACCCCACCCTATCCAACCACCCCAGTCAGTGACCCACCCATCCTTCTGTAGGCCCACTTTCTGATTTCTTGTTCCATGTAAATAATTTTCCCCAAGTTTCATTGTTTCTCAAGTTTATTGTCAAATTATGTCATGGCTGCTGCTAAGCAGCCATGGCATAATTTGAAGTGAACTCACAAGAAATGTATATGTGCCATAATTACTGGTACTTGGTTTCAAGCAAACTTTTGTTCCCCTCACTGTTTTCACCTCCAGCACTTTCAGCAATCCCCGGTCATGAAATCACAAGAACTCTTTAATATAATGATTAAATTATGATTTAATTTTATTTTTAAAAACAAAACGGTTAACAATATAAAATAACAAACATAAAACTCAGTATCTTGTGTGTTTGAAAATCATAAAATAAAATATCACAGTATTTCTGTGTTATGTTATAAAAAATAAAATAAAATTACAATTAAAATACTCAAGTCTTACAGGTTATTTGTATTGGTGAGGTAGATAGTCATAGTGCAACTGTCAATATGACTTGTCTTCATGTCGGTTTATCTATAGTTACTCAAATATTGACATCATTGGAACCAGGTCAATGACCTCTAATATTTCTTTTGGACTCAGACCCATTCCCCTCCCCTCATTGCCTTCTCTGCAATGTAATTGGCAACGGCCAACTCTTCTTCTTCTGTGAAGAATGGTCTGCGACCTGGTCGCCTGTCCGGAGACACGTGGCCTGAATGCTGCCTCTGAAGATAATTATAGGACAGACAATACTTTTTTGAGGCTACACGCAGACTTACCCGCCCAACTTCAAACAATGCTTTCCTGGCCCTTGTACCTTTTGTTGGTGATCTTATGAACCCCCTGGCATATTTTCTTTTCACTTTTGAGGCAAGCTTAACAACAGGACTTTCTGCACTCTTTTTCTTGGCCTTTGGCATTTCATTTAGCTGTATAAGAAATAAACCTTTGTTTAACCCCCTGCACTCTGATGTCAAAATTCCAATGATGTAAAAATTTTAACTTTTTATGTAGGTTTACCCCACTTATGTTGGCAAAAATTCATCAGTTCATATTTTGTTTGAAAGAGCTCCATTGGAGCTCTGTCAAACAAAATACAAATTGATGATTTTTTCTCAACACAGGGGAGATGATCCTGCATAAAAAGTGAGAATTATCAACATCAGAGTGCATTGGGTGAAACATTTTAATGTAATTATGTCTCCTTGATGCCTCACTTAACTCCTTGGAGCCTCAGCTAAGGTGAGGGCTGGGGCACTACAAGTACATTTTTGAAATCCTAAAGCTCAAAATTAACTATATAGCTGTAGATGAGTTGGCAATGGTTCTACATCATTGCTGGCTGCCTGAACAGACAGGCAGCAAAGATGTAGAACCATTGCCAACTCATCTACAGCAGTGTGAACAAATAAAATGATACAGTAAATTGAATTTAAGGGAAAGATGCCCTAAAAGGGCCCCCTGCCCTGCTGATGGAATCCCTGGGTCAGGAGACATGTAATTTAATTTTTGTACCATGGCCGGTCTCCCATAACTCTCTCTCTGTCTCAAAAAAAAAAAAATGACAAAAAGTCCCCACAAACTGTTTCCATCACCCTGATGGCAGTGATCTGGCCGACTTAAGAGCATCCCAGTCTGGCGTATGTGTGTGTGTGTGTGGGGGGGGGGGGGGGGGGGGGGGGGGGTGTGAGAGTGTGTGTGATGCCCAGGTCACGCTACCACTAATTTTAAATGTGACCATATAATATTGACCAAGATAACTGGCGTTTTGCCTATGACCCCCCAACTCTCCTTTGATCACAAGTGGAGAGGTGGTGGCACAGGTAATAACAGGGTAACTTGATCACATTCAAAAAAGTTTGGGGTTGTGCGGCCTGGGAATCACTCAAATCCCCACCCTATCCTCCCACTCCACCATTTACACAATTATTCTTCACCTTATGGAATTCTGCCATTGCAACCAACCCCCACCCCACCCCACGTAATTTGTCAGTTTGACAGAGTTGTTGCAAACACTGACACAACATACTCCACAGAGTCACCCAGATACAGTTCACGTCTCTTTAATTTACGCAGTTGTTCTAGTTGACCGAGAAAAGTTCTGAAAAAACAATCAATCTCGAGTTATTTCTTATTGATCAAGTGTGGATTTTGCCGATTCGAAATAGGTAAAAATACACGCAAGCAAAACTAAATTCATCGTGAAAAATAGAATGAAGATAAATGTCCTTTTCCTCCTGCTAAATGGTGAATGAAATGGCGATGCTTTCAGCTGAAAAGTAAGTCTCGGTCCGATGGAATGACCCTGTTGTCGAAGAATGAAAAAAATAGAACGGGGAATTCCCATACACGGAATTTGGAAACTAGACAGGGTGCTAATGATTTCTAACTAAATAACATAATATGTAGATGTCAGATAACACTGTAACTTTAGCATTTAAAGAGTAAAAAATATTAATGAAACTTTTGATTCAAAGTTTTCTTACTTTGTGTTACCTTTCGATTTTTGCGACGTGATTAAAGTTGAAGTGACCCGCATTTGTTAAAGATTCGATATCGGTAAAATGACTGTATAAGTTATGGAATTTTGTCTGTTTGCAGTAAATTCCTGAATTGCAGTAAGTAACTTTGCAGAAACTTCTCGGTGCACGAAGATGTTATTTATCCTTTATCTTGATGGTACCGGTACTTAATTAGATCACAGAGGGTACGTGGTGGCTCAGTGGTAGACTGTTGAACTTCTAAGTTCTATGCTAGAGGTCCTGAGTTCGATCCCCGTCGGGGACGACCTGCATTGTGTCCTTGGGCAAGGCACTTTATCCCAGTTGCCTACATGGGGACATGATAACGCCGTGTACTAAGGTGTACTGCACGTCGATGGTTCACATGTCTTCAGCTGCTGGAACACTGCTTGAGCAGAGCTTGAACAGAGTTAGAATGTGAACGTGAGGCACTGACAGTTGCTTGTCGATGCTCGGTGGTTCACTCCAGCTTCTCCCATCCATAAAACTGTCATGGTCACGATTAGCCATTGTGCATAAGTATGTGACCTTAAACATCAATAAATAAATAAATTAGATCACAGTGTTTTGTGATGAACTGATTATCAAAACTTGCTATGAACCGATTACCACCTACAGTTAAAACTAGAAGTCCTGTCACGAATTGTGCGCTTATCTAGGCTTAATTGCGCGTAGGAATTACACGCAGTTGCCATTTCGAATGACATCCAAAGCACGGCAGGTTCTCCAAGTTACTCAGAGCAAACACAGGCAATGTTTCTGCCAGTGGACCTCCGGGTTACCCGGTGGTCCATTGGCTGAAACATTGCTTATGCACAGGCCATATGTACAGAATTTGATAGCCTTACTATGGTCATAACGCGTAGATTAACGTGCAGATCGACGTGCTATTTGTGCGCATTTCATGACTGGACTTCTAGTTTTAACTGTACATTAGTCTATTGTTAATAATTAATTTTTTATTGATTGCATCCATTAATTTTGTGTGGGATTTCTTTTGCGACGTGAATAACTTATTTGTATTAATTATTACAGGGGATTTCCCTACCGACTGGAATAAGTTTATATGCTAATGAATCCACGGGGGTTGGATGGAAGGGCCAGAAATCTTATTTGAATGAATGAAAAGTTTCAGGACGTCAAAGCCACATAGAAATGTGGAATTGAAATCCCTCATGACTTGAATAACTTTATTTGCTTTTTAATTTAAGAGATAAATGAAAGGTTTCAGCTTGCCAAGGTGATGACGTGGGACTGAAATCCCTTGCGACCCGAATAACTTTATTTGCTTATGAATTTACAAGAGACGGAAGCGAGGGCCAGATCTTATCTGGTTTGAGAGTGCATGCTGGCAGTAGGGTAATGGGTTCAGATCCCTGAGAACCTCGAATTGGAACATGACTGGGAGTCATGCATGCCCTGTGGTTGCTTGGAGACATAGGCATATCTTATAATCTATGGTAATACAGAAACCGCAGTTTAAACAAAGAAGGGGAAAAAAAAAAGAAACCCAAACAATCACTGGTTTGGGAGCAGCCCAGCATTGGCCATCTGGTCATCTGGTCTGTCTTTGGGGAGACCAGATGACGGGGTGATAGAAGGGACCAAAAAAAAAAATATCCTCACAGACACACACCCAAAAGTCTGTAAAGGGCTCTAATATCTTTATTCATATGTTTATTTATTTAAAATGCACACATGCCCCAGCCAGGCAAGCTCGTTTCAGTCCTTGCTTGGTGTTTGCTGGTGATGAACGCATTTCATAGTGATGCAGCCGAATTTTGGGTTCAATAAATAAATGTGATGTTGCCAAATAATAGCGATGGCAACATTATCATGGCGTTTGTTGGAACTTTGCGCAACTGTAACTACCAATTATGGGAATGATAGCTACAGTTGCACGAAGTTCCAACAAGTGCCACTTGACAACACTTGGGTTTCACTCCTGTAAATCTGACATGGATCAAAGGAACTCAAGGGGATGCAGTACACATTAATTGTAGATTATGCAAAAAATGTTTGCAGGACCTTTTCACAGGTACACAAATTTTAAATTCTGACAAGCCTGGATAGTGTACATCAATGAAATTTTACAACATACATGTAATCATTTTCTTCGAACAAATGCAGTTTTCAGATGTTTTTTGGCTGACTTGCCGATCGGATATTTTAACACATTTTAATAATCATGATGGTGCCTAATAATCATGATGCTGTCCCCATTCTCCAAAAAATAATAATAGTGATGTCACTTTTATTTGGCAGGAGAGAGTATAAACTGGGAATGACTTTCGTCACTGGTATCGTGTAAAAAATGTCTACAATCCTGAGCTTAGAATGAGTCTTCAGATAAAAGTGAAATTTATAAAATTAACCAACAACACTAACATACACATTGTGTCAAATGAACCAATTAGTCAATGTTGACACAGGTTCTGGGTGATTCTTCGGGTTCTGTGCAGTTCTGGAGGCTCTGGTATTTTGGAGTCCCCCCCCCCCCTCCCATGAATTCATACACAAATAAGGTTAATTGAGTTGCAACACAGACACTCGGGCCAGCACAAACTGAGAAATCAACAACAAAAATGATATCCGATAGCCTAGCATTTTTGGATCGATGCTGTCCGAGTGTTGTGTCCCATAATGGAATATAAATATTAACATTAATATTCCAGTCCATTATGGCATTAAAATACAAGTTGGTACCAGGTCACAGTGGTCTCTCAAGACAGGTGGTCTCTCAAGACAGGTGGGCTTCCATAGCAGGTCCATTATAGAGTAAAACCAATCGGTGCCTCGTATATGTGGTCTCTCAAGACAGGTGGTCTCTCAAGACAGTGGTCTCTCAAGACAGGTTTTACTGTAGCACATTAAATTGCAACTTATATCGACAACCCGAGAGAAATGAACAATTAATGGCCCAAAATTGCCAAATTCCAAAGCAAGGTTTATTGCCAGCCCGAGACGAAGTCGAGGCCCCTTTATAAGCCAGAGGGTTGTTATTCATTCCTTGCAGGCTATTAACTGCTCGAGTGCTGAATTATGTTTGATCATCAAAATTTGTTCACATGTCTTTGCCTATGGTGGGCACTCTCCCATAAATATAACAAGGGAAATCCATACATATAAAATAATTTCTCTTAAAAAGATAATATGGAGAATTTCGACTGGATATGTAGCCTTTAAGTTACGGTACATACACTTCAGAGTAAAGCCCAAATATGGGCTTCCAGCACACTACCAGTTAATAAACCTCACGAAATTATGTCATTACTCTTATTTACCATGATGAGAATTTCATTAACGCCCTGCTGACCGTGTCCGGTTCAACCAGACTGGTTGTATGACATAAACCTGTATTGTTAACACATACTAAAGAAGTAATAATAATAAGAGATAAATTTGATGTCTGGAAATCATGTGTGTAATTTTGTTTAATTAATCTGTATGGAATTGCCTTTGTTATAATCTATAACCATAGGATACATGTACATGTAATTATAAAATGTAATAGGGGGGGGGGGGGGGCAGTGGTTCAGTGGGTAGACATGCAGGCTTCAAGCCAAGAAGTCCTCAGTTCGAATCCCATCTGCGGCAACCACGTTGTGTCCTTCGGCAAGACACTTCACCCTCATTGCACACCTGAGTGAACATTGTTGTTGTGTACTAAGATGTATTGCACGTGGATGGTGCACCTGTCTTCAACCAATGCTAACCCTGATTGTGTGGAGTTAGTATGCGGGGAGCTGGCAGTTGCTCGCCATTGCTCGGTGGTTCTCTCGTTGTTTCCTCCACTTGTAAAACTGTTGTGGTCATGATTAGCCATTGTGCAGAATATGTGACCCTAAACACCAATAAATAAATAAAATGCAATAAGACTGAAAAAAAAATTGATTGAACAAAAATGATTTCACATTCTACCAGATAACCAATAAACCAAATTATAAGGCCACACAAAGTAGATCTTCTGTTTCTCAGGCCATTATTTGTGAAATTGCATGCGGGCGAGCATTATTTTATTTTATTTTTTATTTCAGTAATTACTTCTTAGCCATCAAAAGTTCATGTTCTTGGTTCAAGTTTTAGGCCTCATAATCTACAGAATAGCATGGGTGGTGGTGTATTTCATCCCTTGAGTGCAAGAAGGCTTTGCAATGCTAAAGCATTGCAAAGCCTTCTTGCACTCAAGGGACAAATTCATAAATTTTTTTAACTTGTGTAAAATTTCAGACCTAAACCATTTAATTTTAATTTTTTTTAAGTTTAAATTGGTTATAAAAAGAGAGCATGCGGCAGCCAAAAGGACCATGCGGGAGGGCCTGAGAAACAGATTTTTAAATTTTTTTAGGCCTAACAATAACATGAATTTGGAGGGTATTGTTGTTTATTCTCTAGTATATTAACAAAGTTTAGTGGACTGGAAAAACTCATTACAGTACAGTAGCTGTGGATTGGTCGTAATTTATACATGGACAGTGATGTCCACGCATATGTTTACAAGGTAATAAAAATAGGGCTGTCACGATTTTTTAATTTAGGAATCGATTAATCGTCGCAAATAATCGATCATAATCGATTAATCGTACCTAGATGACCCCCTCTCCCTCTTTCTGACGTCGATAAAAAATGAAGTTCAAGTCAGTTGACCTACCTCTGGTAAACAACGAAGATGATCCTTTTTTAGGTACATTCAAAGCTTTGATGTTCTGAACTTTTGAACCGCCAGTGTAATAATCAAGACCGGTCAGCAGTTGCGAATTAATTAATTAACGGTCAGTCGTCTACTTCCGAGTCCCGACCATGGTAATAATAGTAATAACATGATTTTGACGGGCGTCTCAATTTATAAACAGCCCTTGAGGACTGGATAACAGCCCTCTGGCTTATTAACGGTCCGAGACGGGCCAGCAACAAACCCTCGAGCTGTTATTCTTTCCTCTTGGGCCGTTAATAACCATAATGCCCTCCCCCCCCACCCCCCAAACTCAAGTTATTGATATATTATTATTAATTCATTGTGAGCTACCTTCATTTTTTAAACTAATTTACACAGCCTGTAAGGGAGCATAATAATCTTTAAACAAAGAAATAAAGCCTGGTCAGTCGCTAATGGTGATTTTTAGTCATTAGCACTTGCAGACAGGCTAGCAGCCTAGCCCACACTGACATTCTGTATGTGTTATCATTTCATCTTCCTGGAAATTTGTTATCTAGGCTTAATTGCCCATTGGAATTGCGCGCCGGACATATGTACAGAATATGATAGCTTTAATTGGGCCACAACGCGCACATTAACGCGCATATCAACGTGCTATTTGTGCACATTTCATGACAGGACTTCTAGTTTTAACGGTAGTACACAATGCCACCATGCTCGCACATGGGCAATTGGGATGAAGTTCCTCACCCAAGGACACAACACAGTTACACCTGGTGGGGATCAAACCATTAACCTTTCGGTTGAAGTTCAATTCCACAACCACCAATCAGCTGCGCTCCCACAATATCTAATCAAAGGTAACAGAGCAATATATGGTAAAATTAAATCTGGACAAGACAATAGTAGCACTCGACCAGTTGACAGAGATGTTATCATGTTCTTGTTGTCTATAGATAATCTGAGTATTTAGTCTATTATATCTTGTTTGACAAAGCTCACGAAGCTGTTATTTATATTTATTTATTTAGGCTTGAAAAAATAAAAAATCTGTTTCTCAGGCCCTCCCGCATGGTCCTTTTGGCTGCCGCATGCTCTCTTTTTATAACCAATTTAAACTTAAAAAAAAATAAAAATTAAATAGTTATCATTTCATCTTCCTGGAAATTTGTTTACATTTCAATGGTAATAACTGAGATAAATATATAGTGTTCTGCCTTACACTTAAAACTAGAAGTCCTGTCACGAATTGTGCGCTTATCTAGGCTTAATTGCGCGTAGGAATTGCACGCAATTGCCATATTGAATGGCATCCAAAGTACGGCAGGTTCTCCTGATTACTCATAGCAAACACAGGCAATGTTTCTGCCAATGGACCTCCGGGTTACCCGGAGGTCCATTGGCTGAAACATTACTTGTGCACAAGCCATATGTACAAAATTTGATAGCCTTACTAACGCGTAGATTAGCGCGCACATCGGTGTGCTATTTGTGCGCATTTCATGACAGGACTTCTAGTTTTAACTGTACAGTTAAAACTAGAAGTCCTGTTACGAATAGTACGCTTATCTAGGCTTAATTGCGCATTGGAATTGCGCGCATTTGCCATATCGAATGGCATCCAAAGCACAACAGTCTCTTCTGGTTACTCATGGCAAACACATGCAATGTTTCTGCCAATGGACCTCCGGGTTACCTGGAGGTCCATTGGCTGAAACATTGCCTGTGCACAGGACATATGTACAGAATATGATAGCTTTAATTGGGCCACAACGTGCACATTAACGCGCATATCAACATGCTATTTGTGCGCATTTCATGACAGGACTTCTAGTTTTAACTGTAAATTTCTAAATAAATAGTGTTTCACATTGATTCTTTTCATGAAAAAAGGGTCAAACATCATTCTTAATAATTTCTAAATTTTGATTATAATAAAAATAACCAGTGCTGGAAAAGAACAAAATTGACGGGTGCAGTTTTAAGCTCCCGCGAAATCAGAGATGAGAGTAATTTACACCCCTAATATGTTAGTATATGAATTTTCGAGGGAATACTGTCACCAAATATCAGAAACCTTAACCCTTTGAACCCGAGCAGCTGCTATTCCAAGTCAGGAACATGATACGTTATAACGTCAATAAATAGGATGGCTGTTCAGTAAATGTGTGGGGTAGACCAATCAGTATTTTCAACGTGCAGCCCCAAGGCTGCACGTTGAAAATACTGATTGGTCTACACCGAATAATGAATGAATATGGACTCTACTAATAGCTGTCATTGAACTGCATGGAAGATCCCATGAGAATCCACAGGGTTAAATGTATAAGTAATTGCTGAATTATGACAGTAACTTACCACTGGTCACAGTGTGCTGCTTTCTCAAAACAACACACATTTATATGCCCTCACAGTATATTAGTGCTCCTCAATATTTTTCAACGGGTGCATTTTTAGCTCCTGGAAAATAGAAATGACGGGTGCTGATGGGAGCAATTGCACTCGCCTCATATCCAGGACTGAATAACAATTTTCTCTGACTAGTGTCATTTGGCTCCATTACTGGACGTTCATCTCTAATTGGTGGTAATAATAAACTGTAATACCCTCCAAACTCATGTTATTATTCTGTTATTTCCGTAAACCTGTTTTGAGAGACCACTGTCATGAGAGACCACCTGTCTTGAGAGACCACTGTCATGAGAGACCACTTGTCTTGAAAGACCACTGTCGTGAGAGACCACCTGTCTTGAGAGGTCACTGTGACCTTGTACGATTTGGTTGTTTTACTCTGTAATGGACCTGTTATGAGAGACCACTTGTTTTGAGAGACCACTTTTGTCTGGCCAAAAGGGTGGTCTCTCAAGACAGGTACTGTATCTTTTTAGCGGGCATTCTATAGTATATTAACCCTTTACCTAACATGAAAAGCAGACGACACTTGCAAACAAATTCTTGAATAGCTATTTTTTTCATTTTTTGTCTCAAAAACATAGGTTATGATCCCTCATTGGAATAAACTTGTCAACCTCGTTTCAAAGAGGGGTCATAAGCTATTTTTTTCGAGACAAAAAATGAAAAAATAATGAAAATTTATTGGTGATTTTTGTGAACAGTGCAGGCAACTTTTGGCTGTTACGTTGGGTAGTGTTAACAGAATTTAGTGGGGCAGTAAAACTCAATAATTCATGACATCATGCAACTGGAAGCGAACATCAGGTGTTAATGAAAACAAAATTCATTGACAGCCTGTTGCCCACTTTCAGTCATGGTAATAATTGTAATAACATGATTTTGTCAGTTTATTAACAGCCCTTGAGGATTGAATAATAGCCCTATGGCTTATTAACGGACCACGATTATGTCTCAGGCCAGTCATAAATCCTCAGACTGTTATTCATTCCTCACAGGCTGTTAAAATATGAGTTTGGAGGGTGTTACAGTTTAATAACAGATCAAGAGGAATGAATAACAGCCTGAGGGTTTATTACTGACCCAAGACATACATGTAGTTGAGGGCCGTTACTAAGCCAGAGGGCTTTTATTCTGTCCTCAATGGCCATTAGTAAACTGGAACGCCCCCAAAAATCATGTTATTACTATTGCTACCATGATCGGAATCGGACTGCAGGCTTTTAATGAATTTTGTTTTCATTAACACCCGTCGCTCGCTTTCAGTTACATGATGTTATGACTTATTGAGTTTTACTGCCCCGCTGAACTCTGTTAATGCCCGCACAAATGGTAATAATATACAATGTAACAATAACATGAGTTTGGAGGGCGTTACGGTTTATTAATGACCCAAGAGGAATGAATAACAACCTAAGGGTTTATTATCTGTTATTCAGACGTCAAGGGTTGTTAATAAACCAGGATGCCCAACAAAATCATGTCAGTTTTGCTGATGCTGATTTTTTATTACCTGCTAAACGCATGCGTAGAGATCACTACCCGCGTGTGGTACTGTAACTTTCAGATAACAGAGTTGTACTATTTGGATATTCCCAAAACAGAATGAAATTAAAATCATGTGTGTACATGTATGTACAGTTAAAACTAGAAGTCCTGTCACGAAATGCGCGCTTATCTAGGCTTAATTGCGCGTATGAATTGCATGCAATTGCCATATCAAATGGCATCCAAAACATGGCAGGTTCTGCTGGTTACTCATAGCAAACACAGGCAATGTTTTGGCCAATGGACCTCTGGGTAACCCGGAGGTCCATTGGCTGAAATATTGCTTGTGCACAGGCAATATGTACATAATTTGATAGCCTTACTATGGTCATAACGCGTAGATTAACGCGCAAATCAACATGCTATTTTTGTGCGCATTTCATGACAGAACTTCTAGTTTTAACTGTATTCACTAAACATTCCATTAATTGGTTTCAAATTTTATTATATTTTCATATTTTGTCCCAAAATAAATAGTTTTACATGTAGCTAGATCTTTAGATTAGCCAAAATCAAGATGGCAAAACCTGTGTCCAAAAATAGCAAAACCTGTGTCCAAAAATAGCAAACATGTTTAACCCTTTGAGACTTTAATTATCCTGACATTCAAACGTTACCGAGAATTCAGTTTCTTCAATGTTTTTGAAAAGGCGACATCAAATGTCGGAAAGTACAAATAAGAAGATATTTTTTAACATTAGTGATTTTCTGATTGTCGGCTGGATTATTTTTAGTGGTCTGAATTTGTTATTCAAAACATTTTATTACAAATTATTGGAGAGGGCCAACAGGTGCTCTCCAATAATTTGTAAAAATCAAATTGATATAAACAAAATATTATTTGTGTTTCAATGCATATGAAATGTAAAGCAAGGGAAGTGTTGGATTTTGCTCTGGCATCCTCATTTTTTGAAAGCTCTGATAGTGGCTTCTAGTGCTCAACCAGTTAACAAGTCTTGACAACAGGATTATATTATTATTTTAACCTGCGATAACATTTGGCTCAACGTTTGTCACTGAGCACTATTCGGGAGAAAATAGGAACTGAGATTAAAGCTTTAAAAAATCGAAAAATAATAACAAAACAAATGACCACAAAGTACAAGGCGCTGTTTGATTTCGTACGTCATAAGATGTACAAAAGTATCAACACGTTGTTTGATTTCATACTTAATAAGACATACAAAAGTATCAAAGGTTTAAATACTGTCCTTAATTTTTAAACCCAGGGAATAGTATCAGTATGAACCCTGGGAATAACGTCGGTATGAACCCAGAGAATAATATCACAGTACTTTCAGTTTAAACCCAGGGAATAGTATCAGTATGAACCCTGGGAATAACATGGGTATGAACCCAGAGAATAATATCAGTATGAACCCAGGGAATAATATCAGTTTCAACCCAGAGAATAATATCAATATGAACCCAGGGAATAATATCAGTTTCAACCCAGAGAATAATATCAGTATGAACCCAGGCAATAATATCAGTTTCAACCCAGAGAATAATATCAATATGAACCCAGGGAATAATATCAGTTTCAACCCAGAGAATAATATCAGTATGAACCCAGGGAATAATATCAGTTTGGGAGCGTGGTGGCTCAGTAGGTAGAGGTGCAGGCTGCAAGCCGAGAGGTCCTCGGTTCGAATCCCACCTGCGGCAACCACGTTGTGTCCTTGGACAAGACACTTCATCTCCATTGCCCGCGTGGGGGCATGATTGACGCTGTGTACTAAGGCGTACTGCACGTCGATGGTACGCATGTCTTCAACCAATCTAACCCTGCCTGTGCTGCAGTGCGGAGTTATGATGTTGGGGAGCTGGCAGCTGCTCGTTGTTGCTCGGTGGTTCTCTCCGGGTACTCCGGCTTCCTCCACCTGTAAAACTGTCACGGTTAGCCATTGTGCATAAATATGTGACCTTAAAAATCAATAAATAAATAAATAATAATATCAGTTTCAATCCAGAGAATAATATCAGTATGAACCCATGGAATAAATGAATTTACACGTAAGTTTCAACCCAGGGAATAATATCAGTATGAACCCTGGGAATAAATTAATGTATATGTAAGTTTCAACCCAGGGAATAATATCGGTATGAACCCTGGGAATAAATTAATGTGCATGTAAGGTTCAACCTAAAGAATAATAGCAGTATGAATCATGGTAATAATATCAGTACATGTAAGAACCCAGGGAGTAATGTCAGTTTGAACCCAGGGAATAGTATCAGCATGAAACCAGGGAATAATATCAGTATGAACCCAGAGGATAATATCAGTATGAACTCGGGGAGTAATATCAGTTTGAACCCTTATACAGGGAATAATATTGGTGCGAACCCAGGGAATAATACAGTGGAGCCCACTCAATTGGATATCTCTTAATTGTATATCCCTCTTAATTGAATATAATTTCCCAACACAAAACCATTTACCATACCTCCAGTACAAATTTGAACTGTTAATTGAATATAGGTTATAAAGTAAACTCCTGTTAATTGAATAAAAAATCTTGTAACATGTCGAGAAATTACCGTAACTCTCCCCAGTTTTCCTTTGGTTATAGACCTATTTGGCCTCAGTGCATTCAATACAGGCATTTAATCTGTTATATCTTGTTTGACAGAGCTCATGGAGCTCTGTCAAACAAGATACAATAGAATAAATGCTAAGTTTATCTCTAGAATACAATCCCTGTTAATTGAATACTCCTGTTAATTGAATAATTTTCATTGGCAAAATGGCTATTCAATTAACATGGTTCCACTGTATCAGTACAGTTAAAACTAGAAGTCTTGTCCCGAATTATGCGCTTATCTAAGCTTAATTGCGCGTAGGAATTGCGCGCAATTGCCATATCGAATAGCATCCAAAGCACGACAGGTTCTCCTGATTACTCATAGCAAACACAGGCAATGTTTCTGACAATGGACCTCCGGGTTACCCGGAGGTCCATTGGCTGAAACATTGCTTGTGCACAGGCCATAAGGACAGAATTTGATAGCCTTACTATGGTCATAATGCGTAGATTAACGCGCAGGTCGGCGAGCTATTTGTGCGCATTTCATGACAGGGCTTCTAGTTTTAACTGTATGCCTACAGAGAATAATATTATTTTGATTTTCTTTGTAGTAATGATGTAACACATATTGTAACAGAATTCTCTGATCTGGATCAAGTAACAAAAGCATTAAAGTGTACAAGTGATGAACTGACAGATATCAATGTTCTCACCATGAAGTGGTTTACAGATAGTATGAAAGCTGGTATACCTGTTACTGTAGAGGAATCACATAAACTGAAAACAGCAATCAGGGCAAGTTACATGTAAACATTATATTAACCATTCCACTCTCACTGCTTCATTTCCATCAAGACAAAGAGTTATCAAAAACATGTTTTCTTGCTGGTCTTTGTACATGTATACAGTTAAAACTAGAAGTCCTGTCACGAACTGTGCGCTTATCTAGGCTTAATTGCGCATAAGAATTGCGCGCAATTGCCTTATCGAATGGCATCCAAAGCACGGCAAGTTCTCCCGGTTACTCATAGCAAACACTGGCAATGTTTCTGCCAATGGACCTCCGGGTTACCCGGAGGTCCATTGGCTGAAACATTGCTTGTGCACAGGCCATAATTACAGAATATGATAGCCTTACTATGGTAATATCCCGTAGCTTAACGCGCATATCGACGTGCTATTTGCGCGCATTTCAGGACAGGACTTTTAGTTTTAACTGTACAGGCCTGGCATTCTTAAAAATGCAGGAGGGCTAAAAATTGCTCTCCTCACATGGCTTAGGACAGTGAGTGGCTCTCCTTACAAAAGCTGAAAGTTGACAATGAAGTTTTATTATTAATGAATTCGGTCTAGAGGGCTTTGTACATTTTAGTTGGTGCTGTTAGTCTCTGTGAGACATCTACACCCCCCCCCCCCACCTACACCCCTCCACCTCTGGGCCTTGACAAGGCTTGGGGGTGTGTGAGGGGTAGTGTGGCCATCTTACAGAGACTAATAACATAGCAGAGATGTGAAAAGATGTGTGTTTTAGGAATAGGCTGTTTTGGTAATCAATATTCTCTAAGGCCAGGTTTCCTAGTTTTCACCTGCCTTAATTTTTTTTAAGGTGTGCCATAGGCGTGCAAATAAACCACTCTCCTGAAAATGCCAAGCCTGTTTAACAACATTTTCAAAAGTCAGGGTCAAATGGTGTCAGACAGTTTTAGAGGTGAATGAAGCCAGAGTACCTAGGGTGAACCACTGAGCAATGGCAGGTAACTTTCAGACTCTCTGACCTGCTATTTATTTATTTATTGGTGTTTAAGGTCCCCTAATTCTGCACAATGGCTAATCATGACCACTCTTCAACCTGCTAACTTGACACAAGTATTCCCCACGCAGACGATCAGAATGAAGTGTCTTTCCCAAAGAAACCTAAAAGATAATGCAAATCAGGATTAACCCTTTATCCAACGAATCGGCCACATTTGCCCACATAATATGCAACTTCAGCAGCTGAAAAAATATTATTTTTCAAAAACTTTCAACAAAACCATATCATGTGACCCCCTTTTTGGAACAAGCTCGTTCCAATGAGGGGTCACATGAAATGGGTTTGTTGAATTTTGTTGAAAATTAAAAAAAAATAATATTTAAAATAATAAATTTTGATAACGTCTGCATTGGGTAAAGGGTTAAACCACCTACAGTGCAACCACTGTGGACTGATCTTTTTATCACAGGTAAAATTATTAAGGTGAGCTGCCATAGGCATCTGCTTGCCCATCTCTTGTTCCCTATCCTGTTTCTTTTTGAAATGAAATAAACACAATAGTAAGTCCTGAGGGCCTGATAATAGTACAGGGCATAATATTAGTACAGAGTGAATAATTTCTGAAAATTAATTAATAGTACAGGATGGAAAAGATGGGAGTTAGTTTTTGTGCTTAGAGGCATATTTTTGATGCTGTTGTCTTTTGCTTTTTAACAAGAAAAGTACTAAATTACTTTTTGTCATCAAAATTTGTTCACATGTCTTTGCCTTGTTGCAATTTATTGGAGAGTGCCCCGATGCACTCCCCCTATAAATTCTTACTGTCAGAGTTGCAATTAAATCATTAAAGGACAATACCTTACAGACACTCCTCCATAAATTGTTAAAGGACAATGCCTTACCGACTAAATAATTTCATTTCGGTGAAATTCACTTAGTTTTGAGTGTTTAAGTCACAGTACCTATAATTCAGAGTAAAGCCAACCTACATTACGTGGAGAGTGAATTGTAACTAAATCACCTGCGGAGTGGAGATATCACCCAAGCTACAGTTAAAACTAGAAGTCCTGTCACGAATAGTGTGCTTATCTAAGCTTAATTGCGCGTTGGAATAGCGCGCAATTGCCATATCGAATGGCATCCAAATCATGGCAGGTTCTCCTGGTTACTCATGGCAAACATATGCAATGTTTCTGCCAATGGACCTCCGGGTTACCCGGAGGTCCATTGGCTGAAACCTTGCTTGTGCACAGGCCATATGTACAGAATTTGATAGCTTTACCATGGCCATACCGCGTACATTAACGCGCATATCAACGTGCTATTTGTGCGCATTTCATGACAGGACTTCTAGTTTTAACTGTATAACTTTCAAATTTTGTACATATCGACAAAAAACACAAGCAAAGTTTCATCCAATAGACCTCCGGGTTTAACCCGGAGGTGCATTGGCTGAAACTTTACTGGTGCTGGTTATGCTTTGCAACAAATTTGCAATTATTGCTCGGGTGGAATCTCCACTCTGCAGGTGATTTAATGATAATACACTCTCCACGTACTGTATGAGCTTTCATCTCTCTATCAGTTAAGAATTCCATTACACTGTGTGTTTGCTTGTACCTTACTTGTAAGTTTTAGGCAGCGTTCCAGAGATGTCATACAACATGTACAGTACAGTTAACTTGGACTGGTTGTAATTCACGCCATGTGATATGAGGACAGTGATGTCCACGCATGCGTTTACCAGGTAATAAAAATCATCATCAGCAAAATTTTAATTAATAAAGCACCAGGTTATACCTTGTGCTTCATTAATTAAATCTTTGATGATTATTCCTGTAATTAATGTTAGAAATTTAATATTATTGCATCCGTGGAAATATTGCCCACACGTGGAACGACTCTTGTTCTGAAAATGAACAATAGGAAAGCTGAACAAAGTTGTATGCCGTAAATATAAATTAAACACACACACATGAAATACGTCCAAATGAAGGTTATGATGTATAAAACCCAAAAAATATATACAGTTAAAACTAGAAGTCCTGTCATGAAATGCGCACAAATAGCACGTCGATCTGCGCATTAATCTACGTGTTATGACCACAGTAAGGCTATCAAATTCTGTACATATGGCCTGTGCACAAGCAGTGTTCCAGCCAATGGACCTCCGGGTAACCTGGAGGTCCATTGGCAGAAACATTGCCTGTATTTGCTATGAGTAACCAGGAGAACCTACCATGCTTTGGGTGCCATTCGATATGGCAATTCCTAAGCACAATTAAACCGAGATAAGCACACAGTTCGTGAGAGGACTTCCTAGTTTTAACTGTACAATCAACTCATTGATTTAACAGCATACACAAATGGTTCCTGGAAGTCTGCTATCATATTCATACCAGAACTGATAGATTTAACAGCATACACAAATGGTTCCTGGAAGTCTGCTATCATATTCATACTAGAACTGATAGATTTAACAGCATACACAAATGGTTCCTGGAAGTCTGCTACCATATTCATACTAGAACTGATAGATTTAACAGCATACACAAATGGTTCCTGGAAGTCTGCTACCATATTCATACCAGAACTGATAGATTTAACAGCATACACAAATGGTTCCTGGAAGTCTGCTATCATATTCATACTAGGACTGATAGATTTAACAACATACACAAATGATTCCTGGAAGTCTGCTACCATATTCATACTAGAACTGACAGATTTAACAACATACACAAATGGTTCCTGGAAGTCTGCTATCATATTCATACTAGAACTGATAGATTTAACAGCATACACAAATGGTTCCTGGAAGTCTGCTACCATATTCATACTAGAACTGATAGATTTAACAGCATACACAAATGGTTCCTGGAAGTCTGCTATCATATTCATACTAGAACTGATAGATTTAACAGCATACACAAATGATTCCTGGAAGTCTGCTACCATATTCATACTAGAACTGATAGATTTAACAACATACACAAATGGTTCCTGGAAGTCTGCTACCATATTCATACTAGAACTGATAGATTTAACAACATACACAAATGATTCCTGGAAGTCTGCTACCATATTCATACTAGAACTGATAGATTTAACAGCATACACAAATGATTCCTGGAAGTCTGCTACCATATTCATACTTGAACTGATAGATTTAACAACATACACAAATGATTCCTGGAAGTCTGCTACCATATTCATACTAGAACTGATAGATTTAAAAGCATACACAAATGATTCCTGGAAGGCTGCTACCATATTCATACTAGAACTGATAGATTTAACAGCATACACAAATGGTTCCTGGAAGTCTGCTACCATATTCATACTAGAACTGATAGATTTAACAACATACACAAATGATTCCTGGAAGTCTGCTACCATATTCATACTAGAACTGATAGATTTAACAACATACACAAATGATTCCTGGAAGTCTGCTACCATATTCATACTAGAACTGATAGATTTAACAACATACACAAATGATTCCTGGAAGTCTGCTATCATATTCATACTAGAAATGATAGATTTAACAACATACACAAATGGTTCCTGGAAGTCTGCTATCATATTCATACTAGAACTGATAGATTTAACAACATACACAAATGGTTCCTGGAAGTCTGCTATCATATTCATACTAGAACTGATAGATTTAACAACATACACAAATGATTCCTGGAAGTCTGCTATCATATTCATACTAGAACTGATAGATTTAACAACATACACAAATGATTCCTGGAAGTCTGCTATCATATTCATACTAGAAATGATAGATTTAACAACATACACAAATGATTCCTGGAAGTCTGCTACCATATTCATACTAGAACTGATAATAAAATATGATTTCAGAAGAATGTGCTTCAAATATCAAAACAAAAAGCTAGGCATTCAAAATACTTTTATGTTACAGCAACAGGAATGCATTTGTGGAAAGACCAACACTGTCAGCATTTTGTATTGAAAAAATCGCATAATTCTTGGAAATTCAAACGTGTCATGATATCTTGTAAGCAACTGTGTATTCTTGATGTGTCACTAGTGTGAAGGTGATCCTTCTCATTATTTGATTTTAGACGTATTGTTTATGTATGCTTTTTTGGCCCTGTTGACCTTGACAGAAATGTAAACAGACATACAACAGAACAAAAGTTGAGAGTTTTTGGGAACGTTTCCGTGGGTCATTTAAGAATTCTAGTATTATTCTGGACATGTATAGATAAGGCCGAATACGATTCATATCGTTTTGTTCAAGTGGAGGTATTCTGGAATGCTATTAGGAATGTTAACCCTTTACCCAATGTAACAGCCAAAACCGGCCAGCGCTATTCACAAAAATCGCCAATTAATTTGCATTATCTTTTTAATTTTTTGTCTCAAAAACATAGGTTATGACCCCTCTTTGGAACGAGCTCATTCCAAAGAGGGGTCATAACCTATGTTTATCAGACAAAAAATTTAAAAAATTAGTTATTCAAGAATTTTGTTTGCAAGTGTCATCTGTTTTTCATGTTAGGTAAAGGGTTAACCCTTTACCTACATTAAAAGCAGACGACACTTGCAAACAAAATTATTGAATAACTAATTTTTTAGCTCAGCTTTGACGCAAGTCATATTTGAGATTATGCCATGGCCCGTCTGTCCATCAGCAATTCAATACGGCTCGGGTTAGAGGCCGTATTTATGAACCGATCTTTATGAAACTTCTTGAGTAACTTTGCTATCACCGTGGGACAAGAACGAGTGTTTTTGGGTGCAGTCCAAAATTCCAGATAGTCACCAGCAGCCACTTTGTAGCTTAGTTAGTGCAATCAGTTTTTTGTACAGAACTTCTGTATGAAAGTTCTGATTAGGATACATTTTTGTGTGAATGTTTAGTAACATGGAATACATCACATATAATACAGGTTTTTTTCTCGTGCAGAAATTATGCAAATTAGATGAACTTTGATTTTTTCAGTGCTACTTACACACAGTAAGTACACATGTCAATACGGCTCAGGCTAGAGTCTGTATTTATGAACCGATCTTCACAAAACTTCTTGGGTACCTTTGTTATCACCTTGGGACAAGAACAAGTGTTTCTGGGTGAGGTCCAAAATTCAGGATGGCTGCCAGAAGCCATTTTGTACCAAAATTAGGTCCAATCAGTTTTTTTAACACAAATTCTATACGGCTCAGGCTAGAGGCCGTATTTATGAACCGATCTTTACAAAACTTCTTGGGTACCTTTGTTATCACCATGGGATGAGAATGAGTGTTTTGGGGTGCTGTCAGAAATTCAAGATGGCCACCGGCAGCCATTTTGTACCAAAATTAGTGCAGTCAGTTTTTTTTCAGAAATTCTGTATGAAGGTTCTGATTTGAATAAATGAATGTTTAGTAACATCGAATACATCACATATAATACAGGTTTTTTTCTTGTGCAGACATTATGCAAATTAGATGGACTTTGATTTATTCAGTGCTACTTATACACAGTAAGTTCACATGCCAATATGGCTCGGGCTAGAGGCTGTATTTATGAACCGATCTTCATGAAACTTCTTGGGTACCTTTGTTATCACCTTGGGACAGGAACAAGTGTTTTGGGGTGCCTTTGTTATCACTGTGCTATGAGAACAAATATTTTTGGGTTCAGTCAGACCCACTCCGGGACTCAAAAGATTTCTTTTCTAATTTAGCATCTGACTGTCACCTACTTTTACAATACTTTACCTATATATTTGTTACAGGCTACGGTGAGCATTTATGTACAGACCGTTACAATACTTTATATGTACCTTTGTTATCAAGTCATTACCTAGATGTTTATCATTGCTGTGTCACATACTATACATGTACATGTCTTAAACAAGTTGAGCTACAGTGTCATTGACACTTTCATTTCATATTTTGTTTCAAAAACATAGGTTATGACCCCTCCTCTTTGGAACGAGCTCAATGAGCTCATGTCAAAGAGGGGGCATAACTTATGTTTTTGAGACAAAAAATGAAGAAAAATAATGAAAATTAATTGGCGATTTTTGTGAATAGCACTGGCTGTTTTTTATGGTTCTGTTAGGTAAAGGGTTAATCCACCTCATGAGTAGGAATAAACGATATTCTGGACATGCGCTCTATATTATAAAGTTTTGCACACCGCAAATCAAGAGGTCAAGATTTGATTTAAATGTTAGCATATTAGTGTCAACCCGTCTCTAGTTATTTATCTATTATAACAGATTAACCTTTTACCTAACATGAAAAGGAGACGACACTTGCAAACAAATTTATTGAATAACTAATGTTTTTCATTTTTTGCATCAAAAACATAGCTTATGACCCCTCAATGAGCCCATTCGAGTGAGGGGTCATAAGATATGTTTTTGAGGCAAAAAATGAAAAAAATAATGAAAATTGAATGGCAGATTTTGTGAATAGTGTTGGCCGGTTTGGGCCGTTACAGTGGGTAAAGGGTTAATAACTTTTTATAACAGATTCATAATTTGATTTAACAGATTAGTAATGTGTTATAACCAGTTAATAATCTGTTATAACAGATCAAGTAATTTGTTGTAACCCTTTACCTAACATGAAAAGCAGACGACACTTGCAAGAAAAAGTCTTCAATAACTAATGTTTTTAATTTTTTGTCGACGAGCTCATTCCAACGAGGAGTCATAACCTATGTTTTTGAGACAAAAATGAAAATTAATTTGGGATTTTTTGAGAATAGCGCTGGCTGATTTTGATCGTTAAATTGGGTGAAGGGTTAACCAATTAATGATCTGTTATAGTAATCTTTTAAAATGAGAGCGTGGTGGCTCATTGACTAGTGTATCGGACTTGTCACTTGTGACCGAGGGGTTAGCGGTTTGAAAGTGGTCCATGCCAATTGTGTTGTAACCCTGAGCAAATCACTTACAGTTAAAGCTAGAAGTCGATCTGCACGTTAATCTACGCGTTATGACCACAGTAAGGCCATAAAATTCTGTACAAGTGGGCTGTGCACAAAACATGTTTCTGCCAATGGACCTCCGGGTAATCCGGAGGTCCATTGGCAGAAACATTGCCTGTGTTTTTGATGAGTAACCAGGAGAACCTGCTGTTCTTTGGATGCCATTTGATATTACATGTGCTCGCAATTCACATGCACAATTAAGTCTAGAAAAGCGCGAAGTTCAGAACAGGACTTCCAGTTTTAACTGTAGTCCTAACTGCTCACATAGGGGCACAGTTGCAGAGTGTGCTTAGGCATATGGCATGTTGATGGCACGCATGCATTCAACTAGTGCTCATCTGGCTTGTGTTGGGTTAGTAAGTTGGAGAGTCTAGCAGTTACTTGTCACTGCATAATGGTTCTTTCTTTGCACTCTGGCTTCCTTCAGCTGAAAACCTGATCGGCATGATATGACCCTGGCCTTCGAAAGTGTTGTAACCCTCAATAAACACACTAATGATCTGTTATAACAGTTTAGTAATCTGATTGATTGCGTTTTGTAGGAAAGAGGTGGGACTAAAAGATCCCTTCTTATACGAAATTGCTATTGCAGAAGTTATTTAATTGGGGTTGACGGTCGGTAGTACACGATATCATCGTCCCATCCATGTGAATACTTGTGGTTAAGTGCCTTGCCCAAGGACACAATGCGGGAATCCTAATCGATCGCTCAGATAGTCACGCATCCAAGGATTAACCAGGCTCGACGTTGCTTAACTTCGGTGATCTGACGAGAATCGGTTACCACAACGCCATTGCGCCTCCTTATAGTTTTATTGAAAATACTGTGTTAGGTTAAGAGTGTATCATATATAGAGTAGAACATGTCTTGAGAGACCACCACACCCTTTTTTCTAGGTAAAAGTGGTCTCTCAAAATGGGTGGTCTCTCATAACAGATCCATTACAGAGCAGGTCTTCCTGAATTGGGCGAACAGTCGTTTCGTTCGCCCAAAGGTTACCTAAATTTTTTTAAGGCGAGCCATTTTTCCGTTCGCCCAAATTAAAACATGTAAACCAAACAAATAAAAGTGATCCCGAAAAATCATGCTCAGATCATTGCGATTTTATTTCGTCATCGGAAATTCCAATTTCATTCTGTCATAGTTGATTCTATGCACTGAGATAAATTTATTTATAGACCAGCGATTCTGTGTTTGCCTTGCGGATGTTAAAAATAACTGCGCAGCGATCGTGCACAATCATCTTTAATGCCATGCTCGATGTTGACCTTTCATTTTTGCAATAAATTTCCAATGTCAAACTAATGTTTTAGCATTTTCTAAATAAAAGAATATAAGTATAGTTTCCCTTGCGAAAAACACTTTAAATATTTTACTATTTTTATAAATATTATCACAAAATTGACACAAAAATCGCATGAATATTAATATTTTGTTAATTAACCGGAACACCGTTATACGTGTGCTTTCGAAACAGTGAGAGTAGCGTTCCGCGTTTCAGCATTCTATTGAATGAATGACAGTAAAAGTGTAAAACACGCAATTTTTTGTGCATAAAGTTCTTACAGTTAAAACTAGAAGTCCTGTCATGAAATGCACACAAATAGCACGTTGATATGCGCGTTAATGTGCGTGTTATGACCCAATTAAAGCCATCATATTATGTACATATGGCCTGTGCACATGCAATGTTTCAGCCAATGGACCTCCGGGTAACCCGGAGGTCCATTGGCAGAAACATTGCATGTGTTTGCTATGAGTAACCAGGAGAACCTGCCGTGCTTTGGATGCCATTCGATATGGCAATTGCGCGCAATTCCAACGCGCAATTAAGCCTAGATAAGTGCACTATTCGTGACAGGACTTCTAGTTTTAACTGTACATACAAACCATGTTAAGTAAATTAAAAGTGAAACAAATGACCGAGTCTGTGGGTGTGAAGACATTCAAAAAGTGGCCAAATTCAACTGATTTTAGTTTTGAGGTCAATGATGATGGAAAACTTTTTAATTTAAATTATGTAGTTAATCTTTATTTGGTTGACATTATTAGTATGTCGATGAAAAGGGTTACCTTATATGAAATGGGTAACCTAAAAAAAATTAAGGTAACCTGTTAAATGGGTTATCTTAAATTTAAATTTGGGAAGGCCTGTAGAGTAAAACCACCAAATAGAACGTAGTCATAGCAGTTTCTCCTCAAGACAGTAGACCTGCATGGTTTATTGATAAACTGATATATACCGTTATACAAATAAATATCGATTGAATACCGGTGTAATTACAAAAATATTGGTTTATCGTCATTATTTATTCACTCACAATTTCATTTTTAAGATGTCATGAGTTTTTTTAACTGTAGTGCCGAATGAATAATATTAGCGCTTTACCCAAGGAATTGTCCACATGTGCCCACATAATATACAAATTCAGCAGTTGAAAAAATAATATTTTTATACTGTACCAATGACCCAGACATAGCTGGTGCTAATTCTCAAAAATCTAGGGCCAAACACAAATTTTGCCCCCCAATCCCCAAAATTTGCATCCAAAACCGAAAATAACATGTCCTAAATGGTCCTCCATACTTTTCCTCCACTGCGCATGCGCAGTGTCAAGGAGGTCTTGAAATTGGCGCCAATTATCATTTTCTTTGTTTGGCCCTTCATCAGTTCACATCTGACTGATATTTGTGCTTGTAAATCTCAGTTTAAATGATGCCAGACACATAAATATTAGAGAAATGGTGGATCTAAAGAGGAAATAGAAGGAGGAGAGGAAAAATGAGTGGCAGGAAATAATCAGGGCTGTAACTTAAATTTTTTTTACGAAATTATGTTATGTTGCCTAATTTCGATGCATGGGCCTGTTGTTGTCATTCTTGCTATAAAGTTACACTGCTTGTTCAGTGTTTCCTCTCTCCCTTTCCTTTAAATCCCCCCTTGCTATTCTCCCATGCTTTTGGCATATTTTCTGTAATATTATTACTAAAATTTCTTGGGAGTTTTAGCTGGGTAAAAGAATGAATTCTGTTCTTTTCTCCATGTTTACGTCCTCACCTATGGGTGTTTAGGCATAGTGTTCTGCATCTACCATCTGATGTTCTGCAGTTTCTTCCCTGGAAGTCTCTGTTTTGCATCAGATTGTGTTTTAATTGGTAACTGATTTCGGGCCATGTTTATCAGTGCCTGGAGTCATGTTTCCGGTTTTTATACACTTCTTGTTTACATTGACAACAGTTTCTGTTGAGAGTGATTTCTTGTCTTTGTATTAGTTTAATCACAACAAGATACATTATTATTATACGTAAGTGTTGCATTAATTTTTTTTAAATGTTTTTAAAAATTTTGTCCACACTTAGGCTTTTTGGGGATCCATTGGGGCTCAACGTTACTTTCAGAAACTTGGGCTTTTCTGAAAAAATATTTTTTCAAAAATTTTTTTTGATTTTATTTATTTTTTCTATATGTTAATGGATCATGTTATTATGTATCTTTGTTTTCAGGGGTTGGTGCGAGTACTAGGACTGTTTGTGTTCTTTTCACAATGAAAGGATATTGTTCAAATTGTAATAAGAGGAAATCTTCCTCTGACTTTCATAATCATTGTATTAATTGTAGTCAGTGTACTCGCACTAACTCCTGCTCAGTGTGTGTCAATTGGGATGACAAACATTGGAAACGTGTGTCATGGTATGTTGTTAGCGGTGATAAGGCCATGCCGGTCCTTTCTCCGCAGGGTCACTCTAGTTTTTCAATCTCTTTTTCAGAGGAACAAGAACAGGGTGATGTTTCTGTGATGTCTTCCAAAAGTGTGCCTCCGTCGTCACAATTAAATGAAGAGCTAGCGGCAAAAGTGCTCATGGAAATACGTCAATTGCCTAAGAGGTCCCTAGTAGGATCGACGGCATTAGCGTCCGCTAGCTCGCCTAGTGTAGCGACCATTCATCGAATGGCTCGGCAGCCGGGTTCGTCCGTTGCGGTCCAGGAAGGAGATTTGGGTGATGCAAGCACTATAATAACACAAAGTGCAAACCTAGTGACGGTGGATCAGAGGATGGAACGGAGGAAGCCTATTAGTCCGGTTCCTTGCTCGTCCAGGTCCATCCGGGCTGTGAGCGAGAGAGGTCCCTCTCTCGTTCAGCAACATCTGGGACCAGATGTTGTGGTACATAACGTTTCGCATTGAGAGCATATGTCCGCCACTCGGGACGCTCCGTTATATAAACAGTCTGGTGAGACTGTCAATATGGCTTCCTCATCCTCACGGTAGCGCACACGACTGCACCTTGGTTACGTGACCACGGACATCCAGCCAGCTTCGCCGATCAGGGATTCCACGGTGACCAGGTCACGTCATCCGGTAGCCAGGGACACGAGGCCTGTAGACTCCGGACGTTCGCATAAAAGAAATATGCAGGAGTCAACGTCCGGGGAGCTTCCAGCGGCAAAGCAACGTAAGACTGCTGCTCCACAGGCCTCAGTGACGGACGTGCTATCACAATAGCAGTATCAGCAGCAGACGACAGAATCTCTGTCGGATCAGGAATTATCCGACGACACTGGGTCGGTACGCTCCGCTGAAGCATCAGGTACGGACGACCGAGAACTTCAAATGGTCCGACAGGATGGCGAAAGGGATTCAGAGGAGCTGGAGTTTTCCCTTTTGGAACAACATAAAGCTGCCATAGATTTTATCCGGCATTATCTTCCAGAGGTTGTTCTGTCGGACCAGAATGCTGCGATGCCGGATAAGAGACTGATAGCGTCACTGGACACAGAATTTTTTGATCGGTTTAGGGACATCGTCCCTGAGTTTCTGACACAGTCCAATAATATCACAAGAACATTTGAACTATTGAATGACGCTATATATAAGCTTGCTACCAAAACGAGCAAGTATGGTTTCTTGTCCGCAAATGCTCTACATCTGCCTTTCATCAATTCAAGGAATAAATTTGAAACGGCAGGACAGGGCATACCGAAAGTATCTCTGCGTCTAGACGACCAGGCTGAAGACTTAAAATTGTCTATACCGTCGTCTATGTCAATTCCACCCACGACATTGGAAACAACAATAATGTCTAATAGAGTTAATTTAGACGCTTT
The DNA here is from genome assembly GCA_031216915.1 of Pictodentalium vernedei. Classification (NCBI taxonomy): domain Eukaryota; kingdom Metazoa; phylum Mollusca; class Scaphopoda; order Dentaliida; family Dentaliidae; genus Pictodentalium; species Pictodentalium vernedei. The sequence goes on from CM062295.1 coordinate 785,214,414, forward strand.
ATCATATGCAGATCACCTTACTAAAGCGTTATCATTATGTCTTCAAGGGAAAGAATTCCAGGATATACAATCCTCCTTAAGAGTTCTTTCGAGGGCCATAGCTTATTCCACGTATAACTCTGCCCTTTCAGTGGCAAACCTGGAGTTGGTTAGACGTGACGCGGCCGTAGCTACATCCACGCACGTGGATAGTAAGGTTAAAAACTCTCTCAGAGTCGCTCCGGTCTCCGGAGAGCTTCTCTTCGACGGCAAGCTTTCAGCAATCTATGATCAGATAACTAAGAAAGCTTCGGATTCTCTGCTATTCAAATCCGCTTCTAAAAAGTCGGATACAGCAGAAAAGAGTAAGACAGGCACTTCTGGGACAAGTACGCCCAAGGGAAGTTCCTCTAGAGGTTCCTATGCGTCCTCTAGGTCTTATTCTAGAGACCGTCAAGGCAGCGACTCACGGAAGGGACGTTATACTGGTCGAGATAACCGGTCAGACATCCCTAGGTCGATGGGGTGAGGTGCGGGTCGTGGAGGACGTAGTTTCTCCTTCTGCAAGCCTCACTTGGTGATGGTATGAACCTCTATTGTGTTCCGGTAGGCGGAAAATTGTTGAGTTTTATAAACAATTGGGCGTCAATTACGGACGACCCCTGGGTTCGAGGGGTAATTTCGGAAGGACTAAGAATATTTTTATACTGTACCAATGACCCAGACATAGCTGGTGCTAACTCTTAAAATATAGGGCCAAACACAAATTTTGCCCCCCAATCCCCAAAATTTGCATCTAAAACTAAAGAAAACATGTCCTGAAAGGCCCTCCACACCTCGCCCCCACTGCGCATGCGCAGTGTCAAGGACGTTCCGAAATTGGCGCCATTTATCATTCCAAGTTTGGCCCTTCATCAGTTAACATCTGACTGATCTTTGTGCTTTTAAATCTCAGTTTAAATGATGCCAGACACATAAATATTAGTGAAATGGTGATTCTAAGGAGGATAGAAAAGGAGGAGAGGAAAAGAATGTGTGACAGAATATTATCAGGGCTGTAACTTAAAATTTTTTAATGAAATTATGTTAAGTTACCTATTTTCAAGGCAGCAGCCATTTTGTTGTCATTCTGATTATTTAGTTACACTGTTTTTTCAAGTGTTTTTCCTCTCTCCCTGTCCTTTAATTCCCCCTTGCTATTCTCCCATGCTTTTGGCATAGTTTCTGTAATTATTATTACTAAAATTTCTTGGGAGTTTTAGCTTAACAACAGAATGAATTCTGTTCTTTCCCCATGTTTACATCTTCACCTACGGGTGGTTAGGCGTTGTGTTCTGCATCTACCATCTGATGTTCTGCAGTTTCTTCCCTGGAAGTCTCTGTTTTGCATCAGATGGGGTATTTTTGGTAACTGATTTCGGGCCTGGGTGCCTGGAGTCTTATTTTAGTGTTTTTACACTCATTGTTTACATTTACAACAGCCCTCTGTGTGAGGGGGGGATTTCTAAATAATAATATCTTTATGTTATTTTAATCATAACTAGATACATTATTATTGTTCGTAAGTGTTGAATAAATTGTTTAAAATATTTTTAAAATTTTTGTCCACACTTAGGCTTGGGATCCATTGGGGCTCAACGTTACTTTTCAGAAACTTGGGCTGTTCTGAAAAAATATTTTTTCAAAATATTTTGATTTCAATTATTTTTTCTATATTAATGGATCATATTATTATTATGTATTTTGATTGCCAGGGGTTAGTGCGAGTACCAGGACTTGTTTTCTTTTCACATTGAAAGGATATTGATCAATTGTTTTAAGAGGAAGTCTTCCTCTGACCTTATTATCATTCTATATGTGGTCAGTGTACTCGCATTAACTCCTGTTCTGTATCGTATGATTTCGATGACAATATGGGAAGCGTATGTCACGGTATGTTGTTGGGGATTTGGACACTCCGGTCCTTTCCCCGCAGGGTCACTCTACTTTATCAATTTCTATTTCAGACGATCAAGATTAGGGTGATGTATCTGTGATGTCTTCCAACAGTGTGCCTCCGTCGTCACAATTAATGAAGGGCTAGCGGAAAAGTGCTCATGTAATACGCCAATTGCCTAAGAGGACCCTAGTAGGTTCGACGGCCTTTGACGTCCGCTAGCTCGCCCGGTGTAGCGTCCATTCACCGAATGGTTCGGCAGCCGGGTTCGTCCGTTGCGGTCTAGAAGGAATTTTGGGGTGATGCGAGCACTATAAAATTAACTTAATGCACACCCAGTGACGGCGGATCGGAAGGAGAACGGAGGAAGCCTTTTAGTCCGGTTCATAGCTCGTTCCGGTCCATCCGGACGGCAAGCGAGAGAGGCCCCTCTCTCGTTCAACAACATCTGGCCCCAGATGTTGTGGTACAAATGTGTCGTTAGCGGAGCATACGTCCGTCGCTCGGGACGCTCCGTTGTATAGGCAGTCCGCTGAGACTGCTAAGGCTTCCTCTTCTCGTCAGCGCACACGACCGCACCTTGGCTGCGTGACCGCCGATATATTACCAGCTTCGCCGATCAAGGATTCTTCGGCGACCAGGTCACACCATCCGGCAGCCAGGGATTCGAGACCGATGGACTCCGGACGTTCGCATAGGAAGTATGCGGGAGCCATCTGATCCGGAGCTGCCCTCGGCGAAGCACAGATAGACTGCGCCTCCGCAGGTCTCGACGCCGGACATTCTTGTGCACATAGCACAGCTTATCGCAGCATCCCAGCAGCCGACAGAAACGGTGTCGGATCGAGAATTATCCGACAGCGCTGGGTCGGTAGCCGGGGACTCGAGGCCTGCAGACTCCGGACGTTCGCATAGGAAGTGTGCGGGAGTCAACGTACACGGAGCTTCCAGCGGCAATGCATCGTAAGTCCGCTACTGCACAGACCTCGGGAACGGACGTGCTTTCCTTAATAGCACAGTTTATCGCAGCATCCCAGCATCAACTGAATCTGTCGCATATATTTTATCCGACGATGCTGGGTCAGGACGCTCCGCGGAAGTGGGTACGGACGTCCGAAAGTTTCATCCGGTCCGACGGGATACCGAAAGGGATTCGGTGGATTTCAAGCTTTCCCTTTCGGAACAACATATGCTGCGATGCCGGATAAGAAACTGATAGCGTCGGTGGACTTAGAAATTTTTGGTTCGGTTCAGGGACATCGTCCCTCAGTTCCGACATAGTCCAATAATGTCACACAAACTTTCGAATTATTGAACGACGCTATATATATTATTATTTTATGCTTGCTATCCAAGCATTTCTGGTTTCTTGTTCGAAGAGTTATGGAGATGTCTTCAAAAGTGTGCCTCTGTCGTCATAGTTAATGAAGAGTTAGCGGCAATAAGTGCTCATGGAATATGTCTATCGCTTACGGAGTGACATTCGCTAGCTCACCCGGTGTAGCGTACATTCATCGAATGGTTCGGCTGCCGGGTTCGTCCGTTGCGGTCTAGGAAGGAGATTTGGGTGATGCGAGCACTTTAATTACTTTAGTACTCACCCAGTGACGGCAGATTGAGGACGGATCGGAGGAAGCCAACAACATAGGGGACCGCATGTTGTGGTTCAGATATTTTACATTCGGAGCATATGTCCGTTGCTCGGGACGCTCCGTTATATTGACAGTCCGAGAGACTGTCTTTAATGCTTCCTCATCCTCACAGCAGGGCACACGACCGCACATTGGCTACGTGACCTCGAGTATCCGATCAGTTTCGGCATTCAGTGATTCCACAGCGAATAGGTCGCGCCATCCGGTAGCCAAAGGACACGAGGCCTATACACTCCGTTCGCTCGCATATTGGAAGTATGCACGGGGTAACGATCTCGGAGCTTCCTGCGGCAATGCATCGTAAGACCGCTGCTCCTCAGGCCTCAGTGACGGACGTGCTATCCGAGTTAGCACAGTTGTTTCGCAGCATCCCAGCAATTGACGGTTTCTCGGTCGAATCAGGAATTATCCGACGGCGCTGGGTCGGTGCGGTCCGCGGTTGCATCAAGCTACGGACGACCGAACGCTTTATAGGGTCCGACAGGATGGCGAAAGGGATTCGAAAGATTTCGAGTTTTCCCTTTAGTAGTATCGGAAGATGCCTTTCATATCTTCTGGCATTTCTTCCAGTGTTTATTGTTCGGACTTCATGGCTGCGATCTTGGATAAGAGACTTATAGCGTCATTGGACTCGGATTTTTCGATCGGTACAGGGACTTTGTCCCTGACTTACCGACGCAGTCCAATATTGTCATTACAACATGTGTTTTATTTTTCGACGCTATATATTTATATATATATATACAAGCCTGCTACTAAGCATGATAGTTTAGTTTCTTGTCCGCGTGGCTCATTTCTGCCATTTTATCTTTTTTACATATAGTTTATTTTGGCAGAGCAGGGCATACCGAGAGTTCATATGCGTCTAGACGGTGTGATTAAAGACTGCATATATTCTTTTTCGCCGTTTATGTCTTTTCCAATTTCAATGTTGGGAACGACATTATGTATAGTAGACTTAACTTAGACGCTTTATTATACGTAATCCGCCTTACTGAGGCGTTATCATTACGTCTTCAAGAAAAGATTTACGGGATATTATTCTCAATGTAATTTCTTTTGAGGGCAGTAGTTTGTTCACGTATAACTCCGCCCTTCAGTGGCTGATTGGAGTTGGTTAGACGTGATGCAGCCCTAGCTACATCCACGTGTGGATAGTAGGTTAAGAACTCTCTCAGAGTCGCTTCGTTCTCGGAGGAGCTTCTCTTCGACGGCAACTTTCCGGCAATCCATGAATTGCTTGATTTATACATTCTCTTGTCTATCTAGTGTTACAAGAGATTCAGACTGGGGCAAACATTCGGTGGTTGACTCAGAGAGTGCCGCCGCAGTTGCCGGACCCTAGTGTGCCTGTTATGACGGTTGCCAGTCAAACAGATTGGGATATTCTGATCCCTACGGATTCGAAGTGCCAGGGTCTTTGGGTTCCGCAGTCTTTTAGCTATCAGTTTAACTTCCGCGGAATAATGTTTTTTAGGCTTGCTTTATGTCATTGCATGAACATTATTCAGAAACGCATGCCCAAATTCCTGTCCTTTAATTCGACAGTAGTGGCGTATCTCCGGAACCAGGGAGGCACTCTTTCGTTTCCGTTATTCAATTTAATGGAAAGAATCCGTCTGTTGGTTATAGTACACCAAGTTCAGTTTTGGTCCGTCATATTCTGGGTCGTCTGATTGTTTTATCGCACTCCCGTTCTCTTACGGGTCGCTTGTTGCTGTCAGAATGGACTCTCAACAAACAAGTATTTAATCAGATTTGCTATCTATGGGAGCGCCCAATGATGTTTTATTTATGACACAGCTTGCTAATCAATTGCAGACGTATGTGTTGGCGTGTCCAGATCTCTGAGCTAATACTGTTAACGCTCTATTGATCTATAGGACGGAATGATAGGATACGCGTATCCTCCGGCGCTGTTGTTTTAGCAGGTATTGCTAAGATAAACAACCACAATACATTTCTGTTGATAGCATCTCTATCTTCACAGAGATCATGAGTAATTTACTCTCTTGTCTACTGTGGATCTTAACGTGAAATCTTCCTCTATGTGAGGATCTTTTTTCACTGGGTAAATCGTGTCATCTTTATCACAACCAGCAAGGTCGCAACCTTCATGTATTCCGTTGTGTGGTCCGTATTGCATTGTAAGCACTGTACTGGACGAGCTTTGGACGCGATTTCTTACTATAGGAGATCCTCTTCTTCGCTATTCTATGCGACTAAAGTGGAGGCTCTTCCGTCGTGGTGTAGGGATCATTATGTTCATATGGTTGATCCCTCCATACTACGCATTGCTAGTTTTTAGTATACTTGTTTCACAAGATCTACTGCAGCCTGTTGTTATTTAGGTTATAGGTTTATGTTACCTCATACCTATGCACTCTACGATAGTTTACAATTGAGTCTTTTGTCTCTTTATCTAAGTCAGTTAGTAACTTTTTGATAAATAGACTTAGAATCTTTAGATTAAATTCCTATACGGATTTTAACTTCGGTTCTTATTTAGCTATGTAATCATTTGAGCCTTTGGAAACAGTAGTTTTCAAATTCTGACCTTTTAGACAGTAATTCTGTTGGTTTCTCTTTTACTGTAGAGTCAGTGAGTTTCATGCACTATCGATGGATGATTTTCACTTTCATAGTTTCGGAATCAATACTTCCGTTACTATTTAGGTTGGATTGTTGCATAAGAGTTAGGCTCCTATTTCCGGAACCTATTATTTTAAGGTCCTTCCGTCTTCGTATGGGCATAGGCCTTTACTCTTTCCGGGTACAGTTTATGTATTTATAAACAGATATCTGTTTATTACAAGGGCGTAAGCTTCTTCTGTCTTTGATGTCTAGTAGAAGGACGTTACGCTCCATTTTATTTTTAATGGATTCTATTAACTAGCGTACTGCTTATGGTATATCATTGGCTTAGCAGTTGTGCTTAAGATTTCGGCTCATGAAGTAAGAGTTCTTCTACTTCTTGGGCTTACATTAATAGTGTTGCTATTATAGATTTTTGAAGGCTGCTCATTGCGCTCAGCCATCCATTCATGAATTTTATCTCAGAAATATCGAGTCCATTTCTGGAGGCCTCTATTGTTAGGTCTATTATCTACTGCTCAGAATATCATTCTCTTAACAGTTGCTACTATAGCTAGGTAGGCTGTCTGTTTCGGCAGTGTCTCCGTTCGGCTGCCCTCTTCGCTCTGGGCTATTTGACCCAGGGCAAGAAAAAGGGGGGGGGAGGGTGTTCCCTTGGGTCACCTGTTTTTACTATGAAAACAAGGGGATACCTCCTCCGGAGTTAGTAATTCTGAGCTGTTATTGGGATGGTTGTTTAGTGAGAAGTTTAAGTTTATAAAATTCATTCAAGTCTTAGTTTTTAAAGTATAGCTTTTGAATATTGCATATGTCAACGGACATGATTATGCAATTCTCACACACTTTTAGGAGTATAAGAGTCTCTATTCTCTAGACTTACTTTATTATTGGCTTACTTTAAAAATTATTAGTATAAGGATTATTGGATATTAATAGAGTACATGGATGTATGAAGCTCAATTTTTGGAAGGTGTTGTATCTTTCTAATTTATCATAAATAAGAAAGATACATGTAAGGCCTATTACTTCTTTTCCCTACAGGGGATGACTCTATTTTATTTTATTGAGCGTATTCCATTTTGCTCTATGTCCTTGGCCCTCCAGCCTTTTTACTATTCAGCTATGTCTGGGTCATTGGTACAGTATAAAAATGTTAAAAAATTTATAGTAATTTATATATTTTTTATACTTACCAATGACCCAGATGGGGATGGCCCTCCCAGGAGTTGGGAACTCTTGCCTCCCCGCTGAGTACATAGCGCTTACCAGGCACTGGTTATTAGAATGATAAATGGCGCCAATTTCGGAACGTCCTTGACACTGCGCATGCGCAGTGGGGGCGAGGTGTGGAGGGCCTTTCAGGACATGTTTTCTTTAGTTTTAGATGCAAATTTTGGGGATTGGGGGGCAAAATTTGTGTTTGGCCCTATATTTTAAGAGTTAGCACCAGCTATGTCTGGGTCATTGGTAAGTATAAAAAATATATAAATTACTATAAATTTTTTAACATCCTTCAAACGAAAGCCTCCATTAACTCGAAGTCCAAAAAGAAAAGAGACGCTCTTCTATCAGAAGTACAGTCTCTTCTGGAGAAGAACGTGGTAGAGGTCGTAGAAGACCAGGAATCACCGGGTTTCTACAGCCATCTGTTTCTGGTTCTGAAACCAGACGGCTCGTTCCGTCCAGTCATAGATCTGAGCTGGATAAACAAGCTGAACGTCGCTCCGAAGTTCTATATGGAGACAATTCGATCAGACAGAGCGAGTATTCGGGTGAACGACTATGCTACAAGCATAGATCTCAAGGATGCGTACTTTCACGTCATGGTACATCCGACATTCAGAAAGTATCTACACTTCACAGTTCTAGGAGTTGTATATCAGTTCCGAGCGATGTGCTTCAGTTTGAACCGAGCTCATTCGTCTGCGGTAACGTCGGCCTACCTGGACGACATTCTTCAGAGATACGGCAACGAGTTAACGCTTCAGAATGATGTGCAGAATCTGCTTTTATTACTCCGACGTCTCGGTTTTATAATAAACGAGGAGAAGTCATTCACCCACTTTGGAATGAGCTTCGAGACGCACAACAATCTCGTTCATCTGCCGTCAACCAGAGCGAAATTAATCAGTTGTTACGCTCGCTATTGTCTTCCCTCAGACAAAGTCAATGTGAGGGAATTCATGAGACTCATAGGTCTGTGCGGAGCCACTGCGGATCTCATTCCGATGGGGCGGTTACGCACTCGTCCTCTCCAAATTTTCTTGACTCAGAATTGGAGAGTAAAGATTCATTCGTTCGATATAGACGTTCTCTTGTCAAATCAAGTGAAACAAGAGATTCAGACTTGGGCAAACATTCAGTTGTTGACTCAGGGAGTTCCACTGCAGTTGCCAGATCCGAGTTTTACTATTATGACGGATGCCAGTCAAACAGGTTGGGGTGCAACATTGATCCCAACGGATTCGAAGTGCCAGGGTCTTTGGGATCCGCATTTTCTAGGCAAGCACATAAACATCAAAGAAATGATGTCAATTTGGCTTACACTATGTCATTGGATGAACATTATTCAGAAAGCACATGTCCAAATCCTGTCCGACAATACGACAGTAGTAGCGTATATTCGGAACCAGGGAGGCACTCATTCCATTCTGTTATTCAATACTACTGCTGTTGGCAAACTTTCAGCCAACAGACCTCCATGTTTAACCATGAAGTGCATTGGCTAAAACTTTACTAGTGCTTCTTATGTGGTGTCATTGCAATTGATACTTAACGTTCAGGAGGAAACGCCAGTCTGTTATTTTTTTAGAGGTAATCCACTCACATTTTGTGATGTGTTGTCTAATTACTATGACACCCATAGAGTGGATTTCCCGTCAGGTAATTACTTTAGTTTTCCAACAAAGCATGGTAAGCACAATTAAAGCTTCAGCTGAAGGACCATCAGTTTAAAAATGACTTTTAACCCAACAAACAAAAAACTTAAAGGCCTTGCTATAAATACTTCTAATTTAAAAAGTATTCAAGTATTCAAAAATGTATTCATGAATACATTGTAATGTATTTGTATTCGTATTCAAATACATTTGAAAATTTGTGTATTTGTATTCGTATTCGTATTCATGAAATTTCAAAGTATTCGTATTCGAATACATTTACAAAGTATTCGGCCCAAGCCTGCTCAAGTCTTGATTGTGGTACTTATGTTCAGATACAGTGGAAACCTGGTCGTGCTAGTAACATGCTATTTGGACGATATTTGCATCTCATTCATATCTGAATATCGCAATATTATTACCACTCTATAAGTTACTAGTCAATTAACATAAGTTTGGAGGCCCGTTAAAACTCCATAATTTCAGTGACATCATACGACAGAGCCGGGCCGCGGTGATAATGGTATAAATAGCCATTAGCGGCCGGCGGCCTGGCTATTTTTAGATTCCATGGTCTAATGAATTACTCCCGTTTGGATGACGTCCCTTTGTATTTCTGAACTGAAGTCGAACACACGATCGAAACAGAAATATTGAACCGACTTTAGTGATTATTTCTTCCAGCAATTCCCTCGTGCGGTTAGCTGTAACAGGGAGTGGTAATAATAGTAATAACATGATTGTTGTCAGGCATCATGATTCATTAGCGGTCCTGCAGCAATGATGAACAGCCCTTGGGATTTTTAACGGCCCTCAACTTCGTCTCAGGCCTTTAATAAACCCTGAGGCTGTTCACCATTGCTGCAGGGCCGCTTATGAACCATAATGCCCTTCAAAATCATGTTATTGTTATATTTTATAGGAATAGCGCGTCAATTGGTCATCATTTGGCCGATCAAATGCTCTAAGATGATGAAATAAAAAAAAACTATATAACGTATTAACTTCCAAACCAAATTTTATTATACTTTTTACAGTATATTGATATTATTTACACATCAGGATACAAAATTATAAACAACACATAATTAATTATTAACAGTAATCATTTCTGTTAAAAAAGCACAAAGAATTAGTGAAGCCATATCAATGCTAAACAGTAAACAAACATATACACTGAAATAATTGTAAACAATGATCATTTCACTGCAATTACAAAAACAAACAAGTACACAAAGACATGCTTTAATAAGCACGATGCTAAAAAACAATCCTGAAATTAAACACAGTATTTTCCAGTCATTTCATCTGTTCGTAGTGCTGGGTGGATGTATTGTTGCTTATGTGTATATAATTCTGGATAATTTTCAATTATTATGAAGGATATTTTTCACTGTGGAATTTAATTCTAACAAACATGTACAGTTAAAACTAGAAGTCCTGTCACGAACTGTGCGCTTATCTGGGATTAATTGCGTGTAGGAATTACGTGCAATTGCCATATCCAATGGCATCCAAAGCACGGCACGTTCTCCTGGTTACTCACAGCAAGCGCAGGCAATGTTTCTGCCAATGGACCTCCGGGTTACCCGGAGGTCCATTGGCTGAAACATTGCTTGCTCACAGGCCATATGTACAGAATTTGATAGCCTTACTATGGTCATAATGCGTAGATTAACGCGCAAATTGACGTGCTATTTGTGCGCATTTCATGACAGGACTTCTAGTTTTAACTGTAAGTACTGCATATTTTGTTAAAATTTCAGTTTGTTTAACATAAAAAGCTTTGCATGACAATGATCATCCATATTATTATATACTGAGTCAAAAAAGAAAGTATAATAAACTTTGAGGAGCAATTTTTTAATATTATTGACTTTAATCCCAAACATATTATTGTAAATTAATATTTCGAGTCTAGCTGTATGAATTTGCATAATTTCATATTCTTACTGTTTCCAGCATCATGTCAGGACGTCACAATTCCAACATGGGGAGAAATGAAAAGTTCACCCATCAGGGTGTATGTCCACCATTTGCCTGTTGGATGGCAAGACATCAGTGGCACATGGACCTGATAAGACTCTGGATGTTACCCTTGTGTATTGCATTCCACTCCTGCCTTAGAATATTACATAAAACGCCTAATGTCTGAAGATCATGAAGTAGTACCAAATGGTCCAGTTGATCCCACAGATGCTCGATTGGCAACAAATCTGGCGAAAGGGGGAGGGGGGGGGGGGGGCTGGTAAGAAGTTTGATGCTCTGCTCCTCAAGAAAGTCACGACAAATATGTGCCACGTGACATCGGGCATTGTCTTGCTAGAATAACTGCAATCTGACGTTAGTGTTGAACAAAAGGACAACAACAGCTTTAAGAATTTTGTCCCTATATAGCTGTCCATTCAGATTGCAATCGATGAAGATCAGCTGCATTCAATAGTGCAAGGAAATTCATGCCCAAACCATTACACTACCTCTGCCGAAACTGTCGCATTCCCACACGCAAGCATTAGAAAACCGTTCTCCTCGTCGGCGATACACTCTTGCCCCACCATCAGTGTGCCATAGACAAAATCGGGATTCATCACTAAAAAGAACTGTGTTCCAAGGCTGCTGAGTCCAGTGAACACGCTGACATACCCATTCCATTCTGACTGTACGATGACGTTGGGTAAGGATTGGGCCATGGTATGGACACCTACTTCGGATGCCGTGTTCAGCGAGTCTGTTGCAGTCAGTTTGTGCACTGATTCTATTGTTAGTTCTACCAGTAGTAATTGCTGCTGTCCTCGTCGCTGGAAGGAAGCGATTCCTCAAGTGAGACGTCCTGATGTGTTGGTCTTGTGCAGGGGTCATAACTCTTGGTCGACCTGAATGCGGTCGCTCGACAGTAGATCCAGTGGTTCTGTACCTTCCAATGAGACGGTAAATAGTGGCCACAGTGACTCCGAACTCAGCAGCGAGCTCATCTGGAGGTATCTCAGCCTTAGGCAGACCAATGGCACTCAACCTCTGATTTTCGGTTAACCTTGGCATATTTAGCTCAACTTGACAAAGTCAAGTTGAGCTATTGCCATCAATTCTCGTCCGTCGGCGTACGTACGTACGTATGTACGTACGTTAGTTAGTATGTTAGTTAGTACGTTAGTACGTACGTTAGTATGTACGTCAATAATTTCCTTTGGCACACCTCACAGGTCGCATTTATGAAAAGATCACTTTGAAACTTGGTATGGTTGTTTGGGGTGACATCTAGATGGGAGCTTTCGAGTTTCTTCAATTTTTGTCAAAAAATGTTGCCGCGGCCAACGTTCTTAGAACTTAGATTAGTCAGACCTCAATATTTCCCTTTGACACACCCTACAGGGCACATTTATGATTGGATTGCTTTGAAACCTGGTTTGCTTATTTAGGGTGACCTCTAGATGGGAGCTAGCGAGTTTTTTCAATTTCCGTCAAAAAATGTTGCCACTGCCAACGTTCTTAGAACTTAGTTTAGTCAGACCTCAAAATTTCCCTTTGGCACACCCTACAGGGCACATTTATGATCGGATTGCTTTGAAACCTGGCATGCTTGTTTGGGGCAACCTCTAGATGGGAGCTATCGATTTTCTTCAATTTTCGTCAAAAAATGTTGCCGCGGTCAACATTTTTAGAACTTATTTAGTCAGAAGATCTCAATCAATATTTCTCTTTGGCACACCCAACAGGGCACTTTTATGATCGGATTGCTTTGAAACCTGGCATGCTTGTTTGGGGTAACCTCTAGATGGGAGCTATCGATTTTCTTCAATTTCTGTCAAAAAATGTTGCCGCGGCCAACGTTCTTAGAACTTAGTTTAGTCAGAAGACCACGATATTTCTCTTTGGCACACCCTACAGGGCACATTTATGATCAGATTGCTTTGAAACCTGGCATGCTTGTTTGGGGTGTCCTCTAGATGGGAGCTATCGATTTTCTTCAATGTCCGTAAGAAAATGTTGCCGTGGCCATCATTCTTAGAACTTAGCGTAGTCAAACCACAATATTTCCCTTTGGCACACCCTACAGGGCACATTTATGATTGGATTGCTTTGAAACCTGGTATGCTTGTTTAGGGTGACCTCTAGATGGGAGCTGTCGATTTTCTTCAATTTCCATAAAAAAATGTTGCCACGGCCAACGTTCTTAGAACTTAGTTTAGTCAGACCTCAATATTTCCCTTTGGCACACCCTACAGGGCACATTTATGATTGGATTGCTTTGAAACCTGGTATGCTTGTTTGGGGTGACCTCTAGATGGGAGCTATCGATTTTTTTCCATTTCCGTCAAAAAATGTTGCCGCGGCCAACGTTCTTAGAACTTAGTTCAGTCAGAAGATCTCGATATTTCTCTTTGGCACACCCTACAGGACATATTTATGATCAGATTGCTTTGAAACCTGGCATGCTTGTTTGGGGTGTCCTCTAGATGGGAGCTATCGATTTTCTTCGATGTCCGTAAGAAAATGTTGCCGTGGCCATCATTCTTAGAACTTAGTTTAGTCAAACCACAATATTTCCCTTTGGCACACCCTACAGGGCACATTTATGATTGGATTGCTTTGAAACCTGGCATGCTTGTTTGGGGTGACCTCTAAATGGAGGCTATCGATTTTCTTCAATTTCCGTAAGAAAAATGTTGCCGCAGCCAACGTTCTTAGAACTTAGTTTAGTCAGACCTCAATATTTCTCTTTGGCACACCTTACACGGCACATTTATGATTGGATTGCTTTGAAACCTGGTATGCTTGTTTAACTTGGTGTGCTCATTAGACAAGACCTTTCGATAAGAACTATTGATTAGCATTCATTTCTGTGAAAAAAGTTGCCATTTACAGTAACCTCTGAACAAACTGCATTTGTGTATCAACATTCTTCCTTTAGCCAGTCTTACAGTTTACATTTAAAAATTCATGGATTACTCTGTTGTTCAATTTTGCCATTTCATTTATAACTTACCAAGTTGAAGTTTGTCATGTTGAGCTACAGTGTCATTGACACTTTCATTTAAAATGTCGGAAGACAAAAACTAGCGTATTTTCTCAATAACCCAGGCTGTCAAGCACAACATAACACAAAGAAAATCGTCAGTCACCCATTCAATTTGACATTCTCGGGATGCACATGCTATTTTGAAATCCGTAGCAAAATTGTATACGTTTGGGTGGACGACAACAACATATCATTAAACCCTTTGCTCGACCTCTTGTCCACAAACATGCAACATTAGAACTAATATATTTCATCCTTTATGCTATTTTTTCACATTTGTTTCTATTATATTTTCTATTTTGACTCAGTATATGTATTCACTCCTCTTCTTTTCATGCAAAAAATTATGAACGATAGTTAAGAAAATCTCGTGCCAATTTCGCATTTGTCTTGCGATATTTGCCACAACACGTTGAAAATATAGCATTAATGCTATAGGAATACAGTGGACCCCACTTAATTGGATATCTCTTAATTGTATATCCCTGTTAATGGAATATAATTTCCCAACACAAAACCATTTACCATACCTCCCGTACAAATTTGACCTGTTAATCGAATATAGGTTATATAGTAAACTCCTGTTCATTGAATAAAAAATCTTGTAACCTGTCATGAAATTACCCTGACTTTCCACAGTTTTCCTTCATTTATAGACCTATTTGGCCTTAGTACATCCAATATAGGCATTTAATCTATTATATCTTGTTTGACAGAGCTCATGGAGCTCTGTCAAACAAGATATAATAGAATAAATGCTAAGTTTATTTCTAGAATACAGGAAAGTCACAACCCCTGTTAATTGGATACTCCTTTTAATTGAATAATTTCCATTGGCAAATTAGTTATTCAATTAACAGGGTTCCACTGTATTGCCAAAATAAGGTGCTAATATGGTGTCATTAACAAAAGAATATCGCCAACTGGTATAATTGGTTATAGGCTGTACTGTATCTGAACTTTTTTCGATATTCCGGTATACCACAGTATCTTTATAATACTGATACTGGTATTCTGTTTTGAATATTGTGCAGCCCTACAATAATAGTTGGTTATAATACTGTAATGCTTCTTATAGTTGGTTATAAAACTGTAATGCTTCTTATAGTTGCTTATAATACTGTAATGCTTCTTATAGTTGGTTATAAAACTGTAATGCTTCTTATAGTTCGTTATAAAACTGTAATGCTTCTTATAGTTAGTTATAAAACTGTAATGCTTCTTATAGTTAGTTATAAAACTGTAATGCTTCTTATAGTTAGTTATAAAACTGTAATGCTTCTTATAGTTAGTTATAAAACTGTAATGCTTCTTGTAGATGCTTATAATACTGTAATGCTTCTTATAGTTCGTTATAAAACTGTAATGCTTCTTATAGTTAGTTATAAAACTGTAATGCTTCTTATAGTTAGTTATAAAACTGTAATGCTTCTTATAGTTAGTTATAAAACTGTAATGCTTCTTATAGTTCGTTATAAAACTGTAATGCTTCTTATAGTTCGTTATAAAACTGTAATGCTTCTTATAGTTGGTTATAAAACTGTAATGCTTCTTATAGTTAGTTATAAAACTGTAATGCTTCTTATAGTTAGTTATAAAACTGTAATGCTTCTTGTAGATGCTTATAATACTGTAATGCTTCTTATAGTTCGTTATAAAACTGTAATGCTTCTTATAGTTCGTTATAAAACTGTAATGCTTCTTATAGTTAGTTATAAAACTGTAATGCTTCTTATAGTTAGTTATAAAACTGTAATGCTTCTTATAGTTAGTTATAAAACTGTAATGCTTCTTGTAGATGCTTATAATACTGTAATGCTTCTTATAGTTCGTTATAAAACTGTAATGCTTCTTATAGTTAGTTATAAAACTGTAATGCTTCTTATAGTTAGTTATAAAACTGTAATGCTTCTTATAGTTAGTTATAAAACTGTAATGCTTCTTATAGTTCGTTATAAAACTGTAATGCTTCTTATAGTTCGTTATAAAACTGTAATGCTTCTTATAGTTAGTTATAAAACTGTAATGCTTCTTACAGTTGGTTATAAAACTGTAATGCTTCTTATAGTTGGTTATAATACTGTAATGCTTCTTATAGTTCGTTATAATACTGTAATGCTTCTTATAGTTCGTTATAAAACTGTAATGCTTCTTATAGTTAGTTATAAAACTGTAATGCTTCTTATAGTTAGTTATAAAACTGTAATGCTTCTTATAGTTAGTTATAAAACTGTAATGCTTCTTATAGTTCGTTATAAAACTGTAATGCTTCTTATAGTTCGTTATAAAACTGTAATGCTTCTTATAGTTAGTTATAAAACTGTAATGCTTCTTATAGTTGGTTAATGCTTCTTACAGTTGGTTATAAAACTGTAATGCTTCTTATAGTTGGTTATAAAACTGTAATGCTTCTTATAGTTGGTTATAAAACTGTAATGCTTCTTATAGTTAGTTATAAAACTGTAATGCTTCTTATAGTTGGTTATAAAACTGTAATGCTTCTTATAGTTGGTTATAAAACTGTAATGCTTCTTATAGTTGGTTATAAAACTGTAATGCTTCTTATAGTTGGTTATAAAACTGTAATGCTTCTTGTAGATGCTTATAATACTGTAATGCTTCTTACAGTTGGTTATAAAACTGTAATGCTTCTTATAGTTGGTTATAAAACTGTAATGCTTCTTATAGTTGGTTATAAAACTGTAATGCTTCTTATAGTTAGTTATAAAACTGTAATGCTTCTTATAGTTGGTTATAAAACTGTAATGCTTCTTATAGTTGGTTATAAAACTGTAATGCTTCTTATAGTTGGTTATAAAACTGTAATGCTTCTTATAGTTGGTTATAAAACTGTAATGCTTCTTGTAGATGCTTATAATACTGTAATGCTTGTTATAGTTGGTTATAATACTGTAATGCTTCTTATAGTTGGTTATAAAACTGTAATGCTTCTTATAGTTGGTTATAATACTGTAATGCTTCTTATAGTTGTTATAAAACTGTAATGCTTCTTATAGTTGTTATAAAACTGTAATGCTTCTTATAGTTGGTTATAAAACTGTAATGCTTGTTATAGTTGGTTATAAAACTGTAATGCTTCTTATAGTTGTTATAAAACTGTAATGCTTCTTATAGTTGGTTATAAAACTGTAATGCTTCTTATAGTTGGTTATAATACTGTAATGCTTCTTATAGTTGGTTATAATACTGTAATGCTTCTTATAGTTGGTTATAAAACAGTAATGCTTCTTATAGTTGGTTATAAAACTGTAATGCTTGTTATAGTTGGTTATAAAACTGTAATGCTTCTTATAGTTGGTTATAATACTGTAATGCTTCTTATAGTTGTTATAAAACTGTAATGCTTCTTATAGTTGGTTATAAAACTGTAATGCTTCTTATAGTTGGTTATAAAACTGTAATGCTTCTTATAGTTGTTATAAAACTGTAATGCTTCTTATAGTTGGTTATAAAACTGTAATGCTTCTTATAGTTGGTTATAAAACTGTAATGCTTCTTATAGTTGGTTATAAACTATAATGCTTCTTATAGTTGGTTATAAAACTGTAATGCTTCTTATAGTTGGTTATAAAACTGTAATGCTTCTTATAGTTGGTTATAAACTATAATGCTTCTTATAGTTGGTTATAAAACTGTAATGCTTCTTATAGTTGGTTATAAACTATAATGCTTCTTATAGTTGGTTATAAAACTGTAATGCTTCTTATAGTTGGTTATAAAACTGTAATGCTTGTTATAGTTGGTTATAAAACTATAATGCTTCTTATAGTTGGTTATAATACTGTAATGCTTCTTATAGTTGGTTATAATACTGTAATGCTTCTTATAGTTGGTTATAATACTGTAATGCTTCTTATAGTTGTTATAAAACTGTAATGCTTCTTATAGTTGGTTATAAAACTGTAATGCTTCTTATAGTTGGTTATAATACTGTAATGCTTCTTATAGTTGGTTATAATACTGTAATGCTTCTTATAGTTGGTTATAATACTGTAATGCTTCTTATAGTTGTTATAAAACTGTAATGCTTCTTATAGTTGGTTATAAAACAGTAATGCTTCTTATAGTTGGTTATAAAACTGTAATGCTTCTTATAGTTGGTTATAAAACTGTAATGCTTCTTATAGTTGGTTAATGCTTCTTATTGTTGGTTATAATACTGTAATGCTTCTTATAGTTCGTTATAAAACTGTAATGCTTCTTATAGTTGGTTATAAAACTGTAATGCTTCTTATAGTTGGTTATAATACTGTAATGCTTCTTATAGTTGGTTATAATACTGTAATGCTTCTTATAGTTGGTTATAATACTGTAATGCTTCTTATAGTTGTTATAAAACTGTAATGCTTCTTATAGTTGGTTATAAAACAGTAATGCTTCTTATAGTTGGTTATAAAACTGTAATGCTT
This sequence comes from Pictodentalium vernedei, assembly GCA_031216915.1. Lineage (NCBI taxonomy): Eukaryota > Metazoa > Mollusca > Scaphopoda > Dentaliida > Dentaliidae > Pictodentalium > Pictodentalium vernedei. The sequence goes on from CM062295.1 coordinate 785,232,902, forward strand.
GTTATAGTTGGTTATAAAACTATAATGCTTCTTATAGTTGGTTAATGCTTCTTATTGTTGGTTATAATACTGTAATGCTTCTTATAGTTCGTTATAAAACTGTAATGCTTCTTATAGTTGGTTATAAAACTGTAATGCTTCTTATAGTTGGTTATAAAACTGTAATGCTTCTTATAGTTGGTTATAATACAGTAATGCTTCTTATAGTTGGTTATAAAACTGTAATGCTTCTTATAGTTGGTTATAAAACTGTAATGCTTCTTATAGTTGGTTATAAAACTGTAATGCTTCTTATAGTTGGTTATAAAACTATAATGCTTCTTATAGTTGGTTAATGCTTCTTATTGTTGGTTATAATACTGTAATGCTTCTTATAGTTCGTTATAAAACTGTAATGCTTCTTATAGTTGGTTATAAAACAGTAATGCTTCTTATAGTTGGTTATAATACAGTAATGCTTCTTATAGTTGGTTATAAAACTGTAATGCTTCTTATAGTTGGTTATAAAACTGTAATGCTTCTTATAGTTGGTTATAAAACTGTAATGCTTCTTATAGTTGGTTATAAAACTGTAATGCTTCTTATAGTTGGTTATAAAACTGTAATGCTTCTTATAGTTGGTTATAAAACTGTAATGCTTCTTATAGTTGGTTATAAAACTATAATGCTTCTTATAGTTGGTTAATGCTTCTTATTGTTGGTTATAATACTGTAATGCTTCTTATAGTTCGTTATAAAACTGTAATGCTTCTTATAGTTGGTTATAAAACTGTAATGCTTCTTATAGTTCGTTATAAAACTGTAATGCTTCTTATAGTTGGTTATAAAACTGTAATGCTTCTTATAGTTGGTTATAATACTGTAATGCTTCTTATAGTTGGTTATAAAACTGTAATGCTTCTTATAGTTCGTTATAAAACTGTAATGCTTCTTATAGTTGGTTATAAAACTGTAATGCTTCTTATAGTTGGTTATAAAACTGTAATGCTTCTTATAGTTGGTTATAAAACTGTAATGCTTCTTATAGTTCGTTATAAAACTGTAATGCTTCTTATAGTTGGTTATAAAACTGTAATGCTTCTTATAGTTGGTTATAAAACTGTAATGCTTCTTATAGTTGGTTATAAAACTGTAATGCTTCTTGTAGATGCTTATAATACTGTAATGCTGCTTACATTTTTTACTACCACCCTTCACTGGTATTAATTGATGAGGGTTCAACATGAATTGTTTTATTTTATGTAGGAAGAGGAATCAGATGATGATACTGATGATGAACCACTTATTGCAGATTGGGCTTGTCAGAGAATTACAACACTCAAACATTACAATGAGAAATATACTGTAAGTACATCATGTCAGAGAATAACAACACTCAACCATTACAATGAGAAATATACTGTAAGTACATCATGCCAGAGAATTACAACACTCAAACATTATAATGAGAAATATAATGTAAGTACATCATGTCAGAGAATTACAACACTCAACCATTACAATGAGAAATATACTGTAAGTACATCATGTCAGAGAATTACAACACTCAACCATTACAATGAGAAATATACTGTAAGAACATCATGCCAGAGAATTACAACACTCAAACATTACAATGAGAAATATAATGTAAGTACATCATGTCAGAGAATTACAACACTCAACCATTACAATGAGAAATATACTGTAAGTACATCATGTCAGAGAATAACAACACTCAACCATTACAATGAGAAATATACTGTAATTACATAATGCCAGAGAATTACAACACGTGGACATTACAATGAGAAATATACTGTAAGTACATCATGTCAGAGAATTACAACACTCGAACATTACAATGAGAAATATACTGTAAGTACATCAGTTTGAGTAACAACACTCAAACATTACAATGAGAAATATACTGTAAGTACATCATGTTAGAGAGTAACAACACTCAAACATTACAATGAGAAATTTACTGTAAGTACATCATGTCAGAGAATAACAACACTCAAACATTATAATGAGAAATATACTGTAAGTACATCATGTCAGAGAATAACAACACTCAACCATTACAATGAGAAATATACTGTAAGTACATCATGTCAGAGAATTACAACACTCAAACATTACAATGAGAAATATACTGTAAGTACATCATGTTAGAGAGTAACAACACTCAAACATTACAATGAGAAATATACTGTAAGTACATTATGTAAAGGAGTAACAACACTCAAACATTACAATGAGAAATATACTGTATGTACATCGTGTCAGAGAATTACAACACTCAACCATTACAATGAGAAATATACTATAAGTACATCATGTCACAGAATAACAACACTCCACCATTACAATGAGAAATATACTGTAAGTACATCATGTCAGAGAATTACAACACTCAACCATTACAATGAGAAATATACTGTAAGTACATCATGTCAGAGAATTACAACACTCAACCATTACAATGAGAAATATACTGTAAGTACATCATGTCAGAGAATTACAACACTCAACCATTACAATGAGAAATATACTGTAAGTACATCATGTTAGAGAATTACAACACTCAAACATTACAATTAGAAATATACTGTAAATACATCATGTCAAAGAATTACAACACTCAAACATTACAATGAGAAATATACTGTAAGTACATCATGTCAGAGAATTACAACACTCAACCATTACAATGAGAAATATACTGTAAGTACATCATGTCAGAGAATTACAACACTCAAACATTACAATGAGAAATATACTGTAAATACATCATGTCAGAGAATTACAACACTCAACCATTACAATGAGAAATATACTATAAGTACATCATGTCACAGAATAACAACACTCAACCATTACAATGAGAAATATACTGTAAATACATCATGTCAGAGAATTACAACACTCAACCATTACAATGAGAAATATACTGTAAGTACATCATGTCAGAGAATTACAACACTCAACCATTACAATGAGAAATATAATGTAAGTACATCATGTCAGAGAATTACAACACTCAAACATTACAATGAGCAATATACTGTAAATACATCATGTCAGAGAATTACAACACTCAAACATTACAATGAGAAATATACTGTAAGTACATCATGTCAGAGAATTACAACACTCAACCATTACAATGAGAAATATACTGTAAATACATCATGTCAGAGAATTACAACACTCAAACATTACAATGAGAAATATACTGTAAATACATCATGTCAGAGAATTACAACACTCAACCATTACAATGAGAAATATACTATAAGTACATCATGTCACAGAATAACAACACTCAACCATTACAATGAGAAATATACTGTAAGTACATCATGTCAGAGAATTACAACACTCAACCATTACAATGGGAAATATACTGTAAGTACATCATGTCAGAGAATTACAACACTCAACCATTACAATGAGAAATATAATGTAAGTACATCATGTCAGAGAATTAGATCACTCAAACATTACAATGAGGAATATACTGTAAATACATCATGTCAGAGAATTACAACACTCAAACATTACAATGAGAAATATACTGTAAGTACATCATGTCAGAGAATTACAACACTCAAACATTACAATGAGAAATATACTGTAAATACATCATGTCAGAGAATTACAACACTCAACCATTACAATGAGAAATATACTGTAAGTACATTATGTAAAGGAATAACAACACTCAAACATTACAATGAGAAATATACTGAATGTACATCATGTCAGAGAATTACAACACTCAGACATTACAATGAGAAATATACTGTAAGTACATTATGTAAAGGAGTAACAACACTCAAACATTACAATGAGAAATATACTGTATGTACATCATGTCAGAGAATTACAACACTCGAACATTACAATGAGAAATATAATGTAAGTACATTATGTAAAGGAGTAACAACACTCAAACATTACAATGAGAAATATACTGTGAGTACATGTCAGAGAGTAACAACACTCAAACATTACAATGAGAAATATACTGTAAGTACATGTCAGACAGTAACAACACTCAAACATTACAATGAGAAATTTACTGTAAGTACATATCAGAGAGTAACAACACTCAAACATTACAATGAGAAATATACTGTAAGTACATGTCAGAGAGTAACAACACTCAAACATTACAATGAGAAATTTACTGTAAGTACATCATATAAGAGAATAACAACACTCAAACATTACACTGAGAATTGAAATTTTTTATTAAATTTCCTGGGAGTTTAACATTTATTACAGAATATTATTCTGTTTCTTCCCCAGGGTTACATCAAAACTCTAGGGGTGCTAGGCCGCTTAGTCTTGCATCTTCTATCTGATGTATCATTTTTAGCTTAACTTGACATAGTCAAGATAAGCTATTGCCATGACGCGTGCGGAAGTCTGTTAGTCTGTTAGTCTTTGAGTCTGTTAGTCTGTGAGTCTGTGACGTCTGTTCACATTTTCCTTTAGCACGGGCTACACCCCGCAGTTCTTGTCTGATCGTCATGAAATTTCATATGCAGGTTTGGGATCATGTCTAGATGAGAACGTCCCTTTTTGGTCGCGATCGGGCAACCGGTGTGGCTGCCCGAGCCCAAAACCCAAAAACCATTAGCACAGTCTACAGGTCGTATTTATGAATGGATTTCATTGTAACCTGGTAGGATGCCTCTGTATAATGCCTAGATGAGAACTTCCCCTTTTGGGCATGATCTATCAACCATGATGGCTGCCCAAGCCCGAAACCCAAAAACTTTTATCACAGTCTGCAGGTCATGTTTAATGTGGAGGGATTTCATTGTAACTTGGTAGGATGACTCCTTATGATGTCTAGATGAGAATTTCCCCATTTGGGCATGATCTGCCAACCGTGACGACTGCCCAAGCCCAAAACCCGAAAACCTTTACCACAGTCTACAGGTCATATTTATTGAGGAATTTCATTGTAACTTGGTGGGTTGACTTCATACAATGTCTAGATAAGAAAGTCCCCTTTTGGCCGTGATTGGGCAACTGTGACGGCTTCAGGGGCCCGAAGCCCGAAAACCTTTAGCACAGTCCAGAGGTCATATTTATGAAGGGATATCATTGTAACTTGGTAGGATGACTCCAAATAATGTCTAGATGAGAACATCCCATTTTGATCGCGATTATGCAGCCTTGATGGGTGCCCGAGCCCAAAAGCCTTTAGCATAGGCAAAAGGTCATATTTATGGAAGGATTTCATTGTAACCTGTTAGGTTGACTCCATATAATGCCTAGATGATGACATCCCCTTTTGGTCGTGATTGGTCAGTTGTGATGGCTACAAGTGCCCGAAGCCTGAAAACCTTGAGCACAGTCTACAGGTCATATTTATGAAGGGATTTCATTGTAACTTCTTAGGATCACTCCAGATGATGTCCAGATGAGATTGTCCCCTATGGTTGCGATCATTCAGCCATGATGGCTGCCCGAGCCTGAAGCCCGAAAAGCTTTAGCACAGTCTACAGGTCATATTTATGAAGGGATTTCATTGTAACTTGGTAGGTTAACTTCATATAATGTCTAGATGAGAACGTCCCCTTTTCGACATGATTGGGCAACTGTGATGGCTAAATGTGCCCGAAGCTCGAAAATCTTTAGCACAGTCCACAGGTCATATTTATGAGGGGATTTCATTGTAACTTGGTAGGATGACTCCAAATAATGTCTAGATGAGAACGTCCGATTTTGATCGCGATCATTCAGCCTTGATGAGTGCCCGAGCCCAAAAACCTTTAGCATAGGTAAAAGGTCATTTTTACGGAAGGATTTCATTGTAACCTGTTAGGTTCACTCCATATAATGCCTAGATGATGACATCCCCTTTTTGTCGTGATTGGTAAGCTGTGATGGCTACAAGTGCCCGAAGCCTGAAAACCTTGAGCACAGTCTACAGGTCATATTTATGAAGGGATTTCATTGTAACTTCGTAGGATCACTCCAGATTATGCCCAGATGAGATTGTCCCCTTTGGTTGTGATCATTCAACCATGAAGGCTGCCTGAGCCCGAAGCCCGAAAACCTTAAGCACAGTCTACAGGTCATATTTATGGAGGGATTTCATTGTAACTTGGTAGGTTGACTTCATATAATGTCTAGATGAGAACGTCCCCTTTTGGACATGATTGGGCAACTTTGACGGCTAATGGTGCCCAAAGCCCGAAAACCTTTAGCACAGTCTACAGGTCATATTTATGAAAGGATTTCATTGTAACTTGGTAGGATGACTCCAAATAATGTCTAGATGAGAACGTCCCATTTTGGTCATGATCATTCAGCCTTGATGGGTGCCCGAGCCCAAAAACCTTTAGCATAGGCAAAAAGTTATATTTATAGAAAGATTTCATTGTAACTTGTTAGGTTGACTCCATATAATGCCTAGATGATGACATCCCCTTTTGGTCGTGATTGGTCAACTGTGATGGCTACAGGTGCCCGAAGCCCGAAAACCTTGAGCACAGTCTACAGGTCACATTTATGAAGGGATTTCATTGTAACTTTGCAGGATCACTCCAGATGATGCCCAGATGAGATTGTCCCCTTTGGTTGCGATCATTCAACCATGATGGCTGCCCGAGCCCAAAGCCCGAAAACCTTTAGCACAGTCTACAGGTCATATTTATGAAGGGATTTCATTGTAACTTGGTAGGTTGACTTCATATAATGTCTAGATGAGAACGTTCCCTTTTGGACACGATTGGGCAACTGTGACGGCTTCAGGGGCCCAAAGCCCGAAAACCTTTAGCACAGACTACAGGTCATATTTATAAAGGGATTTCTTTGTAACTTGCTAGGATGACTCCAAATAATATCCAGATGAGAACATCCCATTTTGGTCGTGATCATTCAGCCTTGATGGGTGCCCGAGCCCAAAAACCTTTAGCATGTCTGTAGGTCGTATTTATGGAAGGATTTCATTGTAACTTGTTAGGTTGACTCCATATAATGCCTAGATGATGGCATCCGCTTTTGGTCGTGGTTGGTCAACTGTGATGGCTACAGGTGCCTGAAGCCCGAAAATCTTGAGCACAGTCTACAGGTCATATTTATGAAGGGATTTCATTGTAACTTCATAGGATCACTCCAGATGATGTCCAGATGAGAATGTCCCCTTTTGATTGCGATCATTCAACCATGATGGCTGCCCAAGCCTAAAGCCCAAAAACCTTTAGCACAGTCTTCAGATCATATTTATGAAGGGATTTCATTGTAACTTTGTAGGATCACTCCAGATGATGCCCAGATGAGAATGTCCCCTTTTGGTTGTGATCATTCAACCATGATGGCTGCAGAGCCCAAAGCCCAAAAACCTTTAGCCCAGTCTACAGGTCATATTTATTAAGGAATTTCATTTTAACTTGGTAACTTTTGTTGATATACGATAACTGTGAGGGCCACATACATTAACTGTGAGCTATTAACCCACTCATCAGCTTTTTAGTACAGTGTACACCTCATATTGTTTTTATCATAAACATAGCATACAGGGAACAGAAATGAACAATTATCACAATTCTTGTCTTATTTCATAATCCTTTCATAAACATTGAATATTATCCTTTTCATCAAACACAACACACACGTTAAGCTACAGTGTCATTGACACTTTCATTTTCTTTGTATAAAGATCTAGCTTTGCATTTGAAAGCATTTCAATTGGTAATTGGTTCTGATTTTGGGCCTTTTTGTGAGCCTTGTGTCTTGTTTACACTGACGTTGTTTATTTACATTATCAACGTCCTAATATATAGGTCATTTTTTATATTCTATTACTGTAATATACTGTAGGATACCTGGATTATTGTACCGGTAGTGGAGCTCAAAAAATTGTGGATTTTGTCCACACTTAAGCTCTATCAGGATGCCCTTGGGCTCTTCATGTTCCCTTTGGAAACTTGGGCGTTTTTTTTTTTTAAATTTTTGTTTACAAAAAATATTTTTAATTTAATTATGATTGCTATTATTCATGTATCTCAGTTATATATATATATATTGTTGTGGAGTTTGGAGGACTGATATCGACTTTAGTTGATACACTCCTGCAGACTCTTGTCATTCTTGTGTTGCACTGGGATGACTGATGCTGGAGTCGGGTGTTGTGGCACGTTGTTGATGGTGAGGTTCTGAGGATCAGAGCCTCTTACCACATTTTAATTCATTCAGTTTCTATTTCAGAGGAACATGAACATGGTGATGATATTCTGACACCCATCCAAGTGTGCTATCGTCGTCGCGCTCTGAGGAGCATATAGAGCTAGCTGCAGTGCTCATTATTGCAAGTGTTAGGGTCTTGGGGTAAAGGTTTTAATCTCTTGCAAACAGCTAGCTTGACCGGGGAAGCGGTACTCCGTCCGTGGGTGCCGTGACGCCGGGTAAGTCTGTTACGGTCTAAGAGGTGAATTGGGTAAAGCAAGCACTATAATATAAATAGCTCAGCCAGCAATGACGGAAATAGGGAGGAAATTGGGAGGAAGTCTGCAAGTTCTTGTTCTCGACAAGGTCTGTTAGACCGCGAGCGGGAGGGGCTCCCCTCTCTAATATAGCAACGTCTGGGGTCAGATGTTGTTTTGAGAAACTTGCACAAGTCGGAGCATTTGTCTGCCCTTCACTCAGGATGCTCTGTTTAGTCTGCAGCTGGGGTCGGCTTCAGTCAAGGCTTCCTCTGCTACATCTCCCAAGGCTGAAATGACACTCCGTGTAGTCTGCAGCCGGGGTTGGCTTCAGTCACGGATTGCTCTGCTATGTTATTTAAGCACACACAACCACATCCTAGCTACTCCACTTCGGATATCCAGCCTTCTGCATGAAGAAGGAACCACTCTTCGCCTGTGTAGTCGGACCATCTGGTAGCTAGGGAGACGAGGTCTTGATCATCAGGACCTTTGGAGAAAGGATCAGTTTCCGACACACCGTCCCAGGAGCAGCATGCAGCTAAGGAACGGAAGTTCGCTGCTCCTCAGGCCTCGATTACGGACTTACTGTCGCAGATTGCGCATCTAATCACAGCATCCCAGCAAGTGCAAATTCAGCCTCCCTCAGACTCAGAATCTGAGTTGTCGGACGGTGCTGGGTCGGTCCAGTTGTCATGTTCGCTCAGATGCAATGGACCGTGATTTGCAGAGTCTGTTTCTATTACTTCGATGTCTTGGTTTCATCGTAAATGAGAACAAGTCGGATCTAGCTCCGTACAAGTCATCTATTCACTTGGGATTGAGCTTTGAGACTCACAACAATCTGGTTCATCTGCCATTACCCCAGAGCGAAATTAGTCAGTTGTTATGCTCGCTTTTGTCTACACTCCAACACATTAATAGTGAGGGAATTCATGCGACTGTTGGAGCTGTACGGAGTGGCTGTGGATCTCATTCTGATAGGCCGTCTGCACGCACATCCCCTCCAGATATTCTTTACTCAGAACTGGAGTGTGAAGACGCTTTCACTTGACCCAGTATTGTTTTAATGGACCTAGTAAAACAGGGGTTCAAATTGGGCAGATATTCAGTGGTTTACTCAGGGAGTTACGCTGCAACTGCCGGATCCAGCTCTTACGATTATGACGGATGTGAGTCAGACGGGTTGGGGCACGACTCTAAGTCTCGCAGTCTTGAGGTGTCAGGGTCTTTGGGACCCTCGGTTCCAGGAGAATCATATTAACCCTTAACCCAACATAACGGCCAAAACCGGCCAGCGCTATTCTCAAAAATCGTCAATTAATTTTCAAAATATTTTTCATTTTTTGTCTCAAAAACATAGGCTATGACCCCTCGTTGGAACGAGCTCGACGAGCTCATTCCAACGAGGGGTCATAACCTATGTTTTTGAGACAAAAATGAAAAAAATTAGTTATTCAAGAATTTCTTTTGCAAGTGTCGTCTGCTTTTTATGTTAGGTAAAGGGTTAACATCAACGAGATGATGTTAATTATAACTAGTACTACAGCATTGGATTCACATAACGGTTGTCCATGTTTAATTTGGTCGGACAACTCGACAGTAGTAATGTACATCAGGAACCAGGGCGGCACCCATTCATTTCTGTTATGCCAACTAACGGAGAAGATTTTCCTAATACATCATGAATCTTCATGTTCAACTTTCTATCCATCGTATACCGGGTCGCCTGAACGTACTAGCATACTCGCTCTCTTAGAAAGGTCGCCTGCTGCAATTAGAGTGGCCGCTCAACAAGCGAGTATTTGGACAGATTTGCTACCAGAGGATCACCCCATGATAGATCTGTTTGCGGCGCACCGGAACAATCAGTTACCGGCATTTGTGTCGCCATACCCAGACCATTGAGCGTATGCAGTAGACGCTCTTCCGATCTCTTAGAGATGGATGATAGGATCGCGTATCCTCCAATTCATTTGATTCAGTAGATTATGTTTAAGATCAAACAGTCTCGTGAATCCTACTAGTAGCACCTCTGTCGTCACAGAAACCTTGGATCAGTCTTCTCAAGTGTCTGTTATGGGACATTCCCTGGAAGCTTCCTTTAGAGAGGACCTTCTTTATCAGGGGAAGTTTTTGTTCTTACTGTCCTTCTCCGCCCATAGTGGCATAATGGAGTCGGTTAGACGTGAGGGAACCAGTGCGGTTCCTATATTATTTTATGATTAACACAAGAACAATTAAGTAATGCAGGTGAGGAGGTTTCGATATGATTTCAAATCCCCCACCGCCAATGTGTTTTGAGGCAATTACCGGGCAAGACGTAGTCATGATCTACCCTTAGAACCCGGAGCGAGACTCGGATACATATTTTGTAGATCCACATAATGGTAATAATCATTTTATCTTACAATATATTGGGGATAAGTCAAGAATGTAGACGAATATATAACAAACTATTTATTCGTACACAATATATTGGGGATAAGTCAAGAATGTAGACGAATATATAACAAACTATTTATTCGTACGGATGAACAAAAAGAAAAAAAATGGAACTCAAGCGAAAGGAACGTGCTTGTATCCGACCCCCCCTTCTACAAACATCTGTACCAGGGGGTCGGATACACGATTGTCGGGGACTTAATGCAGACAAAATACATGTTGATTGTAGGATAAAACATTTTAAATGTCATTACCCAGCTTTCTGTTTTCAATAAATAAATAATTGATAGACCTTGTGTAAAACAACTAAATAGCACTGTAGGATTAATCAAGGTACATGTAACTAATAAACTTCATAATCCCAAAATGCCTGAAACCGTGTTAACGATGCAGCAATGTTTTATTTAATTAGTCACTGGAAATCCATGGTGATCCAACTGGTGCTATGGGTGACAATGGGTGACAGTGTCACCGTGCGAGTGATTTAGTTACAATCCACTTTCCACATACTGTATGACAGTGCATGTAGGGTTTTTATGGGTAGACAGAATTCTTGATACATGTTTGTATTAAACTTTTGAAAATCTATACAGTGGAGCCCTGTTAATTGAATAATCATTTTACCAATGAAAATTATTCAATTAACAGGAGTATCCAATTAACAGGGATTGTGTTACTTTCCTGTATTCTAGAGATAAATTAAGCATTTAGTCTATTATATTCTTGTTTGACAGAGCTCTATTATATCTTGTTTGACAGAGCTCTATGAGCTCTGTCAAACAAGATATAATAGAATAAATGCCTGTATTGGATGTACTGAGGCCAAATAGGTCTATAAACAAAGAAAAACTGGGCAGTGTCAGGGTAATTTCTCGACAGGTTACAAGATTTTTTATTCAATTAACAAGAGTTCACTCTATAGCCTATGTTCAATTAACAGGTCAAATTTGAACTGGAGGTATGGTAAATGATTTTGTGTTGAGAAATTATATTCAGTTAACATGGTAATTCAGTTAAGAGACATTCAATTAAGTGGGGTCCACTGCACATTCTTTTTCTGCAATTTCTTCCAGCCAATCATTTATACCCGTGTTGCTCATCATGTTGCTCATCATTTTAGAGGACATAGGTGACTGGGTCATAATTTACACAGTAAACAAGCACTGCTTCACTTCCTGGGGTGTCATTTGAGGAATTTCTTATTTTCCTGGCTGAGTGCTAGAAGCTACTATTAGAACATTAAAAAAAATGAGGGGATCGGATCAAAATCCAACATTTTCCTTACTCACCTTTATATTCAGTCAACCTCAAATAATATTTTGTTTGTAAGCACTCTCCAAGAATTTGTAATGAAAGAAATTTTGAATAATAAATTTAAATCACCAAAAATAATCTAGCCCTCAATCAGTTAACACACAGACCTGGTGATAATATGGAACTCAAGCCCCAGAAAACATTAACATGCTATTTCTGTTCACTCTTGTTACTCAGAAAACAGCCCTGGCAGTAATGTGGGGCATTAAATCCCAATAAAAACCCACATGTTATTTTTCTGCAGTTTGTTATTCAATTACAGTCCTGTTGATATTACACAATTCGTAATATGCTGTTGGCGGATTTTCTCTTGCCACTGAAATAAGTATAATTTTGACACATTTAATCAATTTTCCCCACCTGTAAATTGAAGTTTGTTTCATCTAAATTTCACTCAAGAAATCATTGGTGAAAAGTTGGAAAAAAAAGATTATTTTCAAGAATGATTTTTTGAGTGAAATTTAGATGATATTTCATCAAATCTAGTCATGGCTGCTTTATAGCAGCCATGATTAGATATGGTGAAAAATATTGGGAAAACACTCGGGAGCATGGTGGATATGTGGTCATAGCATTGGACTTCAAACCAAAAGGTCCACAGTTCAATCCCTGCCTTGGATAGCATGATGGATCAGTAGCTACAAAAATGGACTTCATACTGACAGATTTACAGTTCGATCCCCATCCAGGGTAACTGTATTGTGTTATTCAGCAAGGCAATTAATCCTGATTGCCTATGTGTGGGCAATGATGGCGCTGTGTACTAATGCATATTACACTTTGATGGTGTAATTGTTCTCAATCAATGCTAACCCTGATTGTGCAGAGTTATTTTCCCCCAACGAAACGAAGTTTGCAGGGCATATAGAAATGGGGTATGTCCATCCATCCGTCCATCCATCCATAACAACTTTGGACCTTCATAGTGGATGTTGGTTTTAACCCTTTACCTAACATGAAAAGCAGACGACACCTGCAAAAAAATTCCTGAATAACTAATTTTTTTCATTTTTTGTCTCAAAAACATAGGTTATGACCCCTCATTGGAACGAGCTCGTTCCAAAGAGGGGTCATAACCTATGTTTTTGAGACAAAAAATGAAAAAATATTGAAAATTAATTGGCGATTTTTGTGAATAGCGCTGGCTGGTTTTGGCCGTTACGTTGGGTAAAGGGTTAAATGATTTTTGGTATGCTGCTAGACCATTCACAAGTAACAGGTTTTGGCCAATCATTCTCTCTAGAGTTATGGGCCTTTTTGACTTAGAAATTGCCAATTTTTATGGTTTTTGGTTAGTAAGCCACTTCTCAGCGGGAGATACCAGTGGCATTGCACCTTGTTATGTTGGGAAGTCTGACAGTTACTCACCTCTGGCTTCCTCTACCCATAAAACTGCCCAACTTGAGGTTACTGTGGCGGTCAAAAGTGTCACTAAACCCCAATATAAAAAATTCTGGAAAATACTCCAAGGGTTAAAAGTTAAACTTGAATAAACATTAACATAATCTTCTGTAATATTCTATTCAACAGAAAGCCCTTGAGATAATACAGAAACATGCAGAATTGAGAGATGGAGACAGTGATTATAAACATTAACATAATCTTCTTCTGTAATCTTTTATTCAACAGAAAGCCCTTGAAATAATAAAGAAACATGCAGAATTGAGAGATGGAGACACTGATTATAAACATTAACATAATCTTCTTCTGTAATTTTCTATTCAACAGAAAGCCCTTGAAATAATACAGAAACATGCAGAGTTGAGAGATGGAGACAGTGATTATAAACATTAACATAATCTTCATCTGTAATATTCTATTCAACAGAAAGCCCTTGAGATAATACAGAAACATGCAGAATTGAGAGATGGAGACACTGATTATAAGCATTAACATAATCTTCTTCTGTAATCTTTTATTCAACAGAATGCCCTTGAAATAATACAGAAACATGCAGAGTTAAGAGATGGAGACAGTGATTACTCAAGAGCTCTGGCATTTCGAAGAGCTTCCTGTGTATTGAAGAGTTTACCATTTACTGTAACTAATATTACCCAGCTGTCAAAGCTAAAGGATATTGGTAATCACTGTAAAAACGTTATCAAGGTAATGATAATAACAGCAATTATTTTCAATCTTAACCCTTTACCTAACACGAAAAGCAGACGACACTAATGCAAATAGAATTCTTGAATAACTAATTTTTTTCATTTTTTGCATCTAAAACATAGCTTATGACCCCTCGTTGGAATGAGCTCAGTGGGCTCGTTCCAATGAGGAGTCATAAGCTACATTTTTGATGCAAAAAATGAAAAAAATAATGAATGTTGGATAGTAATATTTTTTGTAAATAGTGCTAGCCGGTTTTGGCTGTTACATTGGGTAAAGGTTTAACCCTTTAACAATCGAATCGCCCGCATCCGCCCGCGTAATATGCAAATTCCGCAGCTGAAAAAATATTTCTTTTCGAAAAATGTCAACAAAACCATATCATGTGAGCCCTCTTTGGAACGAGCTTGTCAAGCTCGTTCCAAAGAGGGGTCACTTGATATGGTTTTGTGTCGACATTTTTTGAAAAAATTTAAAAAATGATATTTAAAATAATAAATTTTGAAATTGTCTGCATTGGGTAAAGGGTTAAATCTACAAATTATGATTTATCGTTTACCTGTCTAGAATTTATTGTTTATTAAGGGTTAACAACACTTTACCAGACAGTTTTATGGGTGGAGGAAGCCAGAATACCTGGAGAGAACCACTGACCAACAATGAGTAACCGTTAGACTCCCCAACGTACTAACTCTGTGCAAGCAGGGGATGAAGACAAGTGCACCATCGATGTGCAGTATGCCCCAGTACACAGTGCCACCATGTCCCCACATGGGAAATGGGGGTGAGTTGTCTTGCTCAAGGACACAAATTGGTTGTTGGCAGGTGGGATTCGAGCTGAGGACCTCTCGGCTTGCAGACTGCACTTCTATCTACTGGGCAATCTGGAAGAGAACTCTCAGAATAAAGATAAATATAATAATGATATTGGCACAAAAGTCTTTTGACGAAGATGTGGTTGTCTTTAAACATGCCTTAAGGCCTAAAAAAAATTAAAAATCTGTTTTTCAGGTCCTCCTGCATGGTCATTGCGGCAGCAGCGTGCTCTCATTTTATAACCAATGCAAACTTAAAAAAAAATAAAACTTAAATGGTTCATGTCTGATATTTTACCTGAGTTCATAAAATTGATAAATTTTTCTCTTGAGTGCCACAAGCTTCTGCAATGCTTTCTTCTTGCACTCAAGATATGAAATACACTACCGTCCATGCTATTCTGTAGCTTATGAGGCCTAAAATATAAAACTGGTCAAGATTGATGGCAAGGAAATAATTACAAAAATAAAAAGAAAAAAAACGCTTGCCTGCATGCAATTTTACAAACAAATGACATGAAAAACAGAAGATCTACTTTGTGGAGCCTAACAGAACCGATTTTTTGGATAAATCTTAGGTATCTTTGTTAGTGATGGCCAAAGAAAAAGTATGCTAATGAATTGAGAGTAATTTAACTAGTACTAACGAGTACATTATGAGATTGATCTTTCCATCCATTCAGTTTAACCCTTGACCCAACGCAGACGATATCAAAATTTATTATTTTAAATATCATTTTTTTAATTATTTCAAAAAATTTCAACAAAACCATATCATGTGACCCCTCGTTGGAACGAGCTCGACGAGCTCGTTCCAACGAGGGGTCACATGATATGGTTTTGTTGAAATTTTTTGAAAAATAATATTTTTTCAACTGCAGAATTTGCAAATTACGCGGGCGGATGCAGGCGATTCATTGGGTAAAGGGTTAAAGAATATTTTATTCACTAAGCGTTATTTGTTACATAATAGAGACATCAGCGTTTTATCAACTCAAAAATAAATAAACAATAAGACAATATAACACAATAACCAGTTAGTTGATACAAAGTAAATGAGGGATTTGACAAAAATTTTGTAGCTTATACTGGTCATCTCCCAAAACTAGACAAAGACAACTTAGGAAGGTGGTATAAAATAGTGCAATGAATGAATATACTGCGGTATTGGGCTCGTGGCTACGTTTGTTCTTTAATCAACATCCCGGTACCAAAACAATTCCATCCATTTGTAAACTTCTTTGTTTTCCAGATGGTAACTTTTCTTATAATTGTCCAATCCTAGGCCCTACAAAGTAGATCTTCTGTTTCTCAGGCTATTTTTTGTAGAATTGCATGTGTGCAGGTGTTTTTTATTTATATTTTTATCATTATATTTTTATACTGTACCAATGACCCAGACATAGCTGGTGCTAAAAATCTAGGGCCAAACACAAATTTTGCCCCCCAATCCCCAAAATTTGCATCTAAAACTAAAAGAAATCATGTCCTGAAGGACCTCCATACTTTGCCCCTACTGCGCATGCGCAGTGTCAAGGACGTTCCGAAATTGGCGCCAATTATCATTCTTTGTTTGGCCCTTCATCAGTCAACATCTCACTGATCTTTGTGCTTGTAAATCTCAGTTTAAAGGATGCCAGACACATAATTATTGGAGAAATGGTGATTCTAAGGAGGATATAGAAGGAGGAGAGGAAAAAGGAGTGACAGAAAATAATCAGGGCTGTAACTTAAAATTTTTTAATGAAATTATGTTAAGTTGCCTATATTTTTATACTGTACCAATGACCCAGACTTAGCTGGTGCTAACTCCACAAAAACCAGGGCCAAACACAAATTTTGCCCCCCAATCCCCAAAATTTGCATCCAAAACAAAAAGAAATCATGTCCTAAAGGACCTCCATAGTACGACTCTACTGCGCATGCGCAGTGACGCAGTCGTCCCGAAATTGGCGCCAAATATCATTCTCTGTTTGGCCCTTCATCAGTCAACATCTCACTGATCTTTGTGCTTGTAAATCTCAGTTTAAAGGATGCCAGACACGTAATTCTTGGAGAAAATGTGATTCTAAGGAGGATAGAAGGAGGAGAGGAAAAAAGAAGTGGCAAAAAATAATCAGGGCTGTACTTAAAATTTTTTGTTAAAATTATGTTAAGTTGCCTATTTTCGAGGCAAACGCCTCTTGTTGTCATTCTTGCTAATTGTTGCACTGCTTATTCAGTGTTTCCTCTCCCCTAACCTTCTAAAGTCCCCCCTTGCAATTCTCCCATGCTTTTGGCATATTTTTGAGAAGTTTCATTTCTAAAATTTCCCTGGGAGAGTTGCTTGGTTACAGAATGTTTTCTGTTATTTTCCCCATAGTTACGTTTTCACCCATGGGTGTATAACGTTTGTGTTCTGCATCTTCCATCTGATGTTCTGCAGATTCTCCCCTGGGAGTCTCTGTTTTGCATCAGATAGAGTGTAATTGAGGACTGATTCCGGGCCAGTTTTTTCAGTGCCTGGAGTCATGTTTTCTTCTGTGTTTACACTGTTTGTTTTCATTGGCAACAGCCTTTTTTGAGGGGGGCTGTTTGCCTTTGAGGTAGTTTATCTCATTATAAGATACATTTATATTATCCGAAAGTGTCTCATTATTTATTTTATATAATTTTAAAATTTTTGACCACACTTTGCCATCGGATCCATCGGGGCTCAACGTTACTTTTCAGCAACTTGGGCTTCTCTGAAAAAATATTTTTTCAAAATTATTTTGTTTTGCAATTGTTTTTTCATTTATTAATGGATCATGTTATTATGTATCTTTGTGTCAGGGGTTTTTGCGAGTAACTAGGACTTATTGTTGTTCCTTCACAATGAAAGGAACTTGTTCAAATTGTAATAGGAAGAAATCTTCCTCTGACTTTCATGATTATTGCATAAATTGTAGTCAGTGTTCTCGCATTAATCCCTGTCCTGTATGTGAACATTGGGATGAGAAACATTGGAAACGTGTGTCACGATATGTTGTTTCTGGAGAAAGAGCGATGCCGGCTCTTTCTCCACAAGGTCACTCTACTCTCTCAGTTTCTATTTCAGAGGAACCAGAACAGGGTGATGTTTCCATGTTATCTTCTTCAAGTGTGCGTCCGTCGTCACAATTAAATACAGAGCTAGCGGCAAAAGTGCTCATGGAGATTAGACAAATGTCGTCCGCTAGCTCGCCCGGTGTAGCGTCCATTCACCGAATGGTTCGGCAGCCGGGTTCGTCCGATGCGGTCCAAGAGGAAATTTTGGGTGATGCGAGCACTATAAAAATAATAGATGCACACCCAGTGACGGCGGATAGTGAACGAGAACGGAGGAAGCCTTTTAGTCCGGTTCCTAGCTCGTCCAGGTCCAGCCGGGCCGCGAGCGAGAGAGGCCCCTCTCTCGTACAACAACATCTGGGACCAGATGTTGTGGTACAAAATGTGTCTTTAGCGGAGCATACGTCCGTCGCTCGGGACGCTCCGTTGTATAAGCAGTCCGCAGAGACTGTTAAGGCTTCCTCTTCTCGCCGGCGCACACGACCGCACCTTGGCTGCGTGACCTCCGATATCTTGCCAGCTTCGCCGAGGAAGGATTATTCGGCGACCAGGTCACACCATCCGGCAGCCAGGGACTCGAGACCGATGGACTCCAGACGTTCGCATAGGAAAAGTATGCGGGAGCCATCCGATGCGGAGCTGCCCTCGGCAAAGCAGCGAAAGACCGCTCCTCCGCAGGTCTCGACGTCGGACATTCTAGTGCAGATAGCACAGCTTATCGCAGCATCCCAGCAGCCGACAGAGACGGTGTCGGATCGAGAATTATCCGACGGCGCTGGGTCGGTACGCTCCGCCGAAGCATCGGGGGCGGACGACCGGGAACATCGGGAGGTCCGACCGGATGGTGAAAGGGATACGGATGAATTGGAGCTATCCCTTTCGGAACAACACAAAGCTGCCGTAGACTTCATCCGGCACTTTCTTCCTCAAGTTGTTCCGTCGGGCCAGACTGCTGCGCTTCCGGACAGGAGAATTATAGCGTCATTGGACTCTGATTTTTTCGAGCGGTTCAGGGACATCGCTCCCGAGTTTCCGTCGCAGTCCAATAATGTTGCAAGAACATTTGAATTATTGAACGACGCTATTTTTAAACTTGCTTCCAGGACAGGGAAAGCAGGCTTCTTGTCCGCAAATACTCTCAACCTGCCTTTCATTAATGCAAGGAATAAATTCGACACGGCAGGTCAGGGTATACCGAGAGTTCCTCTGCGTATGGACGACGAGGCGGAAGACTTAGAGCTATCATTACCGTCGTCAGCTTCTATTCCAACCGCAGTGTTGGAAACAGCTATTGCGTCTAACAGAGCCAATTTAGATGCCTTATCTTACGCAGATCACCTTACGAAGGCGTTATCACTGCGTCTTCAAGGGGAAGAGTTTCAGGATATACAATCCTCCTTAAGACTTCTTTCAAGGGCAGTAGCTTATTCCACGTGTAACTCCGCCCTTTCAGTGGCTAATCTGGAGTTGGTTAGACGTGACGCAGCCCTGTCTACATCCACACTAGTGGATTCTAAGGTGAAGAACTCTCTTAGAGTCGCTTCGGTCTCAGGAGATCTTCTCTTTGACGGCAAGCTTTCCGCTATTTATGATAATATTAAAAAGAAAGCTAGTGATTCTCTGTTGTTTAGATCCGCTCCTAAAAGGTCGGATTCAGCAGACACGAATAAGGCGGGCACTTCTGGGTCTTATCCGCCCAAGAGAGGTTCCTATAGAGGTTCCGGTGCGTCCTCTAGCTCTTATTCGAGAGACCGTCAGGATAGCGACTCTCGTTCGGGACGTCCTTCAGGCCGGGACAATCGGTCGGACGCCCCGAGGTCGACGAGGCGAGGTGCGGGTCGTGGAAGACGTGGTTTCTCCTACCGCAGGCCTCGCAGATCCAGGAGGTGATGGCTCAAACCTCTATCGCGTTCCGGTTGGCGGAAGGTTGTCGAGTTTTTCTCAAGAGTGGGCGTCGATTACGGACGACCCTTGGGTGAGAGGAGTGACTTCGGAAGGTCTAAAGATATCCTTCAAACGAAAGCCTCCATTAACTCGAAGTCCAAAGTGGACTCATCTTCCGTCAAACCCTCAGAAAAGAGACGCTCTGCTATCAGAGGTGCAGTCTCTTTTAATGAAGAACGCGGTAGAGGTCGTAGAAAACCAGGAATCGCTGGGATTCTACAGCCATCTGTTTCTGGTTCCGAAACCAGACGGCTCGTTCCGTCCAGTCATAGATTTGAGCTGGATAAACAAGCTGATCATCGCTCCGAAGTTTTATATGGAGACGATTCGATCGGTCAGAGCGAGTATTCGGGTGAATGATTATGCAACGAGCATAGATCTCAAAGATGCGTACTTTCACGTCATGGTACATCCGACATTCCGAAAGTATCTACGCTTCGCAGTCCTAGGAGTGGTGTATCAGTTCCGGGCCATGTGCTTCGGATTGAATCTAGCACCCTGGGCTTTCACTCGAGTAATGAACTCGGTAATGATTTACTTCCGAGCTCATTCGTCTGCGGTAACGTCGGCCTACCTGGACGACATTCTTCAGAGGTACGGCAACGAGTTAACGCTTCAGAACGATGTTCAGAATCTTCTTCTATTGCTCCGACGTCTCGGTTTCATAGTAAACGAGGAGAAGTCGGATCTGGTGCCGTCCAAGTCATTCACTCATCTGGGAATGAGCTTCGAGACGCACAACAATCTCGTTCGTCTGCCGTTAACCAGAGCGAAATTAGTCAGTTGTTACGCTCGCTATTGTCTAAATACAGACAAAGTCACAGCGAGAGAATTTATGAGACTGATAGGTCTGTGCGGAGCCGCTGCGGATCTCATTCCGATGGGACGGCTACGCACACGGCCTCTTCAAATTTTCTTGACTCAGAATTGGAGTGTGAAAATTCATTCGCTCGATGTAGACGTTCTCTTGTCAGATCAGGTGAAACAAGAGATTCAGACTTGGGCAAACATTCAGTGGTTAACTCAAGGAGTTCCGCTGCAGTTGCCGGATCCGAGTTTTACCATTATGACGGATGCCAGTCAAACAGGTTGGGGTGCATCATTAATCCCAACGGATTCGAGATGCCAGGGTCTTTGGGATCCGCAATTCCTGTGCAAGCACATAAACATCAAGGAAATGATGTCAATTTGGCTTGCGTTACGTCACTGGATGGACATTATTCACGATGCTCATGTCCAAATCCTATCCGACAATACGACAGTAGTGGCGTATATACGGAATCAGGGAGGCACTCATTCAGTTCCGTTGTTCAATCTAACGGAAAGAATCCTTCTGTTTGCGTTGGAACATCACGTTCTTCTTTCGGTCCGTCACATACCGGGTCGTCTGAATGTGCTAGCAGACTCCCTTTCTCGAAAGGGTCGCTTGTTGCCGTCGGAGTGGACTCTCAACAAACAAGTATTCAATCAGATTTGCTACCAATGGGAACGGCCAATGATAGACTTATTTGCGACACATCTCAACAATCAGTTGCAGACGTATGTGTCCCCGTGTCCGGATCCAAGAGCATTTGCTGTAGACGCTCTATCGATCCCTTGGGACGGAATGATAGGATATGCGTATCCTCCAGCGCCGTTAATTCAACAAGTATTGCTAAAGATAAAACAATCTCAATGCAAGATTCTGTTGGTAGCATCTCTGTCGCCACAGAGACCGTGGATAAATCTACTCAGGTGTCTGTTGTGGGACCTACCGCGGAAGCTCCCTCCACGAGAGGATCTTCTTTGGCAGGGGAAATCGCGCCAACTGCATCACAACCCGCAAGGTCTCAACCTTCACGTTTTTCCGTTGTGCGGTCCTTCTTGCATGGCAAGCACTTTACAGGACGAGCAGTGGACGCGATTTCTAACTGTAGGAGGACCTCCTCTTCGCTAAACTATGCGGCTAAGTGGAAGGTTTTCCGTCGTTGGTGTAGGGATCATTCTGTTGATATATTTGATCCCTCTATACCAGACATTGCTAACTTTCTAGTATACTTGTTTGACGAAATCAAACTGCAACCGGTTACTATAAAGGGTTATAGATCTATGTTATCTGATACCTATGCACATCATGATAGTTTACAAATTGGATCTAATGTCTCTTTATCGAAATTGGTTAGAAACTTTTCGATAAATAGACCCAGAACTCTTAGATTAATTCCTAAGTGGAATTTAGCTTGGGTTCTCCTTAAATTGAAGGAAAAGCCATTTGAACCTCTTGGGACAGTAGATTTCAAATTCTTATCTTATAAGACAGCTTTTCTCTTAGCTTTCTCTTCTGCCAGAAGAGTCAGTGAGCTTCATGCACTATCGGTGGATGATTCTCATTATCGTAGTGTTGGGAACACTATCACCTTCACTACTAACGTCGGTTTTTTAGCTAAGAATCAGGCTCCTAATAAATATCCGGAACCTATTGTTATTAAGGCTCTTCCGTCTTCAGACGGGCGTAGGCCTTTACTCTGTCCTGTTAGAGCACTACGTATCTATAAACAGAGATCTCAGTTCATCAGAAAGGGACGGAAACGTTTCTTTCTGTCTTTGATGCCTAATAGAAAGGACATTTCAGTCCATTCTATTGCTAGATGGATTCAGTTAACTATCCGTACTGCGTATGAAGATTTATCTTCTTCTCAGCAGTCTGTGCTTAAGATTTCTGCTCATGAAGTAAGAGCTCTTTCTACTTCCTGGGCTTATGCTAATAGTGTTGCTATTACAGATTTAATGAAGGCTGCTTATTGGTCTCAGCCATCCACATTTACTAATTTTTATCTCAGAAATATTGAGTCCATTTCTGGAGACCTGCATTGTTTAGGTCCGTTATCTGTTGCTCAGAATGTCGTCCACTAAACAGTTGCAACTATAGTTATGCAGGCTTTCTGTTCCGGCAGTGACTCCGTCCGGCTGCCCTCTTCGCTCTGGGCTATTTGACCCAGGGCAAGGGGAAGGGGGGGGGGGCGGGTGTTCCCTTAGGTCACCTGCTTTATAGTGAAAAGCAAGGGAATGCCTCCTCCAAGACAGTATTTCTGAGTCGCTTCCGGGATGGTTTTAAAGTGTAATATTAATGTTTAATTTCATTCATGTCTTATTTTTAAAGTGTAGCTCGGTGTGAAGCATTTGTATATGTCAAGTGTCAAACGGGCTTTAATATACAATACTCGGACACTTTTAAATGATTATAAAGAGTCTCAATTCTCTGGACTACTTTATTTATTGGCTTGTTTTAATAATAATTAGTATAAAGGTTATACTGGATATTAATAGAGAACATGAATGTTATTGTGCTCAATTATTAAGGGTAGTGTATCTTTCTAATTTAAATATTAAATAAGAAAGATACATGTAAAGCCTAATACTCCTTTTCTCCTTAAGGGGTTATCTCTTTATTTTATAATTGAGCTTATTGGATTTTCCTCTATGTCCTAGGCCCTCCAGCCTGTTTACTATTCAGCTAAGTCTGGGTCATTGGTACAGTATAAAAATGTTAAAAAATTTATAGTAATTTATATATTTTTTATACTTACCAATGACCCAGACGGGGATGGCCCTCCCTGAGTTGGGAACTCTTGCCTCCCCGCTGAGTACATAGCGCTGACCAGGCACTGCCAGTAAGAATGATATTTGGCGCCAATTTCGGGACGACTGCGTCACTGCGCATGCGCAGTAGAGTCGTACTATGGAGGTCCTTTAGGACATGATTTCTTTTTGTTTTGGATGCAAATTTTGGGGATTGGGGGGCAAAATTTGTGTTTGGCCCTGGTTTTTGTGGAGTTAGCACCAGCTAAGTCTGGGTCATTGGTAAGTATAAAAAATATATAAATTACTATAAATTTTTTAACTTTCGAGGCATGGGCCTGTTGTTGTCATTCTTGCTATAAAGTTGCACTGCTTATTCAGTGTTTCCTCTCCCCTGGTCTTCTAAGTCCCCCCTTGCTATTCTCCCATGCTTTTGGCATATTTTTGAGAAAGATCATTTTTAAATTCTCTTGGGAGAATTAGCTTGGTTACAGAATGAATTCTGTTATTTTCCCCATGTTTACGTTTTCACCCATGGGTGTTTAAACGTTGTGTTCTGCATCTCCCATCTGATGTTCTGCAGATTCTCCCCTGGGAGTCTCTGTTTTGCATCAGATAGTGTGTAATTTTGATGACTGATTTCGGGCCAGTATTGTCAGTGCCTGGAGTCATGTTTTCTGGTGTTTTTACACTGTTTGTTTACATTGGCAACAGTCTCTTTTGAGGGGGGGGGGGGGGGCTGTTTGCCTTTGGAGTAGTTTATCTCACTATAAGATACATTATTATTATCCGTAAGTGTTGCATTAATTATTTAATATAATTTTAAAATTTTTGACCACACTTAGCCTTGGGATCCATTGGGGCTCAACGTTACTTTTCAGAAACTTGGGCTTCGCTGAAAAAATATTTTTCAAAAATTATTTTGATTTTCAATTGTTTTTTCAATATTAATGGATCATGTTATTATGTATCTTTGTATTTAGGGGTTTGTGCGAGTTCTAGGACTTGTTGTTGACTTTTCACAATGAAAGGATATTGTTCAAATTGTAATAGGAAGAAATCTTCCTCTGACTTTCATGATCATTGTATTAATTGTAGTCAGTGTACTCGCACTAACTCCTGTTCAGTATGTCAATATTGGGATGACAAACATTGGAAACGTGTGTCACGGTATGTTGTTAGTGGAGAAAGGGCTATGCCGGCTCTTTCTCCGCAGGGTCACTCTACTCTATCAGTTTCTATTTCAGAGGAACAAGAACAGGGTGATGTTTCCATGTTATCTTCCGCAAGTGCACTCCCGTCATCACAATTGAATGCAGAGCTAGCGGCAAAAGTGCTCATGGAGATACGACAGTTGCCTAAGAGGTCCCTAGTAGGATCGACGGCACTGTCGTCCGCTAGCTCGCCCGGTGTAGTGTCCATTCACCGAATGGTTCGGCAGCTGGGTTCGTCCGATGCGGTCCAGGAGGAAATGTTGGGTGATGCGAGCACTATAAACATTCAAGGTGCACACCCAGTGACGGCGGATAGTAGGAGAGATCAGAGGAAGCCTTTGAGTCCGGTTCCTAGCTCGTCCAGGTCCAGCCGGGCCGCGAGCGAGAGAGGCCCCTCTCTCGTACACCAACATCTGGGACCAGATGTTGTGGTACAAAATGTGTCGCTAGCGGACACACGTCCGTTGCTCAGGACGCTCCGTTGTATAGGCAGTCCGCTGAGACTGCTCACACTTCTTCCTCTCACCAGCGCACACGACCACACCTTGGCTACGTGACCGCCGATATTCTACCAGCTTCGCCGATCAGGGATTCTTCGGCGACCAGGTCACGCCATCCGGTAGCCAGGGACACGAGGCCGGTTGACTCCGGACGTTCGGATAGGAAGAGTATGCGGGAGTCACTAGATGCGGAGCTGCCCTCGGCGAAGCAGCGAAAGACTGCGCCTCCGCAGGCCTCGATGTCGGACGTGCTTGCTCAAATAGCACAACTTATTGCAGCATCCCAGCAACCAACAGAAACGGTGTCGGATCGGGAATTATCCGACGACGCTGGGTCGGTACGCTCCGCCGAAGCATCGGGTGCGGACGACCGGGAGCATCATGAGGTCCGACCGGATGGTGAAAGGGATACGGATGACTTGGAGCTATTCCTTTCGGAACAACATAAAGCTGCCGTGGACTTCATCCGGCACTTTCTTCTTCAGGTTGTTCCGCCGGGCCAGACTGCTCCGGTACCGGACAAGAGAATTATAGCGTCATTGGACACTGATTTCTTCGAGCGGTTCAGGGACATCGCTCCTGAGTTTCCGTCTCAGTCCAATAATGTCACAAGAACATTTGAATTATTGAACGATGCTATATTCAAGCTTGCTTCCAAAACAGGAAAAGAGGGTTTCTTATCCGCCAATGCTCTTAACCTGCCTTTCATTAATGCAAGGAATAAATTCGATACGGCAGGACAGGGTATCCCGAGAGTTCCTCTGCGTATGGACGACGAGGCGGAAGACTTAGAATTATCATTACCGTCGTCTATGTCTATTCCAACCGCGGTGTTGGAGACGACTATTTCGTCTAACAGAGCCAGTTTAGACGCTTTATCCTACGCAGACCACCTTACAAAGGCGTTATCACTGCGTCTTCAAGGGAAAGAATTCCAGGATATACAATCCTCTTTAAGACTTCTTTCAAGGGCAGTAGCTTATTCCACGTGTAACTCCGCCCTTTCAGTGGCAAACCTGGAGTTGGTTAGACGTGACGCAGCCCTAGCTACATCCACACTCGTGGATAGTAAGGTGAAGAACTCTCTCAGAGTCGCTTCGGTCTCCGGAGAACTTCTCTTCGATGGCAAGCTTTCTGCAATTTACGATAAAATTACTAAGAAAGCTTCAGATTCTCTGCTGTTTAAATCCGCTTCTAAGAAGTCGGATACGGCAGATAAGAGTAAGACTGGCACTTCTGGGTCTAATGCGCCCAAGAGAGGTTCCTATAGAGGTTCCGGTGCGTCCTCTTAGTCTTATTCAAGAGACCGTCAAGGCAGCGACTCACGTGCGGGACGTCCTTCGGGCCGGGACAACCGGTCGGACGCCCCGAGGTCGACGGGATGAGGTGCGGGTCGTGGAGGACGTGGTTTCTCCTCCCGCAGGCCTCGCAGGTCCAGGAGGTGATGGCTTCAACCTCTATCGCATTCCGGTTGGCGGAAGGTTGTCAAGTTTTTCACAAGACTGGGCGTCGATTACGGACGACCCTTGGGTGAGAGGGGTGATTTCAGAAGGTCTAAAAATATCCTTCAAACGAAAGCCTCCATTAACTCGAAGTCCAAAATGGACTCAACTTCCGTCAAATCCGCAGAAAAGAGACGATCTGTTATCAGAGGTGCAGTCTCTTTTAATGAAGAACGTGGTAGAGGTTGTAGAAAACCAGGAAACACCGGGATTCTACAGCCATCTGTTTCTGGTTCCGAAACCAGACGGCTCGTTCCGTCCAGTCATAGATTTGAGCTGCATAAACAAGCTGATCGTCGCTCCGAAGTTTTATATGGAGACGATTCGATCGGTCAGAGCGAGTATTCGGGTGAACGATTATGCAACACGCATAGATCTCAAAGATGCATACTTTCACGT
Organism: Pictodentalium vernedei; assembly: GCA_031216915.1. Classification (NCBI taxonomy): domain Eukaryota; kingdom Metazoa; phylum Mollusca; class Scaphopoda; order Dentaliida; family Dentaliidae; genus Pictodentalium; species Pictodentalium vernedei. The sequence goes on from CM062295.1 coordinate 785,260,203, forward strand.
CATGGTACATCTGACATTCAGAAAGTATCTACGCTTCGCAGTCCTAGGAGTGGTGTATCAATTCCGGGCGATGTGCTTCGGATTGAACCTAGCACCCTGGGCTTTCACTCGGGTAATGAACTCGGTAATGATGTATTTCCGAGCTCATTCGTCTGCGGTAACGTTGGCCTACCTGGACGACATTCTTCAGAGGTACGGCAACGAGTTAACGCTTCAGAACGATGTGCAGAATCTGCTTCTATTGCTCCGACGTCTCGGTTTTATAATAAACGAGGAGAAGTCGGATCTGGTGCCGTCCAAGTCATTCACACATCTGGGAATGAGCTTCGAGACGCACAACAATCTCGTTCGTCTGCCATTAACCAGAGCGAAATTAGTCAGTTGTTACGCTCGCTATTGTCTTCATGCAGACAAAGTCACAGCAAGGGAGTTAATGAGACTGATAGGTCTGTGCGGAGCCGCTACGGATCTCATTCCGATGGGGCGGTTACGCACTCGTCCTCTCCAAATTTTCTTGACTCAGAATTGGAGTGTGAAAATTCATTCGCTCGACATAGACGTTCTCTTGTCAGATCAAGTGAAACGAGAGATTCAGACTTGGGCAAACATTCAGTGGTAAACTCAGGGAGTTCCGCTGCAGTTGCCGGATCCGAGTTTTACGATTATGACGGATGCCAGTCAAACAGGTTGGCGTGCATCATTGATCCCAATGGATTCGAGATGCCAGGGTCTTTGGGATCCACAATTCCTAGGCAAGCACATAAACATCAAGGAAATGATGTCAATTTGGCTTGCATTACGTCATTGGATGGACATTATTCACAAAGCTTATGTCCAAATCCTGTCCGACAATACGACAGTAGTGGCGTATATACGGAACCAGGGAGGCACTCATTCAGTTCCGTTATTCAATCTAACGGAAAGAATCCTTCTGTTTGCTCTAGAACATCAAGTTCTACTTTCGGTCCGTCATATACCGGGTCGTCTGAATGTACTAGCAGACTCCCTTTCACGAAAGGGTCGCTTGTTGCCATCATGGTGGACTCTCAACAAACAAGTATTCAATCAGATTTGCTACCAATGGGAATGGCCAATGATAGACTTATTTGCGACACATCTCAACAATCAGTTGCAGACGTATGTGTCTCCGTGTCCGGATCCAAGAGCATTTGCAATAGATGCTCTGTCGATCCCTTGGGATGGAATGATAGGATATGCATATCCTCCAACGCCGTTGATTCAGCTAGTATTGCTAAAAATAAAACAATCTCAATGCAAGATTCTGTTGGTAGCATCTCTGTCTCCACAGAGACTGTGGATAAATCTACTCAGGTGTCTGTTGTGGGACCTACCGCGAAAGCTTCCTCCACGGGAGGATCTTCTTTCGCAGGGGAAACCGCGTCAACTTCATCACAACCCGCAAGGTCTCAACCTTCACGTTTTTCCGTTGTGCGGTCCTTCTTGCATGGCAAGCACTTTACAGGACGAGCAGTGGATGCGATTTCTAACTGTAGGAGGACCTCCTCTTCGCTAAACTATGCGGCTAGGTGGAAGGTTTTTCGTCGTTGGTGTAGGGATCATTCTGTTGATATTTTCGATCCCTCCATACCAGACATTGCAAACTTTCTAGTATACTTGTTTGACGAAATCAAACTGCAGCCTGTTACTATTAAGGGTTATAGGTCTATGTTATCTGATACCTATGCACATCATGATAGTTTACAAATTGGATCTAATGTCTCTTTATCTAAGTTAGTTAGAAACTTCTCGATAAATAGACCCAGAACTCTTAGGTTAATTCCTAAGTAGAATTTAGCTTGGGTTCTTCTTAAACTGAAGGAAAAGCCATTTGAACCTCTTGGGACAGTAGATTTCAAATTTTTGTCTTATAAGACAGCTTTTCTTTTAGCTTTCTCTTCTGCTAGAAGAGTCAGTGAGCTTCGTGCACTGTCGGTGGATGATTCTCACTATCGTAGTGTCGGGAACACTATCACCTTCACTACTAATGTGGGATTTTTAGCTAAGAATCAGGCTCCTAATAAATATCCGGAACCTATTGTTATTAAGGCCCTTCCGTCTTCAGACGGGCGTAGGCCTTTACTCTGTCCTGTTAGAGCGTTACGTATTTATAAACAGAGATCTCAGTTTATCAGAAAGGGACGAAAATGTTTCTTTCTGTCTCTGATGCCTAATAGAAAGGACATTTCGGTCCATTCTATTGCTAGATGGATTCAATTAACTATCCGTACTGCTTATGAAAATTTATCTTCTTCTCAGCAGTCTGTGCTTAAGATTTCGGCTCATGAAGTAAGAGCTCTTTTTACTTCTTGGGCTTACGCAAATAGTATTGCTATTACCGATTTAATGAAGGCTGCTTATTGGTCTCAGCCATCCACATTCAAGAATTTTTATCTCAGAAATATTGAGTCCATTTCTGGAGACCTGCATTGTTTAGGTCCGTTATCTGTTGCTCAGAATATCGTCCACTAAACAGTTGCAACTATAGTTATGCAGGCTTTCTGTTCCGGCAGTGACTCCGTCCGGCTGCCCTCTTCGCTCTGGGCTATTTGACCCAGGGCAAGGGGAAGGGGGGGGGGAGGGTGTTCCCTTAGGTCACCTGCTTTATATTGGAAAGCAAGGGAATTCCTCCTCCGAAGTCAGTATTTCTGAGTCGTTTCCGGGATGGTTTTAAAGTGTAATATTAATGTTAAAAATTCATTCATGTCATGTTTTTAAAGTGTACCTCGGTGTGAAGCATTTGTATATGTCAAGTGTCAAATGGGCGTTAATATACAATCCTCGGACACTTTTAAAGAATATAAAGAGTCTTAATTCTCTGGACTAACTTTATTTATTGGCTTACTTTAAAAATAATTAGTATAAAGGGTTATACTGGATGTTAATAGAGAACATGAATGTCATTGTGCTCAATTATGAAGGGTATTGTATCTTTCTAATTTATCATAAAATAAGAAAGATACATGTAAAGCCTAATACCCCTTTTCTCCTTGAGGGGTTGACTCTATATTATATAGTTGAGCTTATTGGATTTTCCTCTATGTCCTAGGCCCTCCAGCCTTTTTACTATTCAGCTATGTCTGGGTCATTGGTACAGTATAAAAATGTTAAAAAATTTATAGTAATTTATATATTTTTTATACTTACCAATGACCCAGACGGGGATGGCCCTCCCAGGAGTTGGGAACTCATACCTCCCCGCTGAGTACATAGCGCTGACCAGGCACTGCTTGCAAGAATGGTAATTGGCGCCAATTTCGGAACGTCCTTGACACTGCGCATGCGCAGTAGGGGCAAAATATGGAGGTCCTTCAGGACATGATTTCTTTTAGTTTTAGATGAAAATTTTGGGGATTGGGGGGCAAAATTTGTGTTTGGCCCTAGATTTTTAAGAGTTAGCACCAGCTATGTCTGGGTCATTGGTAAGTATAAAAAATATATAAATTACTATAAATTTTTTAACTTCCTTGCCATTAAAAGTTCATGTTCTTGGTTTTTTTTATGTTTTAGGCCTCATAATCTACAGAATAGCATGAGTGATTGCATATTTGGTCCCTTGAGAGCAAGAAGGCTTTACAATGCTAAAGCATTGGTTCCATGGTGTTTTAATTTGAAACGTTTGAATGTGTGTTCACATCTTCCGGTAGGGTCCCTAGATGTGCATAAATGATTCTAAATTTTGATTCGGCCCCATGCGGCGCCAGAGAATCAGTTTCCGATGAAAGACTAGTTTATGGATTGTACAGGAGCACCATGCTTGAGTGATGAAGGTCAAGGACACAGGAATGGGAAAACTTAATTCTCTCTCCAACTGTATTTGTGTGTTAATTCTATAATACTTGGCTGACTAAGTTGTCATCTGCTTAAACATAATATAATAATAATAACACTTTGGCCAGCCGCTAATTTGTCGCGGTTCTCGGATGAGAAGGCCTTGGTTAACCCTGTACTCCCAACTGCCTCCCTATTCCCACTCTTCTTCTCTCTTCCCAACACTCTGAGACAAACTGCTTGATGGGATCCTTTGCCCCATTCTTCCCAATCTCTCCAATTAGCATATTAACCCTCTCCTTTGAGTCTCCCACTAACCACATGTCCTTCATTTCCCCATCCCACTTCCCCATTATACTCCAAGTGAATCTTATTCTGTTAGACTGGTATTTGGGCATTCTAGAAGAAAGTGTTCCAGGGTCTCCACTACGCCCAAATGACACATCTGGCACACCTTTTCACTGTTTTTCCCAATTTTTCCCCTCAGCTCCAGGGACCTCGACCTCAGCTTGAATAACAGTGACCTCCCCAAAGGTGCCATCAAGGTACTCTTCAAAATCAGGCTTCTTTTTATCACGCAGGCCACCCAAAGACCTCTTTGATTTGACCCCCTATTGCCAATTATGGTTACAATCCTCCATGACCCTTTCTCTGACGATTTTTTTACCCTGGTATGCCCAGATGTCTAGGTCCGAGATCTCCAATGAGTTGTTCTCTACTAGCTCCCTCACTTGGACCATCCACCCTGTCTTGATATTTGAGTTGAACATTCTCAGGAACATTACTTTACCCCATCGACTGTCGGGAAGATTTACCAAATAATTAAGATAACCGAGTTTCAATAGGTCTATCCTGTCCTTGATCCTCATCCACCCAAGTTCACCCCTGATTGCTTCTAGTGCTGCGGCGTTACCTGACCCCGTTATCCATCAGCCTGCCTCATTCTGCATGATTTCCAAGCTCTTTATGACTGTCTGGTTTAGGGGTACCACTTCCATAACATATGTTATACTTGGCAGCCCCACCATTTCCCAAATGGTTTTCCCCACGAAAACCTTATTAAAACTGTTTCTCTCTATAAGTTTTATTTGGTTAAGGGTTCGCTTCCCCTTCAGAATCAGTTTATTTGTGTGGTTTCGGTAGATGCCTCTTCCTGTGTGATGTCTGTATTTACTCCCAAATACTCGTAATCACCTGTCTCTCCTACACTAAGAAGTTTGCTACTACCTTCCGGAATGCAGAACTCATCCACTCTCCACCTTCGAGTGGGGTCCACTTTGCAGCCCACAGGTGCTTTCATTAAGTTTGAGTCTCCATTTGCTCCCATATTTCCCAACAATTCCAAGCATCTTCGCTAGCCCCTCTTCCCTTTCTGATACTAGCACCATATTGTCTGCAACAAATAGCCCTGGGATCTTGAAGTCCCCAACTGCTACCCCCTCGTTGCTATGCAGGAGTTCATCTCCTAAACCTTTGATGTACAATGCAAAAAGAATTGACGTTTGTCATTTAAATCCTTGTGTGCATTGTTTAAAAGGTTAATCTATATCAGTTAAGCCTTTATCCAAAAGAAGATTTAAGAAAAAAGAAAACTAAATTCCACTCATGGGCAAAAGTTTTTATCCCTATTTTCCAATAAAACCATTCAGTTATCCTTGTCGAAAGAAACTACATGTTACAGTACACATTGAAATAAGTTGTAACATAGCTGCAATAAACTATATATACTGCTACTTGTGCACTGATAAGACCAGAATCTGACATCATTTTCTGGAAAACTCTCTGTGAGAGCTTTTCGGAAAATAATGTGAGTTTCTGGTCTTTTCATTGTAGGAGGAGAAAGATATATATTTTATAACGATTATCCTACAACTATATATTTTTATACTGTACCAATGACCCAGACATAGCTGGTGCTAACTCTTAAAATATAGGGCCAAACACAAATTTTGCCCCCCAATCCCCAAAATTTGCATCTAAAACTAAAGAAAACATGTCCAGAAAGGCCCTCCACACCTCGCCCCCACTGCGCATGCGCAGTGTCAAGGACGTTCCGAAATTGGCGCCATTTATCATTCTAAGTTTGGCCCTTCATCAGTTAACATCTGACTGATCTTTGTGCTTTTAAATCTCAGTTTAAATGATGCCAGACACATAAATATTAGTGAAATGGTGATTCTAAGGAGGATAGAAAAGGAGGAGAGGAAAAGAATGTGTGACAGAATATTATCAGGGCTGTAACTTAAAATTTTTTAATGAAATTATGTTAAGTTACCTATTTTCAAGGCAGCAGCCATTTTGTTGTCATTCTGATTATTTAGTTACACTGTTTTTTCAAGTGTTTTTCCTCTCTCCCTGTCCTTTAAGTTCCCCCTTGCTATTCTCCCATGCTTTTGGCATAGTTTCTGTAATTATTATTACTAAAATTTCTTGGGAGTTTTAGCTTAATAACAGAATGAATTCTGTTCTTTCCCCATGTTTACGTCTTCACCTACGGGTGGTTAGGCGTTGTGTTCTGCATCTACCATCTGATGTTCTGCAGTTTCTTCCCTGGAAGTCTCTGTTTTGCATCAGATGGTGTATTTTTGGTAACTGATTTCGGGCCTGGGTGCCTGGAGTCTTATTTTAGTGTTTTTACACTCATTGTTTACATTTACAACAGCCCTCTGTGTGAGGGGGGGATTTCTAAATAATAATATCTTTATGTTATTTTAATCATAACTAGATACATTATTATTGTTCGTAAGTGTTGAATAAATTGTTTAAAATATTTTTAAAATTTTTGTCCACACTTAGGCTTGGGATCCATTGGGGCTCAACGTTACTTTTCAGAAACTTGGGCTGTTCTGAAAAAATATTTTTTCAAAATATTTTGATTTCAATTATTTTTTCTATATTAATGGATCATATTATTATTATGTATTTGATTGCCAGGGGTTAGTGCGAGTACCAGGACTTGTTTTCTTTTCTCATTGAAAGGATATTGATCAATTGTTTTAGGAGGAAGTCTTCCTCTGACCTTATTATCATTCTATATGTGGTCAGTGTACTCGCATTAACTCCTGTTCTGTATCGTATGATTTCGATGACAATATGGGAAGCGTATGTCACGGTATGTTGTTGGGGATTTGGACACTCCGGTCCTTTCCCCGCAGGGTCACTCTACTTTATCAATTTCTATTTCAGACGATCAAGATTAGGGTGATGTATCTGTGATGTCTTCCAACAGTGTGCCTCCGTCGTCACAATTAATGAAGGGCTAGCGGAAAAGTGCTCATGTAATACGCCAATTGCCTAAGAGGACCCTAGTAGGTTCGACGGCCTTTGACGTCCGCTAGCTCGCCCGGTGTAGCGTCCATTCACCGAATGGTTCGGCAGCCGGGTTCGTCCGTTGCGGTCTAGAAGGAATTTTGGGGTGATGCGAGCACTATAAAATTAACTTAATGCACACCCAGTGACGGCGGATCGGAGGGAGAACGGAGGAAGCCTTTTAGTCCGGTTCATAGCTCGTTCCGGTCCATCCGGACGGCAAGCGAGAGAGGCCCCTCTCTCGTTCAACAACATCTGGCCCCAGATGTTGTGGTACAAATGTGTCGTTAGCGGAGCATACGTCCGTCGCTCGGGACGCTCCGTTGTATAGGCAGTCTGCTGAGACTGCTAAGGCTTCCTCTTCTCATCAGCGCACACGACCGCACCTTGGCTGCGTGACCGCCGATATTTTACCAGCTTCGCCGATTAAGGATTCTTCGGCGACCAGGTCACACCATCCGGCAGCCAGGGATTCGAGACCGATGGACTCCGAACGTTCGCATAGGAAGTATGCGGGAGCCATCTGATGCGGAGCTGCCCTCGGCGAAGCACCGATAGACTGCGCCTCCGCAGGTCTCGACGCCGGACGTTCTTGTGCACATAGCACAGCTTATCGCAGCATCCCAGCAGCCGACAGAAACGGTGTCGGATCGAGAATTATCCGACAGCGCTGGGTCGGTAGCCGGGGACTCGAGGCCTGCAGACTCCGGACGTTCGCATAGAAAGTGTGCGGGAGTCAACGTACACGGAGCTTCCAGCGGCAATGCATCGTAAGTCCGCTACTGCACAGGCCTCGGGAACGGACGTGCTTTCCTTAATAGCACAGTTTATCGCAGCATCCCAGCATCAACTGAATCTGTCGCATATATTTTATCCGACGATGCTGGGTCGGGACGCTCCGCGGAAGCGGGTACGGACGTCCGAAAAATTTCATCCGGTCCGACGGGATACCGAAAGGGATTCGGTGGATTTCAAGCTTTCCCTTTCGGAACAACATATGCTGCGATGCCGGATAAGAAACTGATAGCGTCGGTGGACTTAGAAATTTTTGGTTCGGTTCAGGGACATCGTCCCTCAGTTCCGACATAGTCCAATAATGTCACACAAACTTTCGAATTATTGAACGACGCTATATATATTATTATTTTATGCTTGCTATCCAAGCATTTATGGTTTCTTGTTCGAAGAGTTATGGAGATGTCTTTCTAAAGTGTGCCTCTGTCGTCATAGTTAATGAAGAGTTAGCGGCAATAAGTGCTCATGGAATATGTCTATCGCTTACGGAATGACATTCGCTAGCTCACCCGGTGTAGCATACATTCATCGAATGGTTCGGCTGCCGGGTTCGTCCGTTGCGGTCTAGGAAGGAGATTTGGGTGATGCGAGCACTTTAATTACTTTAGTACTCACCCAGTGACGGCAGATTGAGGACAGATCGGAGGAAGCCAACAACATAGGGGACCGCATGTTGTGGTTCAGATATTTTACATTCGGAGCATATGTCCGTTGCTCGGGACGCTCCGTTATATTGACAGTCCGAGAGACTGTCTTTAATGCTTCCTCATCCTCACAGCAGGGCACACGACCGCACATTGGCTACGTGACCTCGAGTATCCGATCAGTTTCGGCATTCTGTGATTCCACAGCGAATAGGTCGCGCCATCCGGTAGCCAAGGGACACGAGGCCTATACACTCCGTTCGCTCGCATATTGGAAGTATGCACGGGGTAACGATCTCGGAGCTTCCTGCGGCAATGCATCGTAAGACCGCTGCTCCTCAGGCCTCGGTGACGGACGTGCTATCCGAGTTAGCACAGTTGTTTCGCAGCATCCCAGCAATTGACGGTTTCTCGGTCGAATCAGGAATTATCCGACGGCGCTGGGTCGGTGCGGTCCGCGGTTGCATCAAGCTACGGACGACCGAACGCTTTATAGGGTCCGACAGGATGGCGAAAGGGATTCGATAGATTTCGAGTTTTCCCTTTAGTAGTATCGGAAGATGCCTTTCATATCTTCTGGCATTTCTTCCAGTGATTATTTTTCGGACTTCATTGCTGCGATCTTGGATAAGAGACTTATAGCGTCATTGGACTCGGATTTTTCGATCGGTACAGGGACTTTGTCCCTGACTTACCGACGCAGTCCAATATTGTCATTACAACATGTGTTTTATTTTTCGACGCTATATATATATATATATATATACAAGCCTGCTACTAAGCATGATAGTTTAGTTTCTTGTCCGCGTGGCTCATTTCTGCCATTTTATCTTTTTTACATATAGTTTATTTTGGCAGAGCAGGGCATACCGAGAGTTCATATGCGTCTAGACGGTGTGATTAAGACTGCATATATTCTTTTTCGCCGTTTATGTCTTTTCCAATTTCAATATTGGGAACGACATTATGTATAGTAGACTTAACTTAGACGCTTTATTATACGTAATCCGCCTTACTGAGGCGTTATCATTACGTCTTCAAGAAAAGATTTACGGGATATTATTCTCAATGTAATTTCTTTTGAGGGCAGTATTTTGTTCACGTATAACTCCGCCCTTCAGTGGCTGATTGGAGTTGGTTAGACGTGATGCAGCCCTAGCTACATCCACGCGTGGATAGTAGGTTAAGAACTCTCTCAGAGTCGCTTCGTTCTCGGAGGAGCTTCTCTTCGACGGCAACTTTCCGGCAATCCATGAATTGCTTGGTTTATTCATTCTCTTGTCTATCTAGTGTTACAAGAGATTCAGACTGGGGCAAACATTCGGTGGTTGACTCAGAGAGTGCCGCCGCAGTTGCCGGACCCTAGTGTGGCTGTTATGACGGTTGCCAGTCAAACAGATTGGGATATATACTGATCCCTACGGATTCGAAGTGCCAGGGTCTTTGGGTTCCGCAGTCTTTTAGCTATCAGTTTAACTTCCGCGGAATAATGTTTTTTAGGCTTGCTTTATGTCATTGCATGAACATTATTCAGAAATGCATGCCCAAATTCCTGTCCTTTAATTCGACAGTAGTGGCGTATCTCCGGAACCAGGGAGGCACTCTTTCGTTTCCGTTATTCAATTTAATGGAAAGAATCCGTCTGTTGGTTCTTGTACACCAAGTTCAGTTTTGGTCCGTCATATTCGGGGTCGTCTGATTGTTTTATCGCACTCCCGTTCTCTTACGGGTCGCTTGTTGCTGTCAGAATGGACTCTCAACAAACAAGTATTCAATCAGATTTGCTATCTAAGGGAGCGCCCAATGATGTTTTATTATGACACAGCTTGCTAATCAATTGCAGACGTATGTGTTGGCTTGTCCAGATCTCTGAGCTAATACTGTTAACGCTCTATTGATCTATAGGACGCAATGATAGGATACGCGTATCCTCCGGCGCTGTTGTTTTAGCAGGTATTGCTAGGATAAACAACCACAATACATTTCGGTTGATAGCATCTCTATCTTCACAGAGATCATGAGTAATTTACTCTCTTGTCTACTGTGGATCTTAACGTGAAATCTTCCTCTATGTGAGGATCTTTTTTCACTGGGTAAATCGTGTCATCTTTATCACAACCAGCAAGGTCGCAACCTTCATGTATTCCGTTGTGTGGTCCGTATTGCATTGTTAGCACTGTACTGGACGAGCTTTGGACGCGATTTCTTACTATAGGAGATCCTCTTCTTCGCTATTCTATGCGACTAAAGTGGAGGCTCTTCCGTCGTGGTGTAGGGATCATTATGTTCATATGGTTGATCCCTCCATACTACGCATTGCTAGTTTTTAGTATACTTGTTTCACAAGATCTACTGCAGCCTGTTGTTATTTAGGTTATAGGTTTATGTTACCTCATACCTATGCACTCTACGATAGTTTACAATTGAGTCTTTTGTCTCTTTATCTAAGTCAGTTAGTAACTTTTTGATAAATAGACTTAGAATCTTTAGATTAAATTCCTATACGGATTTTAACTTCGGTTCTTATTTAGCTAAGTAATCATTTGAGCCTCTGGAAACAGTAGTTTTCAAATTCTGACCTTTTAGACAGTAATTCTGTTGGTTTCTCTTTTACTGTAGAGTCAGTGAGTTTCATGCACTATCGATGGATGATTTTCACTTTCATAGTTTCGGAATCAATACTTCCGTTACTATTTAGGTTGGATTGTTGCATAAGAGTTAGGCTCCTTTTATCCGGAACCTATTATTTTAAGGTCCTTCCGTCTTCGTATGGGCATAGGCCTTTACTCTTTCCGGATACAGTTTATGTATTTATAAACAGATATCTGTTTATTACAAGGGCGTAAGCTTCTTCTGTCTTTGATGTCTAGAAGGACGTTACGCTCCATTTTATTGTTAATCGATTCTATTAACTAGCGTACTGCTTATGGTATTTCATTGGCTTAGCAGTTGTGCTTAAGATTTCGGCTCTTGAAGTAAGAGTTCTTCTACTTCTTGGGCTTACATTAATAGTGTTGCTATTATAGATTTTTGAAGGCTGCTCATTGCGCTCAGCCATCCATTCATGAATTTTATCTCAGAAATATCGAGTCCATTTCTGGAGGCCTCTATTGTTAGGTCTATTATCTACTGCTCAGAATGTCATTCACTTAACAGTTGCTACTATAGCTAGGTAGGCTGTCTGTTTCGGCAGTGTCTCCGTTCGGCTGCCCTCTTCGCTCTGGGCTATTTGACCCAGGGCAAGAAAAAGGGGGGGGGAGGGTGTTCCCTTGGGTCACCTGTTTTTACTATGAAAACAAGGGGATACCTCCTCCGGAGTTAGTAATTCTGAGCTGTTATTGGGATGGTTGTTTAGTGAGAAGTTTAAGTTTATAAAATTCATTCAAGTCTTAGTTTTTAAAGTATAGCTTTTGAATATTGCATATGTCAACGGACATGATTATGCAATTCTCACACACTTTTAGGAGTATAAGAGTCTCTATTCTCTAGACTTACTTTATTATTGGCTTACTTTAAAAATTATTAGTATAAGGATTATTGGATATTAATAGAGTACATGGATGTATGAAGCTCAATTTTTGGAAGGTGTTGTATCTTTCTAATTTATCATAAATAAGAAAGATACATGTAAGGCCTATTACTTCTTTTCCCTACAGGGGATGACTCTATTTTATTTTATTGAGCGTATTCCATTTTGCTCTATGTCCTTGGCCCTCCAGCCTTTTTACTATTCAGCTATGTCTGGGTCATTGGTACAGTATAAAAATGTTAAAAAATTTATAGTAATTTATATATTTTTTATACTTACCAATGACCCAGACGGGGATGGCCCTCCCAGGAGTTGGGAACTCTTGCCTCCCCGCTGAGTACATAGCGCTTACCAGGCACTGGTTATTAGAATGATAAATGGCGCCAATTTCGGAACGTCCTTGACACTGCGCATGCGCAGTGGGGGCGAGGTGTGGAGGGCCTTTCTGGACATGTTTTCTTTAGTTTTAGATGCAAATTTTGGGGATTGGGGGGCAAAATTTGTGTTTGGCCCTATATTTTAAGAGTTAGCACCAGCTATGTCTGGGTCATTGGTAAGTATAAAAAATATATAAATTACTATAAATTTTTTAACTTTTCCAATTCAAGTGACATCCATTTGTGTATAGTTCTCTTGAGAAAGTTCCAACATTTTAGTGACTGTATCAACCTTATGGAAATAAGGTCCAAACAGTTTTGGACTGCTATGTTCAGATATATTTGATTAAATCTGAATCCTTAAGGACTATAGTGAGCACCAAATTCAACACAAAACTTTTCATTCTAGTATTATAGTTTGGGGACATCCATTTTGTCTCAGAAACATAGGTTATGACCCCTCTTTGGAACGAGCTCGTCGAGCTCGTTCCAACGAGGGGTCATAACCTACGTTTTTGAAACAAATGGCCGAGGGTCACCATTAGTCTTGTTCTGTAATGCTTTATATTAAGAATATCATTGATAAGTTTGGTAACGACTATTTTAACTGAAAGTTAACTCTTAAAGGCCTAATGGCATTTACAATCTCTAAACAGGTGCTCTTAACATGCTATCACGAGGAGGTTACAGTACAAGTCAAAATAAGTTGTAGCATAACTGCAATTAACTAAATATACTGCTGCTTCTGCACTGATAAGATCAGAATCTGACATCATTTCTTAGTGACTTCTAGTTAGAAACTAACTCTTAGTGAGAGCTTTCCAGAAAATGATGTCAGCTTCTGGTTTTATCAGTGTAGGAAGAGGAAGATACACAGCTTATGTTGGTTATCCTACAACTTATTTTGACTGGTACTGTATTATTTATTTATTTATTTATTTATTTATTTATTTATTTATTTATTTATTTATTTAAGGTCACATATCTATGTACAATGGCTAATCGTGACCGTGACAGTTTTATGGGTGGAGGAAGTCGGAGTACCCCAGAGAGAACCACCGAGCATCGACTAGCAACTGTCAGCTCATCAATATTCTAACTATGTTCAAGCTCCGCTCAAGCTGGCTTACAGTGGTTAAAGACATGTGCACCATCGATGTGCACTATGCCTAAGTACATGGCATCATCATGCTCCCAGGTAGTCAACCGGGATAAAGTGCCTTGCCCAAGGACACAACGCAGGTTGTCCTGGATGGGGATCTAACCCGGGACCTCTAGCATAGAAGCCCAACAGTCTACCACTGAGCCACCATGCTCCCCACTTGTACTGTATGCTTAAAATAGATAAATTACCTAGTTAGCACTTTCCAGTCCAGGCATGGCTACCTTAAGAGGCAGACAAGACTTTAATAGAAATCACTGCTAAGCCACTGTATGTGTACATGCTGTGGTCAGATGTTAATTCTGAACAATTGTCAAGACCCTTAACAGTTGAAGTTGAAGGAGTTATTGCCCTTTATTTGTTGAATTTTGTGCAAAATTTCATTGTCCATGAAGTAACTTACAGTACACTACAGATTTAAAAAAACATTTGATCTATTGCTTCATTATCCACCTAAGAAAATTGTGTGATGATATATAGTTAAAACTAGAAGTCCTGTCACGAACTGTGCGCTTATCTAGGCTGAATTGCACATAGGAATTGCGCACAATTTCCATATCAAATGGCATCCAAAGAATGGCAGATAATTGTGGTTACGCATAGCGAGCACAAGCAATTTTTCTGCCAATGGACCTCCGGATTACCCGGAGGTCCATTGGCTGAAAAAATGCTTGTGCGCAGGCCATAGGATAGCCTTACTATGGTTATAATGCACAGATCAGTGCACAGATCAAGATGCTGAAGTGAAGCTGTGTATGTCTTTTAAGGTAAACAAGCTCTACTGTACTGTTAAAAGTAGGACCTGGTCACCAATGCTTGGGGTGGAAGTCCTCTAAAGTGGGTAGTGTTCAACCGATGATCGGAACCGGCCACCACAATCGGCCGATTATGGGCAATCGGATGACAATGGTAACGGCTCCTAGAACATCGGTTCAACCGATTGTTGCCAAGCAATTTGTGATATTTTTATACTGTACCAATGACCCAGACATAGCTGGTGCTAACTCTTAAAATATAGGGCCAAACACAAATTTTGCCCCCCAATCCCCAAAATTTGCATCTAAAACTAAAGAAAACATGTCCTGAAAGGCCCTCCACACTTCGCCCCTACTGCGCATGCGCAGTGTCAAGGACGTTCCGAAATTGGCGCCATTAATCATTCTAAGTTTGGCCCTTCATCAGTTAACATCTGACTGATCTTTGTGCTTTTAAATCTCAGTTTAAATGATGCCAGACACATAAATATTAGTGAAATGGTGATTCTAAGGAGGATAGAGAAGGAGGAGAGGAAAAGAATGTGTGACAGAATATTATCAGGGCTGTAACTTATAATTTTTTAATGAAATTATGTTAAGTTACCTATTTTCAAGGCAGCAGCCATTTTGTTGTCATTCTGATTATTTAGTTACACTGTTTTTTTTTCAAGTGTTTTCCTCTCTCCCTGTCCTTTAAGTTCCCCCTTGCTATTCTCCCATGCTTTTGGCATAGTTTCTGTAATTATTATTACTAAAATTTCTTGGGAGTTTTAGCTGAATAACAGAATGAATTCTGTTCTTTCCCCATGTTTACGTCTTCACCTACGGGTGGTTAGGCGTTGTGTTCTGCATCTACCATCTGATGTTCTGCAGTTTCTTCCCTGAAAGTCTCTGTTTTGCATCAGATGGTGTATTTTTGGTAACTGATTTCGGGCCTGGGTGCCTGGAGTCTTATTTTAGTGTTTTTACTCTCATTGTTTACATTTACAACAGCCCTCTGTGTGAGGGGGGGATTTCTAAAAAATAATATCTTTATGTTATTTTAATCATAACTAGATACATTATTATTGTTCGTAAGTGTTGAATAAATTGTTTAAAATATTTTTAAAATTTTTGTCCACACTTAGGCTTGGGATCCATTGGGGCTCAATGTTACTTTTCAGAAACTTGGGCTGTTCTGAAAAAATATTTTTTCAAAATATTTTGATTTCAATTATTTTTTCTATATTAATGGATCATATTATTATTATGTATTTTGATTGCCAGGGGTTAGTGCGAGTACCAGGACTTGTTTTCTTTTTACATTGAAAGGATATTGATCAATTGTTTTAAGAGGAAGTCTTCCTCTGACTTATTATCATTCTATATGTGGTCAGTGTACTCGCATTAACTCCTGTTCTGTATCGTATGATTTTGATGACAATATGGGAAGCGTATGTCACGGTATGTTGTTGGGGATTTGGACACTCCGGTCCTTTCCCCGCAGGGTCACTCTACTTTATCAATTTCTATTTCAGACGATCAAGATTAGGGTGATGTATCTGTGATGTCTTCCAACAGTGTGCCTCCGTCGTCACAATTAATGAAGGGCTAGCGGAAAAGTGCTCATGTAATACGCCAATTGCCTAAGAGGACCCTAGTAGGTTCGACGTCCTTTGACGTCCGCTAGCTCGCCCGGTGTAGCGTCCATTCACCGAATGGTTCGGCAGCCGGGTTCGTCCGTTGCGGTCTAGAAGGAATTTTGGGGTGATGCGAGCACTATAAAATTAACTTAATGCACACCCAGTGATGGCGGATCGGAGGGAGAACGGAGGAAGCCTTTTAGTCCGGTTCATAGCTCGTTCCGGTCCATCCGGACGGCAAGCGAGAGAGGCCCCTCTCTCGTTCAACAACATCTGGCCCCAGATGTTGTGGTACAAAATGTGTCGCAAGCGGAGCATACGTCCGTCGCTCGGGACGCTCCGTTGTATAGGCAGTCCGCTGAGACTGCTAAGGCTTCCTCTTCTCGTCAGCGCACACGACCGCACCTTGGCTGCGTGACCGCCGATATATTACCAGCTTCGCCGATCAAGGATTCTTCGGCGACCAGGTCACACCATCCGGCAGCCAGGGATTCGAGACCGATGGACTCCGGACGTTCGCATAGGAAAAGTATGCGGGAGCCATCTGATGCGGGGCTGCCCTCGGCGAAGCAGCGAAAGACTGCGCCTTCGCAGGTCTCGACGCCGGACATTCTTGTGCACATAGCACAGCTTATCGCAGCATCCCAGCAGCCGACAGAAACGGTGTCGGATTGAGAATTATCCGACGGCGCTGGGTCGGTAGCCGGGGACACGAGGCCTACAGACTCCGGACGTTCGCATAGGAAGTGTGCGGGAGTCAACGTACACGGAGCTTCCGGCGGCAATGCATCGTAAGTCCGCTACTGCACAGGCCTCGGGAACGGACGTGCTTTCCTTAATAGCACAGTTTATCGCAGCATCCCAGCATCAACTGAATCTGTCGCATATATTTTATCCGACGATGCTGGGTCGGGACGCTCCGCGGAAGCGGGTACGGACGTCCGAAAGTTTCATCCAGTCCGACGGGATACCGAAAGGGATTCGGAGGATTTCAAGCTTTCCCTTTCGGAACAACATATGCTGCGATGCCGGATAAGAAACTGATAGCGTCGGTGGACTTAGAAATTTTTGGTTCGGTTCAGGGACATCGTCCCTCAGTTCCGACATAGTCCAATAATGTCACACAAACTTTCGAATTATTGAACGACGCTATATATATTATTATTTTATGCTTGCTATCCAAGCATTTCTGGTTTCTTGTTCGAAGAGTTATGGAGATGTCTTTCAAAAGTGTACCTCTGTCGTCATAGTTAATGAAGAGTTAGCGGCAATAGTGCTCATGGAATATGTCTATCGCTTACGGAGTGACATTCGCTAGCTCACCCGGTGTAGCGTACATTCATCGAATGGTTCGGCTGCCGGGTTCGTCCGTTGCGGTCTAGGAAGGAGATTTGGGTGATGCAAGCACTTTAATTACTTTAGTACTCACCCAGTGACGGCAGATTGAGGACAGATCGGAGGAAGCCTGTTAGTCCGGTTCCTGGCTTGTCCAGGTCCGTCCGGGCTGTGAGCGAGAGAGGTTCCTCTCTCGCCCAACAACATAGGGGACCGCATGTTGTGGTTCAGATATTTTACATTCGGAGCATATGTCCGTTGCTCGGGACGCTCCGTTATATTGACAGTCCGAGAGACTGTCTTTAATGCTTCCTCATCCTCACAGCAGGGCACTCGACCGCACATTGGCTACGTGACCTCGAGTATCCGATCAGTTTCGGCATTCAGTGATTCCACGGCGAATAGGTCGCGCCATCCGGTAGCCAAGGGACACGAGGCCTATACACTCTGTTCGCTCGCATATTGGAAGTATGCACGGGGTAACGATCACGGAGCTTCCAGCGGCAATGCATCGTAAGACCGCTTCTCCTCAGGCCTCAGTGACGGACGTGCTATCCGAGTTAGCACAGTTGTTTCGCAGCATCCCACCAATTGACAGTTTCTCGGTCGAATCAGGAATTATCCGACGGCGCTGGGTCGGTGCGGTCCACGGTCGCATCAGCTACGGACGACCGAACGCTTTATAGGGTCCAACAGGATGGCGAAAGGGATTCGAAAGATTTCGAGTTTTCCCTTTAGTAGTATCGGAAGATGCCTTTCATATCTTCTGGCATTATCTTCCAGTGATTATTATTTCGGACTTCATTGCTGCGATCTTGGATAAGAGACTTATAGCGTCATTGGACTCGGATTTTTCGATCGGTACAGGGACATTGTCCCTGACTTTCCGACGCAGTCCAATATTGTCATTACAACATGTGTTTTATTTTTCGACGCTATATATATATATATATATATACAAGCCTGCTACTAAGCATGATAGTTTAGTTTCTTGTCCGCGTTGCTCATTTCTGCCATTTTATCATTTTTACAAATAGTTTATTTTGGCAGAGCAGGGCATACCGAGAGTTCATATGCGTCTAGACGGTGTGATTAAAGATTGCATATATTCTTTTTCGCCGTTATGTCTTTTCCAATTTCAATGTTGGGAACGACATTATGTATAGTAGACTTAACTTAGACGCTTTATTATACGTAATCTGCCTTACTGAGGCGTTATCATTACGTCTTCAAGAAAAGATTTACGGGATATTATTCTCAATGTAATTTCTTTTGAGGGCAGTAGTTTGTTCACGTATAACTCCGCCCTTCAGTGGCTGATTGGAGTTGGTTAGACGTGACGCAGCCCTAGCTACATCCACACGCGTGGATAGTAAGGTTAAGAACTCTCTCAGAGTCGCTTCGTTCTCGGAGGAGCTTCTCTTCGACGGCAACTTTCCGGCAATCCAGGAATTGCTCGATTTATACGTTCTCTTGTCTATCTACTGTTACAAGAGATTCAGACTGGGGCATACATTCGGTGGTTGACTCAGAGAGTGCCGCCGCAGTTGCCGGACCCGAGTGTGGCTGTTATGACGGTTGCCAGTCAAACAGATTGGGATTTAATACTGATCCCTACGGATTCGTAGTGCCAGGGTCTTTGGGTTCCGCAGTCTTTTAGCAATCAGTTTAACTTCCGCGGAATAATGTTTTTTAGGCTTGCTTTATGTCATTGCATGAACATTATTCAGTAACGCATGCCCAAATTCCTGTCCTTTAATTTGACAGTAGTGGCGTATCTCCGGAACCAGGGAGGCACTCTTTCGTTTCCGTTATTCAATTTAATGGAAAGAATCCGTCTGTTGGTTATAGTACACCAAGTTCAGTTTTGGTCCGTCATATTCCGGGTCGTCTGATTGTTTTATCGGACTCCCGTTCTCTTACGGGTCGCTTGTTGCTGTCAGAATGGACTCTCAACAAACAAGTATTCAATCAGATTTGCTATCTATGGGAGCGCCCAATGATGATTTATTTATGACACAGCTTGCTAATCAACTGCAGACGTATGTGTTGGCTTGTCCAGATCTCTGAGCTAATAGTGTTTTCGCTCTATTGATCTATAGGACGGAATGATAGGATACGCGTATCCTCCGGCGCTGTTGTTTTAGCAGGTATTGCTAAGATAAACAACCACAATACATTTCTGTTGATAGCATCTCTATCTTCACAGAGATCATGAGTAATTTACTCTCTTGTCTACTGTGGATCTTAACGTGAAATCTTCCTCTATGTGAGGATCTTTTTTCACTGGGTAAATCGTGTCATCTTTATCACAACCAGCAAGGTCGCAACCTTCATGTATTCCGTTGTGTGGTCCGTATTGCATTGTAAGCACTGTACTGGACGAGCTTTGGACGCAATTTCTTGCTATAGGAGATCCTCTTCTTCGCTATTCTATGCGACTAAAGTGGAGGCTCTTCCGTCGTGGTGTAGGGATCATTATGTTCATATTGTTGATCCCTCCATACTACTCATTGCTATTTTTTAGTATACTTGTTTCACAAGATCTACTGCAGCCTGTTATTATTTAGGTTATAGGTTTATGTTACCTCATACCTATGCACTCTACGATAGTTTACAATTGAGTCTTTTGTCTCTTTATCTAAGTCAGTTAGTAACTTTTTGATAAATAGACTTAGAATCTTTAGATTAAATTCCTATACGGATTTTAACTTCGGTTCTTATTTTGCTAAGTAATCATTTGAGCCTCTGGAAACAGTAGTTTTCAAATTCTGACCTTTTAGACAGTAGTTCTGTTGGTTTCTCTTTTACTGTAGAGTCAGTGAGTTTCATGCACTATCGATGGATGATTTTTACTTTCATAGTTTCGGAATCAATACTTCCGTTACTATTTAGGTTGGATTGTTGCATAAGAGTTAGGCTCCTATTATCCGGAACCTATTATTTTAAGGTCCTTCCGTCTTCGTATGGGCATAGGCCTTTACTCTTTCCGGGTACAGTTTATGTATTTATAAACAGATATCTGTTTATTACAAGGGCGTAAGCTTCTTCTGTCTTTGATGTCTAGTAGAAGGACGTTACGCTCCATTTTATTGTTAATGGATTCTATTAACTATCGGTACTGCTTATGGTATATCATTGACTTAGCAGTTGTGCTTAAGATTTCGGCTCATGAAGTAAGAGTTCTTCTACTTCTTGGGCTTACATTAATAGTGTCGCTATTATAGATTTTTGAAGGCCGCTCATTGCGCTCAACCATCCACATTCATGAATTTTATCTTAGAAATATCGAGTCAATTTCTGGAGGCCTCTTTTGTTAGGTCTATTATCTACTGCTCAGAATGTCATTCACTTAACAGTTGCTACTATAGCTAGGTAGGCTGTCTGTTTCGGCAGTGTCTCCATTCGGCTGCCCTCTTCGCTCTGGGCTATTTGACCCAGGGCAAGAAAAAGGTGGGGGGGGGGGGGGGGGAGGGTGTTCCCTTGGGTCATCTGTTTTACTATGAAAACAAGGGGATACCTCCTCCGGAGTTAGTAATTCTGAGCTGTTATTGGGATGGTTGTTTAGTGAGAAGTTTAAGTTTTTAAAATTCATTCAAGTCTTAGTTTTTAAAGTATAGCTTTTGAATATTGCATATGTCAACGGACATGATTATGCAATTCTCAGACACTTTTAGGAGTATAAGAGTCTCTATTCTCTAGACTTACTTTATTATTGGCTTACTTTAAAAATTATTAGTATAAGGATTATATTGGATATTAATAGAGTACATGGATGTATGAAGCTCAATTTTGGAAGGTGTTGTATCTTTCTAATTTATCATAAATAAGAAAGATACATGTAAGGCCTATTACTTCTTTTCCCTACAGGGGATGACTCTATTTTATTTTATTGAGCGTATTCCATTTTGCTCTATGTCCTTGGCCCTCCAGCCTTTTTACTATTCAGCTATGTCTGGGTCATTGGTACAGTATAAAAATGTTAAAAAATTTATAGTAATTTATATATTTTTTATACTTACCAATGACCCAGATGGGGATGGCCCTCCCAGGAGTTGGGAACTCTTGCCTCCCCGCTGAGTACATAGCGCTTACCAGGCACTGGTTATTAGAATGATAAATGGCGCCAATTTCGGAACGTCCTTGACACTGCGCATGCGCAGTAGGGGCGAAGTGTGGAGGGCCTTTCAGGACATGTTTTCTTTAGTTTTAGATGCAAATTTTGGGGATTGGGGGGCAAAATTTGTGTTTGGCCCTATATTTTAAGAGTTAGCACCAGCTATGTCTGGGTCATTGGTAAGTATAAAAAATATATAAATTACTATAAATTTTTTAACTTTTAATTATTTCAAAAACTGTCATGGTCATGATTAGCCATTGTGCAGAAATATGTGACCTCAAACACCAATAATTAAATACATAAATTACAAAAATGCGAGAAGCGAGTGAAATGACAGAACCTCCACCGAGTGAAACTAAATAGTACCCCCCCCCCACACACACACTACTTAAACACCAGTAAATAAATAAATAAATAAATAAATAAATAAATAAATAAATAAATAAATAAATAAATAAATAAATAATTCATCACGAGAGGCCGCTTTTCCAGTCCAGGAACACAGTACGTCATAATTTCATTAAATAGGATGGCTACTAAGTGAACGTGTGTGGTAGCCTGAAGGCTGCACGTTGAAAATATTAATTGCTCTACCTCCAAATAATGGATATGGACTCTTCCAATGTCTGCCATTTAACTGGCATGGAAGATACCACTAATGTACAAATGTAAATTTCTAGAAGCATAATGAGGAAATACACAGTAGTTGCTGTTTGAACATTAGTGTGCAAAGAGTTAATTGTGGGGTTTTTTTTCAATTTTTTTTGTTGTTTCAGGAGATCTTGGAAGATGAATTCTCCTCTGAAGTTCAACAGATTTTAAATGACAGATGGTTCCAGAAAATGAAGGTGGCTATTTTAAAATATTTCCAACCAAACAATATAGATCCTGTATATGACCCTACAAATGAGATTTTCTATCCTCCAATCAAATCAAAGCTGGAATCTGATCGTGATATCCACATCAAATTCAAATAAAGTTGGAAACAACATTTTTTGTATTGGAGTTTAATGACACTTTCAACAGGCAGGATGATGAGTTGCAATGTTTTATGGGTGAACGAAGTCTGAGTACATGGGCAGAACCATCTAGCACTGGTGAGCAACTATCAGACTCCCGCAACGTACTAACTCTGCAAAAACAGGGTTAGCAACAGGGCTTTATATTCTTCCCAACTCACGACAGTAAATGCTGTACCCAAATAAGATAATGGCGCCCAAATTATAAGGAGTTTGAAATTTTTTCCAAAGTTTTGCAGTGTTTCAGCAACATATAGTTTGCCAGGTTTCCCTGATGCTTGTAATATAACTTAAAGCTTACCTTCGAAGCAAATGATGCAACACATAAATAACTTTAAAAAACCCACAGAGTTCTCCACAGAAAAGCAATCGCCATCGACAGTGTCATATACAACACTGTCGACGGCGATTGCTTTTCTGTGGCGAATTCTATATGATCATGCACTTAAAGATTGAGATCAATTATATTCATGTTTGTGGCAGTTCTCAGTAAATGTCATGCATAATTTAGGTTTCATTCAAATAGACCTTTGACTCGACACTGGGAAACAAAGAAGCCTTCTCGGGTTAGTCGAATAAACTTACGTCAAAGGGTGGTGGGAACCAGTGATAATGGTGAAGACCTATAACAAGGGGTTGTAAACTATCATTTTAAGATGGGGACCGAAAACAGATGCCAAGAAGAAGGAAATACCGGTGCTTTTTCGCCAACCATGCATTAGTGTTGTGCGGTTTTATTTTTCTTGTTTCGGTTCGGTTTCGGTTCAGTTTTTTAAAAAAACTCGGTTTATAGGTCGGTTTTCGTTTTTTTATAGTAAGACATCTACAGTTTCCAACAGAAACTATGTAGTGTCGATATAATGCCTATACTGTCATATTTTCAATGATGATTTAATTGGCATTGACTAGCATTTGTGCTAAGTGTATAAATGGCAGGCATTATCAAAACAAAATAATATAAAAGAAAATAAAATGTAACAGTGTTCGTAGAATATCACCACTCACCAATTCTAGGCACATGCCCCCCCCCTCCCCCCACCTCTGGTCTTTAAGTTCAGGCATAGAGAGTCTATGATGAATTGATATTAACACATGGGTGTGAAAAGATCTAATTCACAATTTCCCAGGGCTCTGTTCAGTGCTCACTCCTGGGTGGGGCCCTGGGCAGCCTAACAAAATGACCCTACCAGGCATTGCAAATAATAACAAGCGTTGCCAAGTGGGTCACCTAGACACCCATCTTAACATATTTGACAATGAACTGATGTATGGACTCTTTTCAATATCCCCCCCCCCCCCCCCCCCCCACACACACACACAGTGGTGACTAGTGCCACCACCCACCCTAGTAAAAAATTTTTGATTTGCAGCACTCTCTAATCAGGTTTTGATTTGCAGCACTCTCTAATCAGGTTTTGATTTGCAGCACTCTCTAATCAGGTTTTGATTTGCAGCACTCTCTAATCAGGTTTTGAGCAGACTCACTTTGACAGTTGCTCCAAATTAATTAATTTTTAACCCTAAAACAGAGGGATGATGTGACATTTATACTCTATCAGTTTGCAGTTGTGTCTAAGCAAGACTTGCCTAGTAACAATTGCCACTGACTTAGAGTGTACCTTGCAGGACTTGCCTGGTAACAACTGCCACTGTACTTAGAGTGTACCTTGCAAGACTTGCCTAGTAACAACTGCCACTGTACTTAGAGTGTACCATGCAAGACTTGCCTAGTAACAACTGCCACTGTACTCAGAGTGTACCATGCAAGACTTGCCTAGTAACAACTGCCACTGTACTTAGAGTGTACCATGCAAGACTTGCCTAGTAACAACTGCCGCTGTACTTAGAGTGTTCCATGCAAGACTTGCCTAGTAACAACTGCCACTGTACTTAGAGTGTACCATGCAAGACTTGCCTAGTAACAACTGCCACGTTACTTAGAGTGTACCATGCAAGACTTGCCTAGTAACAACTGCCACGGTACTTAGAGTGTACCATGCAAGACTTGCCTAGTAACAACTGCCACTGTTCTTAGAGTGTACCATGCAAGACTTGCCTAGTAACAACTGCCGCTGTACTTAGAGTGTTCCATGCAAGACTTGCCTAGTAACAACTGCCACTGTACTTAGAGTGTACCATGCAAGACTTGCCTAGTAACAACTGCCACGTTACTTAGAGTGTACCATGCAAGACTTGCCTAGTAACAACTGCCACGGTACTTAGAGTGTACCATGCAAGACTTGCCTAGTAACAACTGCCACGGTACTTAGAGTGTACCATGCAAGACTTGCCTAGTAACAACCGCCACTGTACTTAGAGTGTACCATGCAAGACTTGCCTAGTAACAACTGCCACGGTACTTAGAGTGTACCATGCAAGACTTGCCTGGTAACAACTGCCTCTGTACTTAGAGTGTACCTTGCAAGACTTGCCTAGTAACAACTGCCACTGTACTTAGAGTGTACCATGCAAGACTTGCCTAGTAACAACTGTCACTGTACTTAGAGTGTACCATGCAAGACTTGCCTAGTAACAACTGTCACTGTATTTAGAGTGTACCATGCAAGACTTGCCTAGTAACAACTGCCACTGTACTTAGAGTGTACCATGCAAGACTTGCCTAGTAACAACTGCCACTGTACTTAGAGTGTACCATGCAAGACTTGCCTAGTAACAACTGCCACTGTACTTAGAGTGTACCATGCAAGACTTGCCTGGTAACAACTGCCACGGTACTTAGAGTGTACCATGCAAGACTTGCCTACTAACAACTGCCACTGTACTTAGAGTGTACCATGCAAGACTTGCCTAGTAACAACTGCCACTGTACTTAGAGTGTACCATGCGAGACTTGCCTAGTAACAACTGCCACTGTACTTAGAGTGTACCAGGCAAGACTTGCCTAGTAACAACTGCCACGGTACTTAGAGTGTACCATGCAAGACTTGCCTAGTAACAACTGCCATCGTACTTAGAGTGTACCATGCAAGACTTGCCTAGTAACAACTGCCACGGTACTTAGAGTGTACCATGCAAGACTTGCCTGGTAACAACTGCCTCTGTACTTAGAGTGTACCTTGCAAGACTTGCCTAGTAACAACTGCCACTGTACTTAGAGTGTACCATGCAAGACTTGCCTAGTAACAACTGCCACTGTACTTAGAGTATACCATGCAAGACTTGCCTAGTAACAACTGCCACTGTACTTAGAGTGTACCATGCAAGACTTGCATAGTAACAACTGCCACTGTACTTAGAGTGTACCATGCAAGACTTGCCTGGTAACAACTGCCACTGTACTTAGAGTGTACCATGCAAGACTTGCCTAGTAACAACTGCCACTGTACTTAGAGTGTACCATGCAAGACTTGCCTGGTAACAACTGCCACGGTACTTAGAGTGTACCATGCAAGACTTGCCTAGTAACAACTGCCACTGTACTTAGAGTGTACCATGCAAGACTTGCCTAGTAACAACTGCCACTGTACTTAGAGTGTACCATGCGAGACTTGCCTAGTAACAACTGCCACTGTACTTAGAGTGTACCAGGCAAGACTTGCCTAGTAACAACTGCCACGGTACTTAGAGTGTACCATGCAAGACTTGCCTAGTAACAACTGCCATCGTACTTAGAGTGTACCATGCAAGACTTGCCTAGTAACAACTGCCACTGTACTTAGAGTGTACCATGCAAGACTTGCCTAGTAACAACTGCCACGGTACTTAGTGTGTACATTGCAAGACTTGCATAGTAACAACTGCCACTGTACTTAGAGTGTACCATGCAAGACTTGCCTGGTAACAACTGCCACTGTACTTAGAGTGTACGGTACTTGCCAGTCAGGACTGGTCCGGTCCGTAGTCCACCCCTGTACTGTTGTCTGGTCCGGACCAGGTGACACTAGGCCAATTTACACTCCTGGTCTGGTGTTTTCCAGTCCAGTCCACTGTTTTATGTTGAGCCAACTGTCGCAAATTTATCGCGTATATATCCCAACCTACAATCATGTATTAACGGTTTCAAGTGGTTAAAAGTCAAATATTTGATGCCATAAAAACATCACGGTCGAAGATATAGATGTCACAATCCCCATGCTGCACCTGTCAATGATTCATTTGAACATGGCTTAATGGGCTGCTGCATACTATTGATTTCACCGACTTGTGGCTGTGTGCGTTCACGTAACATTCATTTTCACTGTGCGGGATTTCACACCATGCATTGTGAGTGGCTTAGTGGTATTTCACGAAACCGAAGCTAGAGCGAAACGTAACTAGGACATTCACAACAAGTTGCAGGCGGATGTGGGCGATTTGTTGGGTAAAGGGTTAATGCTGTGTTTGTGTATTTATTTGACATCCTTTTTCTAAAAAAATCCCGACTTTGAGTTCTTCCAATCATAAGATATTGTCCCCTTTTAAATAGTTTCATCTTTTATTCAACATGTGAATTACAGCAATTCATCATTTTTTTTCTGTTCATTAAGTTGTATTGACTAAAACAGATGTGAAAATGAATATAATAGTGTATATTTGAATTGTTGCATGGACTATTGCAGTGTGTCCTTGCCACCACTACCACAAGAGACAGACAATGCTACACACAATCATCAAACATTGTATATGAACTCTTTGCAAAGCAGTCAATTTTATTTTTTAATACATAAGTTAACAACTTTGAGAAAACTGGCAATTCGTTAACATATGAGCAGACAACTTTGGACCAGTTGAGGCATGGGTCCCAGACCAGAATGACCTGGACCATACTGGACTGGACTGCCTTAACAGTGGGCCAGACCATCTTGGGTGGTCCAGTCCTGTCCGCATCACTAATCTAACCCATCAAAACAATTTTTTTAGGTTGGAGAAGCATATTAATGTACATTATCATGACCAAATGTATGTACTGTAATTAGTACAGTAGAATCCACTTAATTGATTATCCATTTTGCCAGAGAAAATTATTCAATTAACAGGAGTATACAATTAACAGGGATTTGGTCAGTTTCCTGTGTTCTGGAGGTAAACTGAGCATTTATTCTATTATATCTTGTTTGACAGAGCTCATAGAGCTCTGTCAAACAAGATATAATAGAATAAATGCCTGTATTGGATGTAGTGAGGGCAAAAAGGTTGATAAATAAGGGGAATTTGGTGCGTGTCACAGTAATTTTTTCGACATATTACAAAATTTATATACAATTAACAGGAGTTTACTCTACAACCCATATGCAGTTAACAGATCAAATTTGTACTGAGGGTATGGTAAATGGTTTTGTGTTTGAAATTTTTTTTCAGTTAACAGGGATATGCAATTAAGAGACATCCAATTAAGTAGGCTCCACTGTATCAGATTTGTGGTCATGTTTACAATCGGATCACAACGAGCCGATTCGGGCGAGTTGTGATCCAATTGTAAACACATCAGAGAATCGGATACAAATTACAGGACATGCATTTGGTCATGATAATGCATTTATCTAACAATCCCGTTACAAAGCCCATTTTTAGCTTAACTTGACAAAGTCGTCAAGATAAGCTATTGCCATCACGTGTGCGGAAGTCTGTTAGTCTGTGAGTCTGTTCACATTTTCCTTTAGCACAGGCTACACCCCATAGTTTTTGTCTGATTGTCAACAAATTTCATTTGCAGTTTGAGGTCATGTCTAGATGAGAAAGTCCCTTTTTGGTTGTGATCGGTCAACCGTGATGGCTACCCAAGCCCAAAACCCGAAAACCTTTAGCACAGTCTACAGGTCATATTTAATATGGAGGGATTTCATTGTAACTTGGTAGGATGACTCCGTATGATGAATACATGAGAACTTCCTCATTTGGTCGCAATCTGTCAACCGTGACGAGCCCAAAACCCGAAAACATTTAGCACAGTCTACAGGTCATATTTATTTAGGGATTTCATTGAAACTTGGTAGGTTGCCTCAATATAATGCTTAGATGAGAATGTCCCCTTTTGGTCGTGATCATTCAGCCGTGATGGCTGGCCGAGCCCCAAACCCGAAAACCTTTAGCACAGTCTACAGGTCGTATTTATGTAGGGATTTCATTGTACCTTGGTAGGATGACTCCATATAATGTCTAGATGAGAATGTCCCCTTTGGTTGCGATTGGTCGACTGTCACGCCTACAGGGGCCCAAAGCCCAAAACCCTTTAGCACAGTCTATAGGTTGTATTTATTAAGGGATTTCATTGTAACTTGGTAGGATGACTCCAGATAATGCCTAGATGAGAATTCCCCTTTTGGCTGCGATCATTCAACCATGACATCTGCCTGAGCCCAAAACCCCAAAACCTTTAGCACAGTCTACAGGCTGTATTTATGAAGGGATTTCATTGTAACTTGATAACTTGTTTTGGAATAATTTCACTGTAACTTGGCAACTTTTGTTGACATACATTAACCCTTTACCTAACCTGAAAAGAAGACGACACTTGCAAAAATAATTCTTGAATAACGAATTTTTTTCATTTTTTGTCTCAAGAACATAAGTTATGACCCCTCGTTGGAACGAGCTCGACGAGCTTGTTCCAACGAGGGGTCATAACCTATGTTTTTGAGACAAAAAATGTAAAAAATAATGAAAATTAATTGGTGATTTTTGAGAATAGCGCTGGCCGGTTTTGGCTGTTACGTTGGGTAAAGGGTTAACTGTGATGGCCACATACATTAACTGTGACAGCCACATTAACCCACCCCTCAATTCTTTAGTACAGTCTACACCTCATATTATTTTTATTGAAAACATAGCATACAGGGAACAGAAATTAACATGTTCCCAATTATCACAATTCTTGCCTGAGTTTTTCGGTGCAAATTAAGTTGATTGTTACATAAAATGACAACTCAACCATCCTGACAGGTTGTTGGTTGACCTGCACATCCTTCACAAAATAACAAAAAACAGTTGTGAAAGCATGAGAGAGAGTGTCACACTCTCATCATCAGAGACTGCAGGCCTCCCCAGGGAAAGTTTTGGAAAATGGTGTGTTGGGATGGCCCACTGCAGGTGCCTTCTTTACATGATCTATAACAGTATTATGAGGGGTGGGGGTGGGTGTTTACTGTATTCTCTGTGATAACACAGCGACATCCATTATTGGAAGTAATGGACATCCATGTGTCTTTTGAATAATACTGTGTTCCTAGGATCTACCGATAATTATTATTAAGATAGTTTTGTGCATGTTGAAATCAACAGGCTCTAGACGCTATATACTTTCATATTTCACATTACAGTAGAATCCTCTTAATTGAATATCCATTTTGCCAGTGAAAATTATTCAAGTAACAGGAGTATACAATTAACAGGGATTTGGTCAGTTTCCTGTGTTCTGGAGGTAAACTGAGCATTTTATAATAGAATAAATGCCTGTACTGGATGTAGTGAGGCCAAAAAGGTTGATAAATAAGGGGAATTTGGTGCATGTCACAGTAATTTTTTCGACATATTACAAAAATTTATATACAATTAACAGGAGTTTACTCTACAACCCATATGCAATTAACAGATCAAATTTGTACTGAAGGTATGGTAAATGGTTTTGTGTTTGAAAATTATATTCAATTAACAGGGATATACAATTAAGAGATATCCAATTAAGTGGGCTTCACTGTACTAATTTGATGATAATTATGTTCCAATAAGACTTAGATTGGATGACAGTTCATGTAATGTATGCCTCCAGTAGCATATGGTATTATGTGTTGATTATCCATTTGTTTTGTTTGTTTTTTTTTTTTTGGGGGGGGGGGGGGGGGGGGGGGGTTTAACGCAAACATTTTGTTTTCTTTGATGAGAGTTTATGAGAAATACAAATTAGGAGCCTGTGAGTCGAGCAGGAGGACCTTCTGTCGAACATTTGAGCCTGCAAAATGGGCGGAGATATTTGATATTGACGTCACGATGACATATGACACAGCATTGACTTTTGCACGATTGTCGTCTGCATTGTTTGTCAAAAAACACTGAGGACGAGTAATTCGCAGTTTTTTTTGCAGTCGCAAGTAATTTTATTATAATTTTATGAAATGAACTACTGCCCCTCTCGCATTTGAATGGGTTGAATGACAATTCTTCTTTATCGTTAACCTTTTACCTAACATGAAAAGCAGAAATTCTTGAACAACTATTTTTTCGTGTTTTGTCTCAAAAACATAGGTTATGATCCCTCTTGGAACGAGCTGGATGAGCTCGTTCCAATGAGGGGTCATAACCTATGTTTTTGAGACAAAACATGAAGAAAAAATGAAAATTAATTGCCGATTTTTGTGAACAGCCCTGGCCGGTTTTGGCCGTTATGTTGGGTAAAGGGTTAGGATATTTTAAAACAAAACATAAGGAAAACGTAGTCCACACATGTGAAATATTTTAAATGACATAGCTCATTTCACAATTATTTCATCAACAGTGACTTGAAAACTGCTTCATTTTTCTAGGTGTTTTTTTTTACTGCAGACAATATTCTGAATAAAGTGTTGATTTTATGATTAGAACTAAGATAATGTGACCTTGACCTTTATTTGTTTTATTGTCATCATTTTTCAAAGAAACCTTCTCCTGATTTTTTTCATCAGGTAGTACAGTGGAACCCTGTTAATTGAATAGCCACTTTGCCAATGAAAATTATTCAATTAACAGGAGTATTCAATTAACAGGGATTGTCACTTTCCTGTATTCTAGAGACAAACTTATTTATTCTATTATATCTTGTTTGACAGAGCTCCATGAACTCTGTCAAACAAGATATAATAGATTAAAAACCTGTATTGGATGTACTGAGGCCAAGTAGGTCTATAAACAAAGGAAAACTGGGGAGAGTCGGGGTAATTTCTCGAAAGGTTACATGATTTTTTATTCAATTAACAGGAGTTTACTCTATAACCTATATTCAATTATCAGGTCAAATTTGTACTGGAGGTATGGTAAATGGTTTTGTGTTGGGAAATTATATTCAATCAACAGGCTTATTCAGTTAAGAGATATCCAGTTAAGTGGGCTCCACGGTATACAGAGATTATCGAGCTCTGTCATGCAAGATTGAATTGGCATACTTCTAAAATGCATTGTGGGAAACATTGAGAGGGTTCAATTTTTACATGTTTACCTCAGTATGCCGGTGCTTAATCCTTTACCCAATGAATCGCCCGTATCCGTCCGCGTAATATGCAAATTCAACAGCTGAAAAAATATTATTTTTCCAAAATTTTCAACAAACCATATCATGTGACCCCTCTTTGGAACGCGCTCATCGAGCACGTTCCAAAGAGGGGTCACATGATATGGTTTTGTTGAAATTTTTTGAAAAAATTCAAAAAATGATATTTAAAATAATAAATTTTGAAATCGTCTGCGTTGGGTAAAGGGTTAAGATATAACATGGAGAAGGGAATTATTGAACAAAATACTCCAAAATAAATCAGAGAGAATAATGTTAATCTACTTCAGACAATGATATTTTCAAAACTTTCTTTTCAGATGTTTTCAGAAGTATTTGGAATTGGTCCATCAACAGCTAAAAAATGGATAGAGAAGGGTTTTGAGTCGATAGATGATGCTCAGAAGAGTGATGAAATACGAGCAGACTGGAGAGTTCAATGGGGTCAGTGTCACCTTTTAACCCTTTCCTCTCGGAAGTTGAAAATAACAAAAATTTCAATCTGCAAATTTTTCCCTTTTGCACCTTGGAATTTAACCAATTCAGTGTTGTTTGACAGAGCTCATTGAGCTGAATTGTGGGAAAAGTTTGCAGCTTGAAGTTTTAGTGTTTTGACATCAGAATGTCGAGAGTTCAACAGTTTATTGTTTTGATATATGAATTCAGTATATCTAGGCCTATAAAAAATAGTTCTTGTTTCTCAGGCAATTTTATGATATGGGAGGGAGGACTTCTTATGATATGGGAGGGAGGACTTTTTATGATATGGGAGGGAGGACTTTTTATAATATGAGAGGGAGGACTTTTTATGATATGGGAGGAAGGACTTTTTATGATATGAGAGGAAGGACTTTTTATGATATGGGAGGGAGGACTTTTTATGATATGGGAGGGAGGACTTTTTATGATATGGGAGGAAGGACTTTTTATGATATGGGAGGCAGGACTTTTTATGATATGGGAGGGAGGACTTTTTATGATATGGGAGGGAGGACTTTTTATGATATGGGAGGGAGGACTTTTTATGATATGAGAGGGAGGACTTTTTATGATATGGGAGGAAGGACTTTTTATGGTATGAGAGGAAGGACTTTTTATGATATGAGAGGGAGGACTTTTTATGATATAGGAGGGAGGACTTTTTATGATATGGGAGGGAGGACTTTTTATGATATGGGAGGAAGGACTTTTTATGATATGAGAGGAAGGACTTTTTATGATATGAGAGGGAGGAATTTTTATGATATAGGAGGGAGGACTTTTTATGATATGGGAGGGAGGACTTTTTTGATATGGGAGGGAGGACTTTTTATGATATGGGAGGGAGGACTTTTTATGATATGGGAGGGAGGACTTTTTATGATATGGGAGGGAGGACTTTTTTCTGTTTATTCATAAAGCAGTTCTAAAAATAGTTGTCATCAAAAATTTAACTACTTTCCCTATTACATGGCAAAGCAATGTTTTAAGCAGTGAAACTTTCCCATGATGTAGTTGAATATTTAACCACTATATCTTGTTTAACAGAGCCCTGTGAGCCCTGTCAAGCAAGGTATAGTTGGTTAATTATGTGTCCTGTAAGTGCAAAATGGTGCCATAGAAGAGATTTCCACATGAAAAAGGATAATGAGGCAGATATTTTTATACTGTACCAATGACCCAGACATAGCTGCTGGTGCTAACTCTTAAAATATAGGGCCAAACACAAATTTTGCCCCCCAATCCCCAAAATTTGCATCTAAAACTAAAGAAAACATGTCCTGAAAGGCCCTCCACACTTCGCCCCTACTGCGCATGCGCAGTGTCAAGGACGTTCCGAAATTGGCGCCATTTATCATTCTAAGTTTGGCCCTTCATCAGTTAACATCTGACTGATCTTTGTGCTTTTAAATCTCAGTTTAAATGATGCCAGACACATAAATATTAGTGAAATGGTGATTCTAAGGAGGATAGAAAAGGAGGAGAGGAAAAGAATGTGTGACAGAATATTATCAGGGCTGTAACTTAAAATTTTTTAATGAAATTATGTTAAGTTACCTATTTTCAAGGCAGCAGCCATTTTGTTGTCATTCTGATTATTTAGTTACACTGTTTTTTCAATGGTTTTCCTCTCTCCCTGTCCTTTAAGTTCCCCCTTGCTATTCTCCCATGCTTTTGGCATAGTTTCTGTAATTATTATTACTAAAATTTCTTGGGAGTTTTAGCTGAATAACAGAATGAATTCTGTTCTTTCCCCATGTTTACGTCTTCACCTACGGGTGGTTAGGCATTGTGTTCTGCATCTACCATCTGATGTTCTGCAGTTTCTTCCCTGGAAGTCTCTGTTTTGCATCAGATAGTGTATTTTTGGTAACTGATTTCGGGCCTGGGTGCCTGGAGTCTTATTTTAGTGTTTTTACACTCATTGTTTACATTTACTACAGCCCTCTGTGTGAGGGGGGGATTTCTAAATAATAATATCTTTATGTTATTTTAATCATAACTAGATACATTATTATTGTTCGTAAGTGTTGAAGAAATTGTTTAAAATATTTTTAAAATTTTTGTCCACACTTAGGCTTGGGATCCATTGGGGCTCAACGTTACTTTTCAGAAACTTGGGCTGTTCTGAAAAAATATTTTTTCAAAATATTTTGATTTCAGTTATTTTTTCTATATTAATGGATCATATTATTATTTTGTATTTTGATTGCCAGGGGTTAGTGCGAGTACCAGGACTTGTTTTCTTTTCACATTGAAAGGATATTGATCAATTGTTTTAAGAGGAAGTCTTCCTCTGACCTTATTATCATTCTATATGTGGTCAGTGTACTCGCATTAACTCCTGTTCTGTATCGTATGATTTCGATGACAATATAGGAAGCGTATGTCACGGTTTGTTGTTGGGGATTTGGACACTCCGGTCCTTTCCCCGCAGGGTCACTCTACTTTATCAATTTCTATTTCAGACGATCAAGATCAGGGTGATGTATCTGTGATGTCTTCCAACAGTGTGCCTCCGTCGTCACAATTAATGAAGGGCTAGCGGAAAAGTGCTCATGTAATACGCCAATTGCCTAAGAGGACCCTAGTAGGTTCGACGGCCTTTGACGTCCGCTAGCTCGCCCGGTGTAGCGTCCATTCACCGAATGGTTCGGCAGCCGGGTTCGTCCGTTGTGGTCTAGAAGGAATTTTGGGGTGATGCGAGCACTATAAAATTAACTTAATGCACACCCAGTGACGGCGGATTGGAGGGAGAACGCAGGAAGCCTTTTAGTCCGGTTCATAGCTCGTTCCGGTCCATCCGGACGGCAAGCGAGAGAGGCCCCTCTCTCGTTCAACAACATCTGGCCCCAGATGTTGTGGTACAAATGTGTCGCTAGCGGAGCATACGTCCGTCGCTCGGGACGCTCCGTTGTATAGGCAGTCCGCTGAGACTGCTAAGGCTTCCTCTTCTCGTCAGCGCACACGACCGCACCTTGGCTGCGTGACCACCGATATATTACCAGCTTCGCCGATCAAGGATTCTTCAGCGACCAGGTCACACCATCCGGCAGCCAGGGATTCGAGACCGATGGACTCCGGACGTTCGCATAGGAAAAGTATGCGGGAGCCATCTGATGCGGAGCTGCCCTCGGCGAAGCAGTGATAGACTGCGCCTCCGCAGGTCTCGACGCCGGACATTCTTGTGCACATAGCACAGCTTATCGCAGCATCCCAGCAGCCGACAGAAACGGTGTCGGATCGAGAATTATCCGACAGCGCTGGGTTGGTAGCCGGGGACTCGAGGCCTGCAGACTCCGGACGTTCGCATAGGAAGTGTGCGGGAGTCAACGTACACGGAGCTTCCAGCAGCAATGCATCGTAAGTCCGCTACTGCACAGGCCTCGGGAACGGACGTGCTTTCCTTAATAGCACAGTTTATCGCAGCATCCCAGCATCAACTGAATCTGTCGCATATATTTTATCCGACGATGCTGGGTCGGGACGCTCCGCGGAAGCGGGTACGGACGTCCGAAAGTTTCATCCGGTCCGACGGGATACCGAAAGGGATTCGGAGGATTTCAAGCTTTCCCTTTCGGAACAACATATGCTGCGATGCCGGATAAGAAACTGATAGCGTCGGTGGACTTAGAAATTTTTGGTTCGGTTCAGGGACATCGTCCCTCAGTTCCGACATAGTCCAATAATGTCACACAAACTTTCGAATTATTGAACGACGCTATATATATTATTATTTTATGCTTGCTATCCAAGCATTTCTGATTTCTTGTTCGAAGAGTTATGGAGATGTCTTTCAAAAGTGTGCCTCTGTCGTCATAGTTAATGAAGAGTTAGCGGCAATAAGTGCTCATGGAATATGTCTATCGCTTACGGAGTGACATTCGCTAGCTCACCCGGTGTAGCGTACATTCATCGAATGGTTCGGCTGCCGGGTTCGTCCGTTGCGGTCTAGGAAGGAGATTTGGGTGATGCGAGCACTTTAATTACTTTAGTACTCACCCAGTGACGGCAGATTGAGGACAGATCGGAGGAAGCCAACAACATAGGGGACCGCATGTTGTGGTTCAGATATTTTACATTCGGAGCATATGTCCGTTGCTCGGGATGCTCCGTTATATTGACAGTCCGAGAGACTGTCTTTAATGCTTCCTCATCCTCTCAGCAGGGCACACGACCGCACATTGGCTACGTGACCTCGAGTATCCGATCAGTTTCGGCATTCAGTGATTCCACGGCGAATAGGTCGCGCCATCCGGTAGCCAAGGGACACGAGGCCTATACACTCCGTTCGCTCGCATATTGGAAGTATGCACGGGGTAACGATCTCGGAGCTTCCTGCGGCAATGCATCGTAAGACCGCTTCTCCTCAGGCCTCAGTGACGGACGTGCTATCCGAGTTAGCACAGTTGTTTCGCAGCATCCCAGCAATTGACAGTTTCTCGGTCGAATCAGGAATTATCCGACGGCGCTGGGTCGGTGCGGTCCGCGGTTGCATCAGCTACGGACGACCGAACGCTTTATATGGTCCGACAGGATGGCGAAAGGGATTCGAAAGATTTCGAGTTTTCCCTTTAGTAGTATCGGAAGATGCCTTTCATATCTTCTGGCATTTCTTCCAGTGATTATTTTTCGGACTTCATTGCTGCGATCTTGGATAAGAGACTTATAGCGTCATTGGACTCGGATTTTTCGATCGGTACAGGGACATTGTCCCTGACTTACCGACGCAGTCCAATATTGTCATTACAACATGTGTTTTATTTTTCGACGCTATATATTTATATATATATACAAGCCTGCTACTAAGCATGATAGTTTAGTTTCTTGTCCGCGTGGCTCATTTCTGCCATTTTATCATTTTTACAAATAGTTTATTTTGGCAGAGCAGGGCATACCGAGAGTTCATATGCGTCTAGACGGTGTGATTAAAGACTGCATATATTCTTTTTCGCCGTTTATGTCTTTTCCAATTTCAATGTTGGGAACGACATTATGTATAGTAGACTTAACTTAGACGCTTTATTATACGTAATCCGCCTTACTAAGGCGTTATCATTACGTCTTCAAGAAAAGATTTACGGGATATTATTCTCAATGTTATTTCTTTTGAGGGCAGTAGTTTGTTCACGTATAACTCCGCCCTTCAGTGGCTGATTGGAGTTGGTTAGACGTGACGCAGCCCTAGCTACATCCACGCGTGGATAGTAAGGTTAAGAACTCTCTCAGAGTCGCTTCGTTCTCGGAGGAGCTTCTCTTCGACGGCAACTTTCCGGCAATCCATGAATTGCTCGATTTATACATTCTCTTGTCTATCTAGTGTTACAAGAGATTCAGACTGGGGCAAACATTCGGTGGTTGACTCAGAGAGTGCCGCCGCAGTTGCCGGACCCGAGTGTGGCTGTTATGACGGTTGCCAGTCAAACAGATTGGGATATATACTGATCCCTACGGATTCGAAGTGCCAGGGTCTTTGGGTTCCGCAGTCTTTTAGCTATCAGTTTAACTTCCGCGGAATAATGTTTTTTAGGCTTGCTTTATGTCATTGCATGAACATTATTCAGAAACGCATGCCCAAATTCCTGTCCTTTATTTCGACAGTAGTGGCGTATCTCCGGAACCAGGAAGGCACTCTTTCGTTTCCGTTATTCAATTTAATGGAAAGAATCCGTCTGTTGGTTATAGTACACCAAGTTCAGTTTTGGTCCGTCATATTCTGGGTCGTCTGATTGTTTTATCGGACTCCCGTTCTCTTACGGGTCGCTTGTTGCTGTCAGAATGAACTCTCAACAAACAAGTATTCAATCAGATTTGCTATCTATGGGAGCGCCCAATGATGTTTTATTTATGACACAGCTTGCTAATCAATTGCAGACGTATGTGTTGGCTTGTCCAGATCTCTGAGCTAATACTGTTAACGCTCTATTGATCTATAGGACGGAATGATAGGATACCCGTATCCTCCGGCGCTGTTGTTTTAGCAGGTATTGCTAAGATAAACAACCACACTACATTTCTGTTGATAGCATCTCTATCTTCACAGAGATCATGAGTAATTTACTCTCTTGTCTACTGTGGATCTTAACGTGAAATCTTCCTCTATGTGAGGATCTTTTTTCACTGGGTAAATCGTGTCATCTTTATCACAACCAGCAAGGTCGCAACCTTCATGTATTCCGTTGTGTGGTCCGTATTGCATTGTAAGCACTGTACTGGACGAGGTTTGGACGCGATTTCTTACTATAGGAGATCCTCTTCTTTGCTATTCTATGCGACTAAAGTGGAGGCTCTTCCGTCGTGGTGTAGGGATCATTATGTTCATATTGTTGATCCCTCCATACTACTCATTGCTATTTTTTAGTATACTTGTTTCACAAGATCTACTGCAGCCTGTTATTATTTAGGTTATAGGTTTATGTTACCTCATACCTATGCACTCTACGATAGTTTACAATTGAGTCTTTTGTCTCTTTATCTAAGTCAGTTAGTAACTTTTTGATAAATAGACTTAGAATCTTTAGATTAAATTCCTATACGGATTTTAACTTCGGTTCTTATTTTGCTAAGTAATCATTTGAGCCTCTGGAAACAGTAGTTTTCAAATTCTGACCTTTTAGACAGTAATTCTGTTGGTTTCTCTTTTACTGTAGAGTCAGTGAGTTTCATGCACTATCGATGGATGATTTTCACTTTCATAGTTTCGGAATCAATACTTCCGTTACTATTTAGGTTGGATTGTTGCATAAGAGTTAGGCTCCTATTATCCGGAACCTATTATTTTAAGGTCCTTCCGTCTTCGTATGGGCATAGGCCTTTACTCTTTCCGGGTACAGTTTATGTATTTATAAACAGATATCTGTTTATTACAAGGGCGTAAGCTTCTTCTGTCTTTGATGTCTAGTAGAAGGACGTTACGCTCCATTTTATTGTTAATGGATTCTATTAACTAGCGTACTGCTTATGGTATATCATTGACTTAGCAGTTGTGCTTAAGATTTCGGCTCATGAAGTAAGAGTTCTTCTACTTCTTGGGCTTACATTAATAGTGTTGCTATTATAGATTTTTGAAGGCTGCTCATTGCACTCAGCCATCCACATTCATGAATTTTATCTCAGAAATATCGAGTCCATTTCTGGAGGCCTCTATTGTTAGGTCTATTATCTACTGCTCAGAATGTCATTCACTTAACAGTTGCTACTATAGCTAGGTAGGCTGTCTGTTTCGGCAGTGTCTCCGTTCGGCTGCCCTCTTCGCTCTGGGCTATTTGACCCAGGGCAAGAAAAAGGGGGGGGGGGGGGGGAGGGTGTTCCCTTGGGTCACCTGTTTTTACTATGAAAACAAGGGGATACCTCCTCCGGAGTTAGTAATTCTGAGCTGTTATTGGGATGGTTGTTTAGTGAGAAGTTTAAGTTTATAAAATTCATTCAAGTCTTAGTTTTTAAAGTATAGCTTTTGAATATTGCATATGTCAACGGACATGATTATGCAATTCTCAGACACTTTTAGGAGTATAAGAGTCTCTATTCTCTAGACTTACTTTATTATTGGCTTACTTTAAAAATTATTAGTATAAGGATTATTGGATATTAATAGAGTACATGGATGTATGAAGCTCAATTTTTGGAAGGTGTTGTATCTTTCTAATTTATCATAAATAAGAAAGATACATGTAAGGCCTATTACTTCTTTTCCCTACAGGGGATGACTCTATTTTATTTTATTGAGCGTATTCCATTTTGCTCTATGTCCTTGGCCCTCCAGCCTTTTTACTATTCAGCTATGTCTGGGTCATTGGTACAGTATAAAAATGTTAAAAAATTTATAGTAATTTATATATTTTTTATACTTACCAATGACCCAGACGGGGATGGCCCTCCCAGGAGTTGGGAACTCTTGCCTCCCCGCTGAGTACATAGCGCTTACCAGGCACTGGTTATTAGAATGATAAATGGCGCCAATTTCGGAACGTCCTTGACACTGCGCATGCGCAGTAGGGGCGAAGTGTGGAGGGCCTTTCAGGACATGTTTTCTTTAGTTTTAGATGCAAATTTTGGGGATTGGGGGGCAAAATTTGTGTTTGGCCCTATATTTTAAGAGTTAGCACCAGCAGCTATGTCTGGGTCATTGGTAAGTATAAAAAATATATAAATTACTATAAATTTTTTAACTTTCTATGACAAGGGAGGTGCGTGAGAAACAAAAAATTTAAAAAAATTTTTTAATAGCCTTCTTTCTGTAGCATCTTAAATTTTGTTTGTTAAATGATCTGAATAAAAGTTAACTGTTGCCATCATATGATGTCCATCATCTGTTACTTTGTATAATGGTCTTCTTCTTTGAAACTTAACTTGGTATATACAGTGGAGTCCACTTAATTGGATATCTCTTAATTGTATATCCCTGTTAATTAAATATAATTTTCAAACACAAAACCATTTACCATACATTCAGTACAAATTTGATCTGTTAATTGCATATGGGTTGTAGAGTAAACTCCTGTAAATTGTATATAAATTTTGTAACATGTCGAAAAAAATTACTGTGACACGCACCAAATTTCCCTTATTTGTCAACCTTTTTGGCCTCACTACATCCAATACAGGCATTTATTCTATCATATCTTGTTTGACAGAGCTCTATGAGCTCTGTCAAACAAGATATAATAGAATAAATGCTCAGTTTACCTCCAGAACACAGGAAACTGACCAAATCCCTGTTAATTGTATACTCCTGTTAATTGAATAATTTTCACTGGCAAAATGGATATTTAATTAAGAGGATTCTACTCTATTATCTTTGAAGGATAGTAATTAGTTCCCCACTGTTTCACCGTGAAGGGGACTATCACTCCATCTGTCCATCTGTTCATCCATCCATCCATCCTTCTGTCCTGTTACTACCTGTATCTCAGAGATGCTTTGATGCTTTTGTTTCAAATTTTCAGATTCAATGGGGCTTTAGGAAAAAATGATGTACAACAATTTTTTTCCGAAAGAAATTCAAGATGTCCGACTGGTGGCCATTTTTGTTTTTGAGTCAACTTGTTGAAATTAAGTCCCTGGGTTTACTTGTTGAAATTAAGTCCCTGGGTTTATATCTGGGCTCCTTATGGAAAGGACAAATTTTAACTCACTGCAGTATGTGGAAAAATCTTTTTCAAATCCACCAGTCAGACAGAATCTTCTCATCAAGACGTTGCAACAAGATGACTGTGGAACATGAAAAACTCCCACCCCTGCGGTCCATCACATATTGTCTAGAAAGACAAATTACAGGTTAAGTTCACATTTGAATGTATTCACATTCACTGTTCTCGAGAGTTATTCCCAGTGTTGAGATGATTAACTGGTATTCTACCAGCCAATAACTGATACCAGGCCATTGGTTCACCTATCTGAAGTCAGGGTCAAGATCATATTTTTCCACTATGCCAATGGCCCAGACTAGCTGGAGCAAGCCAATTTATTACCAGGGCCAAACACAAATTTTGAATCACCCAAACCCCCCCCCCCCCCCCAAAAAATTTGCCAAAAAACATAAAAACGAAAAGACCAGTATGGTCCTCCATACTTTTTGCGTAATGCGCAACTTGTTGTCAAGGACAACAATAGGCTACTGCCATCTTGTCATTCTTTATTGTTGTGCCTGTTAAATGTTATTAAGAACTGTAATATAACTCAGCGGGGAGGAAGGAGTGTTTACTCCAGGGAGGGCCATCCCCATCTGGGCCATTGGTAAGTATTAAAAATATTAAAATTGGTATAAATTTTTCATATTTTTCCACTATACCAATGGCCCAGACTAGCTGAGAAGAGTAAACAGGCAGGCGGGCCGAGTACTTAATATTCATTGCTCCTGTTTCAGAAAAAAAAATGAAAATATAGGTATAACTCTATTTAAGGCCTAGCATAACCCATTATGCTAATTTGATAAAGGAAGCCAAAATATAAAGAAGTCCAGAGAAATGAGACTCTTTATAAATCATTAAAAATGTCCGAGTATTGGATAGAAAAGCTTGTCTTGACACATGACATAGGCAATAACACTTTACATCGAGCTACACATTAAAAGCATATATACATTTAAAATTGCTTCATATCAAGCTACACATTAAAACTACCATAGCACTGACCCCAGGATACTATCACTGAAGGAGGTATGTCCATGTTTTCCACTTAAAGCCAGATGACTATTTGGAAATACCATCCCCCCCCCCCCTTCCCCTTGTTTTGAAAGTAACTACATGTACACTTCAAAATGAAGAGGGGAGCAGACTGGAGACAGTGCTAGAGCAGATCAAACAGAAGGTTGAATGAAAATCCTAATTAGAATGGACGACCTTCTGAGCTACCGATAACAGTCCTAAAGATCTGAGATCATCCGAAATTTATTCTAAATCTCGAAGATAAAATTTGGTAGAAGTCATCTGTTGTGTCCAATAAGCTGCTTGCATCAAATCCTTCAAAGAAGTACTACTAGCATAAACCCAAGAAGAAGCTAAAGCCCTAACTTTGTGAACTGAATCTTATAAGCTATTCTCTGATTCACAGACAAAGCATTATAAGCTGACCGAATAGCTAACTGAATCCATCTAGATATTGAATGAACAGAAATATCATTTGTTTAGAAGAGAAAGAAATAACCTCTTCCTACCTCTTCTAATAAAACTAGAACGCTCCTTATAAATCCTACGTGCTCTTACTGGACACAACAAAGGTCTCTGACCATCTGAAGACAGTAATGCTTTAATAAGAATAAGACTAGGCCGTTTGTCCGGAACCTGATTCTTCGCTAAGAATCCCACTTTTGTAGTGAGAGTAATAGAATTACCAACACTACGATAATGAGAGTCTTCAACAGACAAAGCATGAAGCTCACTAACTCTTCTAGCTGATGCTAACGCTAAAAGAAAAAACGTTTTATAAGTAAGAAATTTAAACTCAACGGTATTTAATGGTTCAAAAGGTGCTTCCTGAAGTTTCAGAAGAACCCAAGCTAAATTCCACTTAGGGACTAGTCTCAAGGTACGAGGTCTATTCACAGAGAAGTTCCTCATTAATTTATTTAAAGATAAATCTGACCCAATGTTTAATTTTCCTTGGTGTGCATAGGTGTCAGAAAGCATAGACCTATAGCCCTTAATAGTGACTGGCTGTAGCTTAACTTCATCAAAAAGACAAATAAAAAAGTTAGCTACCGGTAATTGAGGAATAGTTGGGTTAAAAAAATCAATCAATTGTGATTCACACCAACGAACAAAAACCTTCCACTTCGCTTCATAATTTAACGAAGAGGAGGTCCTCCTACAGTTAGAAATTGCGTCCATTGCTAGTCTGGAAAACTCTTTTCCATGCAGGAAGGACCGCACAACGGAAAAACGTGAAGGTTGAGGCCTTCTGGATTGTGATGAAGCCGACGGAATTTCCACTGTGTCAGAAGATCCCGGAGAGGTGGTAACTTCCGTGGAACGTCCCAAAGAAGTTACCGGAGAAGATTTATCCACGGTCTGTGAGCCAACAGACCTGCAACCAGTAGAATCTTGTAAGAAGACTGTTTTATCTTTAGCAAGATCTGTTGAATGAGGGGAGTTGGAGGGTAAGCATACCCTATTATCCCGTTCCATGAAATTGACAGAGCGTCGACTGCATAAGTCTGAGGGTCTGGGCATGGAGACACAAAAGTCTGTAACTGATTGTTCAGACTCATGGCAAAAAGATCGATCATTGGACGTTCCCACTGGAAGAAAATCTGATTGAAGACAGATTTTTTTAACATCTATTCTGAAGGTAGCAGGCGATCCTTTCTCAATAGAGAGTCTGCTATTACATTGAGACGACCTGGAATATGA
This sequence comes from Pictodentalium vernedei, assembly GCA_031216915.1. Classification (NCBI taxonomy): domain Eukaryota; kingdom Metazoa; phylum Mollusca; class Scaphopoda; order Dentaliida; family Dentaliidae; genus Pictodentalium; species Pictodentalium vernedei. The sequence goes on from CM062295.1 coordinate 785,304,163, forward strand.
CAAATCGATATCAGAATCTGATTCTCTTGAGAGAAAAGAAGAATCTTTTCGGTGAGATTCAACAGCTGGACGGAATGAGTACCTCCCTGATTCCAAATATAGGCTACTACTGTTGAATTGTCCGACAGAATTTGAACATGTGAGTTTATTACTCGACTGAGCCAATGATTTAGAGCTAACCAAATTGCCCTCATTTCTTTGTAGTTTATATGGGACACAAGAAACTGACTCTCCCATAAACTGTGACACACTTGATCGCCCGGAATCAGAGAAGCACTCCAACCCTCTTGACTGGCATCTGTCATGATTATGAATGACGGCTCCTGAATCTGAAGTGGTATTCCCTGGGATGACCACTGGATATCCGCCCAAATTTGAAGATGATGTTTTACTGACTGTGTTAAAACAATCGGACAGTCCAGCAACTGACGTTTTACGCTCCAATTTAGAATTAGATAAATTTGAAGTGGACGAGTGCGCAAACGACCTAGCGGAATTAACTCTGCGGCGGCACCGCAAAGTCCTAACAGCCGCATAAACTCTCTTGCAGTAATGACTTGTGCGTTTATGCAGTATTTTGCGTAAAGAGAAACTAATTTTGCTCTTGCTACCGGCAAACTGACCCTATTGTTGAGAGTATCGAAACTCATTCCCAGATAAACAAATGACCTCGTCGGCATTAAATCCGACTTGTCGACATTGATTATAAAACCTACGCATCGTAGCAGCGATAGCAGACTCTGAACGTCGCTTTGAAGAGCATGAAAATTTTTGTACCTTTGAAGAATGTCGTCCAGATATGCCGACGTCATCGAAGCCGAGTGTGCTCTGAAATGGCGCATCACCGCATTCATCACCCGAGTGAACGCCCACGGAGCAAGGTTCAGGCCAAAACACATTGCTCTGAACTGGTATACCTTTCCTTGAACCGCGAAACGGAGGTATGCATCAAGATGTGAAAATATGCGTCCTTCAAATCTATACTTGCGGCTTAATCATTTATTCGGATGCTGCCATTCACCGATCGAATTGTCTCCATATAAAATCTTGGAGCAATTATTAGCTTGTTTATCCAACTGAGATCGATGACCGGCCTGTACGAGCCGCCTGGCTTCGGCACAAGAAAAAGATGACTGTAGAATCCCTTTGAATTGGGATTCTCTACGACCTCTACTTCCTCCTTTTGTAGGAGAGAGTCTACTGCTGAAATCAAAGCCTCTCTCTTTGTTATATTTTGTGGAAGGTTAATGGAGGTATTCTCTGGAACGAAAGACGTAGACCATTTTTCACAACGTCTCGAACCCAAAGATCCTGAGTTATTTTGAAAGCCTTCTGCCAACTGGAGAACAGTAGAGGTCAAAATCTTCATTTGTAGGACTTATGAGGCTTATACGAGGAGAAACCTCGTGAAGCTCTCGCTCCCCTCTGTGACGTCGGTGTGGGGTTACGCATTTCGTTATTATCCGACTGCGTCATCCCCTTTTTGAAAGAGCTCCCCTGTTTCGAGCCACCACACCCGCAATTAGCTTTAGAAGCAGCACAGACTGAGCCTCTCTTGGAGAAAAATTTATCTCTCCGAGGAGTACCACTTGTGGAAGGCTGAGGTTGCGAAGCTGAGTGCAACAAAAGCTGACTTGTAGCTTTCTTAGAAGCATCTTCAACTACAGCTTTTAGCTTATCGTTGAATAATGAAGAGCCCGAAACAGGAGCAGCCCTTAGAGAGCTCTTAACACTGTCGTCAATAAATGACGTAGATTTAAGGGCAGCATCGCACCTGACCAACTCTAAATTCGCTACTGAAAGAGCAGAGTGGGATGCTGTATACATGATAGTGCGAGAGAGCACTCTCAAAGGAGATAACAACTCCTGTAAGCTCTCAGATTCCAAATTGCCGGCCAATGCCCTGCAAATATGATCTGCATATGGCGTAGCGTCCAAAATACTTCTGCTAGATTCAATGCAAGTATCTATAACATAAGAACTGATGGTACACGATGACGGAAGAGACATACCTAAGTCCCTAGCTCCGTCATCCATTCGCAGAGGAGCTCTTGGAATCTTATTCTCACCTACTGTATTTAAGAAGGTATTGCCTCTAAACGGTAGGTCAAGCTTCCTTTCCGAAAGGAAAGAACTTTTTCTAGCCTGAGCCAGGTCAGCAATAGCTTCGTCACAACAATCAAACGCATCTAACGCTTGGACTGATTGAGACGGATACAGAAGGATACTTTCCTTCGACTTAATGACCTCCCTGTCTAAAGAAGACAGGCGCTTGGCTCTAGAAGGCGCAGAACTCTGACCAGAAGGAATTAATTCAGGTGAAAAATCCTGCAGGAACCTCATAGTGTCCATATGCTGCTCAGCCAAAGATGTAGTGTCAGTCTCGTCTTCATCAAACTCCCTAACACTACCAGCTAGAGGTTCCTGGTCTGGTCTATTATTGGCATACTGATTATTTGAGGAAACCCTTCTTTCTGCCGATCCAGCACTGTCCAAATCATCCGAAGCGGAGATCGATGACGGCCGCATATTATGCTGCTGGGAGTCTGCAATTAGCTGGGCAATTTGCTCCAGCAATTCTGTATTCGAGGCTATGTTCACCCCAGTTTTACGCCTTTTTGGCTCCGGAGGGTGATCTGACACAGCGCCCTGTGTCCATCTTTTTGAACAAGACGTTTGCCTCGAAATGCTAGCCTTAGAGAGAGCCGGATCCTGGATCTGACTCTCTACCTCTGGATCTTGCCTGCTATGCAATGCGGTCTACTGTGCTGAGTCCTGGAAATGGACGAAGAAGAAGCTCTTATATCAAAATTACTGCCAGCCGCACTGGCAGAGAAAGGTACATCAGAAACAACTGGCTCTGAAGCATTTTCTACCGGACTACCAGGGGAATTGGCAATAAAAGTTGAATCTTTCTGTTTTGTCCCCAAAACAGAAGAATGCTTCGCTACTGATGCACCTTTCAACTTGACTGGCTTCTTCCCCTTATGTGCCGTCGTCTGAACAGAGGACTGTCTTCCATCCTCCGTATCCTGGACCGGTACGGATTTTCCCGGTACTGAATCACTGATTAAAGGCTCTGTTACACCGGTCGAGCTAGTTGGCCGAGGTACCGAGTATTCTGCGATACCTTGTAAGTCAACATGCTCTGTATCTGAAGACGATGGCAGTACAGAACTTGATGTTATACCATGACCAATACCATGTTCTTGTTCCTCTGAAATGGAAACTAAAGTTTGATTAGTTACCTTAGGCGAAAGCACCGAAATCGGTGCTTCGCCAACACATACATAAGTTGAGAGGGAATTCCATCGCTTGGAATCCCAAGAACAGCAAGTTGCACAGGTAACATCTTTCGAGCAACGGGTCAAAGCTAAACATGATGAATGAGAATCAAGAGAGGACTTCTTCCTCTTACATTTCGAACATGAGGACTTCATAATACACACATGCCTAAGGCAAAAATTTAAACTGAGTAGGAGCCGGTAACCAAGTCCAAAACAGGCACAACAAAGGCCCAGGTCAGACAACCGGTATCCCAAGAATACCCTTAACAATAGAGAAACTTCCCCAGAAGATTCCCCACAGAGAAGGGTAATGGCAAACAGACACGTCCGACTAAGTCAAAAATAACCGGTACGCGACAAAAGGGGGTACGAATAATCCACATTCCGTAAATTATCTAAGATTTTTTAGAAGAATTTTAATTAATAACAAATTTGCAAACAGCAATTAGTTTTTAAAAATCTAATGAGAGGATTCAAGGAGGAAAAGATGAACATTGAACACACACATATGATAAACAAAGAATGAAGGCTTTCAAAATTCACAAGCAACTGGAACAAAATAACTCAGGATCTTTGGGTTCGACACGTTGTGAAAAATGGTCTACGTCTTTCGTTCAGGAGAAAACCTCCATTAACGCGGATTCCGCGTTTTTTGAACCTTCCACAAAATATAACAAAGAGAGAGGCTTTGATTTCAGCAGTAGACTCTCTCCTACAAAAGGAGGCAGTAGAGGTCGAAGAGAATCCCAATTCAAAGGGATTCTACAGTCATCTTTTTCTTGTGCCGAAGCCAGACGGCTCGTACAGGCCGGTCATCGATCTCAGTTGGATAAACAAGCTAATAATTGCTCCAAGATTTTATATGGAGACAATTCGATCGGTGAGAGGCAGCGTCCGAGTAAACGATTACGGAAATACCTCTGTTTCGCGGTTCAAGGAAAGGTATACCAGTTCAGAGCAATGTGTTTTGGCCTGAACCTTGCTCCGTGGGCATTCACTCAGGTGATGAATGTGGTGATGAGCCATTTCAGAGCACACTCGGCTTCGATGACGTCGGCATATCTGGACGACATTCTTCAAAGGTACGAAAATTTTCATGCTCATCAAAGTGACGATCAGAGTCTGCTACCGCTGCTATGATGCCTAGGTTTTATAATCAATGTCGACAAGTTAGATGTAATGCCGACGAGGTCGTTTGTTCATCTGGGAATGAGTTTCGATACTCTCAACAATCAGGTCAGTTTGCCGGTAGCAAGAGCAAAATTAGTTTCTCTTTACGCAAAATACTGCATAAACGCACAAGTCATTACTGCAAGAGAGTTTATGCGGCTGTTAGGACTTTGCGACGCCGCCGCGGAGTTAATTCCGCTAGGTCGTTTGCGCACTCATCCAATTCAAATTTATCTAATTCAAAATTGGAGCATAAAACTTCAGTTGTTGGACTGTCCAATTGTTTTAACACAGTCAGTAAAACATCATCTTCAAATTTGGGTGGATATCCAGTGGTTATCCCAGGGAATACTACTTCAGATTCAGGAGCCGTCATTCATAATCATGACAGATGCCAGTCAAGAGGGTTGGAGTGCTTCTCTGATTCCGGGCAATCAAGTGTGTCACGGTTTATGGGAGAGTCAGTTTCTTGTGTCCCATATAAACTACAAAGAAATGAGGGCAATTTGGTTAGCTCTAAATCATTGGCTCAGTCGAGTAATAAACTCACGTTCAAATTCTGTCGGACAATTCAACAGTAGTAGCCTATATTTGGAATCAGGGAGGTACACATTCCGTCCAGCTGTTGAATCTCACCAAAAAGATTCTTCTTTTCTCTCAAGAGAATCAGATTCTGATATCGATTCGTCATATTCCAGGTCGTCTCAATGTAATAGCAGACTCTCTATCAAGAAAGGATCACCTGCTACCTTCAGAATGGATGTTAAAAAAATCTGTCTTCAATCAGATTTGCTTCCAGTGGGAACGTCCAATGATCGATCTTTTTGCCATGAGTCTGAACAATCAGTTACAGACTTTTGTGTCTCCATGCCCAGACCCTCAGGCTTATGCAGTAGACGCTCTGTCAATTTCATGGAACGGGATAATAGGGTATGCTTACCCTCCAGCTCCCCTCATTCGACAGATCTTGCTAAAGATAAAACAGTCTTCTTACAAGATTCTACTGGTTGCAGGTCTGTCGCCTCACAGACCATGGATAAATCTTCTCCGGGAACTTCTTTGGGACGTTCCACGGAAGTTACCACCTCTCCGGGATCTTCTGACACGGGGAAACTCCGTCGGCTTCATCACAATCCGGAAGACCTCAACCTTCACATTTTTCCGTTGTGCGGCCCTTCCTGCATGGAAAACAGTTTTCCAGACTAGCGATGGACACAATTTCTTTCTCTTCTTCCTAACAGAAATGATATTTCTGTTCATTCAATATCTAGATGGATTCAGTTAGCTATTCGGTCAGCTTATAATGCTTTGTCTGTGAATCAGAGAATAGCTTATAAGATTTCAGCTCACGAAGTTAGGGCTTTAGCTTCTTCTTGGGCTTATGCTAGTAGTACTTCTTTGAAGGATTTGATGCAAGCAGCTTACTGGACACAACAGACGACTTTTACCAAATTTTATCTTCGAGATTTAGAATCAATTTTGGATGATCTCAGATCTTTAGGACCGTTATCAGTAGCACAGAATGTTGTCCATTCTAATTAGGATTTTCATTCTACATTCTGTTTCGTCTGCTCTAGCACTGTCTCCAGTCTGCTACCCTCTTCGTTTTGAAGTGCAGTTATGGGGAAGGGGGGGGATTGTATTTCCAAATAGTCATCTGGCTTTATAGTGAAAAGTATGGACATACCTCCTTCAGTGATAGTATCTTGGGGTCGGTGCTATGGTAGTTTTAATGTGTAGCTTGATATGAAGCAATTTTCAATGTATTATATGCTTTTAATGTGTAGCTCGACGTGAAACGTTATTGTATATGTCTTGTGTCAAGATGAGCTTTACTATACATTACATGGACATTTTTAATGATTTATAAAGAGTCTCATTTCTCTGGACTTCTTTATATTTTGGCTTCCTTTATCAAATTAGCATAATGGGTTATACTAGGACTTAAATAGAGTTACACCTATATATTTTTATACTGTACCAATGACCCAGACATAGCTGGTGCTAACTCTTAAAATATAGGGCCAAACACAAATTTTGCCCCCCAATCCCCAAAATTTGCATCTAAAACTAAAGAAAACATGTCCTGAAAGGCCCTCCACACTTCGCCCCTACTGCGCATGCGCAGTGTCAAGGACGTTCCGAAATTGGCGCCATTTATCATTCTAAGTTTGGCCCTTCATCAGTTAACATCTGACTGATCTTTGTGCTTTTAAATCTCAGTTTAAATGATGCCAGACACATAAATATTAGTGAAATGGTGATTCTAAGGAGGATAGAAAAGGAGGAGAGGAAAAGAATGTGTGACAGAATATTATCAGGGCTGTAACTTAAAATTTTTTAATGAAATTATGTTAAGTTACCTATTTTCAAGGCAGCAGCCATTTTGTTGTCATTCTGATTATTTAGTTACACTATTTTTTCAAGTGTTTTTCCTCTCTCCCTGTCCTTTAAGTTCCCCCTTGCTATTCTCCCATGCTTTTGGCATAGTTTCTGTAATTATTATTACTAAAATTTCTTGGGAGTTTTAGCTGAATAACAGAATGAATTCTGTTCTTTCCCCATGTTTACGTCTTCACCTACGGGTGGTTAGGCGTTGTGTTCTGCATCTACCATCTGATGTTCTGCAGTTTCTTCCCTGGAAGTCTCTGTTTTGCATCAGATGGTGTATTTTTGGTAACTGATTTCGGGCCTGGGTGCCTGGAGTCTTATTTTAGTGTTTTTACACTCATTGTTTACATTTACAACAGCCCTCTGTGTGAGGGGGGGATTTCTAAATAATAATATCTTTATGTTATTTTAATCATAACTAGATACATTATTATTGTTCGTAAGTGTTGAATAAATTGTTTAAAATATTTTTAAAATTTTTGTCCACACTTAGGCTTGGGATCCATTGGGGCTCAACGTTACTTTTCAGAAACTTGGGCTGTTCTGAAAAAATATTTTTTCAAAATATTTTGATTTCAATTATTTTTTCTATATTAATGGATCATATTATTATTATGTATTTTGATTGCCAGGGGTTAGTGCGAGTACCAGGACTTGTTTTCTTTTCACATTGAAAGGATATTGATCAATTGTTTTAAGAGGAAGTCTTCCTCGGACCTTATTATCATTCTATATGTGGTCAGTGTACTCGCATTAACTCCTGTTCTGTATCGTATGATTTCGATGACAATATGGGAAGCATATGTCACGGTATGTTGTTGGGGATTTGGACACTCGGTCCTTTCCCCGCAGGGTCACTCTACTTTGTCAATTTCTATTTCAGACGATCAAGATTAGGGTGATGTATCTGTGATGTCTTCCAACAGTGTGCCTCCGTCGTCACAATTAATGAAGGGCTAGCGGAAAAGTGCTCATGTAATACGCCAATTGCCTAAGAGGACCCTAGTAGGTTCGACGGCCTTTGACGTCCGCTAGCTCGTCCGGTGTAGCGTCCATTCACCGAATGATTCGGCAGCCGGGTTCGTCCGTTGCGGTCTAGAAGGAATTTTGGGGTGATGCGAGCACTATAAAATTAACTTAATGCACACCCAGTGACGGCGGATCGGAGGGAGAACGGAGGAAGCCTTTTAGTCCGGTTCATAGCTGTTTCGGTCCATCCGGACGGCAAGCGAGAGAGGCCCCTCTCTCGTTCAACAACATCTGGCCCCAGATGTTGTGGTACAAATGTGTCGCTAGCGGAGCATACGTCCGTCGCTCGGGACGCTCCGTTGTATAGGCAGTCCGCTGAGACTGCTAAGGCTTCCTCTTCTCGTCAGCGCACACGACCGCACCTTGGCTGCGTGACCGCCGATATATTACCAGCTTCGCCGATCAAGGATTCTTCGGCGACCAGGTCACACCATCCGGCAGCCAGGGATTCGAGACCGATGGACTCCGGACGTTCGCATAGGAAAAGTATGCGGGAGCCATCTGATGCGGAGCTGCCCTCGGCGAAGCAGCGATAGACTGCGCCTCCGCAGGTCTCGACGCCGGACATTCTGGTGCACATAGCACAGCTTATCGCAGCAGCCGACAGAAACGGTGTCGGATCGAGAATTATCCGACAGCGCTGGGTCGGTAGCCGGGGACTCGAGGCCTGCAGACTCCGGACGTTCGCATAGGAAGTGTGCGGGAGTCAACGTACACGGAGCTTCCAGCGGCAATGCATCGTAAGTCCGCTACTGCACAGGCCTCGGGAACGGACGTGCTTTCCTTAATAGCACAGTTTATCGCAGCATCCCAGCATCAACTGAATCTGTCGCATATATTTTATCCGACGATGCTGGGTCGGGACGCTCCGCGGAAGCGGGTACGGACGTCCGAAAGTTTCATCCGGTCCGACGGGATACCGAAAGGGATTCGGAGGATTTCAAGCTTTCCCTTTCGGAACAACATATGCTGCGATGCCGGATAAGAAACTGATAGCGTCGGTGGACTTAGAAATTTTTGGTTCGGTTCAGGGACATCGTCCCTCAGTTCCGACATAGTCCAATAATGTCACACAAACTTTCGAATTATTGAACGACGCTATATATATTATTATTTTATGCTTGCTATCCAAGCATTTCTGGTTTCTTGTTCGAAGAGTTATGGAGATGTCTTTCAAAAGTGTGCCTCTGTCGTCATAGTTAATGAAGAGTTAGCGGCAATAAGTGCTCATGGAATATGTCTATCGCTTACGGAGTGACATTCGCTAGCTCACCCGGTGTAGCGTACATTCATCGAATGGTTCGGCTGCCGGGTTCGTCCGTTGCGGTCTAGGAAGGAGATTTGGGTGATGCGAGCACTTTAATTACTTTAGTACTCACCCAGTGACGGCAGATTGAGGACAGATCGGAGGAAGCCAACAACATAGGGGACCGCATGTTGTGGTTCAGATATTTTACATTCGGAGCATATGTCCGTTGCTCGGGACGCTCCGTTATATTGACAGTCCGAGAGACTGTCTTTAATGCTTCCTCATCCTCACAGCAGGGCACACGACCGCACATTGGCTACGTGACCTCGAGTATCCGATCAGTTCGGCATTCAGTGATTCCACAGCGAATAGATCGCGCCATCCGGTAGCCAAGGGACACGAGGCCTATACACTCCGTTCGCTCGCATATTGGAAGTATGCACGGGGTAACGATCTCGGAGCTTCCTGCGGCAATGCATCGTAAGACCGCTGCTCCTCAGGCCTCAGTGACGGACGTGCTATCCGAGTTAGCACAGTTGTTTCGCAGCATCCCAGCAATTGACAGTTTCTCGGTCGAATCAGGAATTATCCGACGGCGCTGGGTCGGTGCGGTCCGCGGTTGCATCAAGCTATGGACGGCCGAACGCTTTATAGGGTCCGACAGGATGGCGAAAGGGATTCGAAAGATTTCGAGTTTTCCCTTTAGTAGTATCGGAAGATGCCTTTCATATCTTCTGGCATTTCTTCCAGTGATTATTTTTCGGACTTCATTGCTGCGATCTTGGATAAGAGACTTATAGCGTCATTGGACTCGGATTTTTCGATCGGTACAGGGACTTTGTCCCTGACTTACCGACGCAGTCCAATATTGTCATTACAACATGTGTTTTATTTTTCGACGCTATATATTTATATATATATACAAGCCTGCTACTAAGCATGATAGTTTAGTTTCTTGTCCGCGTGGCTCATTTCTGCCATTTTATCTTTTTTACATATAGTTTATTTTGGCAGAGCAGGGCATACCGAGAGTTCATATGCGTCTAGACGGTGTGATTAAAGACTGTATATATTCTTTTTCGCCGTTTATGTCTTTTCCAATTTCAATGTTGGGAACGACATTATGTATAGTAGACTTAACTTAGACGCTTTATTATACGTAATCCGCCTTACTGAGGCGTTATCATTACGTCTTCAAGAAAAGATTTACGGGATATTATTCTCAATGTAATTTCTTTTGAGGGCAGTAGTTTGTTCACGTATAACTCCGCCCTTCAGTGGCTGATTGGAGTTGGTTAGACGTGATGCAGCCCTAGCTACATCCACGCGTGGATAGTAGGTTAAGAACTCTCTCAGAGTCGCTTCGTTCTCGGAGGAGCTTCTCTTCGACGGCAACTTTCCGGCAATCCATGAATTGCTTGATTTATACATTCTCTTGTCTATCTAGTGTTACAAGAGATTCAGACTGGGGCAAACATTCGGTGGTTGACTCAGAGAGTGCCGCCGCAGTTGCCGGACCCGAGTGTGGCTGTTATGACGGTTGCCAGTCAAACAGATTGGGATATATACTGATCCCTACGGATTCGAAGTGCCAGGGTCTTTGGGTTCCGCAGTCTTTTAGCTATCAGTTTAACTTCCGCGGAATAACGTTTTTTAGGCTTGCTTTATGTCATTGCATGAACATTATTCAGAAACGCATGCCCAAATTCCTGTCCTTTAATTCGACAGTAGTGGCGTATCTCCGGAACCAGGGAGGCACTCTTTCGTTTCCGTTATTCAATTTAATGGAAAGAATCCGTCTGTTGGTTATAGTACACCAAGTTCAGTTTTGATCCGTCATATTCTGGGTCGTCTGATTGTTTTATCGCACTCCCGTTCTCTTACGGGTCGCTTGTTGCTGTCAGAATGGACTCTCAACAAACAAGTATTCAATCAGATTTGCTATCTATGGGAGCGCCCAATGATGTTTTATTTATGACACAGCTTGCTAATCAATTGCAGACGTATGTGTTGGCTTGTCCAGATCTCTGAGCTAATACTGTTAACGCTCTATTGATCTATAGGACGGAATGATAGGATACGCGTATCCTCCGACGCTGTTGTTTTAGCAGGTATTGCTAAGATAAACAACCACAATACATTTCTGTTGATAGCATCTCTATCTTCACAGAGATCATGAGTAATTTACTCTCTTGTCTACTGTGGATCTTAACGTGAATCTTCCTCTATGTGAGGATCTTTTTTCACTGGGTAAATCGTGTCATCTTTATCACAACCAGCAAGGTCGCAACCTTCATGTATTCCGTTGTGTGGTCCGTATTGCATTGTAAGCACTGTACTGGACGAGCTTTGGACGCGATTTCTTACTATAGGAGATCCTCTTCTTCGCTATTCTATGCGACTAAAGTGGAGGCTCTTCCGTCGTGGTGTAGGGATCATTATGTTCATATGGTTGATCCCTCCATACTACTCATTGCTATTTTTTAGTATACTTGTTTCACAAGATCTACTGCAGCCTGTTGTTATTTAGGTTATAGGTTTATGTTACCTCATACCTATGCACTCTACGATAGTTTACAATTGAGTCTTTTGTCTCTTTATCTAAGTCAGTTAGTAACTTTTTGATAAATAGACTTAGAATCTTTAGATTAAATTCCTATACGGATTTTAACTTCGGTTCTTATTTAGCTAAGTAATCATTTGAGCCTCTGGAAACAGTAGTTTTCAAATTCTGACCTTTTAGACAGTAATTCTGTTGGTTTCTCTTTTACTGTAGAGTCAGTGAGTTTCATGCACTATCGATGGATGATTTTCACTTTCATAGTTTCGGAATCAATACTTCCGTTACTATTTAGGTTGGATTGTTGCATAAGAGTTAGGCTCCTATTATCCGGAACCTATTATTTTAAGGTCCTTCCGTCTTCGTATGGGCATAGGCCTTTACTCTTTCCGGGTACAGTTTATGTATTTATAAACAGATATCTGTTTATTACAAGGGCGTAAGCTTCTTCTGTCTTTGATGTCTAATAGAAGGACGTTACGCTCCATTTTATTGTTAATGGATTCTATTAACTAGCGTACTGCTTATGGTATATCATTGGCTTAGCAGTTGTGCTTAAGATTCGGCTCATGAAGTAAGAGTTCTTCTACTTCTTGGGCTTACTTTAATAGTGTTGCTATTATAGATTTTTGAAGGCTGCTCATTGCGCTCAGCCATCCATTCATGAATTTTATCTCAGAAATATCGAGTCCATTTCTGGAGGCTTTTATTGTTAGGTCTATTATCTACTGCTCAGAATGTCATTCACTTAACAGTTGCTACTATAGCTAGGTAGGCTGTCTGTTTCGGCAGTGTCTCCGTTCGGCTGCCCTCTTCGCTCTGGGCTATTTGACCCAGGGCAAGAAAAGGGGGGGGGGGGAGGGTGTTCCCTTGGGTCACCTGTTTTTACTATGAAAACAAGGGGATACCTCCTCCGGAGTTAGTAATTCTGAGCTGTTATTGGGATGGTTGTTTAGTGAGAAGTTTAAGTTTATAAAATTCATTCAAGTCTTAGTTTTTTAAGTATAGCTTTGAATATTGCATATGTCAACGGACATGATTATGCAATTCTCACACACTTTTAGGAGTATAAGAGTCTCTATTCTCTAGACTTACTTTATTATTGGCTTACTTTAAAAATTATTAGTATAAGGATTATTGGATATTAATAGAGTACATGGATGTATGGAGCTCAATTTTTGGAAGGTGTTGTATCTTTCTAATTTATCATAAATAAGAAAGATACATGTAAGGCCTATTACTTCTTTTCCCTACAGGGGATGACTCTATTTTATTTATTGAGCGTATTCCATTTTGCTCTATGTCCTTGGCCCTCCAGCCTTTTTACTATTCAGCTATGTCTGGGTCATTGGTACAGTATAAAAATGTTAAAAAATTTATAGTAATTTATATATTTTTTATACTTACCAATGACCCAGACGGGGATGGCCCTCCCAGGAGTTGGGAACTCTTGCCTCCCCGCTGAGTACATAGCGCTTACCAGGCACTGGTTATTAGAATGATAAATGGCGCCAATTTCGGAACGTCCTTGACACTGCGCATGCGCAGTAGGGGCGAAGTGTGGAGGGCCTTTCAGGACATGTTTTCTTTAGTTTTAGATGCAAATTTTGGGGATTGGGGGGCAAAATTTGTGTTTGGCCCTATATTTTAAGAGTTAGCACCAGCTATGTCTGGGTCATTGGTAAGTATAAAAAATATATAAATTACTATAAATTTTTTAACTTTCATTGTTTTTTCTGAAATAGGAGCAATGAATATTAAGTACTAGGCCCGCCTGCCTGTTTACTATTCTCAGCTAGTCTGGGCCATTGGTATAGTGGAAAAATATGAAAAATTTATACCAATTTTAATGGCCTGTCTTTTGTGATTCTATTATGGTAAGAGTATTAGGGAGAATGGAGGCTCAATGTTATGGCATAGAACTTCAAACTGAAAGGTCCGTGATTTGAACACTGTCTGGGGTAACTTTCATTGTGTCCTTGGGCAAGAGACTTAACTGGTAGAGTGCTGAAAGCCCATATTAGGGCTTTATTCTGAAGTGCAGGGACCACAAATTGAAGACTGATATTTAGTGGATGTGCTTTGTACTATCTTTGAAGTGATATTATTTAGTCTATATGGGTTTGCCTTGTTACAATTTATGGGAGAAAATAAATTTTAACAAGGCAAAGACATGTGTATAAGATGTGCTGGTCAAAAATAACTTCGTACTCTACCAGTTAAAATTGATTCATTAATGAAGGAGGTATTCCACACACAAAAATCTCATGTACAAATCTATATTAAATCTTCTAAATTGAATGGGAGATAACATCGTAAAAATCACCACAGATGGAAATTTTGAAATACAGTAAAACCTGTCTTGAGAGACCACTGTCTTGAGAGACCACCTGTCTTGAGAGACCACATCTACCAGGCACCGATTGGTTTTACTCTATAATGGACCTGATATGGGAGATCACCTGTCTTGAGAGACCACCTGTCTTGAGAGACCACTGTGACCTGGTACCAACTTATATTTTTATACCATAATGGACCTGTCTCGAGAGACTGCCGCTTTGAAGACTGAAACTATGACAAAAACTGTTTACCTGTTCTGGAATTGGAAAATCCATTGTGGTTATACTAATATAATTAAAATTAAAAGTATTAAAAGCTCTTAATTGGGTTTCAATTGCTAACTCATTAAAGATTGATATTTTTTTATAAGACCCCTATGAAAAGATTAGGATTATTGCTCACTAAACAATTTCATACATACCTGAAATGTGATAAATAGGAATAGAAATAAATTTGTGTTGAAAATCTTTTTATAACAAACTGAAATGGACTGTTATAAAAATTATAAAAATAAATTAGTGTTGAAAATCTTGAATGAAGATTTTCAACACTAATGTATTTTTATAATTTTTATAACTGTCCATTTCAATTTGTTACAAAAACTTCATAAAAAGTAATTACAAAAATCCATTCTTCTCTATTTCTAAATTTTGTGGTTGGTTATTCACTGACTTGAGAAAACCTGTTAGGAGAGACCACGTGTCTTGAGAGACCACTTTTGTGTGGCCCAAAGGACGGTCTCTCAAGACAGGTTCTACTGTATTCCGTTTGATGTATTCAGGCTTCTAAAAAAGATTAAAAAAGCTGCCAGGATTGAATGTTGATTGAGTCTGAAGTATCATGAAGTTTAAATACTCAAATACCAAAACACTTTAAAATTGACGATCTGACATCAGCATCAACATTTGACCAGTAGTTTATTCAAACTATTGGCAATTGTATGACAGGCTTTCATCTTATCAACTCATCACTAGTTATTCCCCTTGAGTTGATGTCTGTCCCGACATCTGAATTTCGGTTTCTAGATGATAACTTGAGCATGCATTGAGATATTTTTTTCAAACTTTCACATATTGTTTGGAATGATAAAATGCAGGTCAGGTTTGAATTTGGCTGAAAATGCGTTTCCTGTTCTGGATTTATTCCCCTTGACTTGGTTAAAACTTAACATCTTTCATGATTTCCAGATGATAACTTGAGAATACAGATAGTTAGCTCCCTTGACTGAATGTCAGGTTTGAGCTATCGTGTTCACTTTTCAGCCATCGCCTGGCAACATCCTTCATAAAGGTGGTGCTTGTAACTTTTCATCCAAAACCATTGAACTGATTTCAGTTTGAGGTGTTTGTATCTACTGACATCACATTTTGTTTTTATCAGCTGAACTCGGCAACGTCACATATGAACTCTTGAGATAGGTTGTAATCTGCCATCCATCCGTGAATCCATCCATTCCTCCCTCCATCCACAATTTGTTTAGCACACACTACTGGCCGCACCTCTCACCCGATCAGTTTCAAATTTTGTATGTGGCTTTGGAACAATGTCTAGATGGGAGCCATCGCATTTTTATGAACTTTGTTGAAGAACATGCCTGCCAGTATCCATCTTGGATTTGGCATATAAATTGTCAACTATTACATTAGCACATCCTACAGGCTACACCTCTTATCCAATCCTTTTCTAATTCCATATGTAGTTTTGGTATGATGTCTAGATGGGAGCTATTAAATTTTTCTGAATTTTGTTGAAAAACCGTGACTGCAGGCAGCCATCTTGGGTTTGGATATAAATTGTCAGCAATGCCATTAGTACACCCTACAAGCCACATATCTCACCCAATCATTTCCAAATTTCATATGTAGCTTTGGTGTGATGTCTACATGGGAGTTATCAAATTTTTCTGAATTTCATTAGAAAACATGGCTGCCAGCAGCCATCTTGGATTTAGCATATAAATTGTCAACAATTCCATTAGCACAATGTACAGGCTGCATCTCTCGCCCACTCTTTTTCGAATTTCATATGTAGTTTTGATATGATGTTTAGATGTGAGTTATTAGGCGTGGAGGTGCTTAGTGGGTTCTAGTTTGTTCAAGTTAAGTCCCTTGGTTGATATTTTGTGCTCCCTATTTTCCATAACTGGAAATCTGGGCATTAGTGTGGTATCATCTCATTACCAGAAAAAAATCATCTTACTGCACAATAGGACTGCACAATAGGGTTATGGATAGTTACTTCAGTTGTCTGTAGTGTCAATTAGCCATACAGTATGTGGAGAGTGTATTATCACAAAGCCACCTGCAGAGTGGAGATTCCACCCGAGGAATGATTGCAAATTTGTTGCAAAGCATAATCAGCAGCAGCAAAGTTTCAGCCAATGGACCTCCGGGTGTAACCTGGAGGTCCATTGGCTGAAACATTGCTTGTGTGTTTTGTCCATATGTACAAAATTTGAAAGTTATAGCTTGGGTGATAACTCCACTCTGTGGGTGATTTAATTACAATCCACTCTCCACGTACTGTAGATGCTAATTAAATCCTTCTTTAAACAACTTTGTCAGGTGATCTCCTAAGGCTCATTCGGGTCTCTTCACTCTCTTGTTTTTTAAATTTTCAGAGATCCTCTAAATTGACATAATCCCAATCAATCTTATAATTGGCTATACTTGCATTCTCTGTTCTAGAGTTAAAGGCCTTTACCCAATGCAGACGATATCAAAATTTATTATTTTAAATATTATTTTTTTAAATTTTTAAAACAATGTCAACAAAACCATATCATGTGACCCCATTGAGCTCGTTCCAATGAGGGGGTCACATGATATCGTTTTGTTGACATTTTCTGAAAAATAATATTTTTTCAACTGCTGAATTTGCCTATTACATGGACAGATGCGGGCGATTCATTAGGTAAAGGGTTAATCCTTTGACTTAGTGAACAATAACACATTTCATGGTTTCTGGTTGATAACTTACAACTGACTATACACAGAAACATGTTTTTGAAACTTTGACACGTTGTCTAGAATGACAAGTGCAGGTCAAGTTTAACCACTGCGTCATTTTCATTTTTGAAAAGATCTATCACTTGATTATGAGATCTGTGTACCACACTTTGATCTATCACTTGAAAATGAGACCTGTGCTCCACACGTTGACTTATCAATTGATTATGAAGCTTGTGTTCCACATGTATCATTTGGGTAATTACTCACTCCCGTCGCCTTGGTTTTTCATTCCTTCACTGGCCTCAGTCTTTATTTCGATCTCCCTCATAGACATATCCACCCTAAGAACACAAGGCACCGCTAAATTCCCTGCCACACTAATATTCTTCTTGAAACAAAGCATTAAGGTGTACTGAAAATTCTGAACACAAACTGCGTACAGCTTGTGCCAAAGTTAGTATCTGACGAGTGTATAAATTCTACTTTACGAAAATTCGCAATTAGTCAGTGGATACATTGTAGGCGTCCCACGACCCCAAAAATCCAACGATGTTCTGCTTCAAAATTCTGGACAGCGTACAAGATGGGGATGATAACTGCAGTCGGAAATGGTGAATTTCGGTAACAGGAATTAGAATTTTGAAAAAAGTTTTCAGCAGTGTGGTGATTGTTACTGCAAATCCACGTGTACATACCCACAGACCGGTTTACTTTATAAACCTGTACACAAAAATAGCCGAGCAACTCTGTAGAAATATAGTCGCTATGTGGCTGCACTTGTCGTGAATCGCAATCTTAGGTAAGTTTGACAACTGAGAGACATTAGTGTGCTGGCCTGGGGCTGCTGGTTCGGGGGAGCGGTGTGTAACTTGTTCCTTGTGGTCCTGCTATTGTCTGATGAGATAATCATTGAAAAATGTATCCTTTTGGAAAACAACGTAGACTAGTCTTGCTGACACTCAACGCAGCTCTGACGTTGTAGTAGCGTCATCACAACATCAAGACGATGGGACGGCGTTGTGTGTTTGCAGGAGGGTCCTACTCTATGGTGCAATTTATCGGAAACCTTCATACCAACATCCCCTTTACCAATCCTGTGGCCTCGAGTCAGCCGGGATGGCTTCCCTGCAGGCACGCAGTGCAGCTGCTGCGTTCGTATAGCCTCGCCACAGCGCCTTGATGTTGTGGCGACGCTGTAGTAGCGTTTCGGTTGCATTGTGTGTTTGTAGAGATGGCATGAGACATGTGCCGTACTTCGTACATGTATGCGAAGCATTCGACTTAACGTAGATTTATGCATTGCAACCGACGACGTTCGTGTACTAGTTGTACCCCTTCTGTTTAGCCATTTTGAGTCTGTGATGCGCTCAACGTGGAGGTTCTTCTTCTCATACTATATTTTAGAATTGGAGCTAATCGAATCGGCAAGATAGTCTGCGAGTGAAGACATCATTATCCCACCCTCATAAAATCTCCAACATTCACACTATTCCAGACATGTCATACTTGTATATATATATCATAGCCTTTTTTCTGCTCCTTACATTACTCATTCTCCAAATGCTACTTACATGTATCTTTTCCTATCACAAAGCCCAGGAAGGTTCCACACATCACAGTCTACATTCCGGTTTAGTCCCACTCTTAAGGTATACTAGTAGGATTAATCAGGGTAGGTCCATCTCAGACAATGGCTGATTTGGGCACATATAGAAAAAGAGTGGGTCTGTTTTACCCAAATGCCTGCATGGGAAAGCGCCACCAAAAATGTCTCTACTTCTCCAAGGCACTGTTTGCAAATATCCTGTGCCGCTTCGGCGCAAAAGGCATAACACTGATGCTGTTACTCAACATCATAACAACTTGTGATTTGAACACAGATCACAACTACCACCCTGTATTTTACTCATTTCAGCCTGGGTGGAATAAAACAAATTCACAGCTGTTCAATGATGTTCTGACCTCCGAGAATAAGTTATGTCCCATATTAATTTGTCTCCTCATAGTTGGTCCCGTCCTTGTACATTTATGCTGTTGGCTTCATATATTAATAAATTTATCAGGCGACATCGAGGTGAACCCAGGGCCAGGAACACCCTCAACATCAAGTTCCGACCTTGATAGTTTTTCCATTGGGGCGCCTTCTGAATGTAAGTCAAACTTTCTAAAATTGTTTCATCTGAACATTCAAAGTTTAAAGCCGAAACTTGATCTTGTACGGTGTGAAGCAATTGATTATGATATTTGTGTTTTGACTGAATTGTGGCTCAGTGAGTCCGATGAAAACTCTAACCTGAAAAATCCAAGGTTTTCACGACCCAATCAGAAAAGACCGACCAACTAGAGGTGATGGTGTAATAGTGTATGTTAGAAACACACTGTCCTTCAAATGTCAGGAAGACCTCGAAGTTGCAAACCTGGAATGTATTTGGCTACAGGTAGACAGTAACAACCAAAGCTTTTCACTTGGGTCCTTTTATCGCCCGCCGAACTCCGATAATAATGTCTGGGAACTCATTTCCGAATCCTTGGAGCGGGCGATAGATTCCAATATAAAATACGTCGTATTAACAGGAGATTTTAATGACATCACAGCCAGGGCCAATTAAAGATATACTGAAGCAATATAATTTATCTCAAGTTGTGAGACAACCGACATTCTTCACCGAAACCTCGTCAACCTTGTTGGATCTCCTAATCACAAATAACCAGGATTTCGTTAATGCTCAATTTGTTGAAGAGCCCTTTTATGCTGAACTTAAACGATATCATTGTCCTATAGTGACCGAACTTAAATTTCCAACAAAACATAATTATTCAGTCAAGCAACAAATATGGCTCTATGCAAAAGTCGATTTCATCGCATTTAATAAGTGCATTGTGGATACGGACTGGGAAGACACTTTTATCTTTGCAGTCGACGGTCGCTGTTGTTGATCATTTTACAACACTCTTAGGTAAGATCGCTTCCAATTTCATCCCTAACAAACAAATCTTAACCAGACCAAATGAGCCCAGGTGGATACATGCCAGAATAAAGCATCTAATTCATCAGCGAAACCGCCTTCATCGCCTAGCAAAGCTAAAAGACACTGCGCATGCCTGCAAGAAATATCATAAAAAAAGATATGAAACTACCTCTTCTGTAAGGGAAGCCAAGGCCAGATATTTTAGTGACATTGAAAATACACTGGAATCCCATACAGTATTAGCCCAGCTTTGATGGAAAACACTAAAATCTCTCCTCGGCAGTAAAACCTCGGAGATACCAGATCTCCATCACAACGGTCAAATACTGAGCTCAGAAGTCAAAAAGGCCGAAGCTTTCAACAAGTTCTTTTGTTCGATATCAAATGTCACTGATTCCAATGTTGTACACCCACCACTGGTATTCGATCCCAATCGTCCAATCCTCGAAAATATCACCCTTACCCCAAAAGACGTCCTCGATGCACTGAAGTCACTCAACGTCTCGAAAGCATGTGGTCCCGACAAAATAAGCCCAAGAATTCTCAAGGAATGCTCAGATAGCTTAGCCAAACCATTGACTCTAATCTTCAGCTGCCTCCGAAGTGAAAGTTTTTATCCCCCACAATGGAAAAAGGCAAATGTTTCTCCGATATTCAAAAAAGAGTCCCCTAACCTCGTGACAAACTATCGCCCTATCTCTCTTATGAGCTGTATCAGGAAAGTCTATGAAAAAAGCATATTCAAAAAAGTGAGTGCCTTCCTCGACACAAACTCCCTACTGACCCGATTCCAATCTGGGTTTATGTCCAAAGACTCCACAGTCCTTCAGCTGAGTGAAATGTACAATACAGTCAGTGGTGCCCTTGATGAGGGGAAAGAAATACGATTTGTTTTCTGTGATATCAGTGAGGCGTTTGACAAGGTATGGTACAAGGGATTACTATTCAAATTGGAAAAGATAGGAATTGCAGGACAATTGCTCCGGTGGTTCAAGTCATATTTGGAGGATAGACAACAATGTGTAGTTATCAGGTCCCACTCCTCCGAATGGAGAAACATTTGTGCGGGTGTTTCCCAAGGATCAATACTGGGTCCCCTCCTTTTTTAAATATACATAAATGACATTGTTGATGACGTCTTCTGTAACATCCCTATATTTGCGGATGACACATCCCTTTACCTCATTGCTGAAGAACCTAGAAGAACTGCAAAACTTATAGTAGATGACTTAAGGGGGATTGAGAATTGGGCAAGTCAATGGTTAGTAGATTTTAACCCGACTAAGACTGAATCACTGATAATTTTGCGTAGAGTTTCTGGAGCAATATATCCTACTCTGAGTATGTCAGGCACTACCATAAGAGAGGTTAGCAGTCACAAACATCTTGGTCTAATCTTCAACAACCGTGGTTCGTGGAGAGATCATATTGCTGATATAACATCGAAAGCCTGGAAAAGAATATCCCTTCTCAGGAAATATAAATTTTCTCTCGACCGTAAAACCCTGGAAAAAATCTACTTTGCCTTTGTACGCCCTGTGCTCGAATATGCGGACACTGTTTGGGATAACTGTTCCGAAGGGGAAGTAACAGAGTTGGAAAAAATTCAGGTTGAGGCTGCCCGAATAGTTACCAGAGCAACTAGAAGTTCCAATAAAGATTCATTATATGCCGAGACGGGGTGGGAAAAGTTGAAAACTTGAAGAGAAAAACATGAACTAAAACAATTTTATAAAATGTACCACCACCTAGTCCCTGGTTATTTATCAACATTAATCCCCCATCCTCTTCGGTTGCTCATGGCTATTCCCTTCGTAGGAACAGTGATCTATGTATTCCTTATTGTCGCACTACCTCACATCAAGACTCATTCATACCCTTCACAACCAAGATATGGAATAGCATACCCACTGAGATCAGGGAGAATAGTTCATTTTACCAATTTACATTGTACTTAAACAGGGACAAATTACCCACTCCCAAGAATTTTACTTCCTAAAGTCACGCAAAACCCAAATACATCACTGCAGATTACGGCTACGTTGTAGCAATTTAAATGATCACCTTTATAATAATCATCTGTCCAGTTTGCCCCTTTGTGGGTGTGGAGAGCGTGAAACGACTGATCACTATTTCTTTAACTGCCAGTTGTACTCGGACATCAGAACTGAAACGCTCGAAACCCTACCACACACTATTGACACATATACTCTTCTATATGGAAGTACCTCTTATCCACTTGAAGTCAATGAGACAATATTCAAATGCGTCCATGCATATATTGAGGCAACCAGTAGATTTTAATGTGACGTTGTCTGAATGGTGGTTATCACACTAGCAAGTTACTGTACGGACCCACTAGTTTTTAGCTCAACTTGACAAAGTCAAGCTGAGCTATTGCCATCACTTCTCGTCCGTCGGCGTACGTACGTACATTAGTACGTTAGTATGTACGTCCACAATTTCCTTTGGCACACCTCACAGGTCGCATTTATGATCAGATTACTTTGAAACTTCTTATGCTTGTTTGGGGTGACCTCTAGATGGGAGCTATCGATTTTCTTCAATTTCTGGCAAAAAATGTTGCCGCGGCCAATGTTCTTAGAACTTAGTTTAGTCAAACCACAATATTTCCCTTTGGCACACCCTACAGGGCACATTTATGATTTGATTGCTTTGAAACCTGATACGCTTATTTAGGGTGACCTCTAGATGTGAGCTATCGATTTTCTTCAATTTCCGGCAAAAAATGTTGCCACGGCCAATGTTCGTAGAACTTAGCTTGCTAGTTTGGGGTGACCTCTAGATGGGAGCTATCGATTTTCTTCAATTTCTGTCAAAAAATGTTGCCGCGGCCAACGTTCTTAGAACTTGGTTTAGTCAGAAGACTCGATATTTCCCTTTGGCACACCCTACAGGGTACATTTATGATCGGATTGCTTTGAAACCTGGCATGCTTGTTTGGGGTGTTGCCGCGGCCAATGTTCTTAGAACTTAGTTTAGTCAAACCACAATATTTCCCTTTGGCACACCCTACAGGACACATTTATGATTTGATTGAAACCTGGTATGCTTATTTAGGGTGACCTCTAGATGGGAGCTATCGATTTTCTTCAATTTCCGGCAAAAAATGTTGCCACGGCCAACGTTTGTAGAACTTAGTTCAGTCAGACCTCAATATTTCCTTCCCTTTGGCACACCCTACAGGGCCCATTTATGATTAGATTGCTTTGAAACCTGGTATGCTTGTTTGGGGAGACCTCTAGATGGGAGCTATCGATTTTCTTCAATTTCTGTCAAAAAATGTTGCCGCGGCCAACGTTCTTAGAACTTAGTTTAGTTTGAAGACTCAATATTTCCCTTTGGCACACCCTACAGGGTACATTTATGATCGGATTGCTTTGAAACCTGGCATGCTTGTTTGGGGTGACATCTAGATGGGAGCTATCGATTTTCTTCAATTTCCATCAAAAAATGTTGCCGCGGCCAACGTTTTTAGAACTCAGTTTAGTCAGACCACAATATTTCCCTTTGGCACACCCTACAGGGCACATTTATGATTTGATTGCTTTGAAACCTGGTATGCTTGTTTGGGGAGACCTCTAGATGGGACCTATCATTTTTCTTCAATTTCCATCAAAAACTGTTGCCGCGGCCAACGTTCTTAGAACTTGGTTTAGTCAGAAGACTCGATATTTCCCTTTGGCACACCCTACAGGGTACATTTATGATCGGATTGCTTTGAAACCTGGCATGCTTGTTTGGGGTGACCTCTAGATGGGAGCTATCGATTTTCTTCAATTTCTGTCAAAAAATGTTGCCGCGGCCAACATTCTTAGAACTTAGTTTAGTCAGACCACAATATTTCCCTTTGGCTCACCCTACAGGGCTCATTTATGATTAGATTGCTTTGAAACCTGGTATGCTTATTTACGGTGACCTCTAGATGGGAGCTATCGATTTTCTTCGGTTTCTGTCAAAAAATGTTGCCACTGGCAGAAAAACTGACATTGGTCCCAATGATCTTCAATTTTGCCATTTCATTTATAACTTACCAAGTTCAAGTTTGTCAAGTTGAGCTACAGTGTCATTGACACTTTCATTTGTTTGTTTTGCTTCTTTTTTTTTACGGCCGTGGTACATATCATACTTTCAAACCCCATCCATGCCCCTCTCCAATTCGGTCAATCACGATCTGTCCCTCTTGTCTTTTCAAGTACTTCAAGTAACATGGGTAACTTAAGATGATAAATGTTACCCGAATACCTCTCGTTTATTTACAACTCGTGGATCCAGAGATCCGTGAGTCTCGTCCTATGGCAGGTTGACAGTGCAACCAGGATACTGTGCAGGTCACTTGACCAAGCTACAACTAGTGTTTCTACCAAGATTAATTAGCGTTACCAGTATCGGATGCTTTCCCCATGGGAACTGTTGTTAGATTATATGTGGAACCATTCCAAACAACCTGGGCTTCTCCTTCTTTATACCTTCACTCTATATTCCTTTCCTCACACTCTCTCATTTCATTATATCTCTTACTCTTTTCTGTTATGTTCAACTCGTGTACGATAATTTATTTTCACATCTTCATCGTTTGTGTTTGAACTTCCTTCGTTATGTTGCTTCGTGTGAGTAATTTATTACAAGGAGACAGCTTACATAAGCTATAGCTTGCTGCTGAATCCTCTTTCATCTTTCACATTTATGTACCTTGATGAAATGTATCATAATTTTCTGTCAAATTAAGGAAATAAAATATTGTTTAAACTAAGTTTAATGTGAAACTTGTTCCAATGAGGGGATAAAATCAGGGGCCGACCTGGGCATGTGCCAGTGCGTATTTGGTTCTGAAACATCAGGACCTGGCTCTTAAATCTCAGAAATAGGCTTCTCAGTTGGCGCGTAACTTCTCAGATCATATTTTGATATTTTTCCGATGGATAATCGAGAGAGACACTCTTACATGTATTATATATATGATTATCATTTATCATTGTTGTAGAGTGCTTAAGTTAATACTTCAAGTCTTAATCACCAAGCATTAATCTTCACTGTGGTTTCTGATCAAGTCTTGGCTGCCTACATAGGCAGCCAAGACTTGATCAGAAACCACAGTGAAGATAAATGTTTGCTATAGTGTACTAAATGAAAATGATGAGAGCTATTACATACTTGCAGTGTGTGTTACAAACAGCAGTGTGACTCCGTAAATTGAAATCTGGCGCATGAATTGAAAAAATAGACTCCGAGGCTAGAGCATATTTTAAATAGTCCTGATCAGTCCCTGTAAAATGATATGGTTTTGCAAACATTTGTTGAAATATATTTTTTCTCTATTTCTGAATTTGTCTATTATGTGGGCAGATTCAGACGATCCCATTAGATAAAGGATTAATCCACTGCACACCAATATCAACTGGTGCTGAATCACACAGACAAAAATAAAAAATATAAAACCAATTATTTGTTTCTGGTTACCCAACCAACCCTATTTTAACTGGTAGAGTACAGGAAGCCCAAATTTGGGTTTTATTATACCCCACTTTTTTTTAAAAAGTGGGGTATACTGGATTGTGCCTGTCCGTGCATCTGTCCGTCCATACTCAGATGTCCGTTCGCGTTATAACTTCAACATTACTGCTCAGATTTTGATGAAATTTCATATGGATGTTCATTATCATGAGATCTTTAAGCAGCATCAACTGTTTTGCTGTTGGAATATTTTTTCTGTGAGTTATGGCCCTTTGAATATACAAAAATAGGCTATTTTTTGTCAGTTCGCCTCGTATCTCAGATTTGGGTTATTGGATCTCAATGAAATTTGGAACGAAGATTGTTTATGGGAAAGGCTTTCAAGTGAGTCTCTAATATTTCTTATATTTCACCTTTTAGACTTATCCCCCTTTTTAACTTTGAAAATTCGATGTTTGCCTTGTAAAATAGCCAATTTTTTTTGTCTGGTCGTCTCATATATCAGGTTTGGGTTATCAGATTTCAATTAAATTTGGAATGAAGATTGTTTATGGGAACGATTTTCAAATGAGTCATGTCCCTGCAGTAAAAGAAAGAAAGTACATGAAAATCACCTCCCCGCATGTTGCATTATGTCTTTGTTCTATAAGGTTTGGGATATCAGATTTCAATGAAATTTGGAATGAAGATTGTTTGTTGGAAAGGCCTTCAAGTGAGTCATGTCCCTGCAGTAAAACAAAGAAAATACATGCAAATCACCTCCCTACATGTGGCATTATGTCTTTGTTCTATAAGATTTGGGTTATCAGATTTCAATGAAATTTGGAATGAAGATTGTTTATGGGAAAGGCTTTCAAGTGAGTCATGTCCCTGCAGGAAAACAAAGAAAATACAAGCAAATCACCTCCCACATGTGGCATTATGTCTTTGTTCTACATCTGTTACGTGGATCGTCTGGTCATCACTAGACTTAAGTAACAGGTGTTTCTGGCCTTCACAATGGCCTTGATGTAAAACCAAGACAATGATTTTGTTGTTTGCCTTGTAAAATAGCCATTTTTTTGTCTGTTTGCCTCATATCTCTGGTATGGGGTTAGCAGCTGTTAGTGAAATTTGGAATGAAGATTGTTTATGGGAATAGCCTTCACAGTATCATGGTTCATTTCTTCTCTTGTCATTGTTTGGCGGTATGAAGCTGAGTCGTGGCTCCCTCTTGTTCTGAAGTGTTGGTATCATGTACAACTTAAAGGCTTCATATTTTGTGGATGTTGTTCATGCCATCTTTGAAGTGAAATTATTTAGTCTATTACGATTTGTAACAAGACAAAGATGTGTGTACAAATTGTCATGACCAAAAATAATTCAGAACGTCACTAGTTAACTAATTTTTAATTTGAATAATTTCAGGTCTAGCCTTTCACACTGATTTAATGACAGCAGTTTTAAGATCAGAGGCAGACATATTTTTTGATATTGTAAAGAGTGAAGCAGAAGCCATATTACCTGGAGTTATCGTAGAGCTTTGTGGTGGATTTAAAAGGTTGGTCTAAGAATAATACTAAAAACTCCACTCTTGAAAAGATATACAGCACATCCAAAACTATACCAGTCAAGCCTTTACCCAGCGTAACTGCCAAAACCAGCCAATGCTATTTCATGTCGACAGTCAAAGTGTAACAAAAAATAACAGCAATGTTATGTCATGTAGACTGTCAATATGTAACAAAAAATAACTGCAATGCTATTTCATGTTGACAGTCAAAGTGTAACAAAAAATAACTGCAATGTTATGTCATGTAGACTGTCAATATGTAACAAAAAATAACTGCAATGCTATTTCATGTTGACAGTCAAAGTGTAACAAAAAATAACTGCAATGCTATTTCATGTTGACAGTCAAAGTGTAACAAAAAATAACTGCAATGTTATGTCATGTAGACTGTCAATATGTAACAAAAAATAACTGCAATGCTATTTCATGTTGACAGTCAAAGTGTAACAAAAAATAACTGCAATGCTATTTCATGTAGAATGTCAAAGTGTAACAAAAAATAACTGCAATGCTATTTCATGTTGACAGTCAAAGTGTAACAAAAAATAACTGCAATGCTATTTCATGTCGACAGTCAAAGTGTAACAAAAAATAATTGCAATGCTATTTCATGTAGAATGTCAAAGTGTAACAAAAAATAACTGCAATGCTATTTCATGTAGAATATCAAAGTGTAACAAAAATAACTGCAATGCTATTTCATGTCGACAGTCAATATGTAACAAAAAATAACTGCAATGCTATTTCATGTCGACAGTCAAAGTGTAACAAAAAATAACTGCAATGCTATGTCATGTCGACAGTCAAAGTGTAACAAAAAATAACTGCAATGCTATTTCATGTCAACAGTCAAAGTGCAACAAAAATGTTTGAAAATCTCCTTGTCCTTAGTGTTAACTAGCATAATGACCATATTGAATAAGCATTGCTTATGACCCTATCATTGGAGTGGGCTTACATCATATTTACAAAAAGGAATTGCACCTATTCACTGAGTTCTGAAGAACAAGCTCGAACTGGTTCAGTTCCTTGTTGCATTATGGGAAACATTTGATCTCTGAAATGTTGATATTTTGATATGGGTGTAGGGAAGATGAGAACAGGACACTTACAAGTTTTCAATAGTTTTTCCATATTTAAGTTTTAGACGACACTTTTCAAAAGATTCTAACAAAATTTCTTTTTTTGCATCAGCTAATATATCACTTTCATGGCTCTATTGAAAAGAACTGAAAGCCACTTTAGTAGCTTAACACTGTTTGTATTGGCTTGTTTTCTTAGCAGTAGAAAATAAATTTATTTATCATATGACTCGTCCGTTTTATTCACTTTAAAACATTTGATATTTTGTTTTCATATTAATCAGTGATAAATAAAGCCTTCTGTCAATTTCATTGGTCAATTTCAAAACTAGACAATTTGATTGGCTGACAAAAATACAACTGG
The DNA here is from genome assembly GCA_031216915.1 of Pictodentalium vernedei. Classification (NCBI taxonomy): domain Eukaryota; kingdom Metazoa; phylum Mollusca; class Scaphopoda; order Dentaliida; family Dentaliidae; genus Pictodentalium; species Pictodentalium vernedei. The sequence continues at coordinate 785,332,582 of CM062295.1, forward strand.
GCCACATTTTCATAATTTGCATAATTAAAGTTGGAAGCTTTCATTGGTCAATTTCAAAACTGGACAGTTTGCTTGGCTAAACAAAATACAACTGGGTCACATTTGCATAATTTCAGTAGAGAGAATTTACATTATCTGTCCTATTTAGGGTGGGTTATATCAGGGTTTCCGCTAGACCGGCTGCGGGTCCATTGACCGGACCCATTCCCCCCGCTGATCATACTATGATCAGTCAGAAAAGCTGGTGGTTAAAATGTTGAGTACAATGCTGTATCGTAACGACACTCAGGATCCTTTGTTTCCACGTAATATAGGCATAATTATGTTGTATACTATGCCTACTATTACTGGCGACAACCTGATACTTTATAACCCCCAGACGAGAGGGGGAAACAAAGTTCAAATCCTAAACGTAGCTTATAAAATTTCGGACTCAAATTGTCGTGTTTGGTCCAAAAGCACTGGCTTTTATTTCGAGCGATAAATGATGTAATTGCACGTGCATGACGTCACAATGTCCGCATCATGGTTCTTTTCGACTATTACCACGAGCAGCTGTAAACAAAGCTCAGTCACTGTCAGGATTCGTGGATTTTGTGTTGTTTTGGGTTTGTATTTTTAGCTCACCTGACTGAAAGTCAGGGTGAGCTTTTCTGATCACTTTTCGTCCGTCGTCCGTCGTCCGGCGTCCGTCGTCCGTCGTCCGTCGTCCGGCGTGAAGGTGGTGTTTGGGTCTTTTTCTTCCAAACCACTGGCCGCATGTTAATGAAATTTCATGTGAGTAGGGGTTATATAGCGGCATTTTGATTTTTGGGCAAATTAGGTTTCGGCTCATATTGAGCAGAGGGGTGGGGCAAAAATGCTCCAATTCTTAAAAAATCTTCTTCTCAAGAACCAGCAATAGCAGAGACTTGATATTTGGTATGCAGCTTCCTTTTGAGGTGTAGACTCAAGTTTGTTCAAGAGAAGTTCGTAGGTCTATACTTGGCGATGTTATGGGAGGAGCAAAAATTTTGGCCCCACCCCAAATTTCTATTTTTTAAACCGAGAGGCCAATTTGAACCAAATTTTATGTGAGGGCTTATTGGGTCATAAGTACCTAATTTATGCAGAAATTTTTTTTCCTGTAGCCCCGTGGGAACCACAGGAGCTAAAAATAGAAAAAAATTAAAACGCCTATATCTCAAAAACTGCACGGCAGTGAGAATTTTTATTTGGTGTGAAGCTTTCTTGGGACCAACAGAAAGGATTGGTAAAAAAAAATTGCTATCGGTTTTATCATAGGGTACTTTTTCGGGACTCTGAAAAAGTGCTGAGTCAGTATTTTTTAACACAGTAGGCAATGGGAAAAAAATAAAGAATTGTTTTCTTCCAAACCACTGCTCTAAAAGCTTTCATATTTTACATATAACATCTTTGGAACATTGATTCACATATTTGTAGAAATCAAATTCCTCGGTCCATATTTGGGTTCCCTATGGGAACCCAAATGTTCAAATTAGTGCAATATGAGGGATATATTTTAAAAATCTTCTTCTTCGGATCCACAAATCAGAATCTTTTGATATTTGCTATGCATCATCCTTAGGGGGGTGAGATTGATGTTTGTTCAAGCCAAGTCCCTGAGTTCATATTTGGACTCCCTTTGGGAACCCAAATTGTAACTTAGTGCAATACGAGGTATATTCTTTTAAAATCTTCTTCTTCGCATCCACCGGTCAGAATCTTTTGATATTTGGTATACAGTATGCTTAGGGAGGTGAGATTCAAGTTTGTTCAAGTCAAGTCCTTCGGCTCATATTTGGTCTCCCTGTGGGAGCCCAAATTATAACTTAGTTCAATATGAGGAATATTCTTTAAAAAAAATTTTTTTTTCAGATCCACCAGTCAAAATGTTTTGATATTTGATGTACAGCATTCTTAGGGGCTGAGAGTGAAGTTTGGTAAAGCCAAGTACCTGGGTTCATATTTGGGCTCACTGTGGGAGCCCAAATTATACCAAAATTTTTATTTTCCAAACCAAAAAGTCGATTTGAACCAAATTTGATATGAGGGCTTATTGGGTCATAAGTACCTAATTTATGCCGAAAAATTGTTTTCCTGTCCCCCACGGGAACTGCAGGAGCTAAAAAATTTTTTTCTTTTTAAATGCCCATATCTCCAGAACTACATGGCACTGAGAATTTTTATATGGTGTGAAGCTTCCTTAGGACCGGAAGAAAAAAATGGTAAAAATTTTATCATAAGGTTCTTTTCTAGGACTAAAAGTGCCGAGTCATCATTTTTTAACAGTGTAGCTAATGGGAATAACATTGAAGAATCTTCTTCTCCCAAAACACTGCTTCAGAAGCTTTTATTTTTGGGCTCCCTATGGGAGCCCATGTATAACTTAGTTCAGTATGAGAAATATTCTTAAAAAATCTTTTTTTTCTGTTACTCCTGTCAGAATCTTTTGATATTTGATTTTTGATTTTCTTAGAAGTGGCAAATTGAAGTTTGTTCAAGTTCTGCTTTATTGATAAAATTGGGCCCAGTAGTAACCAATTCCTGCATTGAAAGCCCTGTAAAGTGGGCAGTGATAGGCATAAACGATTGACCAAACTTGATATTATAATTACGCCTCTGTAAGATGTAGCCTTAGATGCTGAAAGTGACCTTAAATTCCAATAAATAAATAGATAAATTATTGAGTACCCAATATGGGTATCTAACATATGAACACTCTGGGTTACTAAGTAGAGAAAACACTTTTATGTTGAAAAACTGATAATAACCACAAGGCAGAATCCCTTGCTATTTTGGTGATATGACTCGGCCAGTATCAGGTGAGCGCCCTCAGGCCCCGTGGGGCCTCTTGTTATGAAACCTCCGACCAGATATAGTATTGTGTGTCCCGTGGGAATTTAGAGAATTGTAGGAGGAAAAAATACATATTTTCCACTTCAATTATTCAGCATTTTAGCGACCAGAATGCCCCCAGAGGCCACCAGAGAGCACTTAAAAATCAAAATTTTCCTGGAGGGAGAGCCTCCTGGCCCCCCCCCCCCCCCTCTATTACGCACGTGCCTTTGGCTCATGCGACAGGTGCCAAATTTCAATTTCTTCAAACTACCGGACCCACATATTTTCCCCTAGCGGAAACCCTGGTTATATTGTATTAATCTTTTACCTACAAGAAAAACACCATTAATTTTTAGCTCAACTTTGGCGAAGCCAAATTTGAGCTTATGCCATGACCAGTTGTCCGTTGGCCATCTGTCCGTCAACAGGGCTTGGGCTAGAGGCTGTATTTATGAACCGATCTTTACGAAACTTCTTGGGTACCTTTGTTATGACCATGGGACGAGAACAAGTGTTTTGGGGTCTGATCCGAAATTCAGGTTGGGCGCTGGCAGCCATTTTGTACAAAATTAGGTGCAATCAGATTTTTGCGCAGAACTTCCATATGAAAGCGCTGATTTGAATAATTTTTCATATGAATGTTTAGTACTATGGTTAGTACTATGGGATACATCACATATAATACAGGTTTTTTTCTTGTGCGTAAATTATGCAAATTAGACTAACTTTGATGTATTTAGTGTTACTTTCAGCACTGTAAGTGCAAATGCCAATACGGCTCGGGCTAGAGCCGTATTTATGAACCGATCTTTACGAAACTTCTTGGGTACCTTTGGTATCACCGTGGGACGAGAACGAGTGTTTTGGGGTCTGGTCCAAAATTCAAGATGGCTGATGGCAGCCATTTTGTACAAAATTAGGTGCAATTAGATTTTTGCTCAGAACTTCCATATGAAAGCGCTGATTTGAATAACTTTTTGTGTGAATGTTTAGTACTATGGGATACATCACATATAATACAGGTTTTTTTCTCGTGCAGAAATTATGCAAATTAGATGAACTTTGACTTTTTCAATGCCACTTACACACAGTAAGTACACATGTCAATACGGTTCAGGCTAGAGTCTGTATTTATGAACCAATCTCCACGACACTTCTTGGGTACCTTTGTTATCACCTTGGAACGAGAACGAGTGTTTCTGGGTGCAGTCCAAAATTCAAGATGGCTGCCAGTGGCCATTTTGTACCAAAATTAGGTCTGATCAGTTTTTTGTACTCAACTTCTATACGGCTCAGGTAAGAGGCCATATTTACGAAACTTCTTGGGTACCTTTGTTATCACCGTGGGATGAGAACGAGTGTTTTTGGGTGTGGTCTGAAATTCAAGTTGGCCACCAGCAGCCATTTTGTACCAAAATTAGTGCAATCAGTCTTTTGTACAGAACTTCTGTTTGAAAGTTCTGATTTGAATAAATTTTTGTATGAATGTTTAGTAACATGGAATACATCACATATAGTACAGGTTTTTTTTCTCGTGCAGAAATTATGCAAATTAGATGAACTTTGATTTATTCTGTGCTACTTATACACAGTAAGTGCACATGTCAATACGGCTCGGGCTAGAGGCTGTATTTATGAACCGATCTTCACGAAACTTCTTGGGTACCTTTGTTATCACCTTGGGATAAGAACGAGTGTTTCTGGGTGTGGTCCAAAATTCAAGATGGCTGCCAGTGGCCATTTTGTACCGAAATTAGGTCCAATCAATGTGCTATGAGAACAAATATTTTGGGGTTCAGTCAGACCCACTCTGGGACTCAAAGATTTCTTTTCTAGTTTAGCATCTGACTGTCACCCACCTTTACAATACTTTACCTGTACATTTGTTACAGGCTACGGTCAGTATTTATGTACAGACCATTACAATACTTTATATGTACCTTTGTTATCAGGTCATTATCTAGATGTTTGTCATTGCTGTGTCACATACTATACATGTACATGGTACTATACATGTACATGTCTTAACATGTTGAGCTACAGTGTCACTGACACTTTCATGTTTTATATTTTCACTTTTTGCTTCCAAAACATAGGTTATGACCCCTCATTGGAACTAGCATGTCATAACCTATGTTTTGGAAGCAAAAAATGAAATTTTTAGTTATACGAGGATGTTTTTTCCAAGTGCCGTCTGCAACTTAAGTTAGGTGATGGGTTAAAAAGTCATACTAAGTGGCTAATTTGTGCGAGTGTGTATCATATGATAAATAGAATATGAAATGAGTGTTTTTCTCATATAATATTTATGAAATTCATCTGAATTTTCCGTTTGGGCTCACCAGATGCTCGCCAAAACGGAATATTCTAAGACTCGTTTCATAAATAATGTATGAGAAAAACACTCATTACATATCCTCTATATCTTATATATGACAAAGGGCAAACGGGCGGGTGGGGGGTGTGTGGGGGGGGGTGGAGTGGTGGGGGAGGGGGGATGTAGGACTATATTTTACCCCATCACTTAGTAAAATAAAATTTGACATCATTTAGTAGGATAAAATGGTACTGTCTATTGATATTGGTGAACTATATCGCCTCGTCAGGCTGAACCAGGGCTGATATTTTGATGAGAATCTGAGAATCAATTTAGGTAGAAATGTGCGCAGCAAAACCAGTGAGAAACCATATAGATTCATGCTGCACCTTTGGTAAATTTCGGATGAAAAGAACGGAGTCAGTTTAACCCTTTACCTAACACAAAGACAGTGGTGGGGGAGGGGGGATGCAGGACAATATTTTACCCCATCACTTAGTAAAATAAAATTTGACATCATTTAGTAGGATAAAATGGTATTGTCTATTGATATTGGTGAACTATATCGCCTCGCCAGGCTGAACCAGGGCTGATATTTTGATGAGAATCTGAGAATCAATTTAGGTAGAAATATGCGCAACAAAACCAGTGAGAAACCATATAGATTCTTGCTGCACCTTTGGTAAATTTCGGATGAAAAGAACGGAGTCAGTTTAACCCTTTACCTAACACAAAGACAGCAATTTTTACACTGTTTGTATTGGCTTGTTTTCTTAGCAGTAGAAAATAAATATATATAATTGTTTTGTTACAATTTATTGGAGAGTGCCAATAGGAGCTCTCCAATAAATTGTAACAAAACACTTGTTCATGAACAAAATCTTGCCAAACTAAGGCTGCCCTTACTGGTTCCAAGGCATCTTTGTGAAAAAAAAATACTCACATTTGAAATCACCTGAAAATAATTTATCACCCAACCAGTTAACCCCTCAGGCCTGAAGATTTTTATAAATATTTCGCTGCTCTCTGACAGTTTATATCCTCTGGCTCTACATTTGTTTTAGGAAGGGCTTGGCTGCCTATATACAGGTAAACTTGCCAAAAGCCACTGCCAAAAAATTTATAATTTAACTTGTGAGTTAACTCTGAGACAAGATGGGACACTTGTTCTGTTGCAGTAAATGTGATCAAAGTCAGAATTAGACCATTAACCCCCTTCACACTGATGTCAAAATAATTAAATTTCAGGCAGAAAAAATTTCCCATAATGCAACTAGAAATTTAACCAATTCAATCTCGTTTGACAGAGCTCATTGAGCTCTGTCAAACGAGATTGAATTGATCAAATTTCTAGATGCATTATGGGAAAAACAGCTTCCTGAAATTTTGGTAATTTGACATCAGAGTGAAGGGGGTTAAGGGTTAAGACAATTTATTGCTTTATCTAGTGAGGAGTCATAAGATGAAAATATGAAAAACAATAAAATTTGAATGCAGATTTTTATTGTCCGCGAAAAAATCGATTATAGACGATGTCCGTGTTTACGATTTCGCAAATTAAGTTTTTTTGTTTCCTGATGATAACTTTAGTTATTGTTGGCCAAATCAAATGAAATTTGGTATGTAGGTGTATCAACATAACATACAGGTCAAATTCAAATTGGGGTGCGGTACAACAATTTTTCCTAGAGTTATGCCCCTTTTTCAACTTCGAAAAATTCAATTTTTTTCAAATTGCACACGTTTTTTTCCGGGGGCTTTTATTAATATCATTCTCGATGGAATATCATGTTTAGGTTAGATAAAGAGTTGAAGCCTAAGTATAGTCTTTGGAAACTGTATCATGAAACAAAATTCAAAATTTTGAACTATATTTGGAATACATACAGATATTTGTGTTGCAATATTTGGCTTCTGTTAGATATAAGCTTGATTTATCCTTCACATTATGAATCGGCCGCAGCTACCTGTATAATTTACAAATTGAGCAGTGGAAATTTATTTTTTTTTTAAATCTCAGCAAATGCATATCATGTGACCTCTCATTGGAGCGGGCTTGTTTAGCTTATTCGCATGAAATGGGGTCACATGATGTGTTTTTGTTGAAATCTTCTGATAAGGCCACACAAAGTAGATCTTCTGTTTCTCAGGCCATTATTTGTGAAATTCCCTGCGGGTGAGCGTTTTTTTTATTTTATTTTTTATTTCAGTAATTACTTCTTAACCATCAAAAGTTCATGTTCTTGGTTCAAGTTTTAGGCCTCATAATCTACAGAATAGCATGGGTGGTGGTGTATTTCATCCCTTGAGTGCAAGAAGGCTTTGCAATGCAAAAGCATTGCAAAGCCTTCTTGCACTCAAGGGACAAATTCATCAATTGTTTTAACTTGGGTAAAATATCAGACATAAACCATTTAATTTTCATTTTTTTAAAGTTTAAATTGGTTATAAAAAGAGAGCATGTGGCAGCCAAAAGGACCATGCGGGGGGGCCTGAGAAACAGATGTTTTATTTTTTTAGGCCTAAAGTTGGAAAAATAACAAATTTTGACATTGTGTGCATTGCATGAAGAATTAACAGTGATATTTGTACTTTATAGAGGAAAGACAACTGGTCATGATATAGACATTCTTCTGACACATCCGGATGAGGGTAAAGAACACGGCCTACTACCAAAACTCTTAAAAAGACTTGATGACAAGAAACTTATTCTATGTGGTAACTTAGAGAAGAGTACTTACAACGAGGAAGTTTTAACTAAAGATTTCAAACTTACTGTCAGGGGTCAGCTTGATCATTTTGAAAAGTGGATGGGTATTGTGAAACTTGATAAGAAATACAGAAATAAATCACTGGAGAGCAATACAATGTCAGCATCAGTTTATGATGATTGCGTTTCTAAAAGTGACGTGTGTGATTCCAAAAACACGGAACGGTTGAATGACTCATCGACAATATTTTATGAAAGTAAGCGACCAGTTCTGGATAGTATTGACGACTATGATAATTATCTTGATCCAAAAACACATTTGAAGAAATTGAAAGATCATGGACTAAAGCCACTGGATATTGCAAATTCTGATCGTGTCTGGTTAGCACGTAGAGTTGATCTCGTTATCAGCCCTTATAGTCAGTTTTATTATGCGTTAGTGGGATGGATTGGAAGTAAACATTTCAACCGAGATCTGCGTCTTTATTCGCAGAGGGTTCTCAACATGAAACTCACAAGTCATGGACTCTATGATTTTAATTCTGTAAGTATTTAATTCATCTTGTCTAGAGTTGTAGTATTTTATTCATCTTATCTAGGGTTGTTGCATTCAATTGATTATTGTTCATAGTACAAGTTGGGGAAGGAGGTGAAACCTTGCAAAGTGAGACTGGTTCTCGTTATAGCTGGTTGGTTTCTCAGTTTTTTTTATTCATTTCCACAAAACCAAACAGCAAAACCCTGCGACTGAACGGTTTTACAGCGTTTGTGAATAACAGGGCTTATATTTCGTCTAAATGTGCGAGAATCCAATTGGATTCACGTGAAAATCATTGCGAGAATCCATACCTACTATGAGTGTCCCAGGATCCCATGACGTCACCAAGGTTAAACCACTGTTGTATACTGATAACACATGTTAACCTTTTACCCAACACACCTTTTTAATTTTTAAAACTAAATTTGATAATTTTTAAACAATAAATAATAAATAGATGATAAAATTATTAAATGAACAATATTTACCAATAAAATCTTACAAATATGGCTGTCATTGGAACCGGCTCAATGAGCCGGTTCCAACGACAGCCATATTTGTAAGATTTTATTGACAAAGTGTCAGGATATTTCAGGTAATGTTAGCCTTCTGTTGGTTAATTTGTTGCCGCTGTGTTAAATAAAGGGTTAAGTTGACTCAATTCTTTTCACGTGAATCCTAGCAGAGGTGCAGCGAGAATCTACATGGATTCTCGCCAGTTTTATTGCGCGAATCTTTGTGCGAATCGATTCTCGGTTTCTCGACGAAATATAAGCCCTGGAACAAACTGATCAAACCATCTTACTGGGAGGGAACTAGTATAGTGACCCTATGGGCTCTTATTACTCTATTTGGGAGCTCGGTGGCTCAGTGGTAGACTGTTGGACTTCTATACTAGAGGTCATGAGTTCGATCCCCGTCCGCATTGTGTCCTTGGGCAAGGCACTTTATCCCGGTTGCTTACATGGGGCTTGATGATGCCGTGTACTAAGGCATACTGCACATCGAAGGTGCACATGTCTTCAACCGCTGTAACCCTGCTTGAACGGAGCTTGAACAGAGTTAGAATGTCGAGGAGCTGACAGTTGCTCGTTGATGCTCGATGGTTCTCTCCGGGTTACTCCAGCTTTTTCCACCCATAAAACTGTCGTGGTCACGATTAGCCATTGTGTATAAGTATGTGACCTTAAACACCAATAAATAAATAATCACTCTATCCAGTAAAGTGTAAAATTCTCATTGTGTTCTGATTGTCACATTATCTCCCTTATTTATTCATCCACCAGGTGGCATTGAGAACAGAACATAGATTCAACAAAATTTATTAACCCTTTACCTAACATAAAAAGCAGACGACACTTGAAAACAGAATACTTGAATAACTATTTTTTTTCATTTTTTGTCTCAAAAACATAGGTTATGACCCCTCTTTGGAACGAGCTTAATGAGCTCGTTCCAAAGAGGGGTTATAACCTATGTTTTTGAGACAAAAAAAATGAAAAAAATAATGAAAATTAATTAGCGATTTTTGTGAATAGCGCTGGCCGGTTTTGGCCGTTACGTTAGGTAAAGGGTTAAGGTCACATACTTATGCACAATGGCTAATCGTGACCGTGATAGTTTTACGGGTGGGGGATGCCGAAGTACCCAGAGAGAACCACCGAGCATTGATGAGCAACTGTCAGCTCCTCAACATTCTAACTCTGTTCAAGCTCCGCTCAAGAAGGGTTACAGCGGTTGAAGAGACATGTGCACCATCGACGTGCAGTACGCCTTAGTACACGGCATCATTGTACCCCCATGTAGGCAACCTGGGATAAAGTGTCTTACCCAAGGATACAACGCGGGTCTTCCCGGTCGAAATTTGAAAGATGCTATGTAACTAGCAAGGGATGCCTTAGTTTAGGTCGATTTTGTTTACGAGCGATTATTGGCTCTCTCCAGTAAATTGTAATAAAATAATTTTATTTAAACATTTATTTTCTGTTGCCAAGAAAACAACAAGCCAATGAAAACCATGTAAAACCACTAAAGTGGCTTTCAGCACTTTTCAGGAAGCCATGATGGTGGCTTCTAGCACTCAACCAGTTAATTCGTTACCCTTATTTTATGTCTCTTCTGGCTCAATAGGCTTAGCAACTGATCCCCCTAGAACCCCTAAGAATGACCAAAGGAAGGTTAGCCTGAACCCAATGGAGATATCTACAGACTGGACTTTTAAGGTTAGTGTCATCATACAAACTGTTGCCTATTCCACTTTAAGGAGCCTGAAGTTTTTCTTTTTTATCCGTTCTTAACCCTTTACCTAACATGAAAAGCAGACGCCACTTGCAAACAAAATTCTTGAATAACTATTTTTTTTCATTTTTTGTCTCAAAACATAGGTTATGACCCCTCGTTGGAACGAGCTCAATGAGCTCGTTCCAATGAGGGGTCATAACCTATGTTTTTGAGACAAAAAATGAAAAAATAATGAAAATTAATTGGCGATTTTTGAGAATATGTTTTTCAGACAAAAAATGAAAAAAATAATGAAAATTAATTGGCGATTTTTGAGAATAGCGCTGGCCAGTTTTGGCCGTTACGTTGGGTAAAGGGTTAACATATCGAAAAACTGAACCGAATGATCAAAGGGAGGTTAGGCTGAACCCAATGGAGATATTTACAGACTGGGCTTTTAAGGTTAGTGTCATCATACAAACTGTTGCCTCTTCCACTTTAAGGAGCCTGAAGTTTTTTTTCTATCCGTTCTTAACCCTTTACCCAACGAATCGCCCACATCCTCCCGCGTAATATGCAAATTCAGCAGTTGAAAAAATGTTATTTTTAAAAAAATTTCAACAAAACCATGTCATGTGACCCCTCGTTGGAACGAGCTCAACGAGCTCGTTCCAATGAGGGGTAACATGATAAGGTTTTGTTGAAATTTTTTGAAAAATTAAAAAAAATGATATTTAAAATAATAAATTTTGATATCGTCTGCGTTTGGTAAAGGGTTAACTAGGTGTTTAAGTCAACTGCTTAAATCGGATCAAAGGGAGGTTAGGCTGAACCCATTGGAGATATTTACAGACTGGACTTTTAAGGTTAGTGTCATCATACAAACTATTGCCTATTCCACTTCAAGGAGCCTGAAGTTTTTTTCTATCCGTTCTTAACATATCGAAAAACTGAACCGAAACCGACCAAATCTAAAAAATCAAAATCTACTTAGCTTTAGTTCTCGTTTGATCACCTGTGTTAAGCAGCCTAGTTAGTTCTCGTTTGATCACCGGTGTTAAGCAGCCTGGTTAATCCTTGGATGGGTTACTTTAGTTCTCGTTTGATCACTAAGCGGCCTGGTCAATCCTTGGATGCGTTACTTTAGTTCTCGTTTGATCACCAGTGTTAAGCGGCCATGTTAATCCTTGAATGGGTTACTTTAGTTCTCGTTTGATCACCAGTGTGAAGCGGCCTGGTCAATCCTTGGATGGGTTACTTTAGTTCTCGTTTGATCACCGGTGTTAAACAGCCTGGTTAATCCTTGGATGGGTTACTTTAGTTCTCGTTCGATCGCCGGTCTTAAGCAGCCTCGTCAGTCCTTGTATGGGTTACTTTAGTTCTCGTTTGATTGCCGGTGTTAAGCAGCCTAGTCAATCCTTGGATGGGTTACTTTAGTTCTCGTTTGATCGCCGGTGTTAAGTGGCCTGGTCAATCCTTGGATGGGTTACTTTAGTTCTCATTTGATCGCCGGTGTTAAGTGGCCTGGTCAATCCTTGGATGGGTTACTTTAGTTCTCGTTTGATCGCCGGTCTTAAGCGGCCTGGTCAATCCTTGGATGGGCTACTTTAATTCTCGTTTGATCGCCGGTGTTAAGCGGCCTGGTCAATCCTTGGATGGGTTACTTTAGTTCTCATTTGATCGCCGGTGTTGAGTGGCCTGGTTAATCCTTGGATGGGTTACTTTAGTTCTCGTTTGATCGCCGGTGTTAAGCGGCCTGGTCAATCCTTGGATGGGTTACTTTAGTTCTCGTTTGATCGCCGGTGTTGAGTGGCCTGGTTAATCCTTGGATGGGTTACTTTAGTTCTCATTTGATCGCCGGTGTTAAGCGGCCTGGTCAATCCTTGGATGGGTTACTTTAGTTCTCATTTGATCACCGGTGTTAAAACAGCCTGGTTAATCCTTGGATGGGTTACTTTAGTTCTCGTTTGACCGCCGGTGTTAAGCAGCCTGGTCAATCCTTGGATGCGTTACTTTAGTTCTCGTTTGATCGCCGGTCTTAAGCAGCCTCGTCATTCCTTGTATGGGTTACTTTAGTTCTCGTTTGATTGCTGGTGTTAAGCAGCCTAGTCAATCCTTGGATGGGTTACTTTAGTTCTCGTTTGATCGCCGGTGTTAAGCGGCCTGCTAAATCCTTGGATGGGTTACTTTAGTTCTCGTTTGATCGCCGGTGTTAAGCAGCCTGGTCAATCCTTGGATGAGTTACTTTAGTTCTCGTTTGATCGCCGGTGTTAAGCGACCTGGTCAATCCTTGGATGGGTTACTTTAGTTCTCGTTTGATCGCCGGTGTTAAGCGGCCTGGTCAATCCTTGGATGGGTTACTTTAGTTCTCGTTTGATCGCCGGTGTTAAGTGGCCTGGTCAATCCTTGGATGGGTTACTTTAGTTCTCGTTTGATCGCCGGTGTTAAGCGGCCTGGTCAATCCTTGGATGGGTTACTTTAGTTCTCGTTTGATCGCCGGTGTTAAGCGGCATGGTCAATACTGGGATGGGTTACTTTAGTTCTCGTTTGATCGCCGGTGTTAAGCGGCCTGGTCAATCCTTGGATGGGTTACTTTAGTTCTCGTTTGATCACCGGTGTTGAGTGGCCTGGTTAATCCTTGGATGGGTTACTTTAGTTCTCGTTTGATCGCCGGTGTTAAGCGGCCTGGTTAATCCTTGGATGGGTTACTTTAGTTCTCGTTTGATCGCCGGAGTTAAGCGGCCTGGTTAATCCTTGGATGGGTTACTTTTGTTCTCGTTTGATCGCCGGTGTTAAGCGGCCTGGTTAATCCTTGGATGGGTTACTTTAGTTCTCGTTTGGTCGCCGGTGTTAAGCGGCCTGGTTAATCCTTGGATGGGTTACTTTTGTTCTCGTTTGATCGCCGGTGTTAAGCGGCCTGGTTAATCCTTGGATGGGTTATTTTAGTTCTCGTTTGATCGCCGGTGTTAAGTGGCCTGGTTAATTCTTGGATGGCTTACTTTAGCTCTCGTTTGATCGCCGGTGTTAAGCGGCCTGGTTAATCCTTGGATGGGTTACTTTAGTTCTCGTTTGATCACCGGTGTTGAGCGGCCTGGTTAATCCATGGATGGGTTACTTTAGTTCTCGTTTGATCACCGGTGTTAAGCGGCCTGGTTAGTTCTCGTTTGATCACCGGTGTTAAGCAGCCTGGTTAATCCTTGGATGGGTTACTTTAGTTCTCGTTTGATCACTGGTGTTATAAGCAGCCTGGTTAATCCTTGGATGGGTTACTTTAGTTCTCCTTTGATCACTGGTGTTAAGCAACCTGGTTAATCCTTGGATGGGTTACTTTAGTTCTCATTTGATCACTTGTGTTAAGCAACCTGGTTAATCCTTGGATGGGTTACTTTAGTTCTCATTTGATCACTTGTGTTAAGCAACCTGGTTAATCCTTGGATGGGTTACTTTAGTTCTCCTTTGATCACCGGTGTTAAGCAACCTGGTTAATCCTTGGATGGGTTACTTTAGTTCTCGTTTGATCACCGATGTTAAGCAACCTGGTTAATCCTTGGATAGGTTACTTTAGTTCTCATTTGATCACTGGTGTTAAGCAACCTGGTTAATCCTTGGATGGGTTACTTTAGTTCTCATTTGATCACTTGTGTTAAGCAACCTGGTTAATCCTTGGATGGGTTACTTTAGTTCTCCTTTGATCACTTGTGTTAAGCAACCTGGTTAATCCTTGGATGGGTTACTTTATTTCTCATTTGATCACTTGTGTTAAGCAGCCTGGTTAATCCTTGGATGGGTTACTTTAGTTCTCCTTTGATCACTTGTGTTAAGCAACCTGGTTAATCCTTGGATGGGTTACTTTAGTTCTCATTTGATCACTGGTGTTAAGCAGCCTGGTTAATCCTTGGATGGGTTACTTTAGTTCTCATTTGATCACTGGTGTTAAGCAACCTGGTTAATCCTTGGATGGGTTACTTTAGTTCTCCTTTGATCACCGGTGTTAAGCAGCCTGGTTAATCCTTGGATGGGTTACTTTAGTTCTCATTTGATCGCCGGTGTTAAGCAGCCTGGTTAATCCTTGGATGGGTTACTTTAGTTCTCCTTTGATCACCGGTGTTAAGCAGCCTGGTTAATCCTTGGATGGGTTACTTTAGTTCTCGTTTGATCACTGGTGTTAAGCAGCCTGGTTAATCCTTGGATGGGTTACTTTAGTTCTCCTTTGATCACCGGTGTTAAGAAGCCTGGTTAATCCTTGGATGGGTTACTTTAGTTCTCGTTTGATCACTGGTGTTAAGCAGCCTGGTTAATCCTTGGATGGGTTACTTTAGTTCTCGTTTGATCACCGGTGTTAAGCAGCCTGGTTAATCCTTGGATGGGTTACTTTAGTTCTCATTTGATCGCCGGTGTTAAGCGGCCTGGTTAATCCTTGGATGGGTTACTTTAGTTCTCCTTTGATCACCGGTGTTAAGCAGCCTGGTTAATCCTTGGATGGGTTACTTTAGTTCTCATTTGATCACTTGTGTTAAGCAGCCTGGTTAATCCTTGGATGGGTTACTTTAGTTCTCGTTTGATCACCGGTGTTAAGCAGCCTGGTTAATCCTTGGATGGGTTACTTTAGTTCTCCTTTGATCACTGGTGTTAAGCAGCCTGGTTAATCCTTGGATGGGTTGCTTTAGTTCTCATTTGATCGTCAGTGTTAAGCAGCCTGGTTAATCCTTGGATGGGTTACTTTAGTTCTCGTTTGATCACCAGTGTGAAGCAGCCTGGTTAATCCTTGGATGGGTTACTTTAGTTCTCGTTTGATCACCGGTGTTAAGCAGCCTGGTAAATCCTTGGATGGGTTACTTTAGTTCTCGTTTGATCACCGGTGTTAAGCGGCCTGGTTAATCCTTGGATGGGTTACTTTAGTTCTCGTTTGATCACCAGTGTGAAGCAGCCTGGTTAATCCTTGGATGGGTTACTTTAGTTCTCGTTTGATCACCGGTGTTAAGCGGCCTGGTTAATCCTTGGATGGGTTACTTTAGTTCCCGTTTGATCACCGGTGTTAAGCAGCCTGGTTAATCCTTGGATGGGTTACCACCGAGCAGTTGATATGGGTGCTTCCTACAGAATTGGCTGGCTTGTGATCAGCAAAGTTTGAGTGTATAACTCTGCGATGCTGAATTTCATGCCAGCTGTGAATGTTGGGTGTGTTTACCAGTACTACGCAATTTTCATCATATCGAGGTGTTAAATTGGGACCTGTAAAGGTGCTTGTCTTGTGTGCCCATCTGTGGAGCACTGGCAGTATGCCCTGTAGAGTTGAGCTGAGAATGTCTTGGAATGGGTTTGTAAGCCTATGATACAGGGTAGTAATGTACGTCAGAGAGCATTGTAATGGAGTCCAGACATTAACATTGCTTTTAGGCCTAAAAAAATAAAAAATCTGTTTCTCAGGCCCTCCTGCATGGTCCTTTTGGCTGCCGCATGCTCTCTTTTTATAACCAATTTAAACTTAAAAAAAATTAAAATTAAATGGTTTATATCTGATATTTTACCGAAGTTAAAAAAATTGATGAATTTGTCCCTTGAGTGCAAGAAGGCTTTGCAATGCTTTAGCATTGCAAAGCCTTCTTGCACTCAAGGGATGAAATACACCACCACCCATGCTATTCTGTAGATTATGAGGCCTTAAATATAAACCAAGAACATGAACTTTTGATGGCAAAGAAGTAATTACTGAAATAAAAATAAAATAAAAAAATGCTCGCCCGCATGGAATTTCACAAATAATGGCCTGAGAAACAGAAGATCTTCTTTGTGTGGCCTTATTATTATTTATTTATTTTAAGGAGGGGGTGGAATTTGCAAAAAACGCTATATGTTGACTTTTTTACATCACCATTTTTGGTACCCACCCACCATAATTTGCAATTCTTGTCCATCCAGTAATTCAGTTTCAGACATTCAGCTCATAAAACATCTGATTTCAAGAGTTTATTCCTACTATTGAGAGAGAAGCTATGCATAAGCACTACAAATCCTGGTACCATTTTTTTTTATGGTCCCTTCTCCGGACTGATCCCCCTAGAACCCCTAGGGGGATCAGTCCTGTTCTGAGGGATATGCACTGGCTGCCAGTCAAGTACAGAATAATTTTCAAAACTTTATTATTAGTTTTTAAGACACAAATCAACATGTCACCAGCCTACTTAGAATAACTCCTTAATACCAAGAATGTGTGTCAATACAACCTGAGGTCCGATGGTAAAATGCTACTACATGTTCCAAAACATAGGTGTAAGACATTTGGAGATAGGTCATTCTCATTTGCTGGCCCTCACTTGTGGAATAATTTACCAGAACACCTAAAAAGACTGTCAAATGTCAACCTTTTCAAGAAAGATCTCAAAACATACCTGTTCCGAAAAGCCTATAAGTGATGTTCTGGACTGTAAGATTCTGTATATATTCCATTTCTATATTTGCATGAGCTCAGTAACATGTACAGTGCCTTAGAATGTGGTTCTATATCTTCTGAACTATCATTTTGGCGCTGTATAAATGTGTATATTATTATTATTATTATTATTATTATTATTATTATTAAGACCAAATTTTTTTCCTCTAAATCAAATGCCCCGCCTAGAAATGTGACAGGTTTATTCCAGTAAATTGTGAATATTTCAATCAGTTACAGTTAAAACTAAAAGTCCTGTCCTGAAATGCACACAAATAGCACGTCGATATGCGCGTTAATCTCCGCGATATGACCATAGCAAGGCTATCAAATTCTGTAAATATGGCCTGTGCACAAGCAATGTTTCAGCCAATGGACCTCCAGGTAACCTGGAGGTCCATTGGCAGAAACATTGCCCGTGTTTGCTCTGAGTAACCAGGGGAACCTGCCGTGCTTTGGATGCCATTCGATATGGCAATTGCGCGCAATTCCTACGTGCTATTAAGCCTAGATAAGCGCACAGTTCGTGGCAGGACTTCTAATTTTAACTGGTTGAAGACTAAATTATTTTTCAAAGGTAATTTGAAATATGAGTATTCATACAACCAGCAAGGGAAGCCTTTGCTTAGTAAGCTTCTATTCACAAACAATTGTTTTGTTCCAATTTATTGGAGTGCCATCAGGCACTGGCCAATAATTTGTAACAAGTCAGTTTATATAAACATTTATTATACTCCCACTTTTAAGTGGTGTATACTGGATTGTTCCTGTCTGTGCATCCATCAATGTATCTGTCTGTACATCTGCCTGTCCGCACTCTGATATTATAACTTAAACATTACTGCTCAGATTTTGATGAAATTTCATACAGATGTTTACTATCATGAGATCTTTAACTCTTAACCTGGGAGCGCGGTGGCTCAGTTGGTAGAGGTGCAGGCTGCAAGCCGAGAGGTCCTCGGTTCGAATCCCACCTGCGGCAACTGCGTTGTGTCCGTGGGCAAGACACTTCATCTCCATTGCCCGCGTGGGGGCACGATGACGCCGTGTACTAAGGCGTACTGCATGTTGATGGTACGCATGTCTTCAACCAATCTAACCCTGCCTGTGCTGCAGTGCGGAGTTACGATGTTGGGGAGCTGGCAGCTGCTTGTCGTTGCTCGGTGGTTCTCTCCGGGTACTCTGGCTTCCTCCACCCGTAAAACTGCCACGGTCATGATTAGCCATTGTGCATAAATATGTGACCTTAAACATCAATAAATAAATAAATAAATAACTCTTAACCTGCTGAGTATTTTCAGAATATTTTTCATCATATCTAGTCATGGCTGCTTCACAGCAGCCATGACTAAATTTGATGAAAAATTCATTTAAATTTACCTCAGGAAATCATTGGTGAAAAAAATCCATTAAATTTACGGGGTGGAAACTGGATTAGATATACCCAAATTATACATATTTCAGTGGCAAGAGAAATACTTCCCGGGCAGGAATATCTGCCAGCAGCATGCAAGGAGTTAAGTAGTATCAGCCGTTGTGCTGTTGGAATATTTTTCATGAGAGTTATGGCCCTTTGAATATACAAAATAGTCTTAATTTTTTGTCTGTTCACCTCATATTTCAAGTTTGGGTTATTGGATTTCAGTGAAATTTAGAATGAAAATTGTTTATGAAAAAGGCTTTCAGATGAGTCATGTCCCAGCAGTAAAAAAAAAAGAAAATACATGTGTATGTAGATGGTCCAATTGTCACTAGAGTTCAGTAACAGGTGTTTCTGGCCTTCATTCTAACCTCGGGGAGGGGAGGGGTTGTAAATAATTTTTTTGCTGTAAAAGAAGGACAATAATTTTACTGTTTGCCTCATAAATAGCCAATTTGTCTGTTTGCCTCACATCTCTGGTTTAGGTAATATCTCTGGTTTGGGTTATCAGATCTCAATGAAATTTGAAAACAAGTTAATGGGGATACGCTATGTGCACTGCTTTTTATATAAATATCTAGCCAAATCATACTGAAGCTACATATAGAGGCATCACTAAATGTCCGAAATTCCATATCTCCTATTACCAGAACAGTAGAACCTGTCTTGAGAGACCGCCCTTTGGGCCACACGAAAGTGGTCTCTCATAACAGGTTTCAGGTTTTCTCAAGTCAGTGAATAACCAACCACAAAATTCAGAAATGGAGAAGAATGGATTTTTGTAATTACTTTGTAGTTGTTCTTTTTTATGAAGTTTTTGTAACAAATTGAAATGGACTGTTCTAAAAATTATAAAAATAAATTAGTGTTGAAAATCTTCATTGAAGAAAAAGTTTTTGTCATGGTTTCAGTCTTTAAAGGGGCAGTCTCTCAAGACAGGTCCATTATGGCATAAAAATACAAGTTGGTACCAGGTCACAGTGGTCTCTCAAGACAGGTGGTCTCCCATAGCAGGTCCATTATAGAGTAAAACCAATCGGTGCCTGGCAGATGTGATCTCTCAAGACAGGTGGTCTCTCAAGACAGTGGTCTCTCAAGACAGGTGGTCTCTCAAGACAGGTGGTCTCCCATAGCAGGTCCATTATAGAGTAAAACCAACCGGTGCCTGGCAGATGTGGAATCTCAAGACAGGTGGTCTCTCAAGACAGTGGTCTCTCAAGACAGGTGGTCTCCCATAGCAGGTCCATTATAGAGTAAAACCAATCGGTGACTGGCAGATGTCTCTCAAGACAGGTGGTCTCTCAAGACAGGTGGTCTCTCAAGACAGTGTTCTCTCAAGACAGGTGGTCTCTCAAGACAGGTGGTCTCCCATAGCAGGTCCATTATAGAGTAAAACCAATCGGTGCCTGGCAGATGTGGAATCTCAAGACAGGTGGTCTCTCAAGACAGTGGTCTACCAAGACAGGTGGTCCCTCAAGACAGGTGGTCTCTCATAGCAGGTCCATTATAGAGTAAAACCAATTGGTGCCTGGTAGATGTGGTCTCCCAAGACAGGTGGTCTCTCAAGACAGTGGTCTCTCAAGACAGATGGTCTCTCAAGACAGGTGGTCTCCCATAGCAGGTGCATTATAGAGTAAAACCAATCAGTGCCTGGCAGATGTGGTCTCTCAAGGCATGTGGTCTCTCAAGACAGTGGTCTCTCAAGACAGGTGGTCTCTCAAGACAGGTGGTCTTCCATAGCAGGTCCATTATAGAGTAAAACCAATCGGTGCCCGGCAGATGTGGTCTCTCAAGACAGGTGGTCTCCCATAGCAGGTCTATTATAGTGTACAACCAATCGATGCCTGGCAGATGTGGAATCTCAAAACAGGGGGTCTCTCAAGACAGTGGTCTCTCAAGACAGGTGGTCTCCCATAGCAGGTCCATTATAGAGTAAAACCAATCAGTGCCTGGCAGATGTGGTCTCTCAAGACAGGTGGTCTCTCAAGACAGGTTTTACTGTATTTATTTGACTGCTTATCGTTTAGCATGGAAAAATTGCGAACAATTATTGTAATCATGGACCAAGTAAGTATTAAAAATTTAATACCAGTACACAGTGTTTGTTAAGGCCTAAAAAAATAAAAAAATTGTTTCTCAGGCCCTCCCGCATGGTCCTTTTGGCTACCGCATGCTCTCTTTTTATAACCAATTTAAACTTTAAAAAAATAAAAACTAAATGGCTTATGTCTGATATTTTACCCAAGTTAAAAAAATTGATGAATTTGTCCCTTGAGTGCCAGAAGGCTTTGCAATGCTTTAGCATTGCAAAGCCTTCTGCACTCAAGGGATGAAATACACCACCATCCATGCTATTCTGTAGGTTATGAGGCCTAAAACTTGAACCAAGAACATGAACTTTTGATGGCAAAGAAGAAATTACTGAAATAAAAAATAAAATAAAAAACCGCTCGCCTGCATGCAATTTCACAAATAATGGCCTGAGAAACAGAAGATCTACTTTGTGTGGCCTAAGTGTTCCAAACAGCAGTTTTAGTTTTGCTGATGTGTTGTTGATATCTGTTGTCTGGTGCAATGTCTCGAGCTGAGTAAAAAATTACCTTTTATACCTAGACTTCTAAATCATTCTTTACAGATTCACACTCCCAAGAATCACACCCAAGTTTCTCCATCACAGTGGTCAAACCACTGATGTCAGATCCATTTCAGTAAAAAGAGAAACATACAATTGGTTAAAATCAAGAGAAAAACAGAGTGATTGGAAAAAATTCTGTCACACTACCAGAATGCAGGGAGTTATTTATTTATTTATTGGGGTTTAAGGTCACATACTTATGCACAATGGCTAATCATGACATTTTACAGATGGAGGAACCTGGAGAGAACCACTGAGCATCAACGAGCAACTGTCAGCTCAACATTCTAACTCTGTTCAAGCTCCTCTCAAGCAGGGTTACAGTGGTTGAAGACATGTGCACCATTGACCAGGATAAAGTGCCTTGCCCAAGGACACAACGTGGGTCGTCCTGGATGGGGATCGAACTTGGAACCTCTAGCATAGAAATCCAATAGTCTACCACTGAGCCACCATGCTCTCGGAATGCTAGGAGTTAAGAGATATTCAGTTAAGTCATCCACAGTGTACCAGCAAACTTATCTTCATCAAACACTGTTAATGAAAAATATTGAACATTAAAAACTGTAAAATGAGAAGAAAACGTGTTGAGAATGACATTGAGGAAACATTCACATCATCTCATGTGTGTAACATCACTCGTGTATTTTTTTCTACTGTTTTTTAACTTCTTTTCATTTCTTCCATTTACAGAAAATTACAGTACCAGCGAAAAGTGAACAAGATGTATTTGATAATTTGAAGTTGTCATATAAACAAGCGTGGGAGAGAAATTGTTGACAAGAAACTTTGCCATTTGTTCACAGATAGAAAAAGGATCCTTTCACGTTGCAGTAATGTGATTATAAAAGTGAACAGAGAATGTCAACCGGATCATGAATGGGTCACAATCCCATCAAAATTTGCTGTCCATTTTTCTTCCAACAACACTTGAAGCTAATTTATGAGAATTCTGAATTTTGTTCGTTTTTGGTTGAGTTGTGTAAAAAACCTACACCTGTGGTTTGGTGATGGTCGTTGTGTGTCCAGGCATGCATCTGAGTGTCCTCGCACTGTTAGTGCAATAACTTGAACATACATTCTCAGATTTGACTAATATTTGCCATCCAAGTCTTTTGCAATAATACCGCAAGTGAGTTCAAAAACTGGCCTGGCCCGATTTTGGGGTACAGGAATGGGCCTTAACCCTTCAAGACCTGAAGACATTTATACATTTTAGCAACACTTTGATGCTCTACATTCTGTGGCTTTGCAGTTGTTTCTAGGCAAGTCTTGGCTGCCTGTATAGGCAGCCAAGACTTGCCTAGAAACAACTGCCGACCGAGGTACTTGGACTATATCTTGCAAGTTTATTCAGAGGCGGCAAGTTGGGGCATCTGTTCTATTACCATTAATGTGATCAAAGTCAGTACTAGGCCTTTAAAGGTTAATTAGTCAATTTTTACGAAATTTTGAGCTCAGTACGATGACTTCTCTGATTTCCCCCCCCCGTGGGAACCCCGGGAAGTGAAACAGTGCTTGTTTACTGTGGTAAACACGCTCTGTTTCACTGGTAAAATAGGACCCAGTCACTAATGCTTGGGGTGCGAGTCCTCTAAAATAGGCAACCTGGGGTATAAACGATTGACTGACCTTGCCTTTATCTCCATGTTGTGGTCATGATTAGCCATTGTGCAGAAGTATGTGACCTTAAACAATAATAAATAAATAAATAAATATTCTCTGATTTTCAAAAGAGAGTTCAGGAAGAAAGTGGCTACAACTCGACACCTGCATCTCTGATGACACATCTCTTGTTTCTCGATTCGGTTTTGATTTTGCCGTATTTCATTTATGAATTCTGTCCCACCGCAGTATTATGTGTGTCACGGCTACATTGTAACCCGATTGAGAGAGAGGCCACTTTTGTGATCACAGGACTGTAATTAAACGATCTCTAAATTTGAGTCAGAGTTCATGGAGGCTGATCTCGAAATTTCAACCTGGGTTCACGAAGGCTCGAATCAACTATAGAGGGCGAGGTTCACAAATTTTCTATTGAATAACAAAGAATTCAAAATCTGTTTTCATTATATGACTAATGCAAATAGATCCTTAACTTTTAACACGCTGAGTATTCATAGTCATGGCTACTGTAATGCAGCCACGACTGGTTCTGATGACAAAATAATGTAAATGTAACTTAAGAAATCATTAGTGAAAAATTCCATTCAATTTATGGGTTGAAAATATGATTACATGTACCCAAATTATACTTATTTCAGTGACAAGAGAATCTCTGTGCTGGGCAGGAATATCTGCCAGCAGCATATCAAGTTAATCCTGCTATGGTTTGGTAATTAATTCTGGCTTTCTGAATTTTTATCCTGCTATTGTTTGGTCATTAATTCGGGTATTCTGAATCTTAATCCTGCTAGGGTATGGTCATTAATTCTGGAATTCTTTATCTTAATCCTTCTACCTGATATTGTTTAGTCATTAATTCTGGCATTCTGAATCTTAATCTCACTATGGTTTGGTAATTATTCCTTGCTTTCTGAATCTTTATCCTGCTATGGTTTGGTAATTAATTCTGAAATACTGAATCTTCAGGTTTGGTCATTAATTCTGGCATTCTGAATCTTTATCCCACTATGGTTTGGTAATTATTTCTGGCTTTCTGAATCTTTATCCGCTATGGTTTAGTAATTAATTCAGAAATACTGAATCTTCATGTTTGGTCATTAATTCTGGCATTCTGAATCTTTATCCTGCTATTGTTTGGTAATTAATTCTGTCTTTCTGAATCTTTATCCTGCTATGGTTGGTAATTAATTCTGTCTTTCTTAATCTTTATCCCGCTATGGTTTGGTAATTAATACTGACATTCTGAATCTTTATCCTGCTATGGTTTGGTAATTAATTCTGTCTTTCTGAGTCTTTATCCTGCTATGGTTTGGTAATTAATACTGGCATTCTGAATCTTTATCCTGCTATGGTTTGGTAATTAATTCTGTCTTTCTGAGTCTTTATCCTGCTATGGTTTGGTAATTAATACTGGCATTCTGAATCTTTATCCTGCTATGGTTTGGTAATTAATTCTGTCTTTCTGAATCTTTATCCTGCTATGGTTTGGTAATTAATACTGGCATTCTGAATCTTTATCCTGCTATGGTTTGGTAATTAATACTGGCATTCTGAATCTTTATCCTGCTATGGTTTGGTAATTAATACTGGCATTCTGAATCTTTATCCTGCTATGGTTTGGTAATTAATACTGGCATTCTGAATCTATCTCGCTATGGTTTGGTAATTAATACTGGCATTCTGAATCTTTATCCTGCTATGGTTTGGTAATTAATACTGGCATTCTGAATCTTTATCCCACTATGGTTTGGTAATTAATTCTGGCATTCCGAATCTGTATCCCGCTATGGTTTGGTAATTAATTCTGGCATTCTGAACCTTTATCCCACTATGGTTTGGTAATTAATTCTGTCTTTCTGAATCTTTGTCCTGCTATGGTTTGGTAATTAATTCTGTCTTTCTGAATTTTTATCCTGCTATGGTTTGGTAATTAATTCTGTCTTTCTGAATCTTTATCCTGCCATGGTTTGGTAATTAATACTGGCATTCTGAATCTTTATCCTGCTATGGTTTGGTAATTAATTCTGTCTTTCTTAATCTTTATCCCGCTATAGTTTGGTAATTAATCCTGGCATTCTGAATCTTTATCCCACTATAGTTTGGTAATTAATACTGGTATTCTGAATCTTTATCCTACTATGGTTTGGTAATTAATATTGGCATTCTGAATCTTTATCCCACTATGGTTTGGTAATTAATACTGGCATTCTGAATCTTTATCCTGCTATGGTTTGGTAATTAATACTGGCATTCTGAATCTTTATCCCGCTATGGTTTGGTAATTAATTCTGGCATTCTGAATCTTTATCCTGCTATGGTTTGGTAATTAATTCTGTCTTTCTGAATCTTTATCCTGCTATGGTTTGGTAATTAATACTGGCATTCTGAATCTTTATCCTGCTATGGTTTGGTAATTAATTCTGTCTTTCTGATTCTTTATCCTGCTATGGTTTGGTAATTAATCCTGGCATTCTGAATCTTTATCCTGCTATAGTTTGGTAATTAATACTGGTATTCTGAATCTTTATCCTACTATGGTTTGGCAATTAATATTGGCATTCTGAATCTTTATCCCACTATGGTTTGGTAATTAATACTGGCATTCTGAATCTTTATCCTGCTATGGTTTGGTAATTAATACTGGCATTTTGAATCTGTATCCCGCTATGGTTTGGTAATTAATTCTGGCATTCCGAATCTTTATCCTGCTATGATCTGGTAATTAATTCCGTCTTTCTGAATCTTTATCCTGCTATGGTTTGGTAATTAATACTGGCATTCTGAATCTTTATCCTGCTATGGTTTGGTAATTAATTCTGTCTTTCTGATTCTTTATCCTGCTATGGTTTGGTAATTAACCCTGGCATTCTGAATCTTTATCCTGCTATGGTTTGGTAATTAATTCTGTCTTTCTGAATCTTTATCCTGCTATGGTTTGGTAATTAATACTGGTATTCTGAATCTTTATCTTGCTATGGTTTGGTAATTAATACTGGCATTCTGAATCTTTATCCCGCTATGGTTTGGTAATTAATACTGGCATTTTGAATCTTTATCCCACTATGGTTTGGTAATTAATACTGGCATTCTGAATCTTTATCCCACTATGTTTTGGTAATTAATTCTGTCTTTCTGAATCTTTATCCTGCTATGGTTTGGTAATTAATACTGGTATTCTGAATCTTTATCCCACTTTGGATTGGTAATTAATTCTGGCATTCTGAATCTTTATCCCACTATGGTTTGGTAATTAATATTGGCATTCTGAATCTTTATCCTACTATGGGTTGGTTATTAATTCTAACATTTTGCATCTTAATCCTGCTACCTGCTATGGTTTGTCATTAATTCTGGCATTCTGAATCTTAAAACCTGCTGTGGTTTGCTGATTAATTCGGGCATTCTGAATCTTTATCCTGCTATGGTTTGGTCATTAATTCTGGAATACTGAATCTTCAGGTTTGGTCATTAATTCGGGCATTCTGAATCTTAAATCTTGCAATGGTTTGGTAATTAATTCTGGCATTCTGGATCTTAAATCTTGCAATGGTTTGGTAATTAATTCTGGCATTCTGAATCCTTATCATGCCAATCCCAAATGAGGTTATCAGAGTGCCAAGATTTTTGAGGTGACATTTTCACCAATGCAAAATGAGAACTTGAGCATCTTTGTGCTGAATACCCAAGATAAACAATCCAAATTATATTTATTATTTACATTTCATGTGTCATATTAAATTTATAAATATCCACAATCATGTAATAAATTATCACAACTATTTTTATATCTCGGCTGTCATATTCTCTGTCCTCCTTGATGAGACGAGATCATCTGTATTAACCCTTTACCCAACGCAGATGATATCAAAATTTATTATTTTGAATATCATTTTTTAAAATTTTTAAAAAAATTTCAACAAAACCATATCATGTGTCAATGAGCTCGTTCGAATGAGGGGTCACATGATATGGTTTTGTTGAAATATTTTGAAAAATTTAATTGTTTTGAACTGCTCAATTTGCATAGTACGTGGACGGATGTGGGCGATTCATTAGGTAAAGGGTTAACCCTTTACTTTACGCAGTATTTTTTAAAAAATGAATTAAATTCACATTTTTCCAAAACAAATTTCAGTTTTTTAATAAAACCATACAATCAACGAGCTGGTTCTGATGATATCTGTAATATATATTGCTTCACTCCACATTCCGTGTTTTGGTACTGTACAATTATGTATTCCGAGTTTTTAGGTTGGCCCGTTTGTAGCGCATATAACACGCATGACTGTAAATGGTGAACGTTGAAATGAATAAATATCAAGATGGAAAGTTGTTCAATATCATGTTGAATCTGTGTCTTTATATGTACTCTGGACTAACAAAAGATATTATATGGTGGCAGAGGTGAAAGACGTTTCATGAGAGTGGAATATTTACAAAGAACATTTGGTTGGTTAATGATATTTTTGTGTTTTGCAATTGGCAACATGGACAAATTGAAACCGCCAGAGAGGCTGAATTTTGATGCGAGCAATTTATCGCACACTTGGAAGAAATGGAAAGAGGAACTTTCTCTTTATATGGATCTTGCACTGCAAGGAAAGGAAGAAATATATCGGGTCAAGATGTTTTTATATTTGATCGGTTCTCGGGGTCGGGAAGTATATGAAACTTTAAAATTTGAATCTCCACCCGAAGAACGAACATTGTCCATGCTTGTAGATAAATTCGAGGATTATTGTAATCCACAGAAAAATTAAACTGTAGAACGGTATAAATTTAATACACGCAATCAAGAGATTGGTGAATCCATTTCCATTTATATAACAGAACTAAAACTTCTTGTTCGATATTGTGGGTTTGGTGATTTACAAGATTCGTTGCTTAGAGACCGAATTGTTTGTGGTATTTCGGATGAACATTTAAGGGAACGATTACTCCGAGAAACCAAATTGACTTTCAAACTGTGTACAGATATATGTCAAGCTTCGGAATTATCGAAAGAAGGAATGAAAGAAATTAATAATCCTGTGACAGCAACAGTTCATTCAGTCAGAGAAAAGAATTATAGTTCCAAAACGGCGACAAATCAGTCTGTGAGGAAGAAAGACCCAAAACAAACATTTCGTGAAGCAAAGACTTTCAACTCAAATATGTGCAATAATTGTAAATATTGTGGAAGAAAACATGAATGTCCTGCGTTTGGGCAACTGTGCCATAAATGTAAAAACAAAGATCATTTTGCAGCAGTATGTGGTAAATTTCAACCCTTAAAATCACGCACCAGTGCATCTTGACCCAGTGCTCATACATGTAGAACAGTGCATTATGTTGACAATGGAGAATCAGACTCTGATGAATATTATGAGACAATCAAGACAGTCACATCTAGTAGAAACTCTTCTAAACACCTGTATGCAACAATGAGTGTAAACGATAGACAAATAAAACTTCAACTTGATAGTGGTGCGTCATGTAATCTATTACCGGTCAGTAAACTGTATGGTTTCAAATTCAAACTTGGAAAGGCTACAGAAACTCTTATAACTTTTAATAAGTCCAAAATAGTGCCTTTAGGGAAATGTGAGTTTAAAGTTGTAAATCCAAAGAACAACAAACATTACATTATTGAATTTATGATTGTTGAACAAGAAACTACTCCCATTCTTGGTAGTCAGGCAGTTCAGGATATGAATCTGTTGACAGTCAGCTTTAACAATATATGTTCTCTTGATGTATCAAAAGAACCTTTGACGGAATCGGTAGTTCTTAATGAGTTTAAGGATGTTTTTGAAGGAACAGGGTGTTTGTCAGATGACTATCACATAGCAGTAGATCCTGAGGTAAAACCTGTTGTACAACCTCCAAGGAAGATTCCGATTGCTCTTCGAGATAAGTTGAAAACTGAATTGAAACGTTTAACCGAAAGTGGAATTATTGAACCGATAACTGAATCAACAGCATGGGTGTCAAATCTAGTTATAGTAGAGAAACCAAATAAATTAAGAATATGCATCGATCCGAAAGACTTAAACAAGGCGGTACAATGCAGTCATTACCCAATGCCAACGATAGAGCAGTTATTACCAGATTTGAAGAAAGCAAAAATTTTCTCAGTTCTGGATGCTAAAAATGGTTTCTGGCATGTGAAACTAGATGAAGAAAGTTCATTATTGACAACTTTTAACACTCCACATGGTCGGTATAAATGGCTTCGACTCCCGTTCAGAATAAAATCGGTGCCAGAAGAGTTCCAGCGGAGGCAACATGAGACGATTGAAGGTCTTAATGGAGTTCACTGCATTCATGATGATATATTAGTGATAGGTGAAGGCGACACCGAAGAGGAAGCAATTGTAAATCATGATAAAAATTTCATTAGTTTAATGCATCGCTGCAGGCAAAGGAATCTCAAAATTAATCGGGAAAAATTGAAATTCAAACGGAAGGAAGTTCGGTTTGTAGGTCATCTTCTTACGGCAGATGGAGTGTGTGTTGACCCCGATAAAGTAAAGGCAGTGTTAGATATGCCTATTCCCTCAGATGTTTCAGCAGTGAGAAGATTCATCGGGTTTGTCAATTATTTGTGCAAATTTCTACCTAGGCTCAATGATCTGTGTGAGCCAATATGTAAGTTAATTGTGAAAGATAAGGTATGGTGTTGGCTTGATATTCATACTCAAGCAGTCAATGAAATTAAACGGCTTGTGTGTCAAAGCCCAGTATTGTCTTATTATGATTCTGAAAAGGAGCTTACTCTACAGTGTGATGCATCGTTAACAGGTTTAGGTGTATCATTGCTTCAAAATGAGCAACCAATAGCTTTCGCTAGTAGAGCTTTGAGTGATTCAGAAACGCGTTATGCGCAGATTGAGAAAGAAATGTTAGCTGTAGTTTTCGGTCTGAAACGTTTCCATCAATACACCTATGGTAGACTAGTACACGTTGACAGCGATCACAAACCACTTGAGTCGATTGTAAAGAAATCTCTTCATACAGCTCCAAGACGTCTTCAAAGAATGCTTCTATGTCTTCAACAATATGACATTAGATACAAACCTGGTAACACTATGTATATTGCCGATACATTAAGTCGTGCATATCTCAATGAATCAGAGATGTCTACCTGTACGTCTGATTTTGAGAAGGAATTAGAATGTGTGAATATGGTACAATATTTGCCAATGACTGAACCTAGACTGAGAGACATTCAACATCATACAGCAAATGATGAAAGTTTGAAATTGTTAAAGCAAACTATAATTGTAGGTTGGTCGAACAAACGTGAAGAAACTCTTAATTTGGTAAAACCGTATTTTGACATTCGCGATGAGCTCAATGTGCAAGACGGTATTATCTTTCATGGTGAACGTGCAGTTATCCCAAAATCTCTTCGATCAGATATGCTGTCGCGAATTCACTCTTCATACATTGGTATTGAAGGTAGTTTACGCAGAGCCAAAGAATACCTCTATTGGCCAGGTATGCATGCCGAGATAAGACATTTTATTGAGAGTTGTGAAACATGTCAAACTTATGATACAAAACAACAAAAAGAGA
This sequence comes from Pictodentalium vernedei, assembly GCA_031216915.1. NCBI lineage: Eukaryota > Metazoa > Mollusca > Scaphopoda > Dentaliida > Dentaliidae > Pictodentalium > Pictodentalium vernedei. The sequence goes on from CM062295.1 coordinate 785,362,879, forward strand.
CTTTAGTTCCACATGAAATTCCAGACAGACCTTGGGCTAAAATTGGGGTGGACTTATGCTATTTTAACAATAACAATTATGTAGTGACAGTAGATTACTATTCAAACTTTTGGGAAGTTGATTACCTTGAGAATACTAAACCCACAACTGTAATTCGCAAACTTCGAGGACATTTTCCTAGATATGGGATTCCTGATACCGTTGTTTCGGACAATGGGCCTCAATTTAATTGTGGAGAATTTAGTAAATTTGCAGCTGATTGGGACTTTGAACATATTACATCATCCCCCACATATGCCCAAAGTAATGGTAAAGTAGAACAAGCAGTGAAAACTGTTAAAAGACTTATGAAATGCTCATTGAAGTCTAAATCTGACATTTATCTAGCCATTCTAGATTTTCGCAATACTCCTACCAAGGGTATGTCCAGTAGTCCGACACAAAGGTTGATGAACCGACGAACAAAGACTCTATTACCAACTAAGAATTCTCTTTTGAAACCCAAAGTACCAGAGTCGATCTCATTGGAAATTAAGAGAAATAAAGACAGACAAGCTATGTATTATAATCAAGGTTCAAAAGATTTGAGTGAACTTCGAATGGGTACATATGTCAGAATAGCTCCGAAACCTGGTGACATACATAAAACTTGGGTAAAAGGAAGAATAATAAGTAAAGTAAACATAAGGTCGTACAATGTCAAGTTAGAAAGTGGAATAACTGTTCGCAGAAATCGTCGTGATATCCATATAGCCAAGGGTGTTTATAGTCAAGCTGATACATACATGTATGACCATTTTAACATTAGTGATGATAATGTTGGTAGTAACCAAACTTGTAACTTTGACAGGCAGTCAAGTGGTAGTAACAGTACTGAAAATAATAATAACCACAGTACCGGTGATTCGTACGAATATAGTAACAATGAGTCAGGACTATCAGACAATAATGGCGGATCAGTAGTTGCAGGTACCAAAACCCGATCAGGCAGACAGGTCAGAAGACCTCAAAGGCTAAAAGATTTTGTTGAGTAATTTGACCTAGTAATTTCAAAAAAAAAAAAAAATTTTGTTGAAATTATTATTGACCATTTTGTCAGTCTGTGGTTTACAGAATAAAAAAATAAACTGTTGACAGTCAAATTGTTTGGTACAATGTATTTGTCTATCTGAAGAAAAAGGGATGTAATATATATTGCTTCACTCCACATTCCGTGTTTTGGTACTGTACAATTATGTATTCCGAGTTTTTAGGTTGGCCCGTTTGTAGCGCGTATAACATGCATGACTGTAAATGGTGAACGTTGAAATGAATAAATATCAAGATGGACAGTTGTTCAATATCATGTTGAATCTGTGTCTTTATATGTACTCTGGACTAACAAAAGATATTATAATATCCATATTTGTATGGTTTTATTGAGAAAATTCTGAGATGATATTTTGGGCCGCTGTTGGCTTATACTGGTTAATTTTCTGTCCATTTTTGGTCTTTCAGTAAAGGGTCAAATTTATAAACACTATACGTTGACTTTTTTACATCACCATTTTTGGTACCAACCCACCATAATTTGCAATTCTTATCCATCCAGTAATTCAGTTTCAGACGTTCATCTCATAAAACATTTGTATTTTTATACTGTACCAATGACCCAGAGATAGCTGGTGCTAACTCTTAAAAATCTAGGGCCAAACACAAATTTTGCCCCCCAATCCCCAAAATTTGCATCTAAAACCAAAGAAATCATGTCCTAAATGGTCCTCCATACTTTGCCTCCACTGCGCATGCGCAGTGTCAAGGAGGTCTCGAAATTGGCGCCAATTATCATTCTTTGTTTGGCCCTTCATCAGTTCACATCTGACTGATATTTGTGCTTGTAAATCTCAGTTTAAATGATGCCAGACACATAAATATTAGAGAAATGGTGGATCTAAAGAGGAAATAGAAGGAGGAGAGGAAAACTGAGTGACAGAAAATAATCAGGGCTGTAACTTAAAATTTTTTACGAAATTATGTTAAGTTGCCTAATTTCGAGGCATGGGCGTGTTGTTGTCATTCTTGCTATAAAGTTACACTGCTTGTTCAGTGTTTCCTCTCTCCCTTTCCTTTAAGTCCCCCTTTGCTATTCTCCCATGCTTTTGGCATATTTTCTGTAATATTATTACTAAAATTTCTTGGGAGTTTTAGCTGGGTAACAGAATGAATTCTGTTCTTTTCCCCATGTTTACGTCCTCACCCATGGGTGTTTAGGCGTAGTGTTCTGCATCTACCATCTGATGTTCTGCAGTTTCTTCCCTGGAAGTCTCTGTTTTGCATCAGATAGTGTATTATTGGTAACTGATTTCGGGCCATGGTTATCAGTGCCTGGAGTCATGTTTCTGGTGTTTATACACTTCTTGTTTACATTGACAACAGTCTCTGTGGAGGGGGATTTCTTGTCTTTGTGTTAGTTTAATCATAACAAGATACATTATTATTATTCGTAAGTGTTGCATTAATTTTTTAAAATATTTTTTAAATTTTTGTCCACACTTATGCTTGGGATCCATTGGGGCTCAACGTTACTTTTCAGAAACTTGGGCTTTTCTAAAAAAATATTTTTTCAAAAATTTTTTTTGATTTCAATTATTTTTTCTATGTTAATGGATCATATTATTATGTATCTTTGTTTTCAGGGGTTGGTGCGAGTACTAGGACTTTTTGTATTCTTTTCACAATGAATGGATATTGTTCAAATTGTAATAAGAGGAAATCTTCATCTGACTTTCATAATCATTGTATTAATTGTAGTCAGTGTACTCGCACTAACTCCTGTTCAGTATGTGTCAATTGGGATGACAAACATTGGAAACGTGTGTCACGGTATGTTGTTAGCGGGGAAAAGGCCATGCCGGTCCTTTCTCCGCAGGGTCACTCTACTTTATCAATCTCTATTTCAGAGGAACAAGAACAGGGTGATGTTTCCATGATGTCTTCCAAAAGTGTGCCTCCGTCGTCACAATTAAATGAAGAGCTAGCGGCAAAAGTGCTCATGGAAATACGTCAATTGCCTAAGAGGTCCCTAGTAGGATCGACGGCGTTGACGTCCGCTAGCTCGCCCGGTGTAGCGTCCATTCATCGAATGGTTCGGCAGCCGGGTTCGTCCGTTGCGGTCCAGGAAGGAGATTTGGGTGATGCGGGCACTATAAATAAACAAAGTGCACACCCAGTGACGGCGGATCAGAGGAGAGAACGGAGGAAGCCTATTAGTCCGGTTCCTAGCTCGTCCAGGTCCATCCGGGCTGCGAGCGAGAGAGGCCCCTCCCTCGTACAACAACATCTGGGACCAGATGTTGTGGTACAAAACGTTTCGCATTCGGAGCATACGTCCGCCGCTCGGGACGCTCCGTTATATAGACAGTCCGGAGAGACTGTCGAGAAGGCTTCCTCATCCTCACGGCAGCGCACACGACCGCACCTTGGCTACGTGACCACGGATATCCAGCCAGCTTCACCAATCAGGGATTCCACGGCGACCAGGTCACGCCATCAGGTAGCCAGGGACACGAGGCCTGTAGATTCCAGACGTTCGCATAAGAGAAGTATGCAGGAGTCAATGTTCACGGAGCTTCCAGCGGCAAAGCAACGTAAGACCGCTGCTCCACAGGCCTCAGTGACGGACGTGCTATCCCAAATAGCACAACTTATCGCAGCATCCCAGCAAACGACAGAATCTCTGTCGGATCAAGAATTATCCGACGACACTGGGTCGGTACGCTCCGCTGATGCATCAGGTACGGACGACCGAGAACATCATAGGGTCCGACAGGATGGCAAAAGGGATTCAGAGGATTTGGAGCTATCCCTTTTGGAACAACTTAAAGCTGCGTTGATTTCATCCGGCATTACCTTCCACAAGTTGTTCTGTCGGACCAGAATGCTGCGATGCCAGATAAGAGACTGATAGCGTCATTGGACACAGAATTTTTTGATCGGTTCAGGGACATCGTCCCTGAGTTTCCGACACAGTCCAATAATGTCACAAGAACATTCGAATTATTGAACGACGCTATTTATAAGCTTGCTACCAAAACAGGCAAGGCTGGTTTCTTGTCCGCAAATGCTCTAAATCTGCCTTTCATCAATTCAAGGAATAAATTCGAAACAGCAGGACAGGGCATACCGAGAGTTCCTCTGCGTCTAGACGACGAGGCTGAAGACTTGGAATTGTCTATACCGTCGTCTATGTCAATTCCAACCACGACGTTGGAAACGACAATAATGTCTAACAGAGTTAGCTTAGACGCTTTATCATACGCAGACCACCTTATTAAGGCGTTATCATCGCGTCTTCAAGGGAAAGAATTCCAGGATATACAATCCTCATTAAGACTTCTTTCAAGGGCAGTAGCTTATTCCACGTATAACTCCGCCCTTTCAGTGGCAAACCTGGAGTTGGTTAGACGTGACGCAGCCCTAGCTACATCCATGCGCATGGATAGTAAGGTGAAGAACTCTCTCAGAGTCACTTTGGTCTCCGGAGAGCTTCTCTTCGATGGCAAGCTTTCAGCAATCTATGATAAGATAACTAAGAAAGCGTCGGATTCTCTGCTATTCAAATCCGCTTCTAAAAAGTCGGATACAGCAGAAAAGAGTAAGACAGGCACTTCTGGGACAAGTACGCCCAAGAGAAGTTCCTATAGAGGTTCTTATACGTCCTCTAGGTCTTATTCTAGAGACCGTCAAGGCAGCGACTCATGTACGGGACGTTATTCTGGCCGAGACAACCGGTCAGACGTCCCGAGGTCAACGGGACGAGGTGCGGGTCGTGGTGGACGTAGTTTCTCCTTCCGCAGGCCTCGCAGGTCCAGGAGGTGATGGTTTGAACCTCTATCGTGTTCCGGTAGGCGGAAGATTATCGAGTTTTATAAACGAGTGGGCGTCGATTACGAACGACCCCTGGGTCCGAGGGGTAATTTCGGAAGGACTAAGAATATCCTTCAAACGAAAGCCTCCATTAACTCGAAGTCCAAAATGGACTCAGCTTCCGTCAAATCCGCAGAAAAGAGATGCACTTTTATCAGAAGTACAGTCTCTTCTGACGAAGAATGCGGTAGAGGTCATAGAAGACCAGGAATCTCCGGGTTTCTACAGCCATCTGTTTCTGGTTCCGAAACCAGACGGCTCGTTCCGTCCAGTCATAGATCTGAGCTGGATAAACAAGCAGATCGTCGCTCCGAAGTTCTATATGGAGACAATTCGATCAGTCAGAGCGAGTATTCGGGTGAACGACTATGCTACAAGCATAGATCTCAAAGATGCGTACTTTCACGTCATGGTACATCCGACATTCAGAAAGTATCTACGCTTCGCAGTCCTAGGAGTTGTATATCAGTTTCAGGCGATGTGCTTCGGTTTGAACCTAGCGCCCTGGGCTTTCACTCGAATAATGAACTCGGTAATGATACATTTCCGAGCTCATTCGTCTGCGGTAACGTCGGCCTACGTGGACGACATTCTTCAGAGATACGGCAACGAGTTAACGCTTCAGAACGATGTGCAGAATCTGCTTCTATTACTCAGACGTCTCGGTTTTATAATAAACGAGGAGAAGTCGGATCTGGTGCCATCCAAGTCATTCACTCATCTGGGAATGAGCTTCGAGACGCACAACAATCTCGTTCGTCTGCCGTTAACCAGAGCGAAATTAATCAGTTGTTACGCTCGCTATTGTCTTCACTCAGACAAAGTCACAGCGAGGGAGTTCATGAGACTGATAGGTCTGTGCGGAGCCGCTGCGGATCTCATTCCGATGGGGCGGTTACGCACTCGTCCTCTCCAAATTTTCTTGACTCAGAATTGGAGTGTAAAGATTCATTCGCTCGATATAGACGTTCTCTTGTCAAATCAAGTGAAACAAGAGATTCAGACTTGGGCAAACATTCAGTGGTTGACTCAGAGAGTTCCACTGCAGTTGCCGGATCCGAGTTGTACGCTTATGACGGATGCCAGTCAAACAGGTTGGGGTGCAACATTGATCCCAACGGATTCGAAGTGCCAGGGTCTTTGGGATCCGCAGTTTCTAGGCAAGCACATAAACATCAAGGAAATGATGTCAATTTGGCTTGCATTACGTCATTGGATGAACATTATTCAGAAAGCACATGTCCAAATCCTGTACGACAATACGACAGTAGTAGCGTATATCTGGAACCAGGGTGGCACTCATTCCATTCCGTTATTCAATTTAACGGAAAGAATCCTTCTGTTTGTTCTAGAACACCAAGTTCTACTTTCGGTCCGTCATATTCCGGGTCGTCTGAATGTATTAGCAGACTCCCTTTCACGGAAGGGTCGCTTGTTGCCGTCAGAATGGACTCTCAACAAACAGGTATTCAATCAGATTTGCTACCAATGGGAACGGCCAATGATAGACTTATTTGCGACACAACTCAACAATCAGTTGCAGACGTATGTGTCACCATGTCCGGATCCCCGAGCATATGCAGTAGACGCTCTATCGATCTCGTGGGACGGAATGATAGGATATGCGTATCCTCCAGCGCCGTTGATTCAGCAAATATTGCTAAAGATAAAACAATCACAATGCAAAATTCTGTTGGTAGCATCTCTGTCTCCACAGAGACCGTGGATAAATCTACTCAGGTGTCTGCTGTGGGACTTACCGCGAAAACTTCCTCCACGAGAGGATCTTCTTTCGCAACTTCATCACAACCCGCAAGGTCTCAACCTTCACGTATTTCCGTTGTGCGGTCCTTGCACGGCAAGCATTTTACAGGACGAGCAGTGGACACGATTTCTAACTGTAGGAGGACCTCCTCTTCGCTATACTATGCTGCTAAGTGGAAGGTCTTTCGTCATTGGTGTAGGGATCATTCTGTTGATATTTTTAATCCCTCCATACCAGACATTGCAAACTTTCTAGTATACTTGTTTGACGAGATCAAACTGCAGCCTGTTACTATTGAAGGTTATAGGTCTATGTTATCTGATACCTATGCACACCATGATAGTTTACAAATTGGATCTAATGTCTCTTTATCTAAATTAGTTAGAAACTTTTCGATAAATAGACCCAGAAGTCTTAGATTAATTCCTAAATGGAATTTAGCTTGGGTTCTTCTTAAACTAAAAGAAAAGCCATTTGAGCCTCTTGAGACAGTAGATTTCAAATTCTTGTCTTATAAGACAGCATTTCTCTTAGCTTTCTCTTCTGGTAGAAGAGTCAGTGAGCTTCATGCACTATCGGTGGACGATTCTCACTATCGTAGTGTCGGGAACACTATTACCTTTACTACTAATGTTGGATTTTTGGCTAAGAATCAGGCTCCTAATAAATATCCGGAACCTATTGTTATTAAGGCCCTTCCATCTTCAGACGGGCATAGGCCTTTACTCTGTCCGGTTAGAGCTTTACGTATTTATAAACAAAGATATCAGTTTATCAGAAAGGGACGAAAACGCTTCTTTCTGTCTCTGATGCCTAATAGAAAGGACATTACGGTCCATTCTATTGCTAGATGGATTCAATTAACTATCCGTACTGCTTATGATAATCTATCTTCAACTCAGCAGTCTGTGCTTAAGATTTCGGCTCATGAAGTAAGAGCTCTTTCTACATCTTGGGCTTATGCAAATAGTGTTGTTATTACAGATTTAATGAAGGCTGCATATTGGTCTCAGCCATCCACATTCACAAATTTTTATCTCAGAAATATTGAGTCCATTTCTGGAGACCTGCATTGTTTAGGTCCGTTATCTGTTGCTCAGAATATCGTCCACTAAACAGTTGCAACTATAGTTATGCAGGTTTTCTGTTCCGGCAGTGACTCCATCCTGCTGCCCCCTTCGCTCTGGGCTATTTGACCCAGGGCAAGGGGAAGGGGGGGGGGAGGGTGTTCCCTTAGGTCACCTGCTTTATAGTGAAAAGCAAGGGGATACCTCCTCCGGAGTCAGTAATTCTGAGTTGTTACTAGGATGGTTTTAAAGTGTAAAGTTAATGTTTAAAAATTCATTCATGTCATATTTTTAAAGTGTAGCTCGGTGTGAAGCATTTGTATATGTCACGTGTCAAACGGGCGTTAATATACAATCCTCGGACACTTTTAAGAGGGTATCAAGTCTCAATTCTCTGGACTAACTTTATTTATTGGCTTACTTTAAAAATAATTAGTATAAAGGGTTATACTGGATGTTAATAGAGAACATGAATGTTATTATGCTCAATTATGGAGGGTGTTGTGTCTTTCTAATTTATCATAAAATAAGAAAGATACATGTAAAGCCTAATATTCCTTTTCTCCTCGAGGGGATGACTCTATTTTATATAGTTGAGCTTATTGGATTTTCCTCTATGTCCTAGGCCCTCCAGCCTTTTTTCTATTCAGTTATGTCTGGGTCATTGGTACAGTATAAAAATGTTAAAAAATTTATAGTAATTTATATATTTTTTATACTTACCAATGACCCAGACGGGGATGGCCCTCCCAGGAGTTGGGAACTCATACCTCCCCGCTGAGTACATAGCGCTGACCAGGCACTGCATGTAAGAATGATAATTGGCGCCAATTTCGAGACCTCCTTGACACTGCGCATGCACAGTGGAGGCAAAGTATGGAGGACCATTTAGGACATGATTTCTTTGGTTTTAGATGCAAATTTGGGGGATTGGGGGGCAAAATTTGTGTTTGGCCCTAGATTTTTAAGAGTTAGCACCAGCTATGTCTGGGTCATTGGTAAGTATAAAAAATATATAAATTACTATAAATTTTTTAACTTTCTAGAGTTTATTCCTACTATTGAGAGAGAAGGTATGCATAAGCACTACAAATCCTGTTACCAATTTTTTTATGGTCCCTTCTCCGGAATACCAAATTTTTTCTCACTAAATCAAATGTCCTGATTAGAAATGTGACAGGTTTATTCCAGTAAATTGTGAATATTTCAATTATTTTAGTTAAGACTTAACTGGTTGAAGACTAAATTATATTTTTGTAACTTGATAGGTTGACTCGTCTTGGAATAATTTCACTGTAACTTGGTAACTTTCATTGACATACATTAACTGTGAGGGCCACATACATTAACTGTGAGGTCATATTAACCCACCCCTCAGCTCTTTAGTACAGTGTACACCTCATATTATTTTTATCATAAACATAGCACACAGGGAACAGAAATTAACATATTCCCAGTTATCACAATTCTTGTCTTATTTCATAATCCTTTCATAAACACTGAACATTATCTTTTCCTCAAACACAACCACACCGACAAGTTAACCCTTTATACAACAAATCGGCCACATCTGCCCGCGTAATATGCAGAAAATATTATTTTTCAAAAAATTTCAACAAAACCATATCATGTGACCCCTCGTTGGAACGAGATCGTTCCAACGAGGGGTCACATGATATGGTTTTGTTGAATTTTTTTGAAAAATTAAAACGATTTTTTAAATAATAAATTTTGATATCGTCTTTGTTGGGTAAAGGGTTAAGCTATAGTGTCATTGACACTTTCATATTTGGTATGCAGCTTCTTTAAAGGTGACAGATTTTACTTTCACGAGCAAACAACAGCGTGCCTCAGTTCCACTTAGCGAGTGATTAACCCTTATTTGGAGCATTGGCTGAATCTGCAGTAGCAAAATTTTGAAATTTCAACAAAACCTTATAATGTGACCATCCCCTGCCCCCCCCCCCCCCCCCCCTACTGCAACAAGCTGGTTGCATTGGGGGGGGGGGGGAGGGGGTGCATGATATTATTTTGTTTAAATGTTTCGAGAATTGGGTGAAAAAATAAAAATTTGATGTTTTCCGTAAATGGTTAAAATCTCGTGGAAAATAGGCCAAATAATGCAAAGTATGCATGAAAATGTCAACAATACACCAAGAATTATGTCAGGACACAACAATAGTGATCCTCACTTCAAATGTTAGGGAACAGTATTACAGGGAGTGCCTCCCATTTTCAAAATCAAGACATCCACCAGTCAAAATATTTAATTCAGTCCTTTTTTATCCAATGTAACGGTCAAAACCGGCCTGCACAATTCACAAAAATCGTTCGTTGAGCTCATTCCAATGAGTGGTCATAATCTATGTTTTTGAGACAGAAAATGAAAACAATTAGTTATTCAAGAATTTTGTTTGCAAGTATCGTCTGCTTTTCATGTTAGGTAAAAGGTTAAAAATCTTCATCAGATCCACTATGCAGAAACTTTAATTATTTGATATTCAGAATCCTTGTTTTAAGTACCTGTCTTCATATTTGGGTTCCTGTAAAGCCGAAATTATAACTTTGTGAAATATGAGAATATTCTCTTCAAAGATCTTCTGGACAGAATCTTTTGATATTTGTCACAAAACTCTGCACAAGCACGGTTAGTATATGTAGTACGCCTCAGTACACAGCACCACCGTGCTGTCAGACTCCCCAACATGCATGTACTAGCTTCACACAAGCATGGTTAGCATGTAGTATGCCTCAGTACACAGCATCACCATACAGTCAGACTACCAAAACATGCATGTACTAACTCCACACAAGCATGGTTAGCATTGGTTGAAGACAAGTACACCATCAACATGTAGTATGCCTCAGTACACAGCGTCACCGTGCTGTCAGACTACCAAAACATGCATGTACTAACTCCACACAAGCATGGTTAGCATTGGTTGAAGACAAGTTCATCATCGACCTGTAGTACACCTTTGTGCCACCGTTCTGACAGACTCCTCAGCATACATGTACTAACTCCACACAAGCATGGTTAGCATTGGTTGAAGACAAGTTCATCATCGACCTGTAGTACACCTTTGTGCCACCGTTCTGACAGACTCCTCAACATACATGTACTAACTCCACACAAGCATGGTTAGCATTGGTTGAAGACAAGTACACCATCAACATGTAGTATGCCTCAGTACACAGCGTCACCGTTCTGACAGACTCCCCAACATGCATGTACTAACTCCACACAAGCATGGTTAGCATTGGTTGAAGACAAGTACACCATCAACATGTAGTATGCCTCAGTACACAGCATCACCGTGCTGTCAGACTCCCCAACATGCATGTACTAACTCCACACAAGCATGGTTAGCATTGGTTGAAGAAAAGTGCAACATTGACATGTAGTATGCCATAGTACACAACACCACCATGCTGTTACACTCCCCAACATAATATACTAACTCCACAAAAGCACAGGTTGTGATTGGTTGAAGAAAAGTGCACCATCGATGTGTAGTATGCCTTAGTGCCACCGTTCTGAGAGACTCCTCAACATACATGTACTAACTCCACACAAGCACAGGTTAGGATTGGTTGAAGACAAGTTCACCATCGATGTGTAGTACCACCGTTCTGTCAGACTCCCCAACATGTACTAACTCCACAAAAGCACAGGTTAGGATTGGTTGAAGACAAGTTCACCATCGACGTACAGTATTACCATTCTGTCAGACTCCCCAACATGTACTAACTCCACAAAAGCACAGGTTAGGATTGGTTGAAGACAAGTTCACCATCGACATGCAGTACCACCGTTCTGTCAGACTCCCCAACATGTACTAACTCCACAAAAGCACAGGTTAGGATTGGTTGAGGACAAGTTCACCATCGATGTGTAGTACCACCGTTCTGTCAGACTCCCCAACATGTACTAACTCCACAAAAGCACAGGTTAGGATTGATTGAGGACAAGTTCACCATCGACGTACAGTACTACCGTTCTGTCAGACTCCCCTACATGTACTAACTCCACAAAAGCACAGGTTAGGATTGGTTGAGGACAAGTTCACCATCGATGTGTAGTACCACTGTTCTGTCAGACTCCCCAACATGTACTAACTCCACAAAAGCACAGGTTAGGATTGGTTGAGGACAAGTTCACCATCGACATGCAGTACCACCGTTCTGTCAGACTCCCCTACATGTACTAACTCCACAAAAGCACAGGTTAGGATTGGTTGAGGACAAGTTCACCATCGACGTACAGTAACACCTTTCTGTCAGACTCCCCAACATGTACTGACTCCACAAAAGCACAGGTTAGGATTGGTTGAGGACAAGTTCACCATCAACATGCAGTATGCCTTAGTACACAGCAATACCATGCTCCCATGTGAGAAATAGAGAGTAATCGCTCGACTGGACTGGTTACATGAAATAATTCATGAGAGGTGAGGGATGTTGTACAAACATGAGTGCACAAATGCGCACGAGTGTTTTACAATATAGTCCTAGTCCCTCGCCTCAAATCAATTATTTCATGTAACCAGTCCGGTCGAGCGTTTACTCTGTTTATTACTTTTCATTATTAACAATAATTATATTATTTAACCCTTTACCTAACATAACACCCAAAAACGCCCAGCGCTATTCTCAAAACTCGTTAATTAATTTTCATTATTTTTTTCATTTTTTGTCTCTAAACCATAGGTTATGACCCCTTACTGGAACAAGTTTGTTCCAATGAGGGGTCATAACCTATGTTTTTCAGACAAAAAATGAAAATAATAGTTATTCAAGAATTTTTTTTGCAAGTGTCATCTGCTTTTCATGTTAGGTAAAGGGTTTAAAAAAAAAAAAAGAAAAGGCAACCAAAAAAACAGTGAAGTCCCCATTACACCCTCAGCAAAGCGTCTTCATTTGCATGCACAGATACATGACCTAATTGTTGATTGGATAATTCACTTGTGAAGTTAGTCACACTTTGGAAAGTAATAAATTGAGATTAACCCTTTACCCAACGCAGACGATATGAAAATTTATTATTTTAAATATAACTTTTTTAATTTTTTTCAAAAAATTTCAACAATACCATATCATGTGACCCCCCCCCCCCCCCTCATTGGAACGAGCTCGATGAGCTCGTTCCAATGAGGGGGTCACATGATATGATTTAGTTGAAATATTTTGAAAAATTTAATTTTTTCAACTGCTCAATTTGCATATTACGTGGGTGGTTGCGGGCGCTTCGTTAGGTAAAGGGTTAACTAACTTGCCAAACACACAGCACAGTTGTCTCAGATCAGAATCGAACTGTGAAGTCCAATACTATTACCACCAGCCACCATGCTTGATCAATGTTTTTTTTTTTTATTTGGGTTTAACAACACATTAACAGCCAGGGTCATATCATGTCGGTGACAGTTTTACGGGTGGAGGAAGCCGGAGTACCCGGAAAGAACCACCGAGCAATGACGAGCAGCTGTCAGCTCCCCAACATCGTAACTCTGAACTCTGCACCGCGCCACATGCAGGGTTAGATTGGTTGAAGACATACGCACCATCGACGTGCAGTACGCCTTAGTACACAGCGTCATCGTGCCCCCATGTAGGCAATCGGGGTGAGGAAAGCTTGATCAATATATCCTTAATCTACTTACATTCTACTTCATTGTCTGCTGGTAGCTGAATGGTCATCATGTTTTACTGAAGTTTTTCTTGCTGTGGAAAACTGTCTCTACATGGCTTCAAATCCTTTCATTCCATTTGTAGGAATGAATAGGGGGGCAATTACCCTGGGTCCCTCAACCAAGGGTGGCAAGTCCCAATACAGGGTTCATACAGCTCTTGAAAAACCCTTGAAAATGAGTTTTTTCTTGAAAAACCCTGGAATTTGAAATTAGCCCTTGCGAAACCCTTGAACTTTCAGAAATCTCTTGAAACACCCTTGAATACCAAGCTATTTCCTTGGCATTGTGAATAAATGTGTACTCGCCTTTTACTTGTTTATAGCGCTCGTGTCGCTCAGTTAAAAAAAACATAAAAAAGTATGGAACTTTTTACCAAGATTACTGTAACACAGATCACACTTTGGGTACCAGTACTTCCTGACTTCCAAACTCAGATCCGTGTCACATGAATCTTAGATTTTTAGAGCTCATACAACAAGCTGAATAGTATATGTAGCCCTTGAAAAAAAAAAAGCCCTTGAAAAACCCTTCAACTTTGTGAGCAAATTTTTGTATGAACCCTGCAATAGGTGAGTTTTGGCTGTGATATGTGTTCAAAAGCTTGCCCTTTTTCCGACTTTGAACAGTTAGCTTTTCACACTACAACAATTTGGTTGTAATGTGGTTATTTATTTATTGGTGTTTGAGGTCACATACTTATGCACAATGGCTAATCTTGACCGTGAAAGTTTTACAGGTAGAGGAAGCCGGCGTACTTGGTGAGAACCACTGAGCAACGATGAGTAACTGTTAGCTCCTCAACTTTCTAACTCAGTTCAAGCTCCAAGCAGGGTGACAGTGGTTGAAGACGTGCACCTTAGTATACAGCGTCATTGTGCCCCCATGTAGGCAACCAGGATAAACTGCCTTCCCCAAAGACACAACGCAGGCCGTCCTGGACAGGGATCGAACTCAGGACCTCCAGCATAGAAGTCCAACAGTCTACCACTGAGCCACCACGCTCCCTTCTAATGTGATTAAGCCTCGATACAAGCAGACCGTCATCTCCAGAATGAGGTTCCCAGAGGGTGAGTTTGGTGAACCTACCCTGCACAGCAGGGTAGCATCACCAAATTTACCCTCTCTGAACCTCAATCTGACTCAAAGTCACAGGCCTAAAGAGAAAGAGGTACTCGGAGGATAAATTAGCCCACTGTTTGTGATAGCATCAGTAAATTCACCCTCTGGGGACCTCATTCTGCAATGACAGATTGCTTATTTCCAGGCTTGAATTGTGTGATACAGTTAAAACTAGAAGTCCTGTCCCGAATTGTGCGCTTATCTAGGCTTAATTGCGTGTAGGAATTGTGCGCAATTGCCATATCGAATGGCATCCAAAGCACGGCAGCTTCTCCTGATTACTCATAGCAAACACAGGCAATGTTTCTGCCAATGGACCTCCAGATTACCCAGAGGTCCATTGGCTGAAACATTGCTTGTGCACAGGCCACGTGTACAGAATTTGATAGCCTTACTATGGTCATAACGCGTAGATTAACGCGCAGATCGACGTGCTATTTGTGTGCATTTCATGACAGGACTTCTAGTTTTAACTGCAGGTAATTTGATTGGAGAGATCACTGAAACATGAAAGTCAAGTTTTTCTAAAGTTGAAAAAGGGCCATAACTCTGTCAAATATCATCAGACATCACCGACATTCGAACCTGATCTGTATCTGGTCACCTCTGATACATATACCAAAAAATGTTTGAGATCAAATAATCAAAACTAATGTTTTCATCTGGGACAAGACAAAATAATATTTTACAAGTAAAACAGAGCTTTTTTTACCACAATAAACATGCACTGCTTCACTCCCTGGATTCCTATGGGAAAGATTAGATGGATAAGAAACTTGTACAGAAAATTCAGTCATAAGTGGAGATCCATTGAAGTGAGAGAAGAGGTAGTTTAGCTATCCAAACATTGTGGTTTCCCCATTGGGGAAGCCAAGATGGTCAAATTTATTAGCTCACCTGACTGAAAGTCAGGGTGAGCTATTCTGATCACTTTTCGTCCGGCGTCCGTCGTCTGGCGTCCGTCGTCCGTCGTGAAGGTGGTGTTTGGGCCTTTTTCTCCCAAACCACTGGCCGCATAATAATAATGTGAGTAGGGGTTATATAAGGGCATTTTGATTTTTTGTCAAATTAGGTTTCAGCTCATATTGAGCAGAGGGATGGGGCAAAAATGCTCCAATTCTTAAAAAATCTTCTCAAGAACCAGTAATAGCAGAGACTTGATATTTGGTATGCAGCTTCCTTTTGAGGTGTAGACTCAAGTTTGTTCAAGAGAAGTTTGTCTGGCATTATTTGCCTTCGTTATGGGAGGGGCAAAAATTTTGGCCACGCCTAAAATTTCTATTTTCCAAACCGTCAGGTCGATTTGAATCAAATTTGACATGAGATGATAATGGGTCATAAGTAGTTGATTGATACAAAAATTTTTTTCTCATTGCCCCTTGGGAACCTCGGGAGCTAAAAATAGGAAAAACCTTAAAACTGCCATATCTCCAAAACTACACGGCACAGAGAATTCTTATTTTGTATAAAGCTTACTTTTATCCAGTAGAATAGAATGGTTAAAAAAAATCCCTATCGGTTTGATCACAAGATACTTTTTTCAGGACTTTGAAAACACTGTAGGCAATGGGAAAAAGATTAAAAAATCTTCTTCTCCAGATCCAGCAGGCAGAATCTTTTGATATTTGGTATGCAACATTGTAGGGTGGATCTGATTCAAGTTTGTTAAAATCGGCCCCCTGGGTTCATATTTGGGCTTAGTATAGGAGCCCGATTTCGAACTTAGTGCATTTCAGGCAAATTTCTTAAAAAATCTTCTTCTCCAGATCCAGCAGGCAGAATCTTTTGATATTTGATATGCAACATTGTGGGCTGGATCTGATTCAAGTTTGTTCAAATTGGCCCCTTGGATTCATATTTGGGCTCACTATAGAAGCCCGAATTCGAACTTAGTGCATTTCAGGCAAATTTCTTAAAAAATCTTCTTCTCCAGATCGAGCAGGCAGCATCTTTTGATATTCGGCATGCAATATTGTGGGGTAGATCTGATTCAAGTTTGTTCAAATCGGCCCCCTGGGTTTATATTTGGGCTCAGTATAGAAGCTCGAATTCGGACTTAGTGCATTTCAGGCAAATTTCTTAAAAAATCTTCTTCTCCAGATTCAGCAGGCAGAATCTTTTGATATTTGGTGTGCAACATTGTGGAGGGGATGTGATTCAAGTTTGTTCAAATCGGCTCCCTAGGTTCATATTTGGGCTCACTATAGAAGCTTGAATTCGAACTTAGTGCATTTCAGGCAAATTTCTTTGAAAATCTTCTTCTCAAGATCCAGCAGGCAGAATCTTTTGACATTGGGTATGCACCATGCTTAGGGGGGTGAGATTCAAGTTTGTTCAAGCCAAGTCTCTAGGTCCATATTTGGACTCACTGTAGGAGCTTGAATTATAACCGTGTTCAAAATGAGGAATTTTCTTTAAAAATCTTCTTCTTCAGATCCAGCAGTCGGAATGTTTTGATATTTGGTGTGCAGCATCCTTAGGGGGGTGAGGTTCAAGTTTGTTAGAGCCAAGTCCCTGTGGGAGCCCAAGTTATAACTTAGTCCAATATGAGGAATATTCTTTAAAAATCTTCTCTTTTTTTTTAGCTCCATTGGTCAGAATCTTTGGATATTTGGTATAAGCTTTTCTTGGGAGGAGCAGATGCAACTTGTTGAAATCAATTCTCTGGGTTGATATTTAGGCTACCCTGTCAGGTGAGCACCCTCAGGCCCCTTGGGGCCTCTTGTTTTTTTATTTATTTACTGGTATTTGAGGTAGGGCTGTCGCAACTATCATTTTTTGTAATCGACTAATCGTGACCAGTAATCGATGGTTAGTCGATTAATAGTCACTTCCCATGATTTTTTTAGCAAATCATTCTTCTGTTCGTAAAACTCTGAAAATGACAATGGCACCAGTGTGTTCAGACGAAGTGGGGTTGTGGGAACAACAAATCGGTCCTGACTGAAGCTACATGTAGTCCAATCTTTGACCCACAGTCCGTAATATAATTTTTGGGGTTGGTACGTCCTGTGGGACGTACCAACCCCAAAAATAATATTACGGACTGTGGGTCCAAGATTGGACTAGATTGAAGCCGATGAATTAAAATGAATTTACCAAAGAACGTTCCTGCATATGTTTCCTTTCTGCAATAAGTTTCTTGAAATTTTGAATATTGAGATCTATGCATTCCCTCGTCAGTTGTTAAAATTGGATCTTAGTCTGAAGTTCCGAACTTTGAGAAGTGATCTGACGTTCTAACTTTCGTCATAATTTTGTCACTTCCGCGCTTTGGGTTTTCCAATGGGTGCATTCGTGTGTACAAGACTGGAGAAATTCAGAAGAATCTATTCTTCTCGAGTAACTGTGAGTGTTCTTTCTTACAAAGTCAGTGACAGTCGTACAGTCTTCCGGATATGAATGTTAACTATGGTTAGATATTTAAAGTTATTCACCTTCATTGATCATTCACCTCACAAAACAATGCAATTCAGCCCTGACGTGTAGTAGACGTGCACCACCTTGAAAATGAACGACGATCGACTAAAAATAAAAAAACGTCGACTACTTCAATAGTCGACGGTTAGTCGACTAATCGAATAATCGCGACAGCCCTAATTTGAGGTCACATACTTATGCACAATGGCTAATCGTGACCGTGACAGTTTTATGGGAGGAGGAAGCTGGAGTACCCAGAGAGAACCACCGAACATCAACGAGCAATTGTCAGCTCCTCAACATTCAACACTGCTGAAGCTCTGCTCAAGCAGGGTTACAGCAGTTGAAGACATGTGCCCCATCGATGTGCAGTACGCCTCAGTACAAAGCATCATCGTTCAAACATTTAGGTAATTGGGATAAAGTACCTTGCCCAAGGACACAATGTGGGTCATCCCAGACAGGGACCAAACTCAGGACCTCTAGCATAGTCCAGCGGTCTACCATAGAGCCACCAAGTTTCCCAGTAGGACAGCTGATAAGTGAATGTGTTGGGTAGACCAATCAATTTTTTCAACGTGCAGCCCGATATTAATTGATGTACCCCCAAATGATGAAAATAGACTCTCCCAATTGAATGTCATTGAACTGACATGGAAGATACCACCAGTATTCGTAGGCATAGAAGATGTTCAAATAACCTAACTAGGAGCATCAGAAGAGGAAGCTTTGAACTATATGAAAAGAATAAGAAGCTATAACATTGTTACAACACTGGTTTCTGGATGGTATTAAGTTATCTCCGGCTGATATCTTGGCCGATATGAAACTAACAAAGTAATAACTTTGGAATATTTATGTATTCATGGATAGAAAAAATGTTTTTGTTTCATCATTTTTAAACCTTGTTCTCAAACAAGCCAGAAGATAAGCAGACTGTCATCTGCAAAATGAGGTTCCCAGAGGGTGAATTTAGTGATGCTACCCTGCACAGCAGGGTAGCATCACAAAATTTACCCTCTGTGAACCTCAGTCAGGGTCTCAAAATTAAACAGAAAGAGGTACCCAGAGGATAAATTGGCCCACTGTATGGGAAAGCATCATTAAATTGACCCTCTGGGGACCTCAATCTACATATGTCAGACTGCTTATTTTCAGGCCTGTCCTGCTGGGCAGTGGTGATAGCTACTTGACTTGCCCGATTGAAATGTTACTAATCTTAGGTCAGACAGGTCTATTTATGAGTCCTATACCTACGTTAACATGGTATCCTCACCCCCATCTAAGATTAACCCTTTACCCAATGAATCGCCCGCATCTGCCCGCGTAATATGCAAATTCAGCAGTTGAAAAAATATTATTTTTCAAAAAATTTCTACAAAACCATATCATGTGACCCCACGTTGGAACGAGCTCGTTCCAACGAGGGGTCACATGATATGGTTTTGTTGAAATTTTTTGAAAAATTTGAAAAAATGCTATTTAAAATAATAAATTTTGATATAGTCTACGTTGGGTAAAGGGTTAAGGTAATTTTATAATTATCGGTAAAAATCCTCTCCTAAACTGTCCTCTACATAATTTCATCTTTGACACAAAACATTTTTATAATGTTCAGTTAAGGGTTTGTTGAAATGAATCCACTGGGAACATTTGACTGTGTAAGCTCCCCCCCCCCCCCCCCCCCCCCCCCCCCCAACTACCTAGTAACATGGTTCAAAAGAATATCAGTCAAACCTTCTAAAAATCATAAACTAATTCCACTGCACTTTATCCTGAGGGAAGAAAAAATCAAATGAAATTCAAATGCAACTTTTTATTTTTTTTATAAATAAAATTCATTATTCACACAAATGGCATTGAAGATGTTTATAAACAAAGTAAATAAAAAAATCAACACACAACTTTCAGGGGAGATAACTTTCATAAATCAATTGACACTTTATAAAAATGTCCACTGCAGGGAAAATCAGTAATTGTGATAAACAGAGGTGTGATGGTTGATCCTGGATAAACGATGTCTACAAGGAAGCTGGAGGTTCTCTCGAGTCCCTCAGCAGTGGCATGACCCCCCTCACTTTCCCTCAAAGTTGGTCCTTGAAATATGTCCAAAAATGTCAATAAAAAGTGTGGCAATAAAAAATTTCTTGAGCCAAGTTCTGACTAAACAGAAAGGTATGATGGTATCAAACTGGGAGTTAGGGTCTATTAGAATATTTTTCAAAGTTTGTCTAGCAGTATTTTTTATCTTTTGCTTTCTACTTTTAAGTTTTTTTTTTATTTCGGGTTGTATTCCAAACCTGTTTAGTCAGAACTTGCCTTATGAGAGTTTTTATCGCGACATTTCATTTCTTTCATCGACTGTGTGTATTTTTTGTTGCAACTGTACCCTGAAGGTCTGTGACAGACCAAAAGCTAGGTGAAATTCTTGAATTTTTCCTGTGCTGTTTGAGCTTAATATAGACGAATAAGGAATAGCTTGGTATAATGCAGTATTATTGACAAAAAACAAGCTGCTGGTATGTAAGACTGTTGGCCAACAATATCAACATATTTTAGCCAACACATGGTGTCCAATGACAGTCAATTTTTTTTAAAGGGGTTTATTGTGCACCCACCATCCATTACCTCAAACAGGACATTACAAGAGATTTATTCATTTATTTATTGGGGTTTACCAACACATTCAACAGCCAGGGTCATCTCGTATCAGAGAGTTTTACGGGTGGAGGAAGCCAAAGTACCCAGGGAGAACCAGAGAACAGCTGTCAGACTCCCCAATCTACTAACTCCACACAAATGGGGTTAGCATTAGGCTTGTCACGATTATGAAATTCCATAGTCGATTAATCAGAGCCCAAAATCAACGATTAGTCGACTTTTTTGACGACATTTTTTTAACAAAGGATCGACTAAAACGAGATGGCTGAATGGTCCTAAAGGTAGGTATAAACGGGCGTGTGGCCGTGTACATTTTAAATAACATGGTGACATAGTCAACGATCCATCATTCCCACATTATAAGGCTTGGTGAACATCAGAATTAACGTTTTGTTGACCATATTCTGTTAAGTTGGTCAATCGTCTGCCATACTGTTAAACAGTAATACACCCCGACGCCCAAAATTCAGAAGAAACATAACAGTGAGCAGCCAGAAGGAACTAGGCCTGATCCGAGGGAGAGGGATTTTACAACTTACAAAGACTATTCTGCTGGACCCTGCAAGGGCACTAAGGATGTAAAAGTCACCTCCTCCCCTTCCGCACACACACTCACGATAATTTATCAATGGTGGGAAACGTGATTTTCGGATTTCCAACATGAAAGAGTGACCCAAGGGAGCTTACTCTAGTTTTGTGATGCAAAATACTGAAATTTCATCAAACGCAGCGACTTTCATTTCGTGTTGTTCAAGATAAAAGATTTATGAGCAAAGAGTGGTTATTGGAAACGATGTTGTTTACGGACATGTTGTTGACATTATGAGAGCAGTAAAATTTGAAAGTAACTTTCATATTCCCCCCCCCCCCCCCCCAAATCATTAAAGCAGGACGTAATTACTGCTAACATTTCCGAATCGGACTTAGAAAAATGACGATTTATTTGGGGGGGGGGGGGGGGGGGCTGATATAGTCTACCACTGTCGTTTATACATCCAGAAAAGTTCCCATCATGTATATACAGCGTGATCACGTTCTGGCAAGGCAGTGGTGTCGTTACACATGCAGGGGTAAAAAAAAGTCCACTTTCAAATTTGAAGTCGATCAATCGGCTCGACCAACGATTAGTCGACTTTTTGCATAATCACGGCAAGCCTAGTTAGCATTGGTTGAAGACAAGTGCACCATCAACATGCTGTATGCCTTGGTACAAAATGCCACATGGGCAATTGGGATTAAGTGTCTTGTCCAAGGACACAACGCGGTTGCCGCAGGTGGGATTCGAACAGAGGACCTATTGGCTTGCGGTCTGCATCTCTACCTACTGAGCCACTGTGCTCCCTAACATGGCGATAAAGTGAAGTTAAGCCAATTGTTTGTACCCATGCTGCACATTTTAGAGGCTTCTACTCCAAGCAGTGGTTACTAGGTCCTATTTTACTGTAAAATAGAGCTTGTACAGTAAACAAGAACTGATACACTTCCCAGGGTGAAGTGGTCTCATGTCTTGTTTTGACAGAGTTCATGACTAAATTGTCCATCTTGGACAAGATAAAAGCAAATAGATTGTTTTGACAGAGCTCATCACTAAATTGCCCATCTTGGCCATGATAAAAGCAAATAGATCTATTGATCAAATAATCTTACTGAGAGGGAACTAGTACTGAAATGGTTAACCGGATTGTTGGTTTGAAGCCAGTTAGCTACCTAACCGATTAGAAAAACCATCAATGGGTTATCCGAAATATCACTCCACGTTTAAAACGTAGTAAATCTGACGCTTCCCCTTTGTGATAGATTACACATCGACTTCAGTCAATATCCTTTATGTCCATGTTGCCCATTTTAGAGAACTTCCACCCCAATCATTGGTGACGGTCCTATTTAACCCTTTACCCAACATGAAAAGCAGACGACACTTGCAAACAAAATTCTTGAATAACTAATTTTTTGTCTCAAAAACATAGGTTATGATGCCTCATTGGAATGAGCAGGACATGCTTGTTTCAAAGAGGGGTCATAACCTATGTTTTTGGGACAAAAAATGAAAAATTAATAAAAATGGGTGATTTTTGTGAATTTTGGCTATTACGTTGGGTAAAGGGTTAACAAGTAAAACAGAGCTTGTTTACCACAGTAAACATGCGTTGCTTCTCTTTTTGAGGATTCACAAGGGGACTCTACCCAACCAGCCAGTCTTGGGAAATGTATTTGGAAGAGTACAGTTAAGACTAGAAGTCTTGTCATGAAATGTGCACAAATAGCACGTCAATCTGCACGTTAATCTACGCGTTATTACCATAGTGAGGCTATCAAATTCTGTACATATGGCCTGTGTACAAGCAATGTTTCAGCCAATGGACCTCCGGGTAACCCGGAGGTCCATTGGCAGAAACATTGCCTGTGTTTGCTATGAGTAATCAGGAGAACCTGTAGTGCTTTGGCTGCTATTCGATATGGCAATTGCGTGCAATTCCTATGCTCAATTAAGCCTAGATAAGCGCACAATTCAGGACAGGACTTCTAGTGTTAACTGTAGACTGGTCCATGTATTGAGATAAGAGGCTAATATTCATATTTTCAGGAGACAGAAGTGTAGAGTAGCACCAGTGTACATTCATTGTGTCCAGGAGGCAGGATATTTATACTTTTAAACTTTATAAGTACATTCATCGTACATATAATTCAATCCTCTCTGCACATTAATATCAAGATATCAAAATTTTAAGCAACAAATTTTTCCTTTGATACAACTACAGTACTGTGAAAATAACAAACAGGGTCTTTTTTGTGTGGCATGGGAACCACAGGAAGTAAACAAGAGCATGTTTTGTGTGGTAAACAAGCACTGTCTCACTGGTAAAATAAGACCCAGTTACAAAAGCCTGTTGTGAAGCAGTGACCACCATCCCCACCCTCAAAGATTGGCCCAAAGCAACATTAACACAACATGGAGCCCTAACATAGTCTCTAATACAGGGCTACACAAACAACAATGCCTCACACTCTCTCAAGGAAGTACGAGGAGGGGTTAATGAACTAATGGACTCAGTTAGGACTAGGGGAGGACAGCCAAAACCCCACACAATGGCCTTTCAATCATCATCTTTGCCCCTCCTGTAAAACTAGCTACAGTTGATAGCAGAAGTAGTATCATAATTAGCGCAGAAAATGCTAATTAGTTAACAAGCTCTTTAGTCAGAAGAATGAAGTAGTCTAAAATACACAAGCGTGTTTGCGCTCTGCAATGCAAAATGCAATTAGCAAGGTTGGTAGTGAAATCATGAAATAAAGCCATGAAACACAAAGAAAATATTGAAACTACAGTTAAAACTAGAAGTCCTGTCACGAATAGTGCGCTTATCTAGGCTTAATTGCACGTTGGAATTGCGTGCAATTGCCATATCGAATGGCTTCCACAGCACGGCAGGTTCTCCTGGTTACTCATAGCAAACACAAGCAATGTTTCTGCCAATGGACGTCCGGGTTACCCGGAGGTCCATTGACTGAAACATTGCTTGTGCACAGGCCATATGTACAGAATTTGATAGCTTTACTTGGACCATAACGCGTACATTAACGCGCATATCAACGTGCTATTTGTGCGCATTTCATGACAGGACTACTAGTTTTAACTGTACAGTATGTGGGAGGGTGGATTGCTACTAAATTGCTGTCGGATAGATTTTTGTGGAGGGTGGATTACTACTAAATCGCTGTGGGATAGATTTTTCACTTTGTAATTATTCACAATTTGTGAGGACAAAACATAAGAAGCACTTGCAAACTTCCAACACATGGACCACCGGGTTGCACCCAGTGGTCCATGTGATGAAAGTTTACAAATGTTTCTTATGCCGTTGTGAACAATTCTAAATACTTTTTGAATGGAGAATATGTGGTGCTGCAATCAAGTAAAAATCCACTCTTCATTCTGTAAATTAGAGTAGAATTTTAATTAACGCCATTACATGAACACGTATCCCAGTAGAGGTTAGGAATTATGTTAATGATTTCTAATTACCCATATAGAATTGTACATAGTAATTAGAGTAGAATTTTAATTAACACCATTACATGAACACGTATCCCAGTAGAGGTTAGGTATGATGTTAATGATTTCTAATTACCCATATAGAATTGTACAGAGTAATTAGAGTAGAATTTTAATTAACACCATTACATGAACAAGTATCCCAGTAGAGGTTAGGTATGATGTTAATGATTTCTAATTACCCATATAGAATTGTACAGAGTTGGTCACACCCTTTTTTCTACAGGAAATGAGTTATGCTATCAATGCAGTTTGTCAGGGACAAAAGTGCGCTTACTCAGCACGCTATTACCTCAAAATAGTGCACAATACAGAAACATGACTTCTAGTTTTAACTGTAGGGCACCTACCCATATTATATTAGCCTGGCTACACGCCGAGTGAAAACAAGTAAAACAGATCACGTTTAACCCTTTACCTAAGAAGAAAGGCATACAACACTCGCAAATAAAGTTTTTTTTAATTTTTTGCGTCAAAAACATAGCTTATGACCCCTCACTGGCTACAAAAATAATGAAAATTGAATGCCAATTTTTGTGAATAGCACTGGCCAGTTTTGGCTGTTATGTTAACATAGCTTATGACCCCTCACTGGAATGAGTTCAATGAGCTTGTTCCAGTGTGGGGGGGGGGGGGGGGGAAACATAAGCTATGCTTTGGATGCAAAAATAATTAAAATTGAATGCCAATTTTTGTGATTAGCACTGGCCAGTTTTGGCCATTTCAGTACGTGGACAGTGGATTGTAACTAAATCACCCGCGGAGTGGAGTTATCTCCCAAACTGTAACTTTCAAATTTTGTATATATCGACTAAAAACACAAGCAAAGTGTCAACCAATGGACCTTCGGGTTTAACCCGGAGGTCCATTGGCTGATACTTTGATTGTGCTTGTTATGCTTTGCAGCAAATTTGCAATTATTGCTTGGGTGGAATTTCCACTCTGCGGGTGATTTTGTGATAATACACTCTCCACGTACTGTACGTTGGGTAAAGGGTTAGTACAATCAACAAGCGGTGATTCATTTCATGGGGTTCCCGCGTGGGGCATATTCATCTAATTTGGAGTTTCAGTAAATGACTTCAAACGTAAAACAAATATTATGATGTCCCATTCTTGGAACAGAATGTGGTAGAAGCCATGACCACATTATACAGAATGTGGTAGAGGCCATGACCACATTATACTTGTGTTTGCTGCTGGCTGCATAGAACATAAATCATACATTCCTAGTCTTCAGAAAACTGATGAACTGGCGGCACATCCTAACAAATATTCATTTAATCCTTAATTCCTCTAATCCTCATCTGAATCATCCATCCTTCTTCTGTTGAACTATAAAAAATGAATGAAGCCATTTTTAGAAATCTTTCTGTTAAAAACATGAACTCCTTTAACCCTTCACCCAATGAATCAGCAACATCAGCCTGCGTAATATACAAATTCAGCAGTTGAAAAAATATTTTTCAAAAAATTTCAACAAAACCATATCATGTGACCCCCTCATTGGAACGAGCTCGATGAGATCGTTCCCATGAGGGGTCACATGATATGCCTTGTTGAAATTTTTTTTAAAATTAAAAAAAAAATGATATCTAAAATAATAAACTTTTATATCGTCTTCGTTAAAAACATGAACTACAACATTATATGTTATGGTGATGAATAGATGGTAACAGAGTCTGAAGTTAGCAGTTCATTGCTTATGTTCGACTGAGATGCGAAGCATTAAGAATGAACAGATGCACTAAGTAAATATTTGGGCTCTCATGGGGAACACAAATATTAACCCAGGAACTTGATTTGAACAAATTTGAACCTTACACCTCTAGAGATGTCACATACTAAATTTGAAAGGATTCTCATTATTGGGTCTGAAAAAGAAGATTTTTAGCTCAACTTGACAAAGTCAAGCTTAGCTATTGCCATCACTTCTCGTCCGTCAGCGTAAGTATGTTAGTACGTTAGTACGTACGTCCACAATTTCCTTTGGCACACCTCACAGGTCGCATTTATGATCAGATTACTTTGAAACTTGGTATGCTTGTTTGGGGTGACCTCTAGATGGGAGCTATCGATTTTCTTCAATTTCTGTCAAAAAATGTTGCCGCGGCCAACGTTTTTAGAACTCAGTTTAGTCAGACCACAATATTTCCCTTTGGCACACCCTACAGGGCACATTTATGATTTGATTGCTTTGAAACCTGGTATGCTTGTTTGGGGAGACCTCTAGATGGGAGCTATCGATTTTCTTCAATTTCCGTAAATGAAAGTGTCAATGACACTGTAGCTCAACTTGACAAACTTGAACTTGGTAAGTTATAAATGAAATGGCAAAATTGAAGATCATTGGTACCAGTGTCATTTTTTTTTGCCAGTGGCAACATTTTTTGACAGAAACCGAAGAAAATCGATAGCTCCCATCTAGAGGCCTTCCCAAACAAGCATGCCAGGTTTCAAAGCAATCCGATCATAAATGTGCCCTGTAGGTTGTACAAAAGGGAAATATTGTGGTCTGACTCGACTAAATTCTAAGAACGTTGGCCGTGGCAACATTTTTTGACGGAAATTGAAGAAAATCGATAGCTCCCATCTAGAGGTCTCCCCAAACAAGCATACCAGGTTTCAAAGCAATCAAATCATAAATGTGCCCTGTAGGGTGTGCCAAAGGGAAATATTGTGGTCTAACTAAACTGAGTTCTAAAAACGTTGGCCACGGCAACATTTTTTGACAGAAATTGAAGAAAATCGATAGCTCCCATCTGGAGGTCACCCCAAACATGCATGCCAGGTTTCAAAGCAATCCGATCATAAATGTACCCTGTAGGGTGTGCCAATGGGAAATATTGAGTCTTCTGACTAAACTAAGTTCTAAGAATGTTGGCCGCGGCAACATTTTTTGACGGAAATTGAAGAAAATCGATAGCTCCCATCTAGAGGTATCCCCAAACAAGCATACCAGGTTTCAAAGCAATCTGATCATAAATGGACCCTGTAGGGTGTGCCAAAGGGAAATATTGAGGTCTGACTAAACTAAGTTCTACGAACGTTGGCCGTGGCAACATTTATTACCGGAAATTGAAGGAAATCGATAGCTCCCATCTAGAGGTCACCCTAAATAAGCATACCACATTTCAAAGCAATCAAATCATAAATGTGCCCTGTAGGGTGTGCCAAAGGGAAATATTGTGGTCTGACTAAACTGAGTTCTAAAAACGTTGGCCGCGGCAACATTTTTTGACAGAAATTGAAGAAAATCGATAGCTCCCATCTGGAGGTCACCCCAAACAAGCATGCCAGGTTTCAAAGCAATCTGATCATAAATGTACCCTGTAGGGTGTGCCAATGGGAAATACTGAGTCTTCTGACTAAACTAAGTTCTAAGAATGTTGGCCGCGGCAACATTTTTTAACAGAAATTGAAGAAAATCGATAGCTCCCATCTAGAGGTATCCCCAAACAAGCATACCAGGTTTCAAAGCAATCTGATCATAAATGGGCCCTGTAGGGTGTGCCAAAGGGAAATATTGAGGTCTGACTAAACTAAGTTCTACGAACGTTGGCCGTGGCAACATTTATTGCCGGAAATTAAAGGAAATCGATAGCTCCCATCTAGAGATCACCCTAAATAAGCATACCACATTTCAAAGCAATCAAATCATAAATGTGCCCTGTAGGGTGTGCCAAAGGGAAATATTGTGGTTTGACTAAACTAAGTTCTAAGAACGTTGGCCGCGGCAACATTTTTTGACGGAAATTGAAGAAAATCGATAGCTCCCATCTAGAGGTCTACCCAAACAAGCATACAAGGTTTCAAAGCAATCTGATCATAAATGTGCCCTGTAGGGTGTGCCAAAGGGAAATATTGTGGTTTGACGAAACTAAGTTCTAAGAACGTTGGCCGCGGCAACATTTTTTGATGGAAATTGAAGAAAATCGATAGCTCCCATCTAGAGGTCACCCCAAACAAGCATACCAAGTTTCAAAGTAATATGATCATAAATGTGACCTGTGAGGTGTGCCAAAGGAAATTGTGGACGTACGTACTAACGTACGTACGTACGTACGTACGTACGTACGTACGTTAGTACATACATACGTACGTACGTACGTACACCGACGGACGAGAAGTGATGGCAATAGCTCAGCTTGACTTTGTCAAGTTGAGCTAAAAAATGTTGCCGCGGCCAACGTTCTTAGAACTTAGTTTAGTCAGAAGACTCAATATTTCCCTTTGGCACACCCTACAGGGCACATTTATGATCAGATTGCTTTGAAACCTGGCATGCTTGTTTGGGGTGACCTCTAGATGGGAGCTATCGATTTTCTTCAATTTCCATCAAAAAATGTTGCCGCAGCCAATATTCTTAGAACTTAGTTTAGTCAGACCACAATATTTCCCTTTGGCTCACCCTACAGGGCACATTTATGATTAGATTGCTTTGAAACCTGGTATGCTTATTTACAGTGACCTCCAGATGGGAGCTATCGATTTTCTTCTATTTCTGTCAAAAAATGTTGCCACAGCCAACGTTCTTAGAATTTAGTCTAGTCAGACCACAATATTTCCCTTTTGTACACCCTACAGGGCACATTTATGATTGGATTGCTTTGAAACCTGGCATGCTTGTTTGGGGAGACCTCTAGATGGGAGCTATCGATTTTCTTCAATTTCTGTCAAAAAATGTTGCCACTGGCATAAAAAAAATAACATTGGTACCAATAGTCTTCAATTTTGCCATTTCATTTATAACTTACCAAGTTCAAGTTTGTCAAGTTGAGCTACAGTGTCATTGACACTTTCATTTAAAGAAATTTTCTCATATTGCATTAAGTTAAAATTTGGTCTCCAATAAAGAGCCCAAATATTCATCCAGGGATCCCATTTGAACAAACTTGAATCTAACCTCCCTAAAGATGCTGCATACCAAAATCAAAGGAATCTAATAGATGCTTCCTGAAAAGAAGATTTTTTATGACATTCTCTCATATTGCACGAAGACAAGTGCACTATAGACATGCTGTATGCCTTAGTACACAGTGCAATCATGTCCCTAAGGGGGCAATCAGGTTTAACCCTTTACCCCAGCGAATCGGCCACATCCGCCCACGTAATATGCAAATTCAGCAGTTGAAAAAAGATTATTTTTCAAAAAATTTCAACAAAACCATATCTTGTGACCCCTCGTTGGAACAAGTTCTTTCCAACGAGGGGTCACATGATATGGTTTTGTTGAAATTTTTGGAAAAATAATCTTTTCTCAACTGCTGAATTTGCATACTATGCGGGTGGATGCTTCTTCTCCTGTCTTCTGCTCACATGATACGGTTTTGTTGAAATTTTTTAAAAAATAATCTTTTTTCAACTGCTGAATTTGCATACTATGCGGGTGGATGCTTCTTCTCCTGTCTTCTGCTCACATGATACGGTTTTGTTGAAATTTTTTAAAAAGTTAAAAAATTTATAGTAATTTATATATTTTTTATACTTACCAATGACCCAGACATAGCTGGTGCTAACTCTTAAAATATAGGGCCAAACACAAATTTTGCCCCCCAATCCCCAAAATTTGCATCTAAAACTAAAGAAAACATGTCCTGAAAGGCCCTCCACACTTCGCCCCTACTGCGCATGCGCAGTGTCAAGGACGTTCCGAAATTGGCGCCATTAATCATTCTAATAACCAGTGCCTGGTAAGCGCTATGTACTCAGCGGGGAGGCAAGAGTTCCCAACTCCTGGGAGGGCCATCCCCGTCTGGGTCATTGGCAAGTATAAAAAATATATAAATTACTATAAATTTTTTAACATTTTTATACTGTACCAATGACCCAGACATAGCTGAATAGTAAAAAGGCTGGAAGGCCAAGGACATAGAGCAAAATGGAATACGCTCAATAAAATAAAATAGAGTCATCCCCTGTAGGGAAAAAGAAGTAATAGGCCTTACATGTATCTTTCTTATTTATGATAAATTAGAAAGATACAACACCTTCCAAAATTGAGCTTCATACATCCATGTACTCTATTAATATCCAATATAATCCTTATACTAATAATTTTTAAAGTAAGCCAATAAATAAAGTAAGTCTAGAGAATAGAGACTCTTATACTCCTAAAAGTGTCTGAGGATTGCATAATCATGTCCGTTGACATATGCAATATTCAAAAGCTATACTTTAAAAACTAAGACTTGAATGAATTTTAAAAACCTAAACTTCTCACTAAACAACCATCCCAATAACAGCTCAGAATTACTAACTCCGGAGGAGGTATCCCCTTGTTTTCATAGTAAAACAGGTGACCCAAGGGAACACCCTCCCCCCCCCCCCCCCTTTTTCTTGCCCTGGGTCAAATAGCCCAGAGCGAAGAGGGCAGCAGAACGGAGACACTGCCGAAACAGACAGCCTACCTAGCTATAGTAGCAACTGTTAAGTGAATGACATTCTGAGCAGTAGATAATAGACCTAACAATAGAGGCCTCCAGAAATGGACTCGATATTTCTAAGATAAAATTCATGAATGTGGATGGCTGAGCGCAATGAGCGGCCTTCAAAAATCTATAATAGCGACACTATTAATGTAAGCCCAAGAAGTAGAAGAACTCTTACTTCATGAGCCGAAATCTTAAGCACAACTGCTAAGTCAATGATATACCATAAGCAGTACCGATAGTTAATAGAATCCATTAACAATAAAATGGAGCGTAACGTCCTTCTACTAGACATCAAAGACAGAAGAAGCTTACGCCCTTTGTAATAAACAGATATCTGTTTATAAATACATAAACTGTACCCGGAAAGAGTAAAGGCCTATGCCCATACGAAGACGGAAGGACCTTAAAATAATAGGTTCCGGATAATAGGAGCCTAACTCTTATGCAACAATCCAACCTAAATAGTAATGGAAGTATTGATTCCGAAACTATGAAAGTGAAAATCATCCATCGATAGAGCATGAAACTCACTGACTCTACAGTAAAAGAGAAACCAACAGAATTACTGTCTAAAAGGTCAGAATTTGAAAACTACTGTTTCCAGAGGCTCAAATGATTACTTAGCTAAATAAGAACCGAAGTTAAAATCCGTATAGGAATTTAATCTAAAGATTCTAAGTCTATTTATCAAAAAGTTACTAACTGACTTAGATAAAGAGACAAAAGACTCGATTGTAAACTATCGTAGAGTGCATAGGTATGAGGTAACATAAACCTATAACCTAAATAATAACAGGCTGCAGTAGATCTTGTGAAACAAGTATACTAAAAAATAGCAATGAGTAGTATGGAGGGATCAATCAACAATATGAACATAATGATCCCTACACCACGACGGAAGAGCCTCCACTTTAGCCGCATAGAATAGCGAAGAAGAGGATCTCCTATAGTAAGAAATCGCGTCCAAAGCTCGTCCAGTACAGTGCTTACAATGCAATACGGACCACACAACGGAATACATGAAGGTTGCGACCTTGCTGGTTGTGATAAAGATGACATGATTTACCCAGTGAAAAAGATCCTCACATAGAGGAAGATTTCACGTTAAGACCCACAGTAGACAAGAGAGTAAATTACTCATGATCTCTGTGAAGATAGAGATGCTATCAACAGAAATGTATTGTGGTTGTTTATCTTAGCAATACCTGCTAAAACAACAGCGCCGGAGGATACGCGTATCCTATCATTCCGTCCTATAGATCAATAGAGCGTTAACAATATTAGCTCAGGGATCTGGACAAGCCAACACATACGTCTGCAATTGATTAGCAAGCTGTGTCATAAATAAATCATCATTGGGCGCTCCCATAGATAGCAAATCTGATTGAATACTTGTTTGTTGAGAGTCCATTCTGACAGCAACAAGCGACCCGTAAGAGAACGGGAGTCCGATAAAACAATTAGACGACCCGGAATATGACGGACCAAAACTGAACTTGGTGTACTATAACCAACAGACAGATTCTTTCCATTAAATTGAATAACGGAAACGAAAGAGTGCCTCCCTGGTTCCGGAGATACGCCACTACTGTCGAATTAAAGGACAGGAATTTGGGCATGCGTTTCTGAATAATGTTCATGCAATGACATAAAGCAAGCCTAAAAAACATTATTCCGCGGAAGTTAAACTGATTGCTAAAAGACTGCGGAACCCAAAGACCCTGGCACTTCGAATCCGTAGGGATCAGTATTATATCCCAATCTGTTTGACTGGCAACCGTCATAACAGCCACACTCGGGTCCGGCAACTGCGGCGGCACTCTCTGAGTCAACCACCGAATGTTTGCCCCAGTCTGAATCTCTTGTAACACTAGATAGACAAGAGAACGTACAAATCGAGCAATTCATGGATTGCCGAAAAGTTGCCGTCGAAGAGAAGCTCCTCCGAGAACGAAGCGACTCTGAGAGAGTTCTTAACCTTACTATCCACGCGTGTGGATGTAGCTAGGGCTGCGTCACGTCTAACTAACTCCAATCAGCCACTGAAGGGCGGAGTTATACGTGAACAAACTACTGCCCTCAAAAGAAATTACATTGAGAATAATATCCCGTAAATCTTTTCTTGAAGACGTAATGATAACGCCTCGGTAAGGCGGATTACGTATAATAAAGCGTCTAAGTTAAGTCTACTATACATAATGCCGTTCCCAACATTGAAATTGGAAAAGACATAAACGGCGAAAAAGAATATATGCAGTCTTTAATCACACCATCTAGACGCATATGAACTCTCGGTATGCCCTGCTCTGCCAAAATAAACTATTGTATAAATGATAAAATGGCAGAAATGAGCAACGCGGACAAGAAACTAAACTATCATGCTTAGTAGCAGGCTTGTATATATATATATATATATATATATATATATATATATATATATATATATATATAGCGTCGAAAAATAAAACACATGTTGTAATGACAATATTGGACTGCGTCGGTAAGTCAGGGACAATGAACCGATCGAAAAATCCGAGTCCAATGACGCTATAAGTCTCTTATCCAAGATCGCAGCAATGAAGTCCGCAATAATAATCACTGGAAGATAATGCCAGAAGATATGAAAGGCATCTTCCGCTACTACTAAAGGGAAAACTCGAAATCTTTCGAATCCCTTTCGCCATCCTGTCGGACCCTATAAAGCGTTCGGTCGTCCGTAGCTGATGCAACCGCGGACCGCACCGACCCAGCGCCGTCGGATAATTTGTGATTCGACCGAGAAACTGTCAATTGCTGGGATGCTGCGAAACAACTGTGCTAACTCGGATAGCACGTCCGTCACTGAGGCCTGAGGAGAAGCGGTCTTACGATGCATTGCCGCTGGAAGCTCCGTGATCGTTACCCCGTGCATACTTCCAATATGCGAGCGAACGGAGTGTATAGGCCTCGTGTCCCTTGGCTACCGGATGGCGCGACCTATTCGCCGTGGAATCACTGAATGCCGAAACTGATCGGATACTCGAGGTCACGTAGCCAATGTGCGGTCGTGTGCCCTGCTGTGAGGATGAGGAAGCATTAAAGACAGTCTCTCGGACTGTCAATATAACGGAGCATCCCGACCAACGGACATATGCTCCGAATGTAAAATATCTGAACCACAACATGCGGTCCCCTATGTTGTTGGGCGAGAGAGGGACCTCTCTCGCTCACAGCCCGGACGGACCTGGACAAGCCAGGAACCGGACTAACAGGCTTCCTCCGATCTGTCCTCAATCTGCCGTCACTGGGTGAGTACTAAAGTAATTAAAGTGCTCGCATCACCCAAATCTCCTTCCTAGACCGCAACGGACGAACCCGGCAGCCGAACCATTCGATGAATGTACGCTACACCGGGTGAGCTAGCGAATGTCACTCCGTAGGCGATAGACATATTCCATGAGCACTTATTGCCGCTAGCTCTTCATTAACTATGACGACAGAGGCACACTTTTGAAAGACATCTCCATAACTCTTCGAACAAGAAACCAGAAATGCTTGGATAGCAAGCATAAAATAATAATATATATAGCGTCGTTCAATAATTCGAAAGTTTGTGTGACATTATTGGACTATGTCGGAACTGAGGGACGATGTCCCTGAACCGAACCAAAAATTTCTAAGTCCACCGACGCTATCAGTTTCTTATCCGGCATCGCAGCATTCTGGTCCGACGAAAGAAGCTGTAGAAGACCAAGTCAGATGACATACACAACAGCATATGTTGTTCCGAAAGGGAAAGCTCGAAATCCTCCGAATCCCTTTCGGTATCCCGTCGGACCGGATGAAACTTCGGACGTCCGTACCCGCTTCCGCGGAGCGTCCCGACCCAGCATCGTCGGATAAAATATATGCGACAGATTCAGTTGATGCTGGGATGCTGCGATAAACTGTGCTATTAAGGAAAGCACGTCCGTTCCCGAGGCCTGTGCAGTAGCGGTCTTACGATGCATTGCCGCCGGAAGCTCCGTGTACGTTGACTCCCGCACACTTCCTATGCGAACGTCCGGAGTCTGCAGGCCTCGTGTCCCTGGCTATCGGATGGTGTGACCTGGTCGCCGAAGAATCCTTGATCGGCGAAGCTGGTAATATATCGGCGGTCACGCAGCCAAGGTGCGGTCGTGTGCGCTGACGAGAAGAGGAAGCCTTAGCAGTCTCAGCGGACTGCCTATACAACGGAGCGTCCCGAGCGACGGACGTATGCTCCGCTTGCGACACAATTTGTACCACAACATCTGGGGCCAGATGTTGTTGAACGAGAGAGGGGCCTCTCTCGCTTGCCGTCCGGATGGACCGGAACGAGCTATGAACCGGACTAAAAGGCTTCCTGCGTTCTCCCTCCGATCCGCCGTCACTGGGTGTGCATTAAGTTAATTTATAGTGCTCGCATCACCCCAAAATTCCTTCTAGACCGCAACGGACGAACCCGGCTGCCGAACCATTCGGTGAATGGACGCTACACCGGGCGAGCTAGCGGACGTCAAAGGCCGTCGAACCTACTAGGGTCCTCTTAGGCAATTGGCGTATTTACATGAGCACTTTTCCGCTAGCCCTTCATTAATTGTGACGACGGAGGCACACTGTTGGAAGACATCACAGATACATCACCCTAATCTTGATCGTCTGAAATAGAAATTGATAAAGTAGAGTGACCCTGCGGGGAAAGGACCGAAGTGTCCAAATCCCCAACAACATACCATGACATACGCTTCCCATGTCATCGAAATCATACGATACAAAACAGGAGTTAATGCGAGTACACTGACCACATATAGAATGATAATAAAGTCAGAGGAAGACTTCCTCTTAAAACAATTGATCAATATCCTTTCAATGTGAAAAGAAAACAAGTCCTGGTACTCGCACTAACCCCTGGCAATCAAAATACATAATAACAATATGATCCATTAATATAGAAAAAATAATTGAAATCAAAATATTTTGAAAAAAAAAATTTTTTCAGAACAGCCCAAGTTTCTGAAAAGTAACGTTGAGCCCCAATGGATCCCAAGCCTAAGTGTGGACAAAAATTTTAAAAATATTTTAAACAATTTATTCAACACTTACGAACAATAATAATGTATCTAGTTATGATTAAAATAACATAAAGATATTATTTTTTAGAAATCCCCCCCTCACACAGAGGGCTGTTGTAAATGTAAACAATGAGTGTAAAAACACTAAAATAAGACTCCAGGCACCCAGGCCCGAAATCAGTTACCAAAAATACACTATCTGATGCAAAACAGAGACTTCCAGGGAAGAAACTGCAGAACATCAGATGGTAGATGCAGAACACAACGCCTAACCACCCGTAGGTGAAGACGTAAACATGGGGAAAGAACAGAATTCATTCTGTTATTCAGCTAAAACTCCCAAGAAAATTTAGTAATAATAATTACAGAAACTATGCCAAAAGCATGGGAGAATAGCAAGGGGGAACTTAAAGGACAGGGAGAGAGGAAAACACTTAAAAAAACAGTGTAACTAAATAATCAGAATGACAACAAAATGGCTGCTGCCTTGAAAATAGGTAACTTAACATAATTTCATTAAAAAATTTTAAGTTACAGCCCTGATAATATTCTGTCACACATTCTTTTCCTCTCCTCCTTCTCTATCCTCCTTAGAATCACCATTTCACTAATATTTATGTGTCTGGCATCATTTAAACTGAGATTTAAAAGCACAAAGATCAGTCAGATGTTAACTGATGAAGGGCCAAACTTAGAATGATTAATGGCGCCAATTTCGGAACGTCCTTGACACTGCGCATGCGCAGTAGGGGCGAAGTGTGGAGGGCCTTTCAGGACATGTTTTCTTTAGTTTTAGATGCAAATTTTGGGGATTGGGGGGCAAAATTTGTGTTTGGCCCTATATTTTAAGAGTTAGCACCAGCTATGTCTGGGTCATTGGTACAGTATAAAAATATAATCTTTTTTCAACTGCTGAATTTGCATATTTTGTCTGCGTTGGGTAAAGGGTTAAGTGTCTTGCCCAAGGAAGAGTGGGAATATAATAAACTCAATTAGTGCATTAGTTCAACATTGCAAACAGATATGATGTTAACACAATATACCCCCAATAAAAATACTGAAACCAAAACCAAATTCAAAATTTCAATACTGCCTATCATTATTGTATTCTGTTGTTAAAAGATTGAGAATTTGTATGAGAGGCTCCTGATACAGAATGTACTCAAGTAATTATGGACTCTTTCTATACATATTGTAAGATAAATACATTTGATTACCTTGTATGAGAGGCTCCTGATACAGAATGTACTCCAGTAATTATGGACTCTTCCAAGATAAAAACATTTAATTACCTTGTATGAGAGGATCCTGATACAGAATGTATTCCAGTAATTATGGACTCTGTCAATACATATTGTAAGGCCACACAAAGTAGATCTTCTGTTTCTCAGACCATTATTTGTGAAATTGCATGCGGGCGAGCAGTTTTTTATTTTATTTTTTATTTCAGTAATTACTTCTTAGCCACCAAATGTTCATGTTCTTGGTTCAAGTTTTAGGCCTCATAATCTACAGAATAGCACGGGTGGTGGTGTATTTCATCCCTTGAGTGCAAGAAGGCTTTGCAATGCTAAAGCATTGCAAAGCCTTCTTGCACTCAAGGGACAAATTCATCAATTTTTTTAACTTGGGTAAAATATCAGACATAAACCATTTAATTTTAATTTTTTTTTAAGTTTAAATTGGTTATAAAAAGAGAGCATGCGGCAGCCAAAAGGACCATGTGGGAGGGCCTGAGAAACAGATTTTAAATTTTTTGGCCTAAGATAAAAACATTTTGATTACCTTAACAGTTGTCTTTTTCTGTGTCTGTGAACTAACTCTCTCCAGTAAACCCTTTAGTTGTTCTTCTCCAATCTATAATTAAATAGTATCAAAATGAGACTTTCTTTCAATAAAATTATTTATTTATGTATTAATTGGTGTTTAAGGTCACATATTTCTGCACAATGGCTAACCATGACCATGACAGTTTTACAGGTGGAGGAAGCCGGAGTACCCGGAGAGAACCACCGAGCAACGGCGAGCAACTGTCAGCTCCCCAACATACCAACTCCACAGTATGCAGGGTTGGCATTGGTTGAAGACAGGTGCACCATCGACGTGCAGTATGCCTTAGTACACGTCACCGTGCCCCCACGTGGGTCTTTCAATAAAACCCAAGAGAAATTAATTAGTCTGTGTGAAACACATGGACTATTGTTTTTGTACGGTTTCTTTTTCTTTTTTTTCTACTTCTGTCTTCTGCTCACTTTCTTGTCCGCACGATAACACAACAACGAATTGTCCTATCTCGCTGATTTTTGGCATACTGATAGGCAGTCACAAGTTCTCGGACACCTATGTTGATTACGTCAATGAGGAATTCCCAGTAAACCCAAGTTTTTAGATGACCCGATTGGCTGGAATAAACAATGCGTGCTATATTCCTGGCAATTTTCATCAAGCAACAGTTTCTAGATCCCCAAAATGACACAAATGAAAACTTCAGAGTCCAGACGGTGCTTTGATTTTCACTTGTGTTGTCAGGATTTTGAACTGCATTTACTTGTACATCGCTAAATATTCCACTGTATATTAGTGCTCAAACGACTAGTGAATTCCAAAGTCGACTAGTCAATACCCAAAAGTCAAGTCGACTTTGACTAGTCATTGGTGATAACTTGCCTCCTTATAACAGTGTTGGTGTTCCGGTAGAGTGCTGAAGGTCCAAATTTGGCTTCACTTGGGCATTCATATACAGCAACTTACTGGAACATTATTCTGTTAATATGCTTCTAATTATGCTAAGAGTGAAATTATATAGTCTTATTTAATTTGCCTTGTTGCGATTTATGGGAGAGTGCAGGCACTCTCCCATAAATTGCAACAAGGCAAATTAATAACATATCCTGTTAGCCCAAAATAATTCAGCACTCTACTAGTACAGGGACCGACCTGGGCATGCGCCAGTGCGTATTTGGTTCTGAAACATCAGGACCTGGCTCTTAAATCTCAGAAATAGGCTTCTCAGTTGGCGCGTAACTTCTCAGATCATATTTTGACATTCTTTCGATGGATAATTGAGAGAGACACTCTTACATGTATTATATATATGATTATCATTTATGATTGTTGTAGAGTGCTTAAGTTAATACTTCAAGTCTTATTTACCAAGCATTAATCTTCACTGTGGTTTCTGATCAAGTCTTGGCTGCCTAAATAGGCAGCCAAGACTTGATCAGAAACCACAGTGAAGATTAATGTTTGCTATAGTGTACTAAATGAAAATGATGAGAGCTATTACATACTTGCAGTGTGTGTTACAAACCGCAGTGTGACTCCGTAAATTTAAATCTGGCGCATGAATTGAAAAAATAGGCTCCGAGGTTAGAGGGTATTTTAAATAGTCCTGATCGGTCCCTGCTAGTACCAGTTAAAACAAACTACTGTCACTACTATTAGATGGCAATAGATGTATACATTCATTGCCCAATATTGCTGTTCAAACTATCTGACAGTGGCACAGAAGGGATACTATTTACCTAAAAGCTTGAACTCCTCCGACTAGTCGACTGCACAATCAATTGAGAGTCGACTACTGGTTTGCCCCGAGTCGACATCGACTAGTCGACTGATCGTTTGAGTACTACTGTATATTATGCTTAAAAGTTATAAATTTAGTGGTAAGAAATTGTAATGTTTGTATCATTAAATTTAAACCAATTTGCACTTTATTTCAGTTCTTTATATTATTATTTCATTACTGCATCTCCTTTTTACTTTTTGTGCCCAAAGAGGCGTTTTCCCAAATCGGCGTGCCACCAAAGAAACCACGCACCTTGGCATCATTTTGTATAGCGCACCAGGATTTTTTTTAAATGAAGGTCTGTACTGTGGGGCACAAGTTGACTTTAAAAATGTTCTATTCGATACAGTGATGTGCTGTGTGTCTTGGGGAATCAGGGACATTATATTCAAACTTATACAAGTGCTTTAAATTTCACTGGAGAGACAATCCACATTGGATCGGTAGTGGAGAAACACCACAGTAGAATCGCTCTTCTCAGCAGTATAACTGAACATTGGAGGAATGTAGAGTTTTATTTCAAGTTTTGGGAATATTCTCATAAAACAATACTGTTTCCATTTTGTTTGTGAGTCCAAATGTTTATTATTACTGACAAAAATGTTTGAGGCGGTGAAAGAGAAATTGGGAAAGTAAACCACAAAATGTGTGTCCAACCCTTTTATGTGTCACATGATATTCTCATACACCACATTGGAACCTCGTTATTTATTTTTTTATTTATTGGTATTTAAGGTCATATACTTATGCACAATGGCTTATCATGACCATGACAGTTTTATGGGTGGAAGAAGCTGGAGTACCCGGAGAGAACTAGGGCTGCAACGGTTCTCCGCGGTCTGGGTATTTTTCCATGGTACAATACTTGGTTCATTCAGCCTAATTTTCGGTACGTTCACGGTACAGCAGTCGCAGCAGGAGAATTCCAACACCCCCAAAAGAGGGCCCATGAAGTCAGATGTGAATTTCAAGTAAACTCTCCTGCAGGATCAAGCTTTTCTCCCTTTCCCTCTCTCTGAAAAGTTAAAAAATTTATAGTAATTTATATATTTTTTATACTTACCAATGACCCAGACATAGCTGGTGCTAACTCTTAAAATATAGGGCCAAACACAAATTTTGCCCCCCAATCCCCAAAATTTGCATCTAAAACTAAAGAAAACATGTCCTGAAAGGCCCTCCACACTTCGCCCCTACTGCGCATGCGCAGTGTCAAGGACGTTCCGAAATTGGCGCCATTTATCATTCTAATAACCAGTGCCTGGTAAGCGCTATGTACTCAGCGGGGAGGCAAGAGTTCCCAACTCCTGGGAGGGCCATCCCCGTCTGGGTCATTGGTAAGTATAAAAAATATATAAATTACTATAAATTTTTTAACATTTTTATACTGTACCAATGACCCAGACATAGCTGAATAGTAAAAAGGCTGGAGGGCCAAGGACATAGAGCAAAATGGAATACGCTCAATAAAATAAAATAGAGTCATCCCCTGTAGGGAAAAGAAGTAATAGGCCTTATATGTATCTTTCTTATTTATGATAAATTAGAAAGATACAACACCTTCCAAAAATTGAGCTTCATACATCCATGTACT
Organism: Pictodentalium vernedei; assembly: GCA_031216915.1. NCBI lineage: Eukaryota > Metazoa > Mollusca > Scaphopoda > Dentaliida > Dentaliidae > Pictodentalium > Pictodentalium vernedei. The sequence continues at coordinate 785,404,228 of CM062295.1, forward strand.
CTATTAATATCCAATAATCCTTATACTAATAATTTTTAAAGTAAGCCAATAATAAAGTAAGTCTAGAGAATAGAGACTCTTATACTCCTAAAAGTGAGTGAGAATTGCATAATCATGTCCGTTGACATATGCAATATTCAAAAGCTATACTTTAAAAACTAAGACTTGAATGAATTTTATAAACTTAAACTTCTCACTAACAACCATCCCAATAACAGCTCAGAATTACTAACTCCGGAGGAGGTATCCCCTTGTTTTCATAGTAAAAACAGGTGACCCAAGGGAACACCCTCCCCCCCCACCTTTTTCTTGCCCTGGGTCAAATAGCCCAGAGCGAAGAGGGCAGCCGAACGGAGACACTGCCGAAACAGACAGCCTACCTAGCTATAGTAGCAACTGTTAAGTGAATGACATTCTGAGCAGTAGATAATAGACCTAACAATAGAGGCCTCCAGAAATGGACTCGATATTTCTGAGATAAAATTCATGAATGGATGGCTGAGCGCAATGAGCAGCCTTCAAAAATCTATAATAGCAACACTATTAATGTAAGCCCAAGAAGTAGAAGAACTCTTACTTCATGAGCCGAAATCTTAAGCACAACTGCTAAGCCAATGATATACCATAAGCAGTACCGCTAGTTAATAGAATCCATTAACAATAAAATGGAGCGTAACGTCCTTCTACTAGACATCAAAGACAGAAGAAGCTTACGCCCTTGTAATAAACAGATATCTGTTTATAAATACATAAACTGTACCCGGAAAGAGTAAAGGCCTATGCCCATACGAAGACGGAAGGACCTTAAAATAATAGGTTCCGGATAATAGGAGCCTAACTCTTATGCAACAATCCAACCTAAATAGTAACGGAAGTATTGATTCCGAAACTATGAAAGTGAAAATCATCCATCGATAGTGCATGAAACTCACTGACTCTACAGTAAAAGAGAAACCAACAGAATTACTGTCTAAAAGGTCAGAATTTGAAAACTACTGTTTCCAGAGGCTCAAATGATTACTTAGCTAAATAAGAACCGAAGTTAAAATCCGTATAGGAATTTAATCTAAAGATTCTAAGTCTATTTATCAAAAAGTTACTAACTGACTTAGATAAAGAGACAAAAGACTCAATTGTAAACTATCGTAGAGTGCATAGGTATGAGGTAACATAAACCTATAACCTAAATAACAACAGGCTGCAGTAGATCTTGTGAAACAAGTATACTAAAAAATAGCAATGAGTAGTATGGAGGGATCAACCATATGAACATAATGATCCCTACACCACGACGGAAGAGCCTCCACTTTAGTCGCATAGAATAGCGAAGAAGAGGATCTCCTATAGTAAGAAATCGCGTCCAAAGCTCGTCCAGTACAGTGCTTACAATGCAATACGGACCACACAACGGAATACATGAAGGTTGCGACCTTGCTGGTTGTGATAAAGATGACACGATTTACCCAGTGAAAAAAGATCCTCACATAGAGGAAGATTTCACGTTAAGATCCACAGTAGACAAGAGAGTAAATTACTCATGATCTCTGTGAAGATAGAGATGCTATCAACAGAAATGTATTGTGGTTGTTTATCTTAGCAATCCCTGCTAAAACAACAGCGCCGGAGGATACGCGTATCCTATCATTCCGTCCTATAGATCAATAGAGCGTTAACAGTATTAGCTCAGAGATCTGGACAAGCCAACACATACGTCTGCAATTTATTAGCAAGCTGTGTCATAAATAAAACATCATTGGGCGCTCCCATAGATAGCAAATCTGAATGAATACTTGTTTGTTGAGAGTCCATTCTGACAGCAACAAGCGACCCGTAAGAGAACGGGAGTGCGATAAAACAATCAGACGACCCAGAATATGACGGACCAAAACTGAACTTGGTGTACTATAACCAACAGACGGATTCTTTCCATTAAATTGAATAACGGAAACGAAAGAGTGCCTCCCTGGTTCCGGAGATACGCCACTACTGTCGAATTAAAGGACAGGAATTTGGGCATGCGTTTCTGAATAATGTTCATGCAATGACATAAAGCAAGCCTAAAAAACATTATTCCGCGGAAGTTAAACTGATAGCTAAAAGACTGCGGAACCCAAAGACCCTGGCACTTCGAATCCGTAGGGATCAGTATATATCCCAATCTGTTTGACTGGCAACCGTCATAACAGCCACACTCGGGTCCGGCAACTGCGGCGGCACTCTCTGAGTCAACCACCGAATGTTTGCCCCAGTCTGAATCTCTTGTAACACTAGATAGACAAGAGAATGTATAAATCAAGCAATTCATGGATTGCCGGAAAGTTGCCGTCGAAGAGAAGCTCCTCCGAGAACGAAGCGACTCTGAGAGAGTTCTTAACCTACTATCCACGCGTGGATGTAGCTAGGGCTGCATCACGTCTAACCAACTCCAATCAGCCACTGAAGGGCGGAGTTATACGTGAACAAACTACTGCCCTCAAAAGAAATTACATTGAGAATAATATCCCGTAAATCTTTTCTTGAAGACGTAATGATAACGCCTCAGTAAGGCGGATTACGTATAAAAAAGCGTCTAAGTTAAGTCTACTATACATAATGTCGTTCCCAACATTGAAATTGGAAAAGACATAAACGGCGAAAAAGAATATATATGCAGTCTTTAATCACACCGTCTAGACGCGTATGAACTCTCGGTAAGCCCTGCTCTGCCAAAATAAACTATATGTAAAAAAGATAAAATGGCAGAAATGAGCCACGCGGACAAGAAACTAAACTATCATGCTTAGTAGCAGGCTTGTATATATATAAATATATAGCGTCGAAAAATAAAACACATGTTGTAATGACAATATTGGACTGCGTCGGTAAGTCAGGGACAGTCCCTGTACCGATCGAAAAATCCGAGTCCAATGACGCTATAAGTCTCTTATCCAAGATCGCAGCAATGAAGTCCGAAAAATAATCACTGGAAGAAATGCCAGAAGATATGAAAGGCATCTTCCGATACTACTAAAGGGAAAACTCGAAATCTTTCGAATCCCTTTCGCCATCCTGTCGGACCCTATAAAGCGTTCGGTCGTCCGTAGCTTGATGCAACCGCGGACCGCACCGACCCAGCGCCGTCGGATAATTCCTGATTCGACCGAGAAACTGTCAATTGCTGGGATGCTGCGAAACAACTGTGCTAACTCGGATAGCACGTCCGTCACTGAGGCCTGAGGAGCAGCGGTCTTACGATGCATTGCCGCAGGAAGCTCCGAGATCGTTACCCCGTGCATACTTCCAATATGCGAGCGAACGGAGTGTATAGGCCTCGTGTCCCTTGGCTACCGGATGGCGCGACCTATTCGCTGTGGAATCACTGAATGCCGAAACTGATCGGATACTCGAGGTCACGTAGCCAATGTGCGGTCGTGTGCCCTGCTGTGAGGATGAGGAAGCATTAAAGACAGTCTCTCGGACTGTCAATATAACGGAGCGTCCCGAGCAACGGACATATGCTCCGAATGTAAAATATCTGAACCACAACATGCGGTCCCCTATGTTGTTGGCTTCCTCCGATCTGTCCTCAATCTGCCGTCACTGGGTGAGTACTGAAGTAATTAAAGTGCTCGCATCACCCAAATCTCCTTCCTAGACCGCAACGGACGAACCCGGCAGCCGAACCATTCGATGAATGTACGCTACACCGGGTGAGCTAGCGAATGTCACTCCGTAAGCGATACACATATTCCATGAGCACTTATTGCCGCTAACTCTTCATTAACTATGACGACAGAGGCACACTTTGAAAGACATCTCCATAATTCTTCGAACAAGAAACCAGAAATGCTTGGATAGCAAGCATAAAATAATAATATATATAGCGTCGTTCAATAATTCGAAAGATTGTGTGACATTATTGGACTATGTCGGAACTGAGGGACGATGTCCCTGAACCGAACCAAAAATTTCTAAGTCCACCGACGCTATCAGTTTCTTATCCGGCATCGCAGCATATGTTGTTCCGAAAGGGAAAGCTTGAAATCCTCCGAATCCCTTTCGGTATCCCATCGGACCGGATGAAACTTTCGGACGTCCGTACCCGCTTCCGCGGAGCGTCCCGACCCAGCATCGTCGGATAAAATATATGCGACAGATTCAGTTGATGCTGGGATGCTGCGATAAACTGTGCTATTAAGGAAAGCACGTCCGTTCCCGAGGCCTGTGCAGTAGCGGACTTACGATGCATTGCCGCTGGAAGCTCCGTGTACGTTGACTCCCGCACACTTCCTATGCGAACGTCCGGAGTCTGCAGGCCTCGAGTCCCCGGCTACCGACCCAGCGCTGTCGGATAATTCTCGATCCGACACCGTTTCTGTCGGCTGCTGGGATGCTGCGATAAGCTGTGCTATGTGCACAAGAATGTCCGGCGTCGAGACCTGCGGAGGCGCAGTCTATCGCTGCTTCGCCGAGGGCAGCTCCGCATCAGATGGCTCCCGCATACTTCCTATGCGAACGTCCGGAGTCCATCGGTCTCGAATCCCTGGCTGCCGGATGGTGTGACCTGGTCGCCGAAGAATCCTTGATCGGCGAAGCTGGTAATATATCGGCGGTCACGCAGCCAAGGTGCGGTCGTGTGCGCTGACGAGAAGAGGAAGCCTTAGCAGTCTCAGCGGACTGCCTATACAACGGAGCGTCCCGAGCGACGGACGTATGCTCCGCTAGCGACACATTTGTACCACAACATCTGGGGCCAGATGTTGTTGAACGAGAGAGGGGCCTCTCTCGCTTGCCGTCCGGATGGACCGGAACGAGCTATGAACCGGACTAAAAGGCTTCCTCCGTTCTCCCTCCGATCCGCCGTCACTGGGTGTGCATTAAGTTAATTTTATAGTGCTCGCATCACCCCAAAATTCCTTCTAGACCGCAACGGACGAACCCGGCTGCCGAACCATTCGGTGAATGGACGCTACACCGGGCGAGCTAGCGGACGTCAAAGGCCGTCGAACCTACTAGGGTCCTCTTAGGCAATTGGCGTATTACATGAGCACTTTTCCGCTAGCCCTTCATTAATTGTGACGACGGAGGCACACTGTTGGAAGACATCACAGATACATCACCCTAATCTTGATCATCTGAAATAGAAATTGATAAAGTAGAGTGACCCTGCGGGGAAAGGACCGAGTGTCCAAATCCCCAACAACATACCGTGACATACGCTTCCATATTGTCATCGAAATCATACGATACAGAACAGGAGTTAATGCGAGTACACTGACCACATATAGAATGATAATAAGGTCAGAGGAAGACTTCCTCTTAAAACAATTGATCAATATCCTTTCAATGTGAAAAGAAAACAAGTCCTGGTACTCGCACTAACCCCTGGCAAAATACATAATAATAATATGATCCATTAATATAGAAAAAATAAATGAAATCAAAATATTTTGAAAAAATATTTTTTCAGAACAGCCCAAGTTTCTGAAAAGTAACGTTGAGCCCCAATGGATCCCAAGCCTAAGTGTGGAAAAAAAATTTAAAAAATATTTTAAACAATTTATTCAACACTTACGAACAATAATAATGTACCTAGTTATGATTAAAATAACATCAAGATATTATTATTTAGAAATCCCCCCCTCACACAGAGGGCTGTTGTAAATGTAAACAATGAGTGTAAAAACACTAAAATAAGACTCCAGGCACCCAGGCCCGAAATCAGTTACCAAAAATACACCATCTGATGCAAAACAGAGACTTCCAGGGAAGAAACTGCAGAACATCAGATGGTAGATGCAGAACACAATGCCTAACCACCCGTAGGTGAAGACGTAAACATGGGGAAAGAACAGAATTCATTCTGTTAATCAGCTAAAACTCCCAAGAAATTTTAGTAATAATAATTACATAAACTATGCCAAAAGCATGGGAGAATAGCAAGGGGGAACTTAAAGGACAGGGAGAGAGGAAAAACACTTGAAAAAACAGTGTAACTAAATAATCAGAATGACAACAAAATGGCTGCTGCCTTGAAAATAGGTAACTTAACATAATTTCATTAAAAAATTTTAAGTTACAGCCCTGATAATATTCTGTCACACATTCTTTTCCTCTCCTCCTTTTCTATCCTCCTTAGAATCACCATTTCACTAATATTTATGTGTCTGGCATCATTTAAACTGAGATTTAAAAGCACAAAGATCAGTCAGATGTTAACTGATGAAGGGCCAAACTTAGAATGATAAATGGCGCCAATTTTGGAACGTCCTTGACACTGCGCATGCGCAGTAGGGGCGAAGTGTGGAGGGCCTTTCAGGACATGTTTTCTTTAGTTTTAGATGCAAATTTTGGGGATTGGGGGGCAAAATTTGTGTTTGGCCCTATATTTTAAGAGTTAGCACCAGCTATGTCTGGGTCATTGGTACAGTATAAAAATATGGAAGGGGCTTGCCCGTATCCACCACCCCCCCCCCCCCCCCCCCCCCTGCCATCCTGTCATCACACACACACACTCAGTAACTCACCAGATTGTACGGACCTGGAGTCATCAAAATTTATTTGGAAATTGGGCATATAATCTTGATGGATAATATTTGTAATAGTTGGTGAGGTCAGTATTTATATAGAAAAAAACTTTATACATACAATTTCAAACATTTATTTTAAAAATTTAACTTATTCAAATCACTTGACAATAAAAGAAAGTGTGGAATTCAAGCCCATAAAACAATCGGATGTGGTGGGGTTTTCCACGAAGTTGGTGCAGTTTAGACACGCGATAAAGATATTCAATATTCAAAACCATGTTGATCATGTGATTTGGGGATACGTTTCTATTGGTTCGTGACAAACAACACTTATTTTCATATTGATGTTCTACATTTAGCACGTGGTCAACCATGTGTTTTTTCTGTCCCGTTTTGCCAAGTCAAGAGTGCACATTTCTACATCGGCTTAACGGGCTGTGCGGCTGCAACATTTCAGCTTTAATCTACCAAATATGCGGTGCATAGAAGCATGCTGTTAGTTTTAATGGACGGCTGTTGGGAATTGGGTCTGTATGAAAATTTGTAAGTGTCGACACAAGCAAACAGTTTGCAAACATAAACAGAACAGCATGTCGTGCATCTATAAATAACCGACTTGACGTCACTTGAGATTTGGGCAATTTCGAATGTGTGTCAGGAGAAGACGATTATTTATTGGCTGATTATTCAACAATTTGCCAATCAAGTTTTGCATTGTTTATTTGCGTATTTCCGTTTCGCCTTCGTGCACACATGTCAGATCTGAAGTACATCCAATTATAACAACATGAGTGACAGAAATAAATGGACTGCCAATAACAACGAAGGTATCGTCAGCCCACCTCCAAAATTTAAATCCCCTGTCTGGAAACACTTTGGCTTTCCCTCATACAAAGATGAGATTGGTAGTGAATCATGGTAAATTCCTTAGCTTGGCTCAGAATGAATAAAACCACACAGCCATGGGGGAAGGGGATTATAAATTATTCTAGTTTTTTTTTTTTTGTTGCAGTGCATTTTTGCACGGCACAGCTGCCACAGCAGTCCAGCAGCATGCTAGGCTTCTAGCGTATTGCAAACATGATTCACCCTCAGTTTTTGGGCGAATAATGTTAGAAAAAATGTACCGCAATACGTATTGTACTGCCACCGAAAAACTGCAATACGTACTGAACCGTGAGGTAAGTGTACCGTTGCAGCCCTAGAGAGAACCACCAAGCAGCTGCCAGCTCCCCAACAATGTAACCCTGCACTGCAGCACAGGCAGGGTTAGATTGGTTGAAGACATGCGTACCATCGACGTGCAGTACAGTACGCCTTGGTACATGGCATCATCGTGCCTCCATGTAGACAATTGGGTGAAGTGCCTTGCCCATGGACACAACGCAGGAGCTGAATCGATCGCTCAAACGGTCACCCATCCAAGGACTAACTGGGTTCAATGTTGCTTAACTTCAACGATCAGACAAGAACTGGCTGCAACAACATATACCGTACTGGATGCACTGGTTACTGACCAATCAGAAAGCTTGTATAATTTTAAAAGGGTAATAATGTATTTTTCTTTCTTACAATAGTAAATAGACAAATGTTCTGCGATCAAAAATTGTTAACAAATTGTATGATAAAAGAGGTAAAACGATCATACTATAATGAATGTATTGTTGCCTGCCCTGATAGTAAAGCGCTGTTCTGTGTGGCCAACAAACTTCTTGGAAACAGAAAACAGAGCGTGCTACCAGAGCACACAACCGAACGTGAATTGGCAAATCATTTCAGTAACTATTTTATTGAGAAAGTAGAATTGATAAACAGAAGTATAGTAACTAACATTGAACCAGTTTTTGGTGGTAATGCCTATTCATTTTGGCTGGTAAGAATTTGACCAGGTCGAAGTAAACGAGATCAGGAAAATTATTTTATCATGTCCCAATAAAGCAAATGTCCTGGAACCAATTCCAACAAATATCGTAAAATCTTCAATAGACGAACTAGCACCTGTCATCACAAGTTTTGACCAAACTTCACTGAGAGATGGATTTGTTCCTGAATCAACTAAGGTCGCTCTGGTTACACCTCTTATAAAGAAACCATCTCTTGACCCCGACATTTTGAAAAATTATCGGCCAGTTTCAAACCTTCCCTTTATCTCCAAAATTCTGGAAAAGGTGGTCACAAAACAACTTGTAAACTATTTACAACTTAATGATTTGTCAGAGCCATGCCAATCGGCATATCGGTCAAAGCATAGCACAGAAACGGCACTATTACGTGTCAGCAATGACATCACATGTGCATTGGCTGAAAGAAAATGTGTCCTTGTGGTTTTGTTGGACCTTTCTGCAGCTTTTGACACTGTGAATCATTCTTTTCTTTTGTCAATAATGCGCCAAATTGGTATATCTGGTAAAGTACTTGCATGGTTCGACTCATACCTGACGCATCGTGAGCAATATGTAACAATATCAAAAACAAGATCTGATGGTAAACAACTGACATGTGGGGTGCCACAAGGTTCAATCTTAGGCCCTGTATTGTTCACGATGTACACAGCTTTGCTAGGGCAACTTTTAAGGCAAGAACATATATTATACCATCTGTATGCTGACGATACACAAAAGTATATCTTGTTTGAGCCAGCAGATGAGTCAGACATTGCACTGGCTGTAGCCAAGATGGAGGCATGCATAGACAAGGTGAGGGACTGGATGGCTAGCCATAGGCTCAAAATGAACGACAGTAAAACAGAGGTTCTTGTCATCCAGCCAAAACGATTAGGTCTGGTATCTAAGATTGACTCAATTGCCATTGGTAATGCGGAATAGAGTGTTTCTAAGTACGTTCACAATATTGGGGTGATATTTGACGCGAATTTCACAATGGACGAAAATATCAACATGATTTGCAGGCGCTGTTATATGCAGATTCGTAACTTGGGAAGACTTCGACATATTTTATCACAAGATGCTCTTGAAAAGTTGGTGCACTCCTTAATCTCATCACATCTGGATTATTTAAACAGTTTACTCATTGGCCTTCCGCAGTCACAAATAACTAAACTGCAGCGGATTCAAAACACAGCAGCACGCATCGTTAGGGGAACTAAACGACGGGAACATATTACCCCAGTTCTCATTAAATTACATTGGCTTCCTGTAAAACAACGAGTAGATTTCAAAATTTTGGTAAATGTCTTCAAATGCATTCATAAATTAGATCCGGTTTACTTGGAAGAACTCTTTCTGGTGAAAAGACCTGAGCGAGACTTGCATTCTTCCAATCAAATCAGACTAAATGTTCCATTCTCAAGGTCTGCGCTCGCCAATCAGAGAGCCTTTTCTTATGTTGGGGCCCATCTGTGGAATTCTCTTCCAAGTGATGTACAATCTGTCGAAAACTTGGACCAATTCAAGAAGAGTCTCAAATGCTATCTTTTCAGAGGCTTTTCAATGAACTACTGTCAGGTTGAAAACGTTACTTTTGTAGGTGCTCACATAGATTTGTTAAGCATTTGAGAGCACATCTTGTGGTTCAATGCAAAAGAAAATTTAACTATTATTATTATTATTATTTACCCAATGTAACAGCCAAAACCGGCCAGCGCTATCCTCAAAAATCGCCAAAATTCTTGAATAACTCTTTTTTAAAAATTTTTGTTTGTTTCAAAAACATGGGTTATGACCCCTCTTTGGAACGTACTCATCGAGCTTGTTCCAATGAAGGGTCATTACCTATGTTTTAGAGACAAAAAATTTAAAAAAATAGTTATTCAAGAATTTTGTTTGCAAGTGTCGTCTGCTTTTCATGTCAGGTAAAGGGTTAAATTTACTACACAGAAAGGAATAAAATAACCAATAAATATGATATTGTTGAACCCAAATATGATATAGAGTGAAAGTAAAGAAACAAAAATTGAGAAGACAAGGCATTCTAATGAAAGTGTCAATGACACGGAAGCTCAACTTGTCTTTGAAGGGACTGAACTGAATAGAAAGCTCCAGTAATATCAAGTAATTTAATCAATTTTCTACGGGAAAGACATGACACCAAAGCTACATATAAAATCTGAAAAAGATTGGGAGAGGCATACACCCTGTATGGTGTACTAATGGAATTGCTGACAATTTCTATACTAAATCCAAGCGGGCCGATGGCGGTCAGGTTTTGAAAAAATTTCAGAAAACTTTGATAGCACCCATATAGACATCACACCAAAGCTACATATGAAATTTGAACAAAATCGGGCAAGTGATGTAACCTGTAGGGTGTGCTCATGGAATAGTTGACAATTTATATGCAAAAAAACAAGATGACTGCTTCGAATGAAATTTAATAACTCCCATCTAGACAGGGACCAGACATGAGAGCGACTTTGGCAATTATGTCGCCCTTCTAAGCCCAAAGTAGCCTAGAAGAATAGTCGGGCGATTACAAGTTATCCTCTAAAAATTGGCCAAAATGAGGAAAGACTGAACTGAGTGATCCGAAGTTTACATAAAAACGATTATTTTCAAGAATCGAATGTACTTGAATGTGATAAATGGGCATTTCCATTCGTCAAATAAGCAACCATTTATTTGAAATCACAGGATAATCAATTGTCCATTGTCACTTTTTGGGGATTTTTTATTTCTAGTTGGTTCCGTTTTACTTTCAGTCGGAGCTTCAAGTGTTGAAAACGAAAATAGGTGACATACGCGACTCAACAAAATAACCCAGTTTGAAAGTAGGTTACGTCGTTTAGGATGCCGAAAATTCTCTGCTGAAAATGTATACACAACAGATGTATTTTCTAACACTGTATTTTTATTTCGTTTTGCTGACAAGTGTTAACTGTTGGGCTGTCTATTCCCAGAAAAACACGAATGGAATTGAAACTCGTGAAAAAAAAGCTCTAGTGATGACAAGAAAAGCTTTGTACAGGGCACAAGTGTGAACGATCTTGAAAAAGTACTAGTTCTTACAGTTAGATTAGGTCCTGTTCACACTTTCAGACTTGGGAAACTATTAGATTAGTAGACTTTGGTGAAAGGCAACCACAGGAGGGTGCAGGGGGGACTGTCACAAAAAAAGAGGGGAGGGGTCATGAAGGAGAGGGTAACAGTGGTGGGTTTTCAATCAATTATTACATTGTGGTTACTTTGTGGGTTTTTTTACCTGGCATAGATGCATCATAGACAACTCGACCTGGATTAATCGGGCATTAATGGAGGACTAGGAGCTGAAAATATGAAGGGGCGGCAGGGGGTGGTACATAAATATTCTTAATTTTCCCCACTTGCGTCTGAAGTCTCCCTACTTGACTGCAGTCTCCCTAATTGTTCTGGAGGGAGACATGAAGTCTCCCTAAAATTCTCCCCTAAGCTGGTCCCTGCATCTAGATACGACACCAAAGTTATATATTGAATTTGGAAAAGATTGGGCGAGAAATGTGGCCAGTTACAATGTGCTAATGGAATTGTTGACAATTTAAGTGTAAAATCCAAGATAGCTGCTGGCGGCCATGTTTTTCAATAAATTTTTGAAAAATTTGATAGCTTCCATCTAGACATCACACCAAAGCTACATATGAAATCTGAAAGTGGTCAGGTTAGAGATGTGGTCAGATTAGAGTTGTGGCCTGTATGGAGTGCCAATGGAATTGTTGACAATTTATATGCAAATTCTAAGATGGCTACTGGCGGCCATGTTTTTAGACATAATTCAGAAAAATTCAATAGCTCCCATCTAAACATTACCCCAAAGTTACATTTGAAATTTGGATTTGATCAGGTGAGAAATGCGACCTGTAGGGTGTTCCAATGGAATTGTTGACAATTTATGTGATAAAGCCACATGGTGGCCATGTTTTTTAATGAATTTTCAAAAAATTTGAAAGCTTTCATCTGGACATCACACCAAAGTTACATAGGAAATTTTAAAAAGATCAGGTGAGAAACTAAGAAATGTATACATACAGTATAACCACAGTGGACTGGTCACTTTCCACGTGTGGGCAATATTTCCACGGATGTAATAATATTAGATTACAAACACTTATTACAGGAATAATCATCAAAAATTTATTTAATGAAGCACCGGGTACCACCGGTACCACCCGGTGCTTCATTAATTAAAATTTTGCTGCTGATAATTTTTATTACCAGGTAAATGCATGCGTGGACATCAATGCCCACGAGTGGAATATGACCATTCCGACAGTGATAGTACTGTACTTGATATTGTCAAGTTGAGCTAAAAATTATAAATTTAAAGTAATTTGTATATTTTTATACTTTCCAATGCCCCAGACTAGCTGGTGCCAAACACAACTTTTGAACCTCCCAAATCCCAAAATTTGCTTGCAAAACCGAAAATTAAATTAAAAGTCCTATCTGCCAGACCCCCCCCCCCCCCCCCCCCCCCACCCATACATTTACTCTCTGTGCATGATGAGACGTCAAGAAGTGACCTGAATTGGCGGCAACATCATTCTTTGTAGAAGAGAGTACTACATAATAATTCAGCGGGGAGGTATGAGTGCCCACTCATGGGAGGGCCATCTATGTCTGGGCCATTGGTTAGTATAAAAATATAAAAATTATTTTAAATTTATAATATTTTTACACTGTAACCCAATAGCCCAGACTAGCTCAATCATAAAAAGGCGGAGGACCTAGGACTTCAGAATTAGTATATCAACATAGTTCCAATCCTGAAATCCAAGGTGAAAGGAAATTAAAATTATTAGGAAATACATGTATGTCTCTCTATACATTAATAGAGAAGGCATATCATAAAAAAGGAGCCCAGTTCAAGTAATTCCATATACTTAGCATGAAGACTATGCTAATTGGATGTAACGAGTTCCCAATTTTTAAGGCTAGCCCAGACTAAGCACCAAAAATTAGGATGGCGTATTTGAGAATGAGAGAATATCACCCACAAACATATGCCATATACAATAAAACTCCAGCTGTATGCAGGATATAATTGCAGACAAAACAGCTTCACTCATATTTACATATTTATCAAACCGGAGGAGAGGTAAAAAATCCCCCACCCCCCTTTTCTTTTGAAGGAATCTTCAAAAAGAAAGAGGGGAGCACTCTGGAATCAGTAAAAGCGGTACCAAACAAAAAGCCCCAGGCGGCCTGAGGGCGCTCACCTGACATGGTAGTGTAAATATCAAACCAGGGACTTGACTTGAATAAGCTGCATACAACGCATAAAAAACAGATTTTTTTTATTTTTGTTCGGAAATTTTCGAAGTCCCAAACAAAATATTTTCAGACTAAAGTTTTTTTTTCTTCTTCTTAAAGTTGACCAAAACGCATAAAAATCCAAAAAGTTAAAAAATTTATAGTAATTTATATATTTTTTATACTTACCAATGACCCAGACATAGCTGGTGCTAACTCTTAAAATATAGGGCCAAACACAAATTTTGCCCCCCAATCCCCAAAATTTGCATCTAAAACTAAAGAAAACATGTCCTGAGAGGCCCTCCACACTTCGCCCCTACTGCGCATGCGCAGTGTCAAGGACGTTCCGAAATTGGCGCCATTTATCATTCTAATAACCAGTGCCTGGTAAGCGCTATGTACTCAGCGGGGAGGCAAGAGTTCCCAACTCCTGGGAGGGCCATCCCCGTCTGGGTCATTGGTAAGTATAAAAAATATATAAATTACTATAAATTTTTTAACATTTTTATACTGTACCAATGACCCAGACATAGCTGAATAGTAAAAAGGCTGGAGGGCCAAGGACATAGAGCAAAATGGAATACGCTCAATAAAATAAAATAGAGTCATCCCCTGTAGGGAAAAGAAGTAATAGGCCTTACATGTATCTTTCTTATTTATGATAAATTAGAAAGATACAACACCTTCCAAAAATTGAGCTTCATACATCCATGTACTCTATTAATATCCAATAATCCTTATACTAATAATTTTTAAAGTAAGCCAATAATAAAGTAAGTCTAGAGAATAGAGACTCTTATACTCCTAAAAGTGTGTGAGAATAGCATAATCATGTCCGTTGACATATGCAATATTCAAAAGCTATACTTTAAAAACTAAGACTTGAATGAATTTTATAAACTTAAACTTCTCACTAAACAACCATCCCAATAACAGCTCAGAATTACTAACTCCGGAGGAGGTATCCCCTTGTTTTCATAGTAAAAACAGGTGACCCAAGGGAACACCCTCCCCCCCCCCCTTTTTCTTGCCCTGGGTCAAATAGCCCAGAGCGAAGAGGGCAGCCGAACGGAGACACTGCCGAAACAGACAGCCTACCTAGCTATAGTAGCAACTGTTAAGTGAATGACATTCTGAGCAGTAGATAATAGACCTAACAATAGAGGCCTCCAGAAATGGACTCGATATTTCTGAGATAAAATTCATGAATGGATGGCTGAGCGCAATGAGCAGCCTTCAAAAATCTATAATAGCAACACTATTAATGTAAGCCCAAGAAGTAGAAGAACTCTTACTTCATGAGCCGAAATCTTAAGCACAACTGCTAAGCCAATGATATACCATAAGCAGTACGCTAGTTAATAGAATCCATTAACAATAAAATGGAGCGTAACGTCCTTCTACTAGACATCAAAGACAGAAGAAGCTTACGCCCTTGTAATAAACAGATATCTGTTTATAAATACATAAACTGTACCCGGAAAGAGTAAAGGCCTATGCCCATACGAAGACGGAAGGACCTTAAAATAATAGGTTCCGGATAATAGGAGCCTAACTCTTATGCAACAATCCAACCTAAATAGTAACGGAAATATTGATTCCGAAACTATGAAAGTGAAAATCATCCATCGATAGTGCATGAAACTCACTGACTCTACAGTAAAAGAGAAACCAACAGAATTACTGTCTAAAAGGTCAGAATTTGAAAACTACTGTTTCCAGAGGCTCAAATGATTACTTAGCTAAATAAGAACCTGAAGTTAAAATCCGTATAGGAATTTAATCTGAAGATTCTAAGTCTATTTATCAAAAAGTTACTAACTGACTTAGATAAAGAGACAAAAGACTCAATTGTAAACTATCGTAGAGTGCATAGGTATGAGGTAACATAAACCTATAACCTAAATAACAACAGGCTGCAGTAGATCTTGTGAAACAAGTATACTAAAAAATAGCAATGAGTAGTATGGAGGGATCAACCATATGAACATAATGATCCCTACACCACGACGGAAGAGCCTCCACTTTAGTCGCATAGAATAGCGAAGAAGAGGATCTCCTATAGTAAGAAATCGCGTCCAAAGCTCGTCCAGTACAGTGCTTACAATGCAATACGGACCACACAACGGAATACATGAAGGTTGCGACCTTGCTGGTTGTGATAAAGATGACACGATTTACCCAGTGAAAAAAGATCCTCACATAGAGGAAGATTTCACGTTAAGATCCACAGTAGACAAGAGAGTAAATTACTCATGATCTCTGTGAAGATAGAGATGCTATCAACAGAAATGTATTGTGGTTGTTTATCTTAGCAATACCTGCTAAAAACAACAGCGCCGGAGGATACGCGTATCCTATCATTCCGTCCTATAGATCAATAGAGCGTTAACAGTATTAGCTCAGAGATCTGGACAAGCCAACACATACGTCTGCAATTGATTAGCCAGCTGTGTCATAAATAAAACATCATTGGGCGCTCCCATAGATAGCAAATCTGATTGAATACTTGTTTGTTGAGAGTCCATTCTGACAGCAACAAGCGACCCGTAAGAGAACGGGAGTGCGATAAAACAATCAGACGACCCAGAATATGACGGACCAAAACTGAACTTGGTGTACTATAACCAACAGACGGATTCTTTCCATTAAATTGAATAACGGAAACGAAAGAGTGCCTCCCTGGTTCCGGAGATACGCCACTACTGTCGAATTAAAGGACAGGAATTTGGGCATGCGTTTCTGAATAATGTTCATGCAATGACATAAAGCAAGCCTAAAAAACATTATTCCGCGGAAGTTAACTGATAGCTAAAAGACTGCGGAACCCAAAGACCCTGGCACTTCGAATCCGTAGGGATCAGTATATATCCCAATCTGTTTGACTGGCAACCGTCATAACAGCCACACTCGGGTCCGGCAACTGCGGCGGCACTCTCTGAGTCAACCACCGAATGTTTGCCCCAGTCTGAATCTCTTGTAACACTAGATAGACAAGAGAATGTATAAATCAAGCAATTCATGGATTGCCGGAAAGTTGCCGTCGAAGAGAAGCTCCTCCGAGAACGAAGCGACTCTGAGAGAGTTCTTAACCTACTATCCACACGTGGATGTAGCTAGGGCTGCATCACGTCTAACCAACTCCAATCAGCCACTGAAGGGCGGAGTTATACGTGAACAAACTACTGCCCTCAAAAGAAATTACATTGAGAATAATATCCCGTAAATCTTTTCTTGAAGACGTAATGATAACGCCTCAGTAAGGCGGATTACGTATAATAAAGCGTCTAAGTTAAGTCTACTATACATAATGTCGTTCCCAACATTGAAATTGGAAAAGACATAAACGGTGAAAAAGAATATATGCAGTCTTTAATCACACCGTCTAGACGCATATGAACTCTCGGTATGCCCTGCTCTGCCAAAATAAACTATATGTAAAAAAGATAAAATGGCAGAAATGAGCCACGCGGACAAGAAACTAAACTATCATGCTTAGTAGCAGGCTTGTATATATATATAAATATATAGCGTCGAAAAATAAAACACATGTTGTAATGACAATATTGGACTGCGTCGGTAAGTCAGGGACAAAGTCCCTGTACCGATCGAAAAATCCGAGTCCAATGACGCTATAAGTCTCTTATCCAAGATCGCAGCAATGAAGTCCGAAAAATAATCACTGGAAGAAATGCCAGAAGATATGAAAGGCATCTTCCGATACTACTAAAGGGAAAACTCGAAATCTTTCGAATCCCTTTCGCCATCCTGTCGGACCCTATAAAGCGTTCGGTCGTCCGTAGCTTGATGCAACCGCGGACCGCACCGACCCAGCGCCGTCGGATAATTCCTGATTCGACCGAGAAACCGTCAATTGCTGGGATGCTGCGAAACAACTGTGCTAACTCGGATAGCACGTCCGTCACTGAGGCCTGAGGAGCAGCGGTCTTACGATGCATTGCCGCAGGAAGCTCCGAGATCGTTACCCCGTGCATACTTCCAATATGCGAGCGAACGGAGTGTATAGGCCTCGTGTCCCTTGGCTACCGGATGGCGCGACCTATTCGCTGTGGAATCACTGAATGCCGAAACTGATCGGATACTCGAGGTCACGTAGCCAATGTGCGGTCGTGTGCCCTGCTGTGAGGATGAGGAAGCATTAAAGACAGTCTCTCGGACTGTCAATATAACGGAGCGTCCCGAGCAACGGACATATGCTCCGAATGTAAAATATCTGAACCACAACATGCGGTCCCCTATGTTGTTGGCTTCCTCCGATCTGTCCTCAATCTGCCGTCACTGGGTGAGTACTAAAGTAATTAAAGTGCTCGCATCACCCAAATCTCCTTCCTAGACCGCAACGGACGAACCCGGCAGCCGAATCATTCGATGAATGTACGCTACACCGGGTGAGCTAGCGAATGTCACTCCGTAAGCGATAGACATATTCCATGAGCACTTATTGCCGCTAACTCTTCATTAACTATGACGACAGAGGCACACTTTTGAAAGACATCTCCATAACTCTTCGAACAAGAAACCAGAAATGCTTGGATAGCAAGCATAAAATAATAATATATATAGCGTCGTTCAATAATTCGAAAGTTTGTGTGACATTATTGGACTATGTCGGAACTGAGGGACGATGTCCCTGAACCGAACCAAAAATTTCTAAGTCCACCGACGCTATCAGTTTCTTATCCGGCATCGCAGCATATGTTGTTCCGAAAGGGAAAGCTTGAAATCCACCGAATCCCTTTCGGTATCCCGTCGGACCGGATGAAACTTTCGGACGTCCGTACCCGCTTCCGCGGAGCGTCCCGACCCAGCATCGTCGGATAAAATATATGCGACAAATTCAGTTGATGCTGGGATGCTGCGATAAACTGTGCTATTAAGGAAAGCACGTCCGTTCCCGAGGCCTGTGCAGTAGCGGACTTACGATGCATTGCCGCTGGAAGCTCCGTGTACGTTGACTCCCGCATACTTCCTATGCGAACGTCCGGAGTCTGCAGGCCTCGAGTCCCCGGCTACCGACCCAGCGCTGTCGGATAATTCTCGATCCGACACCGTTTCTGTCGGCTGCTGGGATGCTGCGATAAGCTGTGCTATGTGCACAAGAATGTCCGGCGTCGAGACCTGCGGAGGCGCAGTCTATCGCTGCTTCGCCGAGGGCAGCTCCGCATCAGATGGCTCCCGCATACTTTTCCTATGCGAACGTCCGGAGTCCATCGGTCTCGAATCCCTGGCTGCCGGATGGTGTGACCTGGTCGCCGAAGAATCCTTGATCGGCGAAGCTGGTAATATATCGGCGGTCACGCAGCCAAGGTGCGGTCGTGTGCGCTGACGAGAAGAGGAAGCCTTAGCAGTCTCAGCGGACTGCCTATACAACGGAGCGTCCCGAGCGACGGACGTATGCTCCGCTAACGACACATTTGTACCACAACATCTGGGGCCAGATGTTGTTGAACGAGAGAGGGGCCTCTCTCGCTTGCCGTCCGGATGGACCGGAACGAGCTATGAACCGGACTAAAAGGCTTCCTCCGTTCTCCCTCCGATCCGCCGTCACTGGGTGTGCATTAAGTTAATTTTATAGTGCTCGCATCACCCCAAAATTCCTTCTAGACCGCAACGGACGAACCCGGCTGCCGAACCATTCGGTGAATGGACGCTACACCGGGCGAGCTAGCGGACGTCAAAGGCCGTCGAACCTACTAGGGTCCTCTTAGGCAATTGGCGTATTACATGAGCACTTTTCCGCTAGCCCTTCATTAATTGTGACGACGGAGGCACACTGTTGGAAGACATCACAGATACATCACCCTAATCTTGATCGTCTGAAATAGAAATTGATAAAGTAGAGTGACCCTGCAGGGAAAGGACCGGAGTGTCCAAATCCCCAACAACATACCGTGACATACGCTTCCCATATTGTCATCGAAATCATACGATACAGAACCGGAGTTAATGCGAGTACACTGACCACATATAGAATGATAATAAGGTCAGAGGAAGACTTCCTCTTAAAACAATTGATCAATATCCTTTCAATGTGAAAAGAAAACAAGTCCTGGTACTCGCACTAACCCCTGGCAATCAAAATACATAATAATAATATGATCCATTAATATAGAAAAAATAATTGAAATCAAAATATTTTGAAAAAATATTTTTTCAGAACAGCCCAAGTTTCTGAAAAGTAACGTTGAGCCCCAATGGATCCCAAGCCTAAGTGTGGACAAAAATTTTAAAAATATTTTAAACAATTTATTCAACACTTACGAACAATAATAATGTATCTAGTTATGATTGAAATAACATAAAGATATTATTATTTAGAAATCCCCCCCTCACACAGAGGGCTGTTGTAAATGTAAACAATGAGTGTAAAAACACTAAAATAAGACTCCAGGCACCCAGGCCCGAAATCAGTTACCAAAAATACACCATCTGATGCAAAACAGAGACTTCCAGGGAAGAAACTGCAGAACATCAGATGGTAGATGCAGAACACAACGCCTAACCACCCGTAGGTGAAGACGTAAACATGGGGAAAGAACAGAATTCATTCTGTTATTCAGCTAAACTCCCAAGAAATTTTAGTAATAATAATTACAGAAATTATGCCAAAAGCATGGGAGAATAGCAAGGGGGAACTTAAAGGACAGGGAGAGAGGAAAAACACTTGAAAAAACAGTGTAACTAAATAATCAGAATGACAACAAAATGGCTGCTGCCTTGAAAATAGGTAACTTAACATAATTTCATTAAAAAATTTTAAGTTACAGCCCTGATAATATTCTGTCACACATTCTTTTCCTCTCCTCCTTTTCTATCCTCCTTAGAATCACCATTTCACTAATATTTATGTGTCTGGCATCAATTAAACTGAGATTTAAAAGCACAAAGATCAGTCAGATGTTAACTGATGAAGGGCCAAACTTAGAATGATAAATGGCGCCAATTTCGGAACGTCCTTGACACTGCGCATGCGCAGTAGGGGCGAAGTGTGGAGGGCCTCTCAGGACATGTTTTCTTTAGTTTTAGATGCAAATTTTGGGGATTGGGGGGCAAAATTTGTGTTTGGCCCTATATTTTAAGAGTTAGCACCAGCTATGTCTGGGTCATTGGTACAGTATAAAAATACTAATTTCCGGATGTTGGTCCAAAATTTTCAAAGTCCCACCTGGACCCCAAATTTTCAGGGTACAAAAAAAAAAATTGTTTTTGTCTTAAAATTCACCAAAATGCATAAAAACAAAAAAACCTCATTCTCAAATTTTGGTCCAAAATTTTCCAAGTCCCACCCGGACCCAAAATTTCCAGTGTAAAAAAAAAAAATTGCGACATCGACGCCGTAGCTGCAACGGGTGGTGCAATCTCACAAAATTCTAAGTTCATCAAGGGCCATAACTCCAAGAAAAACATTTGGAACAACACATGCATTGAACAGTGACTAGACATCAATAAGATACACTTTCATGCCAAATATAAAGTCATTCCATCAAGTATTTCAAAAGTTGAGTTTTGAAACTCGTTGGTCACAGACAAACTAGCTGGTCACAGACAGACCGACCAACCGACATTGCCACTTATAGAGCTGCTAGTCGCAGCTAAAAAAATGTACTCAGTGTCACCGTCCCCACAATCAGGATTAAGTGCCATGCCCAATGTAGTTATTGCTGTTGGGATCGAACTGTGGATCTTTAGTCTAATACTCTAACCAATAAACAACTTTGCTACTAGGCCTTTAAATTCTTCCCAACTAACGACGGTAAACACTGTGCCCAAGAAAGATAACTGCGCCCAAATTAAGCGGAGTTGAAAACTTTTTCCAAAGTTTTGCTGTGTTTCGGCAATATATAGTTTGGCCAGGTTTCCCTGATGCTTGCAATATAGCTTAGGGCTTACCTTCGAATCAAACAATGCAACAGATAAATATTTTTTTTAAAAACCCACAGAGTTCGCCATAGAAAAGCAATCGGCGTTGACAGTGTCGTATATGACACTGTTGATGGCGATTGCTTTTCTGTGGCAAATTCCTTATGATCATGCATTTAAAACTTGAAATCTATTATATTCATGTATGTCTCAGTAAACACCATGCATAATTTACATTCAAATAGACCTTTGGCTCGACACTGGGAAACTAAGAAGCCTTCTCGAGTTAGTAGAGTAAACTTAAGTCAAAGGGTGGTGAGAGGGAACCAGCAATAATGGAAAAGATTTATAACAAGGGGTTGTAAACCAGCATTTTAAGATGGAAGACCTAAAACAGATGCCAAAAAGAAGAAAATACCGGTGCTTTTTCTCCAATAATGCAGTCCACATCCATATTAGCCATTGTTAGACTGATCTAAAGGTCTGTTTGCTCCTGATAAATTAACTAAATTTAATTGGAGAATTTTGAGAATAGCACTGAATGGATATAGTTACCATGTTAGGTAAAGGATTGACTTCTTGTATGCTGTTGGCAGATATTCCTCCCAATAAATCTCACACCATCAGAAAATGTAAAATTTGGGAATTTTAACAAAATTATCATCTGTAAATAGGGCTGCACGATATTCTAAACTGAATACTGATATTGGTATTTAAAAAAATACCACAGTATACCAGCATATCAAAAGACTGTTCAGAGGGGGTCACATATGGTTTTTTAGAAATATTTCAACTGCCGAAATTACGCGGACCGATGTGGCCGATTTGTCAGGTAATTCTTCCTTCAGGACAACAGTTAAAACTTATGACATCTTGAAAATTAAATAGTGGGTAAATAAATATTGACGATAAACTGATATGTATGTAATTACACCAGTATTCAATCATTACTGGTTTGAATACCAGTATGTATCGGTTTATCAATATATCGTGCTGCCCTATCTGTAAATATACTTTATCAGCATTCCCCATGTTGGGTCATGTAAGGGTGGGCACACTTCGCATTTGTTTCCAAAATAATAAATGTCTTCAGCAAAATAGGGAGCCATCGATAGTGATTACCGGCAAAGTGACAAAGATATGCAACTCGATTCAGACTATACGCAGTTGCATCAATGTGTTCTTAACCTAAAGTTTTGTTTCCAAATCGGATTTAACATATGATTAATAATAGTACTATTGAAACATCTTCCTATAGAAGTTAATTTTCACACAAATGATCAAGCGTGTAATATACTAATCTCTATTTATTTTATGTTAACCCTTTACCCAACATAGACAATATAAAAATGTATTATTTTAAACATTTTTTTCAAATTTTTCCAAAAATTTCAACAAAACCGTATTGTGTGACCCCTCGTTGGAATGAGGTTGTTCCAACGAGGGGACACATGATATGGTTTTGTTGAAATTTTTTGAAAAATATTTTTTCAACTACTGAATTTTCATATTCTGTGGGCGGATACGGCCGATTCGTTGGGTAAAGAGTTAAGTCAAGTTAACATCCACAATTTACTGACTAGGATTGTGTGTGTTAAATATTCCACATGATTTATTTTGGAAACAAAGACGTCATAATTATGACCCTCTCAAGTCACCCAAAATGTAGAATACTCATCTCCTCTCTTAAATTGACATCTTGATGAGCAAATCCTTTTGTTAAATTGTTTGATGAGTGATTTCTTTCATTAAATTGTTTGATGAGCGATTTCTTTTGTTAAATTGTTTGATGAGTGATTTCTTTCTTTAAATTGTTTCATGAGTGATTTCTTTCGTTAAATTGTTTGATGAGTGATTTCTTACGTTCATTTGTTTGATGAGTGATTCCTTTCATTAAATTGTTTGACGAATGATGCCTTTCATTCAATTGTTTGATGAGTGATTTCTTTCGTTAAATTGTTTGATGAGTTGATTTCTTTCGTTCAATTGTTTGATGAGTGTTTCTTTTGTTCAATTGTTTGATGAGTGATTTCTTTCATTAAAATGTTTGAATGATTTCTTTCATTAAATTGTTTGAGTGATTTCTTTCATTAAATTGTTTGATGAGTAATTTCTTTCATTAAATTGTTTGACAAGTGATATCTTTTGTTAAATTGATTGATGAGTGTTTCATTCGTTCAATTGTTTGATGAGTGATTTCTTTTGTTAAATTGTTTGATGAGTGATTTCTTTTGTTAAATTGTTTGATGAATGATTTCTTACATTCAATTGTTTGATGAGTGATTTCTTTTGTTAAATTGTTTGATGAGTAATTTCTTACATTCAATTGTTTGATGAGTGATTTCTTTTGTTAAATTGTTTGATGAGTGATTTCTTACATTCAATTGTTTGATTAGTGATTGAGATAACATTTTTGTGTCGTATGAAACAATAGAAACATAATGGAAATAAATTTGCAGACGCCTTTCTCACACTCCGCCGTTGTTTTGTTTTTACAAATGCAGAAGACAACAAAGTTACATCCCTTGGGTTGTTAAGAAAACAAGTGAACAGTATTCTGTTGACATAACGTCCCGAGTTCCAATGTGTTCTATGTGCCTACTGGCACATAGAACACGTTGGTACTCAGGGAATGAATTATTTGCTCTTATTTTATTTCTCTCAAGTTGTTTCATTTTAATTATTCAACTATTTAATTTATAACGATAAAATATGATCGAATTGTCGAAAATCTGATGATATTTGAGACTATTTTCAGGTTTTTCGGTTCGATTTTTATGCCGAGGTGAGTGAATGCGAAAAGCTTTCATTCAAATCACACACCCCCGATGTTTTGCGTGCCTATATACCCTGTGTTTTGCATGCTCTGATATACCTTGGATGTTGGATGCACCCTTTGCCATGGCTATTTGTTCAAGGCATTCTGACCAATCAAAAGATTGAATTTATCGGGATATAGGGACAACATTTGATAACCCCATTCATGGCTTATTTTCAGGCTTGCAATGCAGTTAAACTCACTTTGCCAGGAAGCTGTCCAGATCTTGCCATCTGAATTAACATGTTTTCCACCATTTTGGCTTTTTCTGGTTTTGCCATGGCTATTGTATTCACTAAAATGGAAACATATTACATACATCATGCCAGATACAAACACAATTCTTTTGAATCTAATATATAAATGCGAATGTCTGTATCTATATCTCTCTATTTTTGTTCCGGGTGAACTCCTCCGTTTCTCGACTGATCGATCTCAAATTTTGTACATGGGGTAATTCGTCCCTGATGGGATGGGTGTCGTTCCAGTGCAGGGTGACCTTGAAATTGATGACCTTGACCTTTTTTTTTTAAAACGGCTAGGCCGATGGGGCTAAAATTTCATATGTGCGGGTATATTGACCCATCAATCATTTTGACTTTATCAGGGTGCCTGTACAGGGTGACCTTGACCTTGAAATTGGTGACCTTGACCTTTTATTTTGAAAATGGCTGGGCCGATCGGGACCCATCAATCATTTTGACTTTATCGGGGTGACCTTGACCTTGAAATTGGTGACCTTGACCTTTTATTTCAACTAGAGTGGGTATCAGTACCCCGTGGCTCACCAACAGGTGGCCAATGTAAAGGGGTGGCTGGAGTAAAAAAAAAGTTCAAAACCTGCACACAAAAGTCCAAAATTAAAGAAAATAAGCAGCTGAAGGGTTAAATAATATAATAATAGCCCCAAGAAGCATGCTAACATAAAATAGGAACCGTGGCAATATGCTACAAGGTAAGTCTCCACTTTGAAGAAAAGAAAGACAAACCTCAAAACCTGCACATATAAAGTAAAAAAAAAGTATCACACTTGTTTCAATGAGTTAAAATTGAGAAAAACACCCTGACAATGTCACAGTAACCACCATGGCAATATGCCAGTAAGGTGAAACTCCACCTGAAAAATATCCACTTGGAAGAAAAAAAAGAAAAATCCCCAAAACCTGCACATAAAAGTCAAAGTATCACATTTGTTTCAAAGGGTTAAAATTTAGAAAAATACCCTGAAAATGTTACAATAACCAGCGTGGCAATATGCCAGTGAGATAAAACTCCACTTCAAAAAAATATCAAAACTTGCACACAAAAGTACAAAACCTGCACACAAAAGTCCAAAATTAAAGTAAATAAGTAGCTAAAGGGTTAAATAATATAATAATAGCCCAAGAAGCATCCTTATATAAAATAGGAACCATGGCAATATGCTACAAGGTAAGTCACCAGTTGGAAGAAAAGAAAGACAAACCTCAAAACCTGCACATAAAAGTAAAAAAAAGTATCACATTTGTTTCAAGGGGTTACCCTGTCACAGTAACCACAATGGCAATATGCCAGTAAGGTGAAAGTCTACTTGAAAAATATCCACTTGGAAGAAAAGAAAGACAAACCTCAAAACCTGCACATAAAAGTATCACATTTGTTTTTAAGGGTTACAATTTAGAAAAATACCCTGAAAATGTTACAGTAACCACCATGGTAATATGCCAGTGAGGTAAAACTCCATTTAAAAAAAATATCAAAACCTGCACACAAAAGTACAAAACCTGCACACAAAAGTCCAAAATTAAAGTAAATAAGTAGCTAAAGGGTTAAATAATATAATAATAGCCCAAAGAAGCATCCTAACATAAAATAGGAACCATGGCAATATGCTACAAGGTAAGTTGCCACCTGGAAGAGAAGAAAGACAAACCTCAAAACCTGCACATAAAAGTAAAAAAACATCAAAACCTGCACACAAACGTCAAAATAAGTGCAAAATTTGATTCCAAGGGTTAAAATTAAGACGAAATACCCTGGAAAAGAGTTAAATGTTATCGTGAACCCCCACAGCAATATGCAAAGAAGAAAATTTTTTTTTTAAAAGCACAAAAATCCAAACCTGTAAACAAAAGAAGCCAAAATTGAAGTAATTAAGCAGGGAAAGGGGTCAAAGAATACAACGTATACCTAAGATGCATGTTTACATACAACAGAAAGCATGGATATATGCTACAAGGTAAATCTACACTTGGAAGAAAGGAAAAAAAAAACCCATGAAAACCTGCATGTAAACTTCAAAATAAGTCTAAAAATCTATTCAAATGTTTAAAATTTTTTTACAAATGCACTGGAAAGATATCAATGTTATAATAACCACCACTGCAATATGCAGTGAGGTCAACCTCACTTGAAATTGTTTTTTTTTATCACAACCTGTACATAAAAGTAAGAAACTGTAAGCCTAAGTCCAAAAGCTGTACATAAAAGTCCAAAATTGAAGTAATTCAGCAGGAAAAGGGTTAAATAATACAAACATAGCCCTAAGATGCATGTTTACATACAATAGAAAGCATGGACATATGCTGCAAGGTAAATCTCCACTTAAAAGAAAGGAAAAAAAAAACATCAAAACCTGCACACAAACATCAAAATAAGTCTAAAATTTGATTCAAAGGGTTAAAATTAAGACAAAATACCCTGGAAAAGAGTTAAATGTTATAGTGAACCACTATAGCAATATGCTGAAACTAAAAAAAAATTTGAAAAGCCAAAAATCAAAACCTGTACACAAAAGTTCAAAATATTTGAGAGCGGACGCCGACGCCGACATGAGGGCTATGCCATTGGCTCACACAACTAACGTTGGTGAGCCAAAAAAACCATCAAAACTTGCACGCAAACATCAAAATAAGTCTAAAATTTGCTTCAAAGGGTTAAAATTAAGACAAAATACCCTGGAAAAGAGTTAAATGTTATAGTGAACCACCATAGCAATATGCAGAAACTAAAAAAAAATTTAAAAAGCCAAAAAATCAAAACCTGTACACAAAAGTTCAAAATATTTGAGAGCGGATGCCGACGCTGACATGTGGGCTATGCCATAGGCTCACACAACTAATGTTGGTGAGCCAAAAACGGTTGGGCCAATCGGGCTAAAATTTCATATGCCTGGGTATACTGACCCATCAATCATTTTGACTTTATCAGGTTGCAGGGTGATCTTGAAATTGGTGACCTTGACCTTCTATCGATCATATCTGAGGGTATATTGATATAACCATCTTCTCCCGTGCAACGCCGGGTATTCACCCGCTAGTTTACAATAAAAACGGAAATTATAAGTTAGCTAGCCGATACATTTCCATACAAGGCATTGAGTGTTCATGAGGCAAAGCTGAACCTGATATGGACACTCAGAACCTTATACGGAAATTATCAGCCAGCTATATGCCATGTAGGGCTGCAACGATACGTCTCACTCACGATACAATATGTATTGCGATTTTTTCACGATACATTACATGCAGTACATTGAGAGTGAATTATCAGTAATAAAAGGCCCACAAACTGCACAGAGTCCAACTTTCATTTGGCCAGTAACATCCAATTTCTTTTTTAGTGCTTGAGAAAGACAAGCAAGTTTCAGCCAATGGACCTCTGGGAGTCTGGGTTCAACCCAGAGATGAGAGGTCTGTTGCCTCAAACTATGCTTATAATTTAGACAGAGTTGATATTTTACTGAAATACAAATTAACAAGTGGAATCACAGGAGTCTGAAATTCTATCAGTATAGCTATAATTCACTTTCAACGTGATATTAACGTTCCCAACGTAATCCCCTTCAGAAGGGGATTACGTTGGGAACGCAAATATCAAGTTGAAAGTGAATTATAGCTGTACTGATAGAATTTCAGACTACTGTGGTGGAATTGTAAGTTGGAATAGCACAAAATAGACTTGGGCCTGAAAATGCAACTTCTGACTACATCATGCCAACCTTCTGGAAGTGTATCGTTTGTATTGTGATACACATGAAACGATACAATATGTGTATCGTGTACAAATATATCACGATGCATTGAAATCGCGATGAATCGTTGCAGCCGTAATGCCATGTAACATAAAGTCTTGTATGGAAATTATCAGCCAGCTATATGCCATGTAACATAAAGCCTTGTATTGAAATGTATCAGCCAGCTATATGCCATGTAACGCAAAGCCTTGTATGGAAATTATCAGCCAGCTATATTCCATATAGCATAAAGCCTTGTATGGAAATGTATCAGCCAGCTATATGCCATGTAACATAAAGCCTTGTATGGAAATTATCAGCCAGCTATATGCCATATAGCATAAAGCCTTGTACGGAAATGTATCAGCCAGCTATATGCCATGTAACATAAAGCCCTGTATGGAAATTATCAGCCAGCCATATGCCATATAGCATAAAGCCTTGTATGGAAATAATCAGCCAGCTATATGCCATGTAACATAAAGCCTTGTATGGAAATTATCAGCCAGCTATATGCCATGTAACATAAAGCCTTGTATGGAAATTATCAGCCAGCTATATGCCATGTGACATAAAGCCTTGTATGGAAATTATCAGCCAGCTATATGCCATACAACATAAAGCCTTGTATGGAAATTATCAGCCAGCTATATGCCATGTGACATAAAGCCTTGTATGGAAATTATCAGCCAGCTATATGCCATGTAACATAATGCCTTGTATTGAAATTATCAGCCAGCAATATGCCATATAACATAAAGCCTTGTATGGAAATGTATCAGCCAGCTATATGCCATGTAACATAAAGCCTTGTATGGAAATTATCAGCCAGCTATATGCCATGTAACATAAAGCCTTGTATGGAAATGTATCAGCCAGCTATATGCCATGTAACATAAAGCCTTGTATGGAAATGTATCAGCCAGCTATATGCCATGTAACATAAAGCCTTGTATGGAAATGTATCAGCCAGCTATATGCCATGTAACATAAAGCCTTGTATGGAAATTATCAGCCAGCTATATGCCATGTAACATAAAGCCTTGTATGGAAATTATCAGCCAGCTATATGCCATGTAACATAAAGCCTTGTATGGAAATGTATCAGCCAGCTATATGCCATGTAACATAAAGCCTTGTATGGGAATTATCAGCCAGCTATATGCCATGTAACATAAAGCCTTGTATGGAAATGTATCAGCCAGCTATATGCCATATAGCATAAAGCCTTGTATGTAAATGTATCGGCCAGCTATGTGACATATAGCATAAAGCCTTGTATGGAAATGTATCAGCCAGCTATATGCCATGTAACATAAAGCCTTGTATGGAAATGTATCAGCCATCTATATGCCATGTAACATGAAGCCTTGTATGGAAATTATCAGCCAGCTATATGCCATGTAACATAAAGCCTTGTATGGAAATTATCAGCCAGCTATATGCCATGTAACATAAAGCCTTGTATTGAAATGTATCAGCCAGCTATATGCCATGTAACATAAGGCCTTGTATGGAAATGTATCAGCCAGGTATATGCCATGTAACATAAAGCCTTGTATGGAAATTGTCAGCCAGCTATATGCCATGTAACATAAAGCTTTGTATGGAAATTATCAGCCAG
Source organism: Pictodentalium vernedei (assembly GCA_031216915.1). Classification (NCBI taxonomy): domain Eukaryota; kingdom Metazoa; phylum Mollusca; class Scaphopoda; order Dentaliida; family Dentaliidae; genus Pictodentalium; species Pictodentalium vernedei. The sequence goes on from CM062295.1 coordinate 785,434,238, forward strand.
CTATATGCCATGTAACATAAAGCCTTGTATGGAAATTATCAGCCAGCTATATGCCATGTAACATAAAGCCTTGTATGGAAATTGTCAGCCAGCTATATGCCATGTAACATAAAGCTTTGTATGGAAATTATCAGCCAGCTATATGCCATGTAACATAAAGCCTTGTATGGAAATTATCAGCCAGCTATATGCCATGTAACATAAAGCCTTGTATGGAAATTATCAGCCAGCTATATGCCATGTAACATAAAGCCTTGTCTGGAAATTATCAGCCAGCTATATGCCATGTAACATAAAGCCTTGTATGGAAATTGTCAGCCAGCTATATGCCATGTAACATAAAGCCTTGTATGGAAATGTATCAGCCAGCTATATGCCATGTAACATAAAGCCTTGTATGGAAATTATCAGCCAGCTATATGCCATGTAACATAAAGCCTTGTATGGAAATTATCAGCCAGCTATATGCCATGTAACATAAAGCCTTGTATGGAAATGTATCAGTCAGCTATATGCCATGTAACATAAAGCCTTGTATGGAAATGTATCAGCCAGCTATATGCCATGTAACAAAGTCTTGTATGGAAACTGTAGCTTAACTTGATTGTTTTCAATGTACACTATCAAGTTGTTAAGACACAGTGAAGCCGACCATAACTGTGCATCTCTTAATTGAATAACCCTGTTAAATGAATACAATTTCGAAACACCAAACCATTTACCATATTGTTCAAGCTTGAGTTTATTAATATAATGTATTATTTTTTGGTGTTTAAGGTCACATACTTATGCACAATGACTAATCATGACCGTGACAGTTTTACAGGTGGAGGAAACCGGAGTACCTGGAGAGAACCACTGAGCAACGACGAGCAGCTGCTAGCTCCCCAACATCATAACTCAGCACTGCAGCACAGACAGGGTTAGATTGGTTGAAGACATGCACACCATCGACGTGCAGTAAGCCTTAGTACATGATATCGTCGTGCCCCCAATGTGGACAATCAGGGGTTAAAGGCCTTGCCCAAGGACACAACACGGGAGTACGAAACGATCACTCACACGATCACCCATCCGAGCACTAACCGAGCTTGGCATTGCTAAATTTTGGTGATCTGACGAGAAGCGGTTACCGCAATGCCACCGCGCCCCCAAGCTTGGGTTTAATAGTCAATAATCAAAATTATCTGATGAATATATAGTATATCTAAGTGTTTTTGAGTGGATACTAAACATTATCTCATGAGCGACCAAGACAAATGTTTATTTAAATATACAATTTAAAATAACCATTTGTCTTGGTCACGGGTGAGATAATTTTTGGTATCCACTCAAAAACACGGGATTTTCTTTTTATTATAATAATCTGATCATTCCTATCAATAATTCCCTGTGTTTCAATTGTTTTAAATTGATGCAAGAAAGTAAACAGTGCATTGATATGTGGAAGGGATTTAATCAATACTCGGAATGGGTACCGACTTGTGATCTGATTCAGCTGCCAGGTTTCATGCATCAATTCAAGGTGAATGTGTTGAATTATTGCTGGAAATGATCGGTATCCACTCAAAAACACTAGAATTACTTTTCATTATATGTTTTAGAACAAATTGATCATTTCCAGTAATAATATGATTTATATTCTATTTGAAGTGATGCTTTGAAAGCTGCCATTTTGAGTGATACCATGAAAGTGAATATTTCTATATCTTCACAGTGGGGGGAATACGATTTCTATCTTTCCGCAATTTTTTCGATAATGTATTGTTTAGCGTATAATAAATAAAAATATTACATCGAGCTCTAGCTGATTGGTCCAGTACTTGAGCAAGGATATTATTCCTGAATTCTGCTTCTTGTCTCAACTTATCTTCTTTGGCTTCTTTCGATTGTTCACCCTAAAACATAAAACAGGAATGAAAACTTAACTGGTAGAGTGCTGGAAGCCCATATGGGCTTTACTCTGATGTGTCAGTACCAGCACTTAAAGGCTTCATATTTTGTGGATGTTGTTCATACCACCTTTGAAGTGAAATTATTTAGTCTGTTAGGATTCGCCTTGTTATGATTTATGGGAGAGTGCCTATTGGCACTCTCCCATAAATTGTAACTTGGCAAACGTATGTAAACAGATTTTGATGACCAAAAATAATTCAGCACTCAACCAGTTAAACAAGAAGTTATTGTATAAAGCCAGAGAAGATTTTAACGAGTCTCGCATTACATTATGTGATGTGATAAATAATGCCATCAAAGTGAAGCAAAATCTTGTAGCTAATCGCATGATCTCCATACTGTGTTTTAACAGCAAGAACATTTAACAAATTACTCAGCCTTTTAACTTTGAGAAGAGTTGACGCTCTCATGCACCATCACACCTACAGTTTTCACTTTTCATGAGTAGACAACAGCATGCCTCTGTTCCACCTAACAAGTGATTAACCCAGGGCTGGCATTTTCAAGGCAGACAGGTGGAGGTGTCCCCCCTTATCATCATTTATCATCCCAGAAAATCCACAGTATGGAAGATTGCATATCAATAGAGTATGACTGACTATTTACAAATTCGTTTGAATTTGCATAATTAGCTGTTCTGGTCGCAGAGAGTACTTTACTCTGAGCTGGAATGGATGCACTCAAAAGGTGGTCTGGGTTTTTTTTATCGTATTCATGATATATTTTATTGTATTCATGCACATTGGGGGATTCCCCAGAAGTGTGCACCTGTTACAAAAAATAAGTGTTAACAAAAATACTGTATTTACTCCAAAAATTATTACTTTTTCAAGTGTCCCAATTTTTAGGAAAGGCAAAAAAAAAAATTAAGCAGCAGTCCAGAGCAGTCTGTTGAATTCTTTTCTCAGAAAAGGGAAGGGATTAACACTGTGTGTTAATTACTCTTCTGAGAAAAAAAAATTCAATAGAATACATATGCACCATCAAAATATTTAATTATTAAAAAAATCAGCTTGGATTATTGAACTGTCAACTCCATAATGGAAAATCTCAGTCTCCACTATGGTCTGTTTAATTTCTTGGGGTTTCCCAAACTTAGAAGCAAAAAGAAATTATTTTTTTGAAAAAAAGTTGGTGTCCCAAAACAAAGAGTGTAGCAATATATAGAGTAATTACAGTAGTTCTTTTTCAATTCATTCCAATTTACAATAAAAAGGCGGGGAGAATTGTTAATGCTAGCATTAGCATGCGATGTTGACCTATAAGTCATATAATAAACCTTATATCACTGCAGTGAAGTGATCTGCAGTCCTAGTAATTTATCCTTGTTTCCTGTGCAAAAAATTGGTGCTTCTACAGCATTTGCTGTGGAGCTGTTCAATTGTGTAAAAATCATCGGGGGCAGCACATAGTCTCAATTGCCATGTATATGTAGTATGCAAACGAAGTGAAAACTGGAAAATATGTGAGAGTAGTTTGAGATACATGTGTACAGTTAAAAGTAAAAATCTTGTCATGAAATGCGCACAAATAGCACGTTGATCTGCGCATTAATCTACGCATTATGACCATAGTAAGGCTATCAAATTCTATACATATGGCCTGTGCTCAAGCAATGTTTCAGCCAATGGACCTCCGGGTAACCTGGCGAAACATTGCCTGTGTTTGCTATGTGTAACCAGAAGAACCTGCCATGCTTTGGATGCCATTCGATATGGCAACTGTGTGCAATTCCTATGCGCAATTAAGCCTAGATAAGCACACAGTTTGACACAACTTCTAGTTTTAACTGTATATAATCAAAATCAATGTGCAGAATCTTTCACTCAATTGGAGCATGAACCATGTAAATGCAGAGAAAAGATCTTGGGAAGTAAGCAGGCAACTTGCTCAATATGCATAGTATGAGTGAAAATAAGATGCAGCATAACCACAAACTAAGTATCTCACTGCTTCTATGTTGATAACACCAGAATCTGACATCAGTTTGCAGAGCTTTCCAGAAACTGAGGTCAGATTCTGGTTAGGGGTGTCACAATTTTGAATTTAGGAATCGATTAATGCCACAAATAATCGATAATAATCGATTAATAGAGGACTCCCTCTCCCTCTCTTTGAAGTCGTTAAAAATGAAGTTCAAGTCAGTTGACCTACCTCAAGCAAACAACGAAGACGATCATCTTTTAGGTACATTCAAAGCTTTGACGTTCTGAACTTTTGAACCATCAGTGGAATAATCAAGACTGGTCATCAGTTGCGAACTTGCGAAGTTTGCAACTGCCGACCGGTCTTGATTATCACACTGATGGTTCAAAAGTTCCAAACATCAAAGCTTTGAATGTACCTAAAAGACAAATGCTTCTAACAGCTTCTTGAGGGTTTAACTTTAACATTCTTGACCTTTTGCATCAGAAACAATAGTTTTTTTCATCAATTTGTTTTATTAAAGGTCTAAAATGGGGACAAAGAAGAATACTAATTGATTTTGGCGTGACTGATTGACAATCGATTGATTAAGCAAGACAGCCATAATTCTGGTGTTATCAACATAGAAGCAGAGCATATAGTTTCTAGTGGTTATGCTGCATCTTGTACTGTAAACTGTAAGATTAGCAATACAGCGTAGTGCAAACAACATGGTTTGATTCCTTGTGGAACCTGGAAGTTGTTCAATTTCTGCCATCACAAAGCTTTCTGAAGACGCCATCCTCCGTCAGTCCACAGTATTGCTGTGGATAATTTCCTTTCCTCTGCATTTTCCTCAGCACTGCTGATTGCTGAGGGTGAATTACCAAGGCTGGATCTGGGTTGTCGTATCACGTCTCGTTGAGGAGGTCAGCAGTGGTTGCTAGGGTTGGGAAGATACACCAAATTCACGGTAGATGAGCCACGATGTGATATGTATCTAGATACATATCTTGATATTCATCCTGGTGTTGATATTCATCCTGGTGTTGATATTCATCCTGGTGTTGAAGCTACAATTAAGATCACAGGGACAATAGTGAAGCCAAGAATTCATAGTTGGGGAGCACAGATACATTAGGGAGTGGTGGATCAACATCAGCCCCCCCCCCCCCCACCCAATTTCCCATATTCTATCACATACTGCACTGACTGGTCACGCGTGTCTGAGCTCATACTCTGGCATAAGCCCATCCCTAACTTTACAAATGCGAGTTATATTTATTTATTTACTGGTGTTTAAGGTCACATACTTATGCACAATGGCTAATCATGACCGTGGCAGTTTTACGGGTGGAGGAAGCCAGAGTACCCGGAGAGAACCACCGAGCAACGATGAGCAGCTGCCAGCTCCCCAACATCGCAACTCCGCTCTGCAGCACAGGCAGGGTTAGATTGGTTGAAGACATGTGCACCATCGACGTGCAGTACGCCTCAGTACACGGCGTCATCGTGCCCCCATGTGGACAATCGGGGTTAACTGCCTTGCCCAAGGACACAACGCGGGAGTCCGAATCGATCGCTCAGACGGTCACCCATCCGAGGACTAACCGGGCTCAACGTTGTTTAACTTCGGTGATCTGACTAGAACCGGTTACCACAATGCCACCGCGCCCCCACAAATGCGAGTTACCAAATGGCCCCTCTGAATCTTAGCACATCCTTCTACTTTTCAGTTTTAGAACAAGAGCTCACGTGTCGCTGAAGCAATACAATGTCCCCTACCGGACTAATGAGCATTAATAATAATACAAATGTTATAACCTAGATGTGATCAGTATGAATTCCATTGAAGCGTTTCCAAAAAAAAGTCTGGAAAACTGATATTTGGGCACTTTTCCATATTTCCAAGGGCCATAACTAACACAAGAATAATGCAATCAGCATGAAACTCAAACTTGATCTGTAAGTCATTGTTCTATAGTAGGTTACCAAAAATGAAATCATTCAGTTGAAGCATTTCCAAAAAAAGTCCAGAAAACTAAAGTATGACTGACAGACAGACTGACTGACAGACTGATGGATGGACAGAGTGTAAATGAAACTTGATCTGTAAGTCATTGTTCTATAGTATGTTACCAAAAATGAAATCATTCAGTTGAAGCATTTCCAAAAAAAGTCCAGAAAACTAAAGTATGACTGACAGACTGACTGACAGACTGATGGATGGACAGAGTGCAAATGAAACCTGATCTGCAAGCCATCGTTTTATAGTAGGTTACCAAAAATGAAATCACTCTGTTGCAGTGTTTCCAAACTTCCAAGGGCCAAAACGCACACAAGAATAATGCAATCAGCATGAAACTCAAACTTGATCTGTAAGTCATCGTTTTATAGTAGTTTACCAAAAATGAAATCATTCAGTTGAAGCATTTCCACAATAAGTCCGGAAAACTAAAGTGTGACTGACTGACTGGGGGATTATTTATTTATTTATTGGTGTTTAAGGTCACATATTTATGCACAATGGCTAATCATGACCGGACTGGGGGATGAACAAAGTGCAAACCTATAGTCCCCTCCGGCAGTGCTGGTAGGGGACTAATAAAGATTATTTTAGTCATAGGTGGCTGCAGGTGCTGGTAACTACGACAAAAATAGGTAAGTAGTCATCTGATGATCACAACTAACCTTACCAAGTCCCCCCCCCCCCAAAAAAAAGAAGCTGGAGTACCCTGGTCCTGTAGGCTGGCAATGAAAATACATCAGTGATTAAGACATGCTCTTGCAGCTCATGGTTCGGCTTCCACTTTGCAATTTTCAAATCAATTCACCCAAACGAAAAAAGTCGTGGAAGATGATTGCGAAGAACAACTGGCGCACATCAAGGGGGCTAATTAATAGGTACGGACACCGTAGAAAACATGAGTGAAGTTTTGTCAACTGCTTTGAAAAAACTTGTAAAATGGTGGCTACAAATTTATTTTGCTTAACCAACATTCATAATAAATTGGAGTATTGTTGTTAATCTGTAGTTTTACCATTTTCGAATCAGAATGTTGGATGAGCAGATTTATTTATTTGTTGGTGTTTAAGGCCACATACTTATGCACAATGGCTTATCGTGACCACGACAGTTTTACGGGTGGAGGAATCCGGAGTGCCCTGAGAGAACCACTGAGCAGTGACAAGCAACTGTCAGCTCCTCAACATTCTAACTCTGTTCAAGCTCCACTTAAGCAGGGTTACAGCAGTTGAAGACACCATCGACGTGCAGTACACCTTAGTACACAATGTCATTGTGCCCCCCTGTAGGCAACCGGGATAAAGTGCCTTGCCCAAGGACATAATGCAGGTCGTCCCGGATGGGATCGAATGGATGAGCACATAAAATATTGAATCGCACCAGGCGAGTGAAATTACGGTGATTAGATCGCACCGGGAAGATCTTACTTTCGCAAACAGCAATGCGAACCCAAACAAAAAAATATCCTGATTTAATAATCGGTAATAATCCGGTGTACTCTGGTGTTATATTCTGAATTGCGGGATATTTGAGTTGGCCAAATCACCAAAGCCTAAAATGTGATGTGTTGAATGTATTGAGAGTGAAAGAGTTGAATTTCAAGATTGGTGACTAGCCTATATAGTGGTATCATTCAGAGTACCATGACATCGCCACAAGCCTAGTGGTTGCTGGTTAGGGGTTAACGGTTTAAACAGATATTTATCTTAAAAATCCAGGTAACAATGAATCTAACAGAGGCAGCCAATCCAGAAAAATGTTTACAAACAGAAACAAAAACGTGGGACATTGGGTCACGGGTTAGTGTTCAACCGATGATCAGAACCAGCCACCATAATCGACCGATTGTGGGCAATCAGATGACAATGGCAACGGCTCTTGGAACATCGGTTCAACCGATTGTTGACAAGGCCAAAGAAAAAAAATGTTTTTGTTTGGGTTACCCGACCAACCCTGTTTTAAGCATGCGTCTCGAGAAATTTTATCGGCTTTTCAAAAATCGCGACATTTGTCTAGAACCATAAACCAAAAAACGTTGCCAAACCGGTACAAATTTTACAGAGTATGTTTCTCAGGAACGGGAAGATTCGGCCTCGGGAGAGATGGAATGATACCAAGTGTTATGGAGTGAGTAGAAAGGGGATTAGTGAGTAGAAAAAGGATTATTTCATGAGTGACAGCAGGGAAAATGTAAGTATTCACAAGGTGTGAATAGTGACAAATGAGATTCACTTTTATTCAATCTATTGTTTGGTAATGTTTTAATTGCAATTAAAACATAAAGAAAAACATAACAATGGTCTTAAAACTCATCTATCATTTATTGTTTACCGACTACGAAAACATTGTCATTGCATTTGTGAATAGGTAATGATAATTAATAATTTACAATATTCTTGACAAAAAACATATCTTTGACATAATTCGATTAATTGCATGTGTAAATAAATTTTGATAATAATTTACAATATTCTTGACAATAAAACATCTTTGACACAATTTGATTCATCCACAACATGTGGCACTGCATACACAAACACCAATGAAAGAGTCAATGACTCTGTAGCTCAACTTGGATATGACAGGAATTAGTACTTGCTGTGACCAAGACAACTGAATAATGAATATGACAGGAATTAGTATTTGTTTTGGCCAAGTCAACAATAATAAAAGAATTACAAGGTGACTGTAATGGACTACAGATTAAGACCAATCATTGTAGATTATTATTTTTGTGTGGAAATTTTCAGTCCCAAACAAAATATTTTCAGACTAAAATTTTTTCTTCTTCTTAAAATTGACCAAAATGCATCAAAACACAAAAAACTAATTTCCGGATTTTGGTCCAAAATTTTCTAAGTCCCACCCGGACCCCTAATTTGCATAATTTATTCACGAGAAAAACTCTGTATTATATGTAATGTATCCCATGGTACTAAACATTCATACAAAAATTTATTCAAATCAGATCTTTCATTTGGAAGTTCTGCGCAAAAATCTGATTGCACTTAATTTTGAACAAAATGGCTGCTAGCGGCCATCTGGAATTTCAGACTGGACCCTAAAACACTCCTTCTCGTCCCACAGTGATAACAAAGGTACCCAAGAAGTTTCGTGAAGATCGGTTCATAAATATGGCCTCTAGCCCGAGCCGTATTGGGATTTGCACTCACAGTGCTGAAAGTAACACTAAATAAATCAAAGTTAGCCTAATTTGCATAATTTACGCACAAGAAAAAAACCTGTAATATATGTAATGTATCCCATGGTACTAAACATTCATACAAAAAATTATTCAAATCAGAGCTTTCATATGGAAGTTCTGTACAAAAAACAGATTTTGGCATCATCGGTACAAAATGGCTGCTGGCAGCCATCTGGAATTTGGGACTGCACCCAAAAACACTCGTTCTCGTCCCACGGTCATAACAAAGGTACCCAAGAAGTTTCGTAAAGATTGGTTCATAAATACGGCCTCTAGCCCGATCCATAGCAGCTTGGCACTTACAGCTCTGAAAGTAACACTAAATAAATCAAAGTTAGTCTAATTTGCATAATTTATGCACGAGAAAAAAACCTGTATTATATGTGATGTATCCCATTGTACTATACATTTATACAAAACTTTATTCAAATCAGAACTTTCATACAGAAGTTCTGTACAAAAAGTTAAAAAATTTATAGTAATTTATATATTTTTTATACTTACCAATGACCCAGACATAGCTGGTGCTAACTCTTAAAATATAGGGCCAAACACAAATTTTGCCCCCCAATCCCCAAAATTTGCATCTAAAACTAAAGAAAACATGTCCTGAAAGGCCCTCCACACTTCGCCCCTACTGCGCATGCGCAGTGTCAAGGACGTTCCGAAATTGGCGCCATTTATCATTCTAATAACCAGTGCCTGGTAAGCGCTATGTACTCAGCGGGGAGGCAAGAGTTCCCAACTCCTGGGAGGGCCATCCCCGTCTGGGTCATTGGTAAGTATAAAAAATATATAAATTACTATAAATTTTTTAACATTTTTATACTGTACCAATGACCCAGACATAGCTGAATAGTAAAAAGGCTGGAGGGCCAAGGACATAGAGCAAAATGGAATACGCTCAATAAAATAAAATAGAGTCATCCCCTGTAGGGAAAAGAAGTAATAGGCCTTACATGTATCTTTCTTATTTATGATAAATTAGAAAGATACAACACCTTCCAAAAATTGAGCTTCATACATCCATGTACTCTAATAATATCCAATAATCCTTATACTAATAATTTTTAAAGTAAGCCAATAATAAAGTAAGTCTAGAGAATAGAGACTCTTATACTCCTAAAAGTGTGTGAGAATTGCATAATCATGTCCGTTGACATATGCAATATTCAAAAGCTATACTTTAAAACTAAGACTTGAATGAATTTTATAAACTTAAACTTCTCACTAAACAACCATCCCAATAACAGCTCAGAATTACTAACTCTGGAGGAGGTATCCCCTTGTTTTCATAGTAAAAACAGGTGACCCAAGGGAACACCCTCCCCCCCCCCCCTTTTTCTTGCCCTGGGTCAAATAGCCCAGAGCGAAGAGGGCAGCCGAACGGAGACACTGCCGAAACAGACAGCCTACCTAGCTATAGTAGCAACTGTTAAGTGAATGAAATTCTGAGCAGTAGATAATAGACCTAACAATAGAGGCCTCCAGAAATGGACTCGATATTTCTGAGATAAAATTCATGAATGTGGATGGCTAAGCGCAATAAGCAGCCTTCAAAAATCTATAATAGCAACACTATTAATGTAAGCCCAAGAAGTAGAAGAACTCTTACTTCATGAGCCGAAATCTTAAGCACAACTGCTAAGCCAATGATATACCATAAGCAGTACGCTAGTTAATAGAATCCATTAACAATAAAATGGAGCGTAACGTCCTTCTACTAGACATCAAAGACAGAAGAAGCTTACGCCCTTGTAATAAACAGATATCTGTTTATAAATACATAAACTGTACCCGGAAAGAGTAAAGGCCTATGCCCATACGAAGACGGAAGGACCTTAAAATAATAGGTTCCGGATAATAGGAGCCTAACTCTTATGCAACAATCCAACCTAAATAGTAACGGAAGTATTGATTCCGAAACTATGAAAGTGAAAATCATCCATCGATAGTGCATGAAACTCACTGACTCTACAGTAAAAGAGAAACCAACAGAATTACTGTCTAAAAGGTCAGAATTTGAAAACTACTGTTTCCAGAGGCTCAAATGATTACTTAGCTAAATAAGAACCTAAGTTAAAATCCGTATAGGAATTTAATCTAAAGATTCTAAGTCTATTTATCAAAAAGTTACTAACTGACTTAGATAAAGAGACAAAAGACTCAATTGTAAACTATCGTAGAGTGCATAGGTATGAGGTAACATAAACCTATAACCTAAATAACAACAGGCTGCAGTAGATCTTGTGAAACAAGTATACTAGAAAATAGCAATGAGTAGTATGGAGGGATCAACAATATGAACATAATGATCCCTACACCACGACGGAAGAGCCTCCACTTTAGTCGCATAGAATAGCGAAGAAGAGGATCTCCTATAGTAAGAAATCGCGTCCAAAGCTCGTCCAGTACAGTGCTTACAATGCAATATGGACCACACAACGGAATACATGAAGGTTGCGACCTTGCTGGTTGTGATAAAGATGACACGATTTACCCAGTGAAAAAAGATCCTCACATAGAGGAAGATTTCACGTTAAGATCCACAGTAGACAAGAGAGTAAATTACTCATGATCTCTGTGAAGATAGAGATGCTATCAACAGAAATGTATTGTGGTTGTTTATCTTAGCAATACCTGCTAAAACAACAGCGCCGGAGGATACGCGTATCCTATCATTCCGTCCTATAGATCAATAGAGCGTTAACAGTATTAGCTCAGAGATCTGGACAAGCCAACACATACGTCTGCAATTGATTAGCAAGCTGTGTCATAAATAAAACATCATTGGGCGCTCCCATAGATAGCAAATCTGATTGAATACTTGTTTGTTGAGAGTCCATTCTGACAGCAACAAGCGACCCGTAAGAGAACGGGAGTGCGATAAAACAATCAGACGACCCAGAATATGACGGACCAAAACTGAACTTGGTGTACTATAACCAACAGACGGATTCTTTCCATTAAATTGAATAACGGAAACGAAAGAGTGCCTCCCTGGTTCCGGAGATACGCCACTACTGTCGAATTAAAGGACAGGAATTTGGGCATGCGTTTCTGAATAATGTTCATGCAATGACATAAAGCAAGCCTAAAAAACATTATTCCGCGGAAGTTAAACTGATAGCTAAAAGACTGCGGAACCCAAAGACCCTGGCACTTCGAATCCGTAGGGATCAGTATATATCCCAATCTGATTGACTGGCAACCGTAATAACAGCCACACTCGGGTCCGGCAACTGCGGCGGCACTCTCTGAGTCAACCACCGAATGTTTGCCCCAGTCTGAATCTCTTGTAACACTAGATAGACAAGAGAATGTATAATCAAGCAATTCATGGATTGCCGGAAAGTTGCCGTCGAAGAGAAGCTCCTCCGAGAACGAAGCGACTCTGAGAGAATTCTTAACCTACTATCCACGCGTGGATGTAGCTAGGGCTGCATCACGTCTAACCAACTCCAATCAGCCACTGAAGGGCGGAGTTATACGTGAACAAACTACTGCCCTCAAAAGAATTACATTGAGAATAATATCCCGTAAATCTTTTCTTGAAGACGTAATGATAACGCCTCAGTAAGGCGGATTACGTATAATAAAGCGTCTAAGTTAAGTCTACTATACATAATGTCGTTCCCAACATTGAAATTGGAAAAGACATAAACGGCGAAGAAGAATATATGCAGTCTTTAATCACACCGTCTAGACGCATATGAACTCTCGGTATGCCCTGCTCTGCCAAAATAAACTATTTGTAAAAAAGATAAAATGGCAGAAATGAGCCACGCGGACAAGAAACTAAACTATCATGCTTAGTAGCAGGCTTGTATATATATATAAATATATAGCGTCGAAAAATAAAACACATGTTGTAATGACAATATTGGACTGCGTCGGTAAGTCAGGGACAAAGTCCCTGTACCGATCGAAAAATCCGAGTCCAATGACGCTATAAGTCTCTTATCCAAGATCGCAGCAATGAAGTCCGAAAAATAATCACTGGAAGAAATGCCAGAAGATATGAAAGGCATCTTCCGATACTACTAAAGGGAAAACTCGAAATCTTTCGAATCCCTTTCGCCATCCTGTCGGACCCTATAAAGCGTTCGGTCGTCCGTAGCTTGATGCAACCGCGGACCGCACCGACCCAGCGCCGTCGGATAATTCCTGATTCGACCGAGAAACTGTCAATTGCTGGGATGCTGCGAAACAACTGTGCTAACTCGGATAGCACGTCCGTCACTGAGGCCTGAGGAGCAGCGGTCTTACGATGCATTGCCGCAGGAAGCTCCGAGATCGTTACCCCGTGCATACTTCCAATATGCGAGCGAACGGAGTGTATAGGCCTCGTGTCCCTTGGCTACCGGATGGCGCGACCTATTCGCTGTGGAATCACTGAATGCCGAAACTGATCGGATACTCGAGGTCACGTAGCCAATGTGCGGTCGTGTGCCCTGCTGTGAGGATGAGGAAGCATTAAAGACAGTCTCTCGGACTGTCAATATAACGGAGCGTCCCGAGCAACGGACATATGCTCCGAATGTAAAATATCTGAACCACAACATGCGGTCCCCTATGTTGTTGGCTTCCTCCGATCTGTCCTCAATCTGCCGTCACTGGGTGAGTACTAAAGTAATTAAAGTGCTCGCATCACCCAAATCTCCTTCCTAGACCGCAACGGACGAACCCGGCAGCCGAACCATTCGATGAATGTACGCTACACCGGGTGAGCTAGCGAATGTCACTCCGTAAGCGATAGACATATTCCATGAGCACTTATTGCCGCTAACTCTTCATTAACTATGACGACAGAGGCACACTTTTGAAAGACATCTCCATAACTCTTCGAACAAGAAACCAGAAATGCTTGGATAGCAAGCATAAAATAATAATATATATAGCGTCGTTCAATAATTCGAAAGTTTGTGTGACATTATTGGACTATGTCGGAACTGAGGGACGATGTCCCTGAACCGAACCAAAAATTTCTAAGTCCACCGACGCTATCAGTTTCTTATCCGGCATCGCAGCATATGTTGTTCCGAAAGGGAAAGCTTGAAATCCTCCGAATCCCTTTCGGTATCCCGTCGGACCGGATGAAACTTTCGGACGTCCGTACCCGCTTCCGCGGAGCGTCCCGACCCAGCATCGTCGGATAAAATATATGCGACAGATTCAGTTGATGCTGGGATGCTGCGATAAACTGTGCTATTAAGGAAAGCACGTCCGTTCCCGAGGCCTGTGCAGTAGCGGACTTACGATGCATTGCCGCTGGAAGCTCCGTGTACGTTGACTCCCGCACACTTCCTATGCGAACGTCCGGAGTCTGCAGGCCTCGAGTCCCCGGCTACCGACCCAGCGCTGTCGGATAATTCTCGATCCGACACCGTTCCTGTCGGCTGCTGGGATGCTGCGATAAGCTGTGCTATGTGCACAAGAATGTCCGGCGTCGAGACCTGCGGAGGCGCAGTCTATCGCTGCTTCGCCGAGGGCAGCTCCGCATCAGATGGCTCCCGCATACTTTTCCTATGCGAACGTCCGGAGTCCATCGGTCTCGAATCCCTGGCTGCCGGATGGTGTGACCTGGTCGCCGAAGAATCCTTGATCGGCGAAGCTGGTAATATATCGGCGGTCACGCAGCCAAGGTGCGGTCGTGTGCGCTGACGAGAAGAGGAAGCCTTAGCAGTCTCAGCGGACTGCCTATACAACGGAGCGTCCCGAGCGACGGACGTATGCTCCGCTAGCGACACATTTGTACCACAACATCTGGGGCCAGATGTTGTTGAACGAGAGAGGGGCCTCTCTCGCTTGCCGTCCGGATGGACCGGAACGAGCTATGAACCGGACTAAAAGGCTTCCTCCGTTCTCCCTCCGATCCGCCGTCACTGGGTGTGCATTAAGTTAATTTTATAGTGCTCGCATCACCCCAAAATTCCTTCTAGACCGCAACGGACGAACCCGGCTGCCGAACCATTCGGTGAATGGACGCTACACCGGGCGAGCTAGCGGACGTCAAAGGCCGTCGAACCTACTAGGGTCCTCTTAGGCAATTGGCGTATTACATGAGCACTTTCCGCTAGCCCTTCATTAATTGTGACGACGGAGGCACACTGTTGGAAGACATCACAGATACATCACCCTAATCTTGATCGTCTGAAATAGAAATTGATAAAGTAGAGTGACCCTGCGGGGAAAGGACCGGAGTGTCCAAATCCCCAACAACATACCGTGACATACGCTTCCCATATTGTCATCGAAATCATACGATACAGAACAGGAGTTAATGCGAGTACACTGACCACATATAGAATGATAATAAGGTCAGAGGAAGACTTCCTCTTAAAACAATTGATCAATATCCTTTCAATGTGAAAAGAAAACAAGTCCTGGTACTCGCACTAACCCCTGGCAATCAAAATACATAATAATAATATGATCCATTAATATAGAAAAAATAATTGAAATCAAAATATTTTGAAAAAATATTTTTTCAGAACAGCCCAAGTTTCTGAAAAGTAACGTTGAGCCCCAATGGATCCCAAGCCTAAGTGTGGACAAAAATTTTAAAAATATTTTAAACAATTTATTCAACACTTACGAACAATAATAATGTATCTAGTTATGATTAAAATAACATAAAGATATTATTATTTAGAAATCCCCCCCTCACACAGAGGGCTGTTGTAAATGTAAACAATGAGTGTAAAAACACTAAAATAAGACTCCAGGCACCCAGGCCCGAAATCAGTTACCAAAAATACACCATCTGATGCAAAACAGAGACTTCCAGGGAAGAAACTGCAGAACATCAGATGGTAGATGCAGAACACAACGTCTAACCACCCGTAGGTGAAGACGTAAACATGGGGAAAGAACAGAATTCATTCTGTTATACAGCTAAAACTCCCAAGAAATTTTAGTAATAATAATTACAGAAACTATGCCAAAAGCATGGGAGAATAGAAAGGGGGAACTTAAAGGACAGGGAGAGAGAAAAACACTTGAAAAAACAGTGTAACTAAATAATCAGAATGACAACAAAATGGCTGCTGCCTTGAAAATAGGTAACTTAACATAATTTCATTAAAAAATTTTAAGTTACAGCCCTGATAATATTCTGTCACACATTCTTTTCCTCTCCTCCTTTTCTATCCTCCTTAGAATCACCATTTCACTAATATTTATGTGTCTGGCATCATTTAAACTGAGATTTAAAAGCACAAAGATCAGTCAGATGTTAACTGATGAAGGGCCAAACTTAGAATGATAAATGGCGCCAATTTCGGAACGTCCTTGACACTGCGCATGCGCAGTAGGGGCGAAGTGTGGAGGGCCTTTCAGGACATGTTTTCTTTAGTTTTAGATGCAAATTTTGGGGATTGGGGGGCAAAATTTGTGTTTGGCCCTATATTTTAAGAGTTAGCACCAGCTATGTCTGGGTCATTGGTACAGTATAAAAATACTGATTTTTGCATCATCGGTACAAAATGGCCACTGGCAGCCATCTTGAATTTCGGACCACACCCAAAAACACTCGTTCCCGTCCCAGGGTCATAACAAAGGTACCCAAGAAGTTTCGTAAAGATTGGTTCATAAATACGGCCTCTAGCCCGAGCCATAGCAGCTTGGCACTTACAGCTCTGAAAGTAACACTAAATAAATCAAAGTCAGTCTAATTTGCATAATTTACGCACGAGAAAAAAACCCGTATTATATGTGATGTATCCCATGGTACTAAACATTTATACAAAACTTTATTCAAATCAGAACTTTCATACAGAAGTTCTGTACAAAAAACTGATTTTTGCATCATCGGTACAAAATGGCCGCTGGCAGCCATCTTGAATTTCGGACCACACCTAAAAACACTCGTTCCCGTCCCAGGGTCATAACAAAGGTACACAAGAAGTTTCGTAAAGATCGGTTTGTAAATACGACCTCTAGCCCTAGCCATAGCCAATTGTTGACGTATGGACAGACGGGCGGACAGACGGGCCATGACAATAGCTCAAATTTGACTTCGTCAAAGTTGAGCTAAAAATCACCCTACTTTATAAATTGTACCACAGGTCTTCAAAAGTCTTGAAGTTGTTATGTCTATATTTCTGCCATATTTCTTCTAATTTCTTTGCTATCTTTGTATACTTTTGACGTGTCTGTCTCCAAGCCTCCTGCTGTAACATTCACCCTGACAATGTGTGCTTCTTTAATTAATATCGGCACCAATTTATAAAAACTTCTACTCTCATCTTCAATCAAACTGGATACGTGGTCTCCTGTGTCCATTCTATTGCTGCATGCTTAGCAAGTACAGTTGAGCGCTGTGTTTCACCTCCTAGCATCCACGTATTCCTGATAGCTGATATCCCGATCACACTTTCTGTGTTGCCAGTTTCCGCACTCATCACAAGATATTGCATGCTGTCTAGCCCTAACTTCGTTTGAACATTTCAGGCAAGGGAACATGATTGCAATTGTGAACAACAGCTGCAACCACGGACGTTATATACCTTATCTGTCGGGAGATTAAAAGATGTAAACGTGTCTCATCTTTTCTTTTTCCGAATCAAAACTATGCATACCACTGTATAAACAAACAGAAGAACAATGTCGGACTTGTACTTTGAGGGCAAGAACAATCATAACTTTCAATTCAACACTTCACAGTCATCAAGCTGTTAATTACTGTCTCACTTTGTAGCATTGTATAAACACATTACCAAATATTTCTAAAGTTAACTTTAATCGGATTTGTGCAGTACAGCAGCAGAAGCAAAAAAAAAATAATTCAGTAGCTTTTTGTACAGTGAACAATAAACAGTGTTTTGGGGGATTTATCGGATTTCTGTAGAAAGGTGAAGGATTTTTATGTAAAGGTTAGTAATTATTTTCAGTTCTATCCCAATTTAAAAGTGTAAAATAATTACAAAAAGCATTAAAAAATTTTTATAAAAAGTTTAACAGGGACCGATCAGGACTATTTAAAATACGCTCTAGCCTCGGAGCCTATTTTTTCAATTCATGCACCAGATTTCAATTTACGGAGTTTGTAACACACACTGCAAGTGTGTAATAGCTCTCATCATTTTCATTTAGTACACTATAGCAAACATTAATCTTCACTGTGGTTTCTGATCAAGTCTTGGCTGCCTATTTAGGCAGCCAAGACTTGATCAAAAACCACAGTGAAGATTAATGCTTGGTAATTAAGACTTGAAGTATTAACTTAAGCACTCTACAACAATGATAAATGATAATCATATATATAATACATGTAAGAGTGTCTCTCTTGATTATCCATCGAAAGAATATCAAAATATGATCTGAGAAGTTACGCGCCAACTGAGAAGCCTATTTCTGAGATTTAAGAGCCAAGTACTGATGTTTCAGAACCAAATATGCACTGGTGCATGCCCAGGTCGGTCCCTGGAATGCAGATACTCAGAGGACGAAATGATGTTCATTCATCTGTTTTCTCCCCTTTTATCATGTCATTTTGCGACAATACAAGAAGTATTTAAAAATGCGCATTGCGTGATATTCGTTTTCAAAGATTGACGAGAAGATCATGCAGGTTGACTCAAAATGACATTTTCATTTCGAGAATGTTTCACCTACCATCAATCGCAGCCATTCTTATGAAGGAACTATTGGAGAGGCAAGCATGGTTGGAAACAAAGAACGCTCTCCATGGAATACTGAACTGACAGTGATCGAAAGTGTTGCAAGCAAATTACATGTACGAATTCGGATTGCTCAGCTATTTATAAAGAACGTTTCAATTTCAAGAGACAGTTGGTGTCCTGTAAAAAAAATTATGCATTTGGGTGAAAGGTGAACAAGAAATTAATTATTCACTGGGAATTTTGAAAATCAGATCAATAGGGCTGCAACGGTACACCTTACCTCACGGTTCGGTACGTATTGCGGTTTTTCGGTGGCGGTACAATACGTATTGCGGTACATTTTTTCTAACATTATTCGCCCAAAAACTGAGGGTGAATCATGTTTGCAATACGCTAGAAGCCTAGCATGCTGCTGGACTGCTGTGGCAGCTGTGCCGTGCAAAAATGCACTGCAACAAAAAAAAAAAACTAGAATGAATTTATAACCCCCTTCCCCATGGCTGTGTGGTTTTATTCATTCTGAGCCAAGCTGAGGAATTTACCATGATTCACTATCAATCTCATCTTTGTATGAGGGAAAGCCAAAGTGTTTCCAGACAGGGGATTTAAATTTTGGAGGTGGGCTGATGATACCTTCGTTGTTATTGGCAGTCCATTTATTTCTGTCATGTGTGCACGAAGGCGAAACAGAAATACGCAAATAAACAACGCAAAACTTGATTGGCAAATTGTTGAATAATCAGCCAATAAATAATCGTCTTACTTCTCCTGACACACATTCGGAATTACCCAAAGCACAAGTGACGTCAAGTCGGTTATTTATAGATGCACGACATGCTGTTCTGTTTATGTTTGCAAACTGTTTGCTTGTATCGACACTTACAAATTTTCATACAGACCCAATCCCCAACAGCCGCCCATCAAAACTAACAGCATGCTTCTATGCACCGCATATTTGGTAGATTAAAGCTGAAATGTTGCAGCCAGGCAGCCTGTTAAGCTGATGTAGAAATATGCACTCTTGACTTGGCAAAACAGGACAGAAAAAAACACATGGTTGACCATGTGCCAAATGTACAACGTCAATATGAAAATAAGTGTTGTTTGTCACGAACCAATAGAAACGTATCCCCAAATCACAAGAGCAACATGGTTATGAATATTGAATATATTTATCGCGTGTCTAAACTGCACCAACTTCATGGAAGACCCCACCACATCCGATTGTTTTATGGGCTTGAATTCCACACTTTCTTTTATTGTTAAGTAATTTGAATAAGTTAAATTTTTAAAATAAATGTTTGAAATCGTATGTATAAAGTTTTTTCGATATAAATACTGACCACACCAACTATTACAAATATTATCCACCAAGATTATATGCCCAATTTCCCAATAAATTTTGATGATTCAAAGTCCGTACAATCGGGTGAGTTACTGAGTGTGTGTGTGTGTGTGTGCGTGATGAGGGGGGGGGGGGGGGGGGGAGGGGATACGGGCAAGCCCCTTCTATTTTTCAGAGAGAGGGAAAGGGAGAACAGTTTGATCCTGCAGGAGAGTTTACTTGAAATTCACATCTGACTTCATGGGCCCTCTTTTGGGGATGTTGGAATTCTCCTGCTGCGACCGCTGTACCGTGAGCGTACCGAAAATTAGGCTGAATGAACCGAGTATTGTACCGTGGAAAAATACCGCGGTGCACCGAGACCGCGGTGAACCGTTGCAGCCCTACAGATTAACAGAAACCCCCCCACCCCCAACCACCACACACACACTCCCTTCTCTCTGCAGAACCATAAAGTCCTCATGCATGCGTATCCCTACATAGAAGGAAGTATGGGCAGCAAACTGCCAATTCCTCAGACACCACAACCATTCCTCCCCACTGCTAGCTTCGTTTTTTTTAAGTAAAACGTTAACCCTTTATCTAACATGAAAAGCAGACGACACTTGAAAACAAAATTCTTGAATAACTAATCTTTTTCATTTTTTCCTCCAAAAACATAGGTTATGACCCCTTGTTGGAACGAGCTCGACGAGCTCGTTCCAATGAGGGGTCATAACCTATGTTTTTGAGACAAAAAATGAAAAAATTAATTGGCGATTTTTGAGAATAGCGCTGGCCGGTTTTGGCCGTTCCGTTGGGTAAAGGGTTAAAAAAGTATTCTAAAGTTGTGTGGGTGGCAAATGTCAAACATCCATTCTACTTGTCGTACTCAGCCCAAATATAATTTATTTACGTGTCTGCATCATTTTTTAATGCAAACACAGCATCAAATTCAAGAAATGTTGAAAAATATCCGACATTACTACGTTAAAAAACATAACGTTTCAAAGATAAACAAATTGCACTATGCATGCGCATAGATACTGTACGCATGTGTAGTACAATTTGTTTATCTTTCAAATCGATGTTTTTTTACATGGTGAAGTCAGATATTTTTAAACTTTTCTTGAATTTGATGCTGTGTTTGCGTTAAAAAATGACGCAGACACGTAAATAAATCATATTTGGGCCGAGTACGACAAGAAGAATGTTGATTATGTGATTTTTGTCTTCGATATGAAGCGTGAACTGAGTCGACCCAAATGCGGCCAGTTTCTTCCAGTTTTAGTCAGATGAAATTTGAACGGGTTTCTCAAAGACTGTGAGGGCCAGGAGGGCCCCGGGTCACAGTCTTACAAAGACTACGCTGGGCCCCTCTCCTGCACTACCTCGAAATTGGAAGATAGACATACTAAAGTTAACTAAATAAATGGCACTGATGATATGGAACATTTTAATTGTAACTGGTGTAGGGTGTGTAGTATGAAGACCAGAAAAAGCGCTATGTTCTAACCCCTGGAACCATTCCTTGTTGTTGAAGTTCAGCCATGCGGCGCGCACGGATCGCTTCCAACTCTTCATCGTCCATTTTGAAACGGCTTTGGCCAGTTTGGGTCTTTTCAAGTGACTAGTTCTTGAAAAAATAGTTTCAGAAATATTTAAAAAAAACATCAAGTGTATAATTGTGAAAAGTATTTCCTAAATATTCAATAAGTTGCGGGTGTGATATTTTATCATTTTCCCACGGGAACAGTTTTGCTGCGGTTTTATTACCCACAAATCACTAGATGTAAATAAACATGGCAGGAAAAGAAGCGCGTGTGTTGGGAAATTTCATTGATAACATTACCCTGGTTTTACAACAAATAAAGGGTCAGTTTGCGCTTAATACAGCTTAACATGAAAATTACTGGGTTTAATATGCCCATATTTTTTACAAGCCGCCATTTAAATAAAACCCCGATAACATTAGAACCACTGTTGTAACATGCACGCCCCATCCCCGCACCACCCACTGTTTCTCAGCTCAACCACTCTCTTATGACCTCTTTTGTAAAGCAAATTCAAATATTTATTGGCCTGTCAGTAGTGTACTATAGTGAACTATGCTATTGGCAGGGTGGGTGATTTGGTACGGGAATGTTATATACAGTCTAGTGTACAACTGTATAGACTTTTGTGAACTTTGCCTATGGTATTGACAGGTGGGGGCATTTGCAGCATTTGGCAAGGGTTGTTATACTGCAGTGTAGTGTACAAAAGTGAACTAATGTGTTGGCAGGGTGAGTGATTTGCTATCAGACAGTTATACTGTCTGTAGTACACTGTAGAGAACTGTGGTATTGGTAGAGTTGATGATTTTGTACAGGACTGTTATACTGTGTGTTATGTTCTACCGGTATATTGGTATATGGTATTGGCACAAGGTGGGTGATTTGGTACAGAACTGTTATATTGTGTGTTGTGTTCTATAGTGAACTGTGGTATTGGTAGAGTTTGGTGATTTGTACAGGACTGTTATATTGTGTGATGTGCACTATACTATAGTGAACTATGTTATTGGTAGAGTGGGTGATTTGGTACAGGACTGTTATATTGTGTGTTGTGTTCTATAGTGAACTATGGTATTGGCAGGGTGGTTTATTTGGTACAGGGATGTTATACCATGTGAGGTGTACTATAGTGAACTATTGTAATGGCAGGAAGGATGATTTGGTACAGGGGTGTTATACCATGTGAGGTGTACTATAGTGAACTATGGTATTGGCAGGGTGGTTTATTTGGTACAGGGGTGTTATACCATGTGAGGTGTATTATAGTGAACTATGGTATTGGCAGGGTGGTTTATTTGGTACAGGGGTGTTATACCATATGAGGTGTACTATAGTGAACTATTGTATTGGCAGGGTGGTTTATTTGGTACAGGGGTGTTATACCATGTGGGGTGTACTATAGTGAATTTTTGTATTGTATGGGTGGTTTATTTGGTACAGGGGAGTTATACCATGTGAGGTGTACTATAGTGAACTATGGTATTGGCTGGGTGGTTTATTTGGTACAGGGGTGTTATACCATGTGAGGTGTACTATAGTGAACTATTGTATTTGCTGGGTGGTTTATTTGGTACAGGGGTGTTATACCATGTGAGGTGTACTATAGTGAACTTTTGTATTGGCTGGGTGGTTTATTTGGTACAGGGGTGTTATACCAAGTGAGGTGTACTATAGTGAACTATGGTATTGGCAGGGTGGTTTGTTTGGTACAGGGGTGTTATACCATGTGGGGTGTACTATAGTGAACTATTGTATTGGCCAGGTGGTTTATTTGGTACAGGGGTGTTATACCATGTGAGGTGTACTACAGTGAACTTTTGTATTGGCTGGGTGGTTTATTTGGTACAGGGGTGTTATACCATGTGGGGTGAACTATGGTATTGGTGGGGTGGTTTATTTGGTACAGGGATGTTATACCATGTGAGGTGTACTATAGTGAACTATGGTATTGGCAGGGTGGTTTATTTGGTACAGGGATGTTATACCATGTGAGGTGTACTATAGTGAACTATGGTATTGGCCGGGTGGTTTATTTGGTACAGGGGTGTCATACCATGTGAGGTGTACTATAGTGAACTTTTGTATTGGCTGGGTGGTTTATTTGGTACAGGGGTGTTATACCATGTGGGGTGTACTATAGTGAACTATTGTATTGGCAGGGTGGTTAATTTGGTGCAGGGGTGTTATACCATGTGGGGTGTACTATAGTGAACTATGGTATTGGCAGGGTGCTTTATTTGGTACAGGGGTGTTATACCATGTGGGATGAACTATGGTATTGGCGGGGTGGTTTATTTGGTACAGGGGTGTTATACCATGTGGGGTGTACTATAGTGAACTATTGTATTGGCCGGGTGGTTCATTTAGCACAGGGGTGTTATACCATGTGAGGTGTACTATAGTGAACTATGGTATTGGCAGAGTGGTTTATTTGGTACAGGGGTGTTATACCATGTGAGGTGTACTATAGTGAACTATGGTATTGGCAGGGTAGTTTATTTGGTACAGGGGTGTTATACCATGTGGGATGTACTATAGTGAACTATGGTATTGGCAGGGTGGTTTATTTGGTACAGGGGTGATATACCATGTGGGGTGTACTATAGTGAACTATTGTATTGGTAGGGTGGTTCATTTGGTACAGGGGTGTTATACCATGTGGGGTGTACTATAGTGAACTTTTGTATTGGCGGGGTGGTTCATTTGGTACAGGGATGTTATGCCATGTGAGGTGTACTATAGTGAACTATTGTATTGGCAGGGTGGTTTATTTGGTACAGGGGTGTTATACCATGTGAGGTGTACTATAGTGAATTATGGTATTGGCAGGGTGGTTTATTTGGTACAGGGGCGTTATACCATGTGAGGTGCACTATAGTGAACTATGGTATTGGCAGGGTGGTTTATTTGGTACAGGGATGTTATACCATGTGAGGTGTACTATAGTGAACTATTGTATTGGCAGGGTGGATGATTTGGTACAGGGGTGTTATACCATGTGAGATGTACTATAGTGAACTATGGTATTGGCTGGGTGGTTTATTTGGTACAGGGGTGTTATACCATGTGAGGTGTACTATAGTGAACTATTGTATTGGCTGGGTGGTTTATTTGCTACAGAGGTGTTATACCATGTGAGGTGTACTATAGTGAACTTTTGTATTGGCTGGGTGGTTTATTTGGTACAGGGGTGTTATACCATGTGAGGTGTACTATAGTGAACTATGGTATTGGCAGGGTGGTTTATTTGGTACAGGGGTGTTATACCATGTGGGGTGAACTATAGTATTGGCAGGGTGGTTCATTTGGTACAGGGGTGTTATACTATGTGGGGTGTACTATAGTGAACTTTTGTATTGGCAGGGTGGTTTATTTGGTACAAGGGTGTTATACCATGTGAGGTGTACTGTATTGAACTATTGTACTGGCAGTGTGGTGTATTTGGTACAGAGGTGTTTTACCATGTGGGGTGTACTATAGTGAACTATTGTATTGGCAGGGTGATTTATTTGGTACAGGGGTGTTGTACTATGTGGGGTGTACTATAGTGAACTATTGTATTGGCAGGGTGTTTTTTTTTGTACAGGGGTTTTATACCATGTGGGGTGTACTATAGTGAACTATGGTATTGGCAGGGTGGTTTATTTGGTACAGGGGTGTTATACCATGTGGGGTGTACTATAGTGAACTATGGTATTGGCAGGGTGGTTTATTTGGTACAGGGGTGTTATACCAAGGGGTGTTATACCATGTGGGGGGTACTAAACTATTGTATTGGCAGGGTGGTTTAATTGGTACAGGGGTGTTATACCATGTGAGGTGTACTACAGTGAACTATGGTATTGGCAGGGTGTTTTTTTTGGTACAGGGGTGGTATACCATGTGAGGTATACTATAGTGAACTATTGTATTGGCAGGGTGGTTTATTTGGTACAGGGGTGTCATACCATGTGGGGTGTACTATAGTGAACTATTGTATTGGCGGGGTGGATGATTTGGTACAGGGGTGTTATACCATGTGGGGTGTACTATAGTGAACTATTGTATTGGCAGGGTGGTTTATTTGGTACAGGGGTGTTATACCATGTGAGGTATACTATAGTGAACTATTGTATTGGCAGGGTGGTTTATTTGGTACAGGGGTGTCATACCATGTGAGGTGTACTATAGTGAACTTTTGTATTGGCTGGGTGGTTTATTTGGTACAAGGGTGTTATACCATGTGAGGTATACTATAGTGAACTATTGTATTGGCAGGGTGGTTTATCTGGTACAGGAGTGTTATACCATGTGAGGTGTACTATAGTGAACTATGGTATTAGCAGGGTGGTTTATTTGGTACAGGGGTGTTATACCATTAGGGCTGCAACGATTCATCACGATTTCAGTGCATCGTGATACATTTGTACACGATACACATATCGTATCGTTTCATGTGAATCACGATACAAATGATACACTTCCAGAAGGTTGGCATGATGTAGTCAGAAGTTGATTTTAAGGCCCAACAAGTCTATTTTCTGCTTTTCCAACTTATAATTCCACCACAGGAGTCTGGAATTCTATCAGTATAGCTATAATTCACTTTCAGTGTGGTATTTACGTTCCCAACGTAATCCCCTTCAGAAGGGGATTACGTTGGAAGTGTAAATATCACGTTGAAGGTGAATTATAGCTTTACTGATAGAATTTCAGACTCCTGTGATTCCACTTGTTCATTTGTATTTCAATAAAATATCAACTCTGTCTAAATTATAAGCATAGTTTGAGGCTACAGATCTCTCAGCTCTAAGTTGAACCCAGACTCCCAGAGGTCCTTTGGCTGAAACTTGCTTGTCTTTCTCAAGCACTAAAAAAGAAATTGGATGTTACTGGCCACACGAAAGTTGGATTCTGTGCAGTTTGGGGACCTTTTATTACTGATAATTCACTCTCAATGTACTGCTTGTAATGTATCGTGAAAAAAAATCATGATACAATATGAGTGAGACGTATCGTTGCAGCCCTGTACACCATGTGGGGTGTACTCTAGTGAACTATTGTATTGGCAGGGCGGTGTATTTGGTACAGGGGTGTTATACCATGTCAGGTGCACTATAGTGAACTATTGTATTGGCAGGGTGGTGTATTTGGTACTGGGGTGTTATACCATGTCAGGTGTACTGTAGTGAACTATTGTATTGGCAGGGTGGTTTATATGGTACAGGGGTGTTATACTGTGTGTACTATAGTGAACTATTGTATTGGCAGTGTGGATGATTTGGTACAGGGCTGTTGTGCTGTGTGTAGCATCTTACAGTGAACTATTGTATTGGCAGGGTGGTTTATATGGTACAGGGGTGTTATACTGTGTGTACTATAGTGAACTATTGTATTGGCAGGGTGGATGATTTGGTACAGGGCTGTTGTGCTGTGTGTAGCATCTTACAGTGAACTATTGTTTTGGCAGGGTGGATGATTTGGTACAGGGCTGTTATACTGTGTGTAGTGTACTATAGTGAACTATTGTATTGACAGGGTGGTTTATTTGGCACAAGGCTGTTGTACTGAGTGTACTCTAGTGAACTGTGATATTGGCAGGGTGGGTGGTTTGATATCAGGCTGTTATTTTGTGTGTAGTGTACTTTAGTGAACTATAATGTTGGCAGGGTGGGTGGTTTGATATCAGGCTGTTATACTGTGTGTAGTGTACTATAGTGAACTATGATACTGTCAGGGTGGGTGGTTTGATATCAGACTGTTACACTGTGTGTAGTGTACTATAGTGAACTATGATATTGTCAGGGTGGGTGGTTTGATATCAGGCTGTTATACTGTGTGTAGTGTACTATAGTGAACTATGATACTGTCAGGGTGGGTGGTTTGATATCAGACTGTTACACTGTGTGTAGTGTACTATAGTGAACTATGATATTGTCAGGGTGGGTGGTTTGATATCAGGCTGTTATACTGTGTGTAGTGTACTATAGTGAACTACAATATTGTTGGGGTGGGAGGTTGGATGTCAGGCTGTTATACTGTGTGTAGTTTACTATAGTGAACTATGATATTGGCAGGGTGGGTGGTTTGATATCAGGCTGTTATACAGATTGTAGTGTACTATAGTGAACTACTATATTGTCAGGGTGAGTGGTTTGATATCAGACTGTTATACTGTGTGTAGTGTACTATAGTGAGCTACGATATTGTCGGGGTGGGAGGCTGGATGTCAGGCTGTTATACTGTGTGTAGTGTACTATAGTGAACTATGATATTGTCAGGGTGGGAGGTTGGATGCCAGGATGTTATACTGTGTGTAGTTTACTATAGTGAACTATGATATTGGCAGGGTGGGTGGATTGATATCAGACTGTTATACTGTGTGTAGTGTCCTATAGTGAACTATGATATTGTCAGGATGGGTGGTTTGATATCAGGCTGTTATACTTTGTGTAGTGTACTATAGTGAACTATGATATTGTCAGGGTGGGTGGTTTGATATCAGACTGTTATACTGTGTGTAGTGTACTATATTGTCAGGGTGGGTAGTTTGATATCAGGCTGTTATACTTTGTGTAGTGTACTGTAGTGAACTAGGATATTGGCAGGGTGGGTTGTTTGATATCAAGCTGTTATACGGATTGTAGTGTACTATAGTGAACTACTATATTGTCAGGGTGAGTGGTTTGATATCGGACTGTTATACTGTGTGTAGTGTACTATAGTGAACTATTATATTGTCAGGGTGAGTGGTTTGATATCAGACTGTTATACTGTGTGTAGTGTACTATAGTGAACTATTATATTGACAGGGTGGGTGGTTTGATGTCAGTCTGGTATACTGTGTGTAGTGTACTATAGTGAACTATGATATTGGCAGGGTGGGTGGTTTGATATCAGACTGTTATACTGTGTGTAGTGTACTTTAGTGAACTATAATGTTGGCTGGGTGGGTTGTTTGATATCAGGCTGTTATACTGTGTGTAGTGTCCTATAGTGAACTATGATATTGTCAGGGCGGGTGGTTTGATATCAGGCTGTTACATGTATACTGTGTGGAATGTACTATAGTGAACTATGATATTGTCAGAGTGGGTGGTTGGATGTCAGACTGGTATACTGTGTGTAGTGTACTATAGTGAACTATTATATTGGCATGGTGGGTGGTTTGATATCAGGCTGTTGTACTGTGTGTAGTGTACTATAGTGAACTATAATATTGGCCTGATTGGTGGTTTGATATCAGACTGTTATACTGTGTGTAGTGTACTTTAGTGGGTGGTTCGATATCAGGCTGTTATACTGTGTGTAGTGTACTATAGTGAACTATGATATTGACAGGGTGGGTGGTTTGGTATCAGACTGTTATACTGTGTGTAGTGTCCTATAGTGAACTATGATATTGACAGGGTGGGTGGTTTGATATCAGACTGTTATACTGTGTGTAGTGTACTTGAGTGAACTATAATGTTGGCAGGGTGGGTGGTTTGATATAAGGCTGTTATGCTGTGTGTAGTGTACTTTAGTGAACTATAATGTTGGCAGGGTGGGTTGTTTGATATCAGACTGTTATACTGTGTGTAGTGTACTATAGTGAACTATGATATTGTCAGGGTGGGTGGTTTGATATCAGACTGTTATACTGTGTGTAGTGTACTTTAGTGGGTGGTTCGATATCAGGCTGTTATACTGTGTGTAGTGTACTATAGTGAACTATGATACTGTCAGGGTGGGTGGTTTGATATCAGACTGTTATACTGTGTGTAGTGTACTATAGTGAACTATAATACTGTCAGGGTGGGTGGTTTGATATCAGACTGTTATACTGTGTGTAGTGTACTTTAGTGAACTATAATGTTGGCAGGGTGGGTGGTTTGATATCAGGCTGTTATACTGTGTGTAGTGTACTTTAGTGAACTATAATGTTGGCAGGATGGGTTGTTTGATATCAGGCTGTTATACTGTGTGTAGTGAACTATAGTGAACTATGATATTGTCAGGGTGGGTGGTTTGATATCAAGCTGTTATACTGTGTGTAGTGTACTATAGTGAACTATAATGTTGGCAGGGTGGTTGATTTGTTACAGGGATGTTATACTGCATGTAGTGTACTGTAGTGAACTATGATATTGGCAGGAGGATAGCTTGATATCAGACTGTTATACTGTGTGTGGTGTGCTATAGTGAACCATGATATTGGCAGTGTGGTGGTTTGATATCGGGCTGTTATACTGTGTGTAGTGCTGTGTTCTATAGTGAACTATGATATTGGCAGGGTGGGTGGTTTGCTATCAGGCTGTTATAATGTGTGACATGTACTGAAGTGAACCATGGCATTGGTAGGGTAAGTAGTTTGTTACAGGACTGTGTGGAGTGAACTATGGTATTGGCTGGATGGGTGATTTCGAACAGGCTGTTATACTATGTTAAGTATACTAAAGTCATTTATGATGCTTTCATGCAATATTCTGTACTCACATATTCCTGTGGAATTTCATAAGGTTTGGTGGAAATCTTTCATATTCTATCTCACCAAAAATACCAAAATACTTGCCACAATGGCAGTCTCTTGTATGTCTGTAATTATTTGTGAGGCATTTTCCATAATTCTAAAATTAACTGATTTTTCATGGACTCAGTTGTTTTTAACCCCCAAAATGACACCAACATCCAACCCTAGTACACTGTAGCCCACATAATTGGATATCTCTCTACTGTATAACTCTGTTAATTGAATATTATTTCCCAACACCATTTACCATACCTCCAGTACAAATTTTACCTGTTAATTATAAGTCAGTGTGAGCTTTTGCCATCACTTGACATTCGTCGGCCGTCGTCCAGCATCCGATAACTTTCGTAACTCGGTCTTCTCCTTCAAAACCACTAGCCCAAACCCAAACAAATTTGACATACAATATGTTGGAGGTATCCTCTTTCCATTTTGTTAAAATGAACTCGGTGCCCCCACTGGGGTGGAGGGGATGCCCCAAAAGCATCAATTTCTCCGGAAATCTTCTTCTTATGAACCACCAGTCAGAATGCTGTGATATCTGGTATGTAAGCTCCTTTGGTATTCAAGATTCAAGTTTGTTCAAAGAAATTTTCTCGGTCAATATTTGGGCTCGCTACGGGAGGATCCCCATTTTGTGCCCCGCCCAAAATTTCTATTTTCCGAACCGAGAGGCCGATTTGAACCAAATTTGCTGTGAGGTATTATTGGATCCTAAGTACTTGATTCATGTCAAAAAAATTTCTCCTGTTTGCAAGTGTGTAATAGCTCTCATTTTCATTTAGTACACTACAGCAAACATTAATCTTCACTGTGGTTTCTGATCAAGTCTTGGCTGCCTATTTAGGCAGCCAAGACTTGATCAGAAACCAGTGAAGATTAATGCTTGGTAATTAAGACTTGAAGTATTAACTTAAGCACTCTACAACAATGATAAATGATAATCATATATATAATACATGTAAGAGTGTCTCTCTCGATTATCCATCGAAAGAATATCAAAATATGATCTGAGAAGTTACACGCCATCTGAGAAGCCTATTTCTGAGATTTAAGAGCCAGGTCCTGATGTTTCAGAACCAAATACATGTACGCACTGGTGCATGCCCAGGTCGGTCCCTGGAATGCAGATACTCAGAGGACGAAATGATGTTCATTCATCTGTTTTCTCCCCTTTTATCATGTCATTTTGCGACAATACAAGAAGTATTTAAAAATGCGCATTGCGTGATATTCATTTTCAAAGATTGACGAGAAGATCATGCAGGTTGACTCAAAATGACATTTTCATTTCGAGAATGTTTCACCTACCATCAATCGCAGCCATTCTTATGAAGGAACTATTGGAGAGGCAAGCATGGTTGGAAACAAAGAACGCTCTCCATGGAATACTGAACTGACAGTGATCGAAAGTGTTGCAAGCAAATTACATGTACGAATTCTGATTGCTCAGCTATTTATAAAGAACGTTTCAATTTCAAGAGACAGTTGGTGTCCTGTAAAAAAAATTATGCATTTGGGTGAAAGGTGAACAAGAAATTAATTATTCACTGGGAATTTTGAAAATCAGATCAATAGGGCTGCAACGGTACACTTACCTCACGGTTCGGTACGTATTGCGGTTTTTCGGTGGCGGTACAATACGTATTGCGGTACATTTTTTCTAACATTATTCGCCCCAAAACTGAGGGTGAATCATGTTTGCAATACGCTAGAAGCCTAGCATGCTGCTCGACTGCTGTGGCAGCTGTGCCGTGCAAAATGCACGGCAACAAAAAAAAACTAGAATAATTGATAACCCCCTTCCCCCATGGCTGTGTGGTTTTATTCATTCTGAGCCAAGTTAAGGAATTTACCATGATTCACTACCAATCTCATCTTTGTATGAGGGAAAGCCAAAGTGTTTCCAGACAGGGGATTTAAATTTTGGAGGTGGGCTGATGATTCCTTCGTTGTTATTGGCAGTCCATTTATTTCTGTCATGTGTGCACGAAGGCGAAACGGAAATACGCAAATAAACAACGCAAAACTTGATTGGCAAATTGTTGAATAATCAGCCAATAAATAATCGTCTTACTTCTCCTGACACACATTCGGAATTACCCAAAGCACAAGTGACGTCAAGTCGGTTATTTATAGATGCACGACATGCTGTTCTGTTTATGTTTGCAAACTGTTTGCTTGTATCGACACTTACAAATTTTCATACAGACCCAATCCCCAACAGCCGTCCATTAAAACTAACAGCATGCTTCTATGCACCGCATATTTGGTAGATTAAAGCTGAAATGTTGCAGCCAGGCAGCCTGTTGAGCTGATGTAGAAATATGCACTCTTGACTTGGCAAAACAGGACAGAAAAAAACACATGGTTGACCATGTGCCAAATGTACAACGTCAATATGAAAATAAGTGTTGTTTGTCACGAACCAATAGAAACGTATCCCCAAATCACAAGATCAACATGGTTATGAATATTGAATATATTTATCGCGTGTCTAAACGGCACCAACTTCGTGGAAGACCCCATGTTACGGTGTGGAATTATTAATGATATTGGTAACAGAAAGAAATCTGAGAATCAGCAACAAAACTATGAATTTAACTATTCTGAAATTTAATTAAAAATAATTAATATATAAAAAAAAAAAAAAAAAATGATACAAAGATCTTTTACACTAATTGGTTTACAGAAAATAAAAACAGTGGTACTTATCAATTATTGAATTAGTCCAAAGTGCAGTTTGACAGAATCCAGTAATCCAGTGGTGAAGTATCTTCTGAAGAAAGTTACCAGCTGGTAGATGTAGTATTAAATCCAAGATTGTCTCTTCAGAAACAGTATCCCGTAGATTTGTAATAAAATTCTCACTTAGAAATTTCAGCAGTCTCCAATAAAATATAACAAAATGCTCCGTAAAATTCAAATGGAGTAAAAATGCAAGAAGTATTGGCGCCATAGGTAATTTCCAAATAATCCAGTAGAATCCTGGCTTTTCACAAAATAATATTATTCTGTTTCACAGAAAGTATAAATTCTCTTTTCCAAGACGAATAGATTCTCTTCAAAATTCTCTTTTGGAATCAATCTCCAAATTCACAAAAAAGCACTGCTTCTATAATAAATGCAATAATATTCTCCAATGGAAATAACTGAAGTGAGTCTTTTTGAAAGGCTTTCTAAGAATGAGTTTTTGAATTCTGTTGACAAACCTTTATATAGTAACCAGATAGAATGTCCCAGAAGAGGAAGTTTCTGCAATGTTCTATTAATTTCTGGGGGATTCTGTTAAAGTTCAAGTAAACAAGGTCATTGACCTATTTAAACAATTAAACAATCAACAGCTATATGTACAATATATCAGTGTAACAAAGATGTAAACAAGGTCACTGAGTGCAAAAGAGTTAGACCAGTCAGAAAATGCAGCAATAAAACAAAAATATCTTTCTCATATAATTATCTACTAAGGATATATCAATCTCAATATAATATGGGGGCTATAACACCCCACCACATCCGATTGTTTTATGGGCTTGAATTCCATACTTTCTTTTATTGTTAAGTAATTTGAATAAGTTAAATTTTTAAAATAAATGTTTGAAATCGTATGTATAAAGTTTTTTCGATATAAATACTGACCACACCAACTATTACAAATATTATCCACCAAGATTATATGCCCAATTTCCCAATAAATTTTGATGATTCAAGGTCCGTACAATCGGGTGAGTTACTGAGTGTGTGTGTGTGTGTGTGTGTGCGTGATGTGTGTGTGAGAGAGGGAAAGGGAGAACAGTTTGATCCTGCAGGAGAGTTTACTTGAAATTCACATCTGACTTCATGTGCCCTCTTTTGGGGATGTTGGAATTCTCCTGCTGCGACCGCTGTACCGTGATAGTACCGAAAATTAGGCTGAATGAACCAAGTATTGTTCCGTGGAAAAATACCGCGGTGCACCGAGACCGCGGTGAACCGTTGCAGCCCTACAGATTAACAGAACCCCCCCCCCCCCATAAAGTCCTCATGCATGCGTATCCCTACATAGAAGGAAGTATGGGCAGCAAACTGCCAATTCCTCAGACACCACAACCATTCCTCCCCACTGCTAGCTTCGTTTTTTTTAAGTAAAACGTTAACCCTTTATCTAACATGAAAAGCAGACGACACTTGAAAACAAAATTCTTGAATAACTAATCTTTTTCATTTTTTCTCTCAAAAACATAAGTTATGACCCCTTGTTGGAACGAGCTCGACGAGCTCGTTCCAATGAGGGGGTCATAACCTATGTTTTTGAGACAAAAAATGAAAAAATAATGAAAATTAATTGGCGATTTTTGAGAATAGCGCTGGCCGGTTTTGGCCGTTGCGTTGGGTAAAGGGTTAAAAAAGTATTCTAAAGTTGTGTGGGTGGCAAATGTCAAACATCCATTCTACTTGTCGTAACTGAAAGAAACTGGCCGCATTTGGGTCGACTCAGTTCACGCTTCATATCGAAGACAAAAATCACATAATCAACATTCTACTTGTCGTACTCAGCCCAAATATAATTTATTTACGTGTCTGCATCATTTTTTAATGCAAACACAGCATCAAATTCAAGAAATGTTGAAAAATATCCGACATTACTACGTTAAAAAACATAATGTTTCAAAGATAAACAAATTGTACTATGCATGCGCATAGATACTGTACGCATGTGTAGTACAATTTGTTTATCTTTCAAATCGATGTTTTTTTACATGGTGAAGTCAGATATTTTTAAACTTTTCTTGAATTTGATGCTGTGTTTGCGTTAAAAAATGATGCAGACACGTAAACAAATCATATTTGGGCTGAGTACGACAAGTAGAATGTTGATTATGTGATTTTTGTCTTCGATATGAAGCGTGAACTGAGTCAAATGCGGCCAGTTTCTTTCAGTTTTAGTCAGATGAAATTTGAACGGGTTTCTCAAAGACTGTGAGGGCCAGGAGGGCCCCGGGTCACAGTCTTACAGACTACGCTGGGCCCCTCTCCTGCACTACCTCGAAATTGGAAGATAGACATACTAAAGTTAACTAAATAAATGGCACTGATGATATGGAACATTTTAATTGTAACTGGTGTAGGGTGTGTAGTATGAAGACCAGAAAAAGCGCTATGTTCTAACCCCTGGAACCATTCCTTGTTGTTGAAGTTCAGCCATGCGGCGCGCACGGATTGCTTCCAACTCTTCATCGTCCATTTTGAAACGGCTTTGGCCAGTTTGGGTCTTTTCAGGTGACTAGTTCTTGAAAAAATAGTTTCAGAAATATTTAAAAAAAAACATCAAGTGTATAATTGTGAAAAGTATTTCCTAAATATTCAATAAGTTGCGGGTGTGATATTTTATCATTTTCCCACGGGAACAGTTTTGCTGCGGTTTTATTACCCACAAATCACTAGATGTAAATAAACATGGCAGGAAAACAAGCACGTGTGTTGGGAAATTTCATTGATAACATTACCCTGGTTTTACAACAAATAAAGGGTCAGTTTGCGCTTAATACAGTTTAACATGAAAATTACTGGGTTTAATATGCCCATATTTTTTACAAGCCGCCATTTAAATAAAACCCCGATAACATTAGAACCACTGTTGTAACTTGCACGCCCCATCCCCGCAATTGCACCACCCACTGTTTCTCGGCTCAACCACTCTCTTATGACCTCTTTTGTAAAGCAAATTCAATATTTATTGGCCTGTCAGTAGTGTACTATAGTGAACTATGCTATTGGCAGGGTGGGTGTACAACTGTATAGACTTTTGTGAACTTTGCCTATGGTATTGACAGGTGGGGGCATTTGCAGCATTTGGCAAGGGTTGTTATACTGCAGTGTAGTGTACAAAAGTGAACTAATGTGTTGGCAGGGTGAGTGATTTGCTATCAGACAGTTATACTGTCTGTAGTACACTGTAGAGAACTGTGGTATTGGTAGAGTTGATGATTTTGTACAGGACTGTTATACTGTGTGTTATGTTCTACCGGTATATTGGTATATGGTATTGGCACAAGGTGGGTGATTTGGTACAGAACTGTTATATTGTGTGTTGTGTTCTATAGTGAACTGTGGTATTGGTAGAGTTTGGTGATTTGTACAGGACTGTTATATTGTGTGATGTGCACTATACTATAGTGAACTATGTTATTGGTAGAGTGGGTGATTTGGTACAGGACTGTTATATTGTGTGTTGTGTTCTATAGTGAACTATGGTATTGGCAGGGTGGTTTATTTGGTACAGGGATGTTATACCATGTGAGGTGTACTATAGTGAACTATTGTAATGGCAGGAAGGATGATTTGGTACAGGGGTGTTATACCATGTGAGGTGTACTATAGTGAACTATGGTATTGGCAGGGTGGTTTATTTGGTACAGGGGTGTTATACCATGTGAGGTGTATTATAGTGAACTATGGTATTGGCAGGGTGGTTTATTTGGTACAGGGGTGTTATACCATATGAGGTGTACTATAGTGAACTATTGTATTGGCAGGGTGGTTTATTTGGTACAGGGGTGTTATACCATGTGGGGTGTACTATAGTGAATTTTTGTATTGTATGGGTGGTTTATTTGGTACAGGGGAGTTATACCATGTGAGGTGTACTATAGTGAACTATGGTATTGGCTGGGTGGTTTATTTGGTACAGGGGTGTTATACCATGTGAGGTGTACTATAGTGAACTATTGTATTTTCTGGGTGGTTTATTTGGTACAGGGGTGTTATACCATGTGAGGTGTACTATAGTGAACTTTTGTATTGGCTGGGTGGTTTATTTGGTACAGGGGTGTTATACCATGTGAGGTGTACTATAGTGAACTATGGTATTGGCAGGGTGGTTTGTTTGGTACAGGGGTGTTATACCATGTGGGGTGTACTATGGTGAACTATTGTATTGGCCAGGTGGTTTATTTGGTACAGGGGTGTTATACCATGTGAGGTGTACTACAGTGAACTTTTGTATTGGCTGGGTGGTTTATTTGGTAAAGGGGTGTTATACCATGTGGGGTGAACTATGGTATTGGTGGGGTGGTTTATTTGGTACAGGGATGTTATACCATGTGAGGTGTACTATAGTGAACTATGGTATTTGCAGGGTGGTTTATTTGGTACAGGGGTGTTATACCATATGAGGTGTACTATAGTGAGCTATTGTATTGGCAGGGTGGTTTATTTGGTACAGGGGTGTTATACCATGTGGGGTGTACTATAGTGAATTTTTGTATTGTATGGGTGGTTTATTTGGTACAGGGGAGTTATACCATGTGAGGTTTACTATAGTGAACTATGGTATTGGCTGGGTGGTTTATTTGGTACAGGGGTGTTATACCATGTGAGGTGTACTATAGTGAACTATTGTATTTGCTGGGTGGTTTATTTGGTACAGGGGTGTTATACCATGTGAGGTGTACTATAGTGAACTTTTGTATTGGCTGGGTGGTTTATTTGGTACAGGGATGTTATACCATGTGAGGTGTACTATAGTGAACTATGGTATTGGCAGGGTGGTTTGTTTGGTACAGGGGTGTTATACCATGTGGGGTGTACTATAGTGAACTATTGTATTGGCCAGGTGGTTTATTTGGTACAGGGGTGTTATACCATGTGAGGTGTACTACAGTGAACTTTTGTATTGGCTGGGTGGTTTATTTGGTACAGGGGTGTTATACCATGTGGGGTGAACTATGGTATTGGTGGGGTGGTTTATTTGGT
This sequence comes from Pictodentalium vernedei, assembly GCA_031216915.1. Classification (NCBI taxonomy): domain Eukaryota; kingdom Metazoa; phylum Mollusca; class Scaphopoda; order Dentaliida; family Dentaliidae; genus Pictodentalium; species Pictodentalium vernedei. The sequence continues at coordinate 785,472,061 of CM062295.1, forward strand.
ACAGGGATGTTATACCATGTGAGGTGTACTATAGTGAACTATGGTATTGGCAGGGTGGTTTATTTGGTACAGGGATGTTATACTATGTGAGGTGTACTATAGTGAACTATGGTATTGGCCGGGTGGTTTATTTGGTACAGGGGTGTCATACCATGTGAGGTGTACTATAGTGAACTTTTGTATTGGCTGGGTGGTTTATTTGGTACAGGGGTGTTATACCATGTGGGGTGTACTATAGTGAACTATTGTATTGGCAGGGTGGTTAATTTGGTGCAGGGGTGTTATACCATGTGGGGTGTACTACAGTGAACAATGGTATTGGCAGGGTGCTTTATTTGGTGCAGGGGTGTTATACCATGTGGGATGAACTATGGTATTGGCGGGGTGGTTTATTTGGTACAGGGGTGTTATACCATGTGGGGTGTACTATAGTGAACTATTGTATTGGCCGGGTGGTTAATTTAGCACAGGGGTGTTATACCATGTGAGGTGTACTATAGTGAACTATGGTATTGGCAGAGTGGTTTATTTGGTACAGGGGTGTTATACCATGTGAGGTGTACTATAGTGAACTATGGTATTGGCAGGGTAGTTTATTTGGTACAGGGGTGTTATACCATGTGGGATGTACTATAGTGAACTATGGTATTGGCAGGGTGGTTTATTTGGTACAGGGGTGTTATACCATGTGGGGTGTACTATAGTGAACTATTGTATTGGTAGGGTGGTTCATTTGGTACAGGGGTGTTATACCATGTGGGGTGTACTATAGTGAACTTTTGTATTGGCAGGGTGGTTCATTTGGTACAGGGATGTTATGCCATGTGAGGTGTACTATAGTGAACTATTGTATTGGCAGGGTGGTTTATTTGGTACAGGGGTGTTATACCATGTGAGGTGTACTATAGTGAATTATGGTATTGGCAGGGTGGTTTATTTGGTACAGGGGCGTTATACCATGTGATGTGCACTATAGTGAACTATGGTATTGGCAGGGTGGTTTATTTGGTACAGGGACGTTATACCATGTGAGGTGTACTATAGTGAACTATTGTATTGGCAGGGTGGATGATTTGGTACAGGGGTGTTATACCATGTGAGATGTACTATAGTGAACTATGGTATTGGCTGGGTGGTTTATTTGGTACAGGGGTGTTATACCATGTGAGGTGTACTATAGTGAACTATTGTATTGGCTGGGTGGTTTATTTGGTACAGAGGTGTTATACCATGTGAGGTGTACTATAGTAAACTTTTGTATTGGCTGGGTGGTTTATTTGGTACAGGGGTGTTATACCATGTGAGGTGTACTATAGTGAACTATGGTATTGGCAGGGTGGTTTATTTGGTACAGGGGTGTTATACCATGTGGGGTGAACTATAGTATTGGCAGGGTGGTTTATTTGGTACAGGGGTGTTATACTATGTGGGGTGTACTATAGTGAACTTTTGTATTGGCAGGGTGGTTTATTTGGTACAGGGGTGTTATACCATGTGAGGTGTACTGTAGTGAACTATTGTACTGGCAGTGTGGTTTATTTGGTACAGAGGTGTTTTACCATGTGGGGTGTACTATAGTGAAGTATTGTATTGGCAGGGTGATTTATTTGGTACAGGGGTGTTGTACTATGTGGGGTGTACTATAGTGAACTATTGTATTGGCAGGGTGTTTTTTTTGTACAGGGGTGTTATACCATGTGGGGTGTACTATAGTGAACTATGGTATTGGCAGGGTGGTTTATTTGGTACAGGGGTGTTATACCATGTGGGGTGTACTATAGTGAACTATGGTATTGGCAGGGTGGTTTATTTGGTACAGGGGTGTTATACCAAGGGGTGTTATACCATGTGGGGGGTACTAAACTATTGTATTGGCAGGGTGGTTTAATTGGTACAGGGGTGTTATACCATGTGAGGTGTACTACAGTGAACTATGGTATTGGCAGGGTGTTTTTTTTGGTACAGGGGTGGTATACCATGTGAGGTATACTATAGTGAACTATTGTATTGGCAGGGTGGTTTATTTGGTACAGGGGTGTCATACCATGTGGGGTGTACTATAGTGAACTATTGTATTGGCAGGGTGGATGATTTGGTACAGGGGTGTTATACCATGTGGGGTGTACTATAGTGAACTATTGTATTGGCAGGGTGGTTTATTTGGTACAGGGGTGTTATACCATGTGAGGTATACTATAGTGAACTATTGTATTGGCAGGGTGGTTTATTTGGTACAGGGGTGTCATACCATGTGAGGTGTACTATAGTGAACTTTTGTATTGGCTGGGTGGTTTATTTGGTACAGGGGTGTTATACCATGTGAGGTATACTATAGTGAACTATTGTATTGGCAGGGTGGTTTATTTGGTACAGGAGTGTTATACCATGTGAGGTGTTCTATAGTGAACTATGGTATTAGCAGGGTGGTTTATTTGGTACAGGGGTGTTATACCATTAGGGCTGCAACGATTCATCACGATTACAGTGCATCGCGATACATTTGTACACGATACACATATCGTATCGTTTCATGTGTATCACGATACAAATGATACACTTCCAGAAGGTTGGCATGATGTAGTCAGAAGTTGATTTTCAGGCCCAACAAGTCTATTTTCTGCTTTTCCAACTTATAATTCCACCACAGGAGTCTGGAATTCTATCAGTATAGCTATAATTCACTTTCAGTGTGGTATTTACGTTCCCAACGTAATCCCCTTCAGAAGGGGATTACGTTGGAAGTGTAAATATCACGTTGAAGGTGAATTATAGCTTTACTGATAGAATTTCAGACTCCTGTGATTCCACTTGTTCATTTGTATTTCAATAAAATATCAACTCTGTCTAAATTATAAGCATAGTTTGAGGCTACAGATCTCTCAGCTCTAAGTTGAACCCAGACTCCCTGAGGTCCTTTGGCTGAAACTTGCTTGTCTTTCTCAAGCACTAAAAAAGAAATTGGATGTTACTGGTCAAACGAAAGTTGGATTCTGTGCAGTTTGGGGACCTTTTATTACTGATAATTCACTCTCAATGTACTGCTTGTAATGTATCGTGAAAAAAAATCATGATACAATATGAGTGAGACGTATCGTTGCAGCCCTGTACACCATGTGGGGTGTACTCTAGTGAACTATTGTATTGGCAGGGTGGTGTATTTGGTACAGGGGTGTTATACCATGTCAGGTGCACTATAGTGAACTATTGTATTGGCAGGGTGGTGTATTTGGTACTGGGGTGTTATACCATGTCAGGTGTACTGTAGTGAACTATTGTATTGGCAGGGTGGTTTATATGGTACAGGGGTGTTATACTGTGTGTACTATAGTGAACTATTGTATTGGCAGTGTGGATGATTTGGTACAGGGCTGTTGTGCTGTGTGTAGCATCTTACAGTGAACTATTGTATTGGCAGGGTGGTTTATATGGTACAGGGGTGTTATTCTGTGTGTACTATAGTGTACTATTGTATTGGCAGGGTGGATGATTTGGTACAGGGCTGTTGTGCTGTGTGAAGCATCTTTCAGTGAACTATTGTATTGGCAGGGTGGATGATTTGGTACAGGGCTGTTATACTGTGTGTAGTGTACTATAGTGATCTATTGTATTGACAGGGTGGTTTATTTGGCACAAGGCTGTTATACTGAGTTTACTCTAGTGAACTGTGATATTGGCAGGGTGGGTGGTTTGATATCAGGCTGTTATACTGTGTGAAGTGTACTTTAGTGAACTATAATGTTGGCAGGGTGTGTTGTTTGATATCAGGCTGTTATACTGTGTGTAGTGTACTATAGTGAACTATGATACTGTCAGGGTGGGTGGTTTGATATCAGACTGTTACACTGTGTGTAGTGTACTATAGTGAACTATGATATTGTCAGGGTGGGTGGTTTGATATCAGGCTGTTATACTGTGTGTAGTGTCCTATAGTGAACTATGATACTGTCAGAGTGGGTGGTTTGATATCCGGCTGTTACACTGTGTGTAGTGTACTATAGTGAACTATGATATTGTCAGGGTGGGTGGTTTGATATCAGGCTGTTATACTGTGTGTAGTGTCCTATAGTGAACTATGATACTGTCAGGGTGGGTGGTTTGATATCAGACTGTTATACTGTGTGTAGTGTACTATAGTGAACTATGATATTGTCAGGGTGGGTGGTTTGATATCAGACTGTTATACTGTGTGTACTGTACTATAGTGAACTATGATATTGTCAGGGTGGGTTGTTTGATATCAGGCTGTTATACTGTGTGTAGTGTACTATAGTGAACTATGATATTGGTAGGGTGGGTGGTTTGATATCAGGCTGTTATACAGATTGTAGTGTACTATAGTGAACTACTATATTGTCAGGGTGAGTGGTTTGATATCAGACTGTTATACTGTGTGTAGTGTACTATAGTGAACTACGATATTATCGGGGTGAGAGGCGGGATGTCAGGCTGTTATACTGTGTGTAGTGTACTATAGTGAACTATGATATTGTCAGAGTGGGAGGTTGGATGCCAGGCTGTTATACTGTGTGTAGTGTACTATAGTGAACTATGATATTGGTAGGGTGGGTGGTTTGATATCAGGCTGTTATACAGATTGTAGTGTACTATAGTGAACTACTATATTGTCAGGGTGAGTGGTTTGATATCAGACTGTTATACTGTGTGTAGTGTACTATAGTGAACTACAATATTGTCGGGGTGGGAGGCTGGATGTCAGGCTGTTATACTGTGTGTAGTGTACTATAGTGAACTATGATATTGTCAGGGTGGGAGGTTGGATGCCAGGCTGTTATACTGTGTGTAGTTTACTGTAGTGAACTATGATATTGGCAGGGTGGGTGGATTGATATCAGACTGTTATACTGTGTGTAGTGTCCTATAGTGAACTATGATATTGTCAGGGTGGGTGGTTTGATATCAGGCTGTTATACTTTGTGTAGTGTACTATAGTGAGCTATGATATTGTCAGGGTGGGTGGTTTGATATCAGACTGTTATACTGTGTGTAGTGTACTATATTGTCAGGGTGGGTGGTTTGATATCAGGCTGTTATACTTTGTGTAGTGTACTATAGTGAACTAGGATATTGGCAGGGTGGGTTGTTTGATATCAAGCTGTTATACGGATTGTAGTGTACTATAGTGAACTACTATATTGTCGGTGAGTGGTTTGATATCAGACTGTTATACTGTGTGTAGTGTACTATAGTGAACTATTATATTGTCAGGGTGAGTGGTTTGATATCAAGACTGTTATACTGTGTGTAGTGTACTATAGTGAACTATTATATTGACAGGGTGGGTGGTTTGATGTCAGTCTGGTATACTGTGTGTAGTGTACTATAGTGAACTATGATATTGGCAGGGTGGGTGGTTTGATATCAGACTGTTATACTGTGTGTAGTGTACTTTAGTGAACTATAATGTTGGCTGGGTGGGTTGTTTGATATCAGGCTGTTATACTGTGTGTAGTGTCCTATAGTGAACTATGATATTGGCAGGGTGGGTGGTTTGATATCAGACTGTTATACTGTGTGTAGTGTACTTTAGTGAACTATAATACTGTCAGGGTGGGTGGTTTGATGTCAGACTGTTATACTGTGTGTAGTGTACTATAGTGAACTATGATATTGGCATGGTGGGTGGTTTGATATCAGGCTGTTACATGTATACTGTGTGGAATGTACTATAGTGAACTATGATATTGTCAGAGTGGGTGGTTGGATGTCAGACTGTTATACTGTGTGTAGTGTACTATAGTGAACTATGATATTGGCAGGGTGGGTGGTTTGATATCAGACTGTTATACTGTGTGTAGTGTACTTTAGTGAACTATAATGTTGGCTGGGTGGGTTGTTTGATATCAGGCTGTTATACTGTGTGTAGTGTCCTATAGTGAACTATGATATTGTCAGGGCGGGTGGTTTGATATCAGGCTGTTACATGTATACTGTGTGGAATGTACTATAGTGAACTATGATATTGTCAGAGTGGGTGGTTGGATGTCAGACTGTTATACTGTGTGTAGTGTACTATAGTGAACTATGATATTGGCAGGGTGGGTGGTTTGATATCAGACTGTTATACTGTGTGTAGTGTACTTTAGTGAACTATAATGTTGGCTGGGTGGGTTGTTTGATATCAGGCTGTTATACTGTGTGTAGTGTACTATAGTGAACTATGATATTGTCAGGGCGGGTGGTTTGATATCAGGCTGTTACATGTATACTGTGTGGAATGTACTATAGTGAACTATGATATTGTCAGAGTGGGTGGTTGGATGTCAGACTGTTATACTGTGTGTAGTGTACTATAGTGAACTATGATATTGGCAGGGTGGGTGGTTTGATATCAGGCTGTTATACTGTGTGTAGTGTACTTTAGTGAACTATAATGTTGGCTGGGTGGGTTGTTTGATATCAGGCTGTTATACTGTGTGTAGTGTACTATAGTGAACTATAATGTTGGCAGGGTGGGTTGTTTGATATCAGACTGTTATACTGTGTGTAGTGTACTATAGTGAACTATAATGTTGGCAGGGTGGGTGGTTTGATATCAGACTGTTATACTGTGTGTAGTGTACTTTAGTGAACTATAATGTTGGCAGGGTGGGTGGTTTGATATCAGGCTGTTATACTGTGTGTAGTGTACTATAGTGAACTATGATATTGTCAGGGTGGGTGGTTTGATATCAGGCTGTTATACTATGTGTAGTGTACTATAGCGAACTATTATATTGGCAGGGTGGGTGGTTTGATATAAGGCTGTTATACTGTGTGTAGTGTACTATAGTGAACTATGATATTGTCAGGGTGGGTGGTTTGATATTGGGCTGTTATACTGTGTGTAGTGTACTATAGTGAACTATGATATTGTCAGGGCGGGTGGTTTGATATCAGGCTGTTACATGTATACTGTGTGGAATGTACTATAGTGAACTATGATATTGTCAGAGTGGGTGGTTGGATGTCAGACTGGTATACTGTGTGTAGTGTACTATAGTGAACTATTATATTGACAGGGTGGGTGGTTTGATATCAGACTGTTATACTGTGTGTAGTGTACTATAGTGAACTATGATACTGTCAGGGTGGGTGGTTTGATATCAGACTGTTATACTGTGTGTAGTGTACTTTAGTGAACTATGATGTTGGCAGGGTGGGTGGTTTGATATAAGGCTGTTATACTGTGTGTAGTGTACTTTAGTGAACTATAATGTTGGCAGGGTGGGTTGTTTGATATCAGACTGTTATACTGTGTGTAGTGTACTATAGTGAACTATGATATTGTCAGGGTGGGTGGTTTGATATCAGACTGTTATACTGTGTGTAGTGTACTTTAGTGAACTATAATGTTGGCAGGGTGGGTGGTTTGATATCAGGCTGTTATACTGTGTGTAGTGTACTTTAGTGAACTATAATGTTGGCAGGGTGGGTTGTTTGATATCAGGCTGTTATACTGTGTGTAGTGAACTATAGTGAACTATGATATTGTCAGGGTGGGTGGTTTGATATCAAGCTGTTATACTGTGTGTAGTGTACTATAGTGAACTATAATGTTGGCAGGGTGGTTGATTTGGTACAGGGATGTTATACTGCATGTAGTGTACTGTAGTGAACTGTGATATTGGCAGGGGGATAGCTTGATATCAGACTGTTATACTGTGTGTGGTGTGCTATAGTGAACCATGATATTGGCAGCGTGGTGGTTTGATATCGGGCTGTTATACTGTGTGTAGTGCTGTGTTCTATAGTGAACTATGATATTGGCAGGGTGGGTGGTTTGCTATCAGGCTGTTATAATGTGTGACATGTACTGAAGTGAACCATGGCATTGGCAGGGTAAGTAGTTTGTTACAGGACTGTGTGGAGTGAACTATGGTATTGGCTGGATGGGTGATTTCGAACAGGCTGTTATACTATGTTAAGTATACTAAAGTCATTTATGATGCTTTCATGCAATATTCTGTACTCACATATTCCTGTGGAATTTCATAAGGTTTGGTGGAAATCTTTCATATTCTATCTCACCAAAAATACCAAAATACTTGCCACAATGGCAGTCTCTTGTATGTCTGTAATTATTTGTGAGGCATTTTCCATAATTCTAAAATTAACTGATTTTTCATGGACTCACCAAAATGACACCAACATCCAACCCTAGTACACTGTAGCCCACATAATTGGATATCTCTCTACTGTATAACTCTGTTAATTGAATATTATTTCCCAACACCATTTACCATACCTCCAGTACAAATTTTACCTGTTAATTATAAGTCAGTGTGAGCTTTTGCCATCACTTGGCATTCGTCGGCCGTCGTCCAGCGTCCGATAACTTTCGCAACTCGGTCTTCTCCTTCAAAACCACTAGCCCAAACCCAAACAAATTTGACATACAATATGTTGGAGGTATCCTCTTTCCATTTTGTTAAAATGAACTCGGTGCCCCCACTGGGGTGGAGGGGATGCCCCAAAAGCATCAATTTCTCCGGAAATCTTCTTCTTATGAACCACCAGTCAGAATGCTGTGATATCTGGTATGTAAGCTCCTTTGGTATTCAAGATTCAAGTTTGTTCAAAGAAATTTTCTCGGTCAATATTTGGGCTCGCTACGGGAGGATCCCCATTTTGTGCCCCGCCCAAAATTTCTATTTTCCGAACCGAGAGGCCGATTTGAACCAAATTTGCTGTGAGGTATTATTGGATCCTAAGTACTTGATTCATGTCAAAAAAATTTCTCTTGTTGCCACGTGGGAACTTCAGGAGCTAAAAATAGAAAAAATTCAAACGCCCATATCTCCAAAACTGCACGGCACTGAAACTTTTTATTTGGTGTGAAGCTTCCTTAGGACCAATAGAAAGAAGTGGTGAAAAAAATCACCATCGGTTGTGTCCTAAGGTACAGTTTCGGGACTTTGAAAAAATGCTGAGTCAGCATTATTTAACACTGAAGGTAATGGGAAAAATACAAAATAATCTTTTCTCCCCAACCACTGCTCCAAAAGCTTTCATATTTCACATATCACATCTATGGAAGATTGATTCACATGGTTGTTGAAATTTAACCCCTGGGTCCATATTTGGGCACTAAACAGGAGCCCAAATGTTCAACTTGGTGCAATATGAGGGATATTCTTTAAAAATCTTCTTCTCCAGATCGAACATTCAGAATCCTTTGATATTTGGTATACAGCATCCTTAGGGAAGGGAGATTTAGGTTTGTTCAAGCCAAGTCTCCCTGGGTTCATATTTGGGCTCCCTATGGGAGCCCAAATTGTAACTTTGTTCAATATGAGGAATATTCTTTAAAATCTCTTTCTTCAGACCCAGCAGTCAGAATATTTTGTATGAAACTTCCTCTGGTGTTCAAGATTAAAAGTTGTTCAAAGAAAGTTGATAGGTCCATATATGGGATCTCCAGGGGATGGGCTCACTTTTGAGTTCCCCTGAAAATTTCTTTTTCAAGAACCAGTGGAGCGATTTGAACCAAATTTTATATGTGGCATTAGCTGACCTTAAGTACTTCATGCCCCCAGATTTTTTTGCGGTTCCCCGTGGGAACAAATGGTGCTAACAATAGAAAAAAAAATGAAATGTCCAATATTTCCTAAACTGCACGGACAAGAGATTTTGTATTTGGTATGAAGCTTTCTTCTGAGCATTTGAAACAATTGGACAAAAATATTGCCGGTGAATCTGTCATGTGGTTCATTCAGATTACATTTTCTCCATGCCCATAACCCCTACAGTTTAGGACAACTTGGTCCAGGTGAGCATTTTAGGCTCTCTTGAGCCTCTAGTTTGTGTTTATACAGTTAAAACTAGAAGTCCTGTCATGAAATGCACACAAATAGCATGTCGACTTGCGCGTTAATCTACACGTTATAACCATAGTAAGGCTATCAAATTCTGTACATATGGCCTATGCACAAGCAATGTTTCAGCCAATGGACTTTCGGGTAACCCGGAGGTCCATTGGCAGAAACATTGCCTGTGTTTGCTATGAGTAATCAGGAGAACCTGCCGTGCTTTGGATGCCATTCGATATGGCAATTGCACGCAATTCCTACGCGCAATTAAGCCTAGATAAGCGCACAATTCGTGACAGGACTTCTAGTTTTAACTGTAGGACAACTTGGTCCAGGTGAGCGTTTTAGGCTCTCTTGAGCCTTAAGTTTTTATAGACCTCAGTGCATCCAATACAGACATACAAAATATTATAGCTTGGTTGACAGTGCTAGTCTTGTGTTTAGCACAGTTTATTCATTGTTGTAATCATGATGTCTAACCACCTACAGTTAAAACTAGAAATCCTGTCCCGAATTGTGCACTTATCTAGGCTTAATTGCGTGTAGGAATTGCGTGCAATTGCCATATCGAATGGCATCCAAAGCACGGCAGGTTCTCCTGGTTACTCACCGCAAACACAGGCAATGTTTCTGCCAACGGACATCCGGGTTACCCGGAGGTTCATTGGCTGAAACATTGCTTGTGCACAGGCCATATGTACAAAATTTGATAGTCTTACTATGGTCATAACACATAGATTAACGCGCAGATCGACATGCTATTTGTGCGCATTTCATGACAGGACTTCTAGTTTTAACTGTAGAATAAATGCTAAGTTCATCTCTAAAATACAGACAAGTGACACATCCCTATTAATTGAATACTCCTGTTAATTGTATAATTTCCATTGGCAAATTTAAAGTAGCCATTCAATTAACAGGGTTCCACTCTAATGATTTGGCCACATTAAAAATGGATCAGTTTATAATAATGAAAACAATATATCAGATTTGATAAATATTTTTCATTAAATGCGTTGTATGTATCTCTCAGATTGTCCCTCTATCCCGATAAATTCTTTGTTTTGATTGGTCAGAATGCCTTGGACAAATAGCCATGGCAAAGGGTGCGTCAAACATCCAAGGTATATGAGAACATGCAACATCCAGGGTATACACGAAACATGGGAGGTGGGGGGGTGGGTGGGTAGGGGGGTTTATGGTTTCAATGAAGGCCTCATTATAAAACTCGAACCAAAAAACCCAAAAATAGTCACAAATATCATCAGATTTCTGACAATACAATCATAAAAATGAAATAAGAGCAAATAATTCATCCCCTGAGTACCAATGTGTTCTGTGTGCCAGTAGGCTGCCAGTAGGCTTCCAGTAGACTGCCAGTAGGCCAGTAGACATGCCAGTAGGTTGCCAGTAGACATGCCAGTAGGCTGCCAGTAGACATGCCAGTAGGCTGCCAGTAGACTGCCAGTAGACACGCCAGTAGACACGCCAGTAGGCTGCCAGTAGACACGCCAGTAGGCTGCCAGTAGACTGCCAGTAGGCTGCCAGTAGACTGCTAGTAGACTAGTAGGCTGCCAGTAGACTGCCAGTAGACATGCCAGTAGGCTGCCAGTAGACACGCCAGTAGGCTGCCAGTAGGCCAGTAGACTGCCAGTAGCCCAGTAGGCACGCCAGTAGGCCAGTAGACATGCCAGTAGGCTGCCAGTAGACACGCAGTAAACTGCCAGTAGACACGCCAGTAGGCTGCCAGTAGGCCAGTAGGCTGCCAGTAGGCCAGTAGGCTGCCAGTAGACATGCCAGTAGGCTGCCAATAGACACGCCAGTAGGCTGCCAGTAGACACGCCAGTAGGCTGCCAGTAGACACGCCAGTAGGCTGCCAGTAGACACGCCTACCAGTAGACTACCAGTAGACACGCCAGTAGGCTGCCAGTAAACTGCCAGTAGACATGCCAGTAGGCTGCCAGTAAACTGCCAGTAGACACGCCAGTAGACTGCCAGTAGACAGCCAGTAGGCCAGTAGGCTGCCAGTAGGCTAGTAGACTGCCAGTAGACATGCCAGTAGGCTGCCAGTAAACTGCCAGTAGGCACGCTAGTAGGCTGCCAGTAGACATGCCAGTAAGCTGCCAGTAGGCTTCCAGTAGACTGCCAGTAGGCCAGTAGACTGCCAGTAGACACGCCAGTAGGCTGCCAGTAGACACGCCAGTAGGCTGCCAGTAGACTACCAGTAGGCTGCCAGTAGACTGCCAGTAGACACGCCAGTAGGCTGCCAGTAGACTACCAGTAGACTACCAGTAGGCTGCCAGTAAACTGCCAGTAGACACGCCAGTAGGCTGCCAGTAGACACGCCAGTAGACCAGTAGACTGCCAGTAGGCACATAGAACACATTGGAACTCAGGAGATGATATGTAACAAAATACTGTTTACTCATTTCCTTAATGACCCAAGGGATATAACTCTATCTGTTGTCTCCTGCGATTATAAAAACAAAATTATTATCACGAATTTAGTCCAAGTGATTGTGGAGCTGAGAAATGCGTCCACAAATTTATTTCCACAATGTTTGTATTGTGTTTCAAACAGAACAAAAACGTCATCTCCACCTACATGTATGGTATATGGAGATTTTTGAAGAATTACTTCAATTTTCCTTTTTTTAACTCCTAAAATGGGGACTTTGTGTTCAAAAGTATTGCTTTATACTTCTAAGTCATCAAGAATACATTATAAGTTATCTCCGCCAACATGTATGGTATATGGAGATTTAATACCTGGATGTTGGCTTTAAAACACCAGGCCACAGGCAAGGTGTTTAAATGAGACATCCAGGTATTAAATCTCCATATACTATACATGTTAACTCATTGACAGAGATAACATGTTTGTCCCATTTGAAACACATTAGAAAAATAATGGTGAAAAATTTGTGGATGCATTTCTCATGCTACACAATCAGTCAGAATAAAATTCATGAATAATGGTTTTGTTTTTACAAATGCAAAAGACAACAGATAGAGTTACATCCCTTGGGTTATTAAGGTTACATCCCTTGGGTTATTAAGGAAACAAATAAACAGTATTTTGTTGACATATCGTCCCCCAGAGTTCCAATGTGTTCTATTTGCCTGCTGGAACATAGAACACATTGGAACTGAGGGGGATGATATTTGCTCTTATTTTATTTTTCTCAAGTTGTTTCATTTAATTATTCGACTATTTAATTTATAACAGGGGACGCGGTGGCTCAGTTGGTAGAGGTGCAGGCTGCAAGCCGAGAGGTCCTCGGTTCGAACCCCACCTGCGGCAACTGCATTGTGTCCTTGGGCAAGACACTTCACCCCCATTGCCCATGTGGGGCCATGGTGACGCTCTGTACTAAGGCGTACTGCACATCGATGGTGCACCTGTCTTCAACCAATGCTAACCCTGCTTGTGTGGAGTTGGTATGTTGGGGAGCTGACAGTTGCTCACCGTCGCTTGGTGGTTCTCTCCGGGTACTCTGGCTTCCTCCACCCGTAAAACTGTCATGGTCATGGTTAGCCATTGTGCATAAATATGTGACCTTAACCACCAATAAAGAAATAAATTAATTTATAACAGCAAAATATGATCAAATTGTCGGAAATCTGAAAATATTGTGACTATTTTCAGGTTTTTTGTTAGATTTTTATATCAAGGCGGGCAGAAGCGAAAAGCTTTCATTTAAACCATATACATATACCCCCGATGTTTCTCATGCCCTTATACTCTGGATGTTGCACTCTCTCATATACCTTGAATGTTGGGTGCACCCTTTGCCATTGGCTATTTGTTCAAGGCATTCTGACCAATCAAAAGACAGACTTTATCGGTATATGGAGACAAATGAATTTATTTTACGGTGTGAATTCAGTTATTCAGGTGTGATATAAGAGGATTTCTCCAGTTTTCTGCCCAAAAATATAACACTTTCCAAATGGAGTCTTTCTGCCACCTCCAGTGCTGAAAATGAACAAAATTGACGGGTGCTGTTTTAAGCTCCTGCGAAATCTGAGACGAGAGTAAATTGCACCCATAAAATGTTAGTATATGAATTATCGTGGGAATACTGTCACCAAACACCAGAAACCTTAACCCTTTGAATACGAGCGGCCCTTTTCCAGCCAGGAACATGATACCTTATGACGTCATTAAATAGGATGGCTGTCCAGTAAATGTGTGGGGTAGACCAATTAATATTAAAAGTATCAAAGGATTAAAAGTACAGGCTTGGCAATTTCAGGAGAGCGATTTTTTAGCTCTCCTTACTGCCCTCCTGAAAGAATTAAGGAGAGCGAAAAATTGCCCTCCTAAATATTTTGGTCTGGGATGATTGAGATATTATGCTCACATTAAATTTTTGTTGTAAAGCAAAAATGTAATTTAACTTCGAAGTCACATAACATCACGTAATTTCATTTTGAAAGTGGTTTAGTGGTAAAAGGTAATGGCTGCAACCATACCCAAACACAGTTGCAATCATTTGAAGCAAAATGGGTCACAGCAATATTTTTTTTCTGTCAGTTTCAAGTTCAACTGACATCACAGTTTGAGGGATAATTATTCAAGGAATATTGACACTATAATATACTACCAATACTGCTATCCTGTCACTTGAAGTACTTGCACCAGGATGTGACTGTAGATTCAAGCAGACCTGTTGTCCAAGAAAGTCATACGCCCACCACTACCACCTTCAACCCCCCTTCGGGGGTTGAAGGTGGTAGTGGTAGGCGTATGACTTTCTTGGACAACAGGTCTGGGTACACACACAGGTCTTGTCAAGTGTGTGTTCGGTTGTTGAGTGAGACATCTAGATGTCTAAGAGATTTCGCTTTACCTTAGTAAAGTTAATAAAATCACTGATGTAGTCTGTTGGTTTCAGTTTCAATGAGTTCGTTCATCTGGATACTTAAAATGCTGTGTAAAGTTAATTGCTCTCCTAAGCTGATTGAGGAGAGCGATTTTTTGCCCTCCTGCATTTTTAGCTCAACTTTGGCGAAGCCAAATTTGAGCTTTTGTCATGGCCCGTTGTCCGTCGTCCGTCTGGCCGTCTGTCTGTCTGTCCGTACGTCAACAATTGGATACGGCTCGGGCTAGAGGCCGTATTTATGAACCGATCTTTACGAAACTTCTTGGGTACCTTTGTTATGACCGTGGGACGAGAACGAGTGTTTTTGGGTGCGGTCCAAAATTCAAGATGGCTGCCAGCCGCCATTTTGTACCGACGATTCAGAAATCTGTTTTTAGTACAGAACTTCCATATGAAAGCTCTGATTTGAATAATTTTTTGTATGAATGTTTAGTACCATGGGATACATCACATATAATACGGGTTTTTCTCTCGTGCTTAAATTGTGCAAATTAGACTAATTTTGATGTTTTTTGGGGTTACTTTCAGCACTGTAAGTGCAAATGCCAATACGGCTCGGGCTAGAGGCCGTATTTATGAACCGATCTTTACGAAACTTCTTTGGTATCACCGTGGGACGAGAACGAGTGTTTTTGGGTCCGGTCCGAAATTCAAGATGGCCGATGGCAGCCATTTTGTACAAAATTAGGTGCAATCAGATTTTTGCACAGAACTTCCATATGAAAACGCTGATTTGAATAATTTTTTGTGTGAATGTTTAGTACCATTGGATACATCACATATAATACGGGTTTTTTTCTCGTGCAGAAATTATGCAAATTAGATTAACTTTGATTTTTTCAGTGCGTCTTACAGTAAGTACACATGTCAATACGGCTCAGACTAGAGTCTGTATTTATGAACTGATCTTCACGAAATGTCTTGGGTACCTTTGTTATCACCTTGGGACGAGAACGAGTGTTTCTGGGTGCGGTCTAAAATTCAAGATGGCTGCCAGTGGCCATTTTGTACCGAAATTAGGTCTAATCAGTTTTTTGTACACAACTTCTATACAGCTCAGACTAGAGGCCATATTTATGAACCAATCTTTACGAAACTTCTTGGGTACCTTTGTTATCACCGTGGGATGAGAGCGAGGGTTTTTGGGTGTGGTTCGAAATTCAAGATGGCCACCAGCAGCCATTTTGTACCAAAATTAGTGCAATCAGTCTTTTGTACAGAACTTCTGTATGAAAGTTCTGATTTGAATAAATTTTTGTATGAATGTTTAGTAACATGGAATACATCACATATTGTAAGGGGTTTTTTTTCGTGCAGAAATTATGCAAATTAGATGAACTTTGATTTATTCAGTGCTACTTACACAATGTAAGCACACATGTCAATACGGCTCAGGGTAGAGGCTGTATTTATGAACCGATCTTCACAAAACTTCTTGGGTACCTTTGTTATCATCTTGGGATGAGAATGAGGGTTTCTGGGTGCAGTCCAAAATTCAAGATGGCTGCCAGTGGCCATTTTGTACCGAAATTAGGTCCAATCAGTTTTTTGTCACAAGTTCTATACAGCTCGTATTTATGAACTAATCTTCACAAAACTTCTTGGGTACTTTTGTTTTGACCTTGGGACAGGAACGAGTGTGTTTTGGGGTGCCTTTGTTATCACTGTGCTATGAGAACAAATATTTTGGGGGTCAGTCAGACCCACTCTGGGACTCAAAAGATTTTTTTCTAGTTTAGCATCTGACTGTCACCCACCTTTACAATACTTTACCTATACATTTGTTACAGGCAACGGTCAGTATTTATATACAGACCGTTACAATACTTTATATGTACCTTTGTTATCAGGTCATTACCTAGATGTTTGTCATTGCTGTGTCACATACTATACATGTACATGTCTTTGTCTTGACAAGTTGAGCTACAGTGTCATTGACACTTTCATTCAGAATGCCAGGCCTGAAAGTATAAAGAATTGTTGAATTATGACAGTAACTTGCCACTGAATGTAGCTTTCTCAAAACAACACATATTTATATGCCCTCACAGTATATTAGTGCTCCTCAGTATTTTTCAGCGAATGCATTTTTTAGCTCCTGTAAAATAGAAAACGCGGCCCGGGCAGATGGGAGCAATTGCACTCACACCTGTCTCATTTCCAGGACAGCCACTCCCCAATCAGTGATTCTGTGAGCTCTGTCAAACAAGATAATTGGTTAAATATTCTGCTGCACTACTAATGAAAAATAGTATCATTAAAGAGCCTTCCAGGTAAAGAAATAATGATGAGGCAAATTTTAAGTGATGAGGTAAATACCAGAGAAACTTCTTATTTTCAATAGTATCCTTATATTACAGAATTTTGCCTTAATTATCTTGCAGATAGTGAGAATACAAGAAGTGTAGATGATTCAAAAGCTTTCATCCGAGATGCATACTGGAAAAAAATGGGTAAGAAATTAAGAATTGATATTTGTTTTGAATCTTTAGGGGCCTAATTCTGACTTGATAACATTTTAATGCAAAGGAACAGGTGCCCGGGGGGTGCGGTGGCGTTGCGGTCACCAGTTCTCATCAGATCACTGAAGTTAAGCAACGTTGAGCCCGGTTTATCTTCGGATGGGTGACCATCTGAGCTATCGATGCGGACTCCCACGTTGTGTTCTTGGGCAAGGCACTTAAACCTGATTGTTCACATGGGGGCACGATGACGCCGTGTCCTAAGGCGTACTGCACGTCGATGGTGCGCATGTCTTCAACCAATCTAACCCTGCCTGTGCTGCAGTGCGGAGTTACGATGTTGGGGAGCTGGCAGCTGCTCGTCGTTGCTCGGTGGTTCTCTCTGGGTGCTCCAGCTTCCTCCACCTGTAAAACTGTCACGGTCATGATTAGCCGTTGTGCATAAGTTTGTGACCTCAGATACCAATAAATAAACAAATAAATATAATGCAAAGGAGCAGGTGCCCCAACATGCATTGTTTGGGTAAATTCAAAACTTGTTTTCTGAGTACATTGTCAGTAGTTTCTAGTCAAGTCTTGGCTGTCTGTAGAGGCAGCCAAGACTTGACTAGAAACAACTGCAAAGCCACAGGAGGTAGACTTTCAAATTATAGTGAAAATGTTTAAAAATATCCAGATCCTTATTTTGGGCTTTACTAAAAGTGACAGGCAATAACTGTCTGTAGCTACATTCTGCCCGAGGAAGCCTTTATTGTCCCTGGTATGAATCAGATTTTTTATACAATACCTTGCTCTCTGACATTTAATTGGATAGTGCCAATAAGGCACTATCCAATTAAATGTAATAGAGCAGTATATGATAAGCTTTGATTTGTTGTCAGAAAAAACTCAGCACTTTACCAGTTAAGTCTTAAATGTAAACACAGTTTTTTAGATTTTTGAAAATCCGGATGTTGTTGCGTTCACGTTTTTGAGATTTGGTTGTCAGATTGAATTACGTATTTTAGTATATAATTTTGTGTTATGCACTAGGGCAGAATGGTATTTCGGAAATTACTTTTCAGTTTCAGTTTACTTCAATTACTGCAAAACTATATCGACCCAATTCGAAAAAACTTGATATATATGGTATCAGAAGTAAATTAAGTTCAAAGTGGACGAGGGATATCAAATGTGTGTCTTCAACAACTGCTAAAACATAATTGAAAATAGGCTAAAACAGGTTAAATGTAAATCATCAAATTGTGAAGATGGATCATGGAAATACGAGTTATTTACATGCACACTAACAAAAAAACATACAAATAACAGTTCTTTGAAATAAAATTGTCCATCAATAACACAGATTCCAGTTCTAAAGTCAACCAGGAGGTGAGCCTCTAATATTTTATACTGCAGCGGTCATGTACTGATACCATTGTGCTTGCAGGTCTAGAGATTTTAACTAACTGTATCATGTTTGACGGAGCTCACTCGTTAAATTTTCAACTGCTGTATCTGGGTTCCCGTGTCTCCTTGAATTCCTTGAAAGTCCTTGAATTTCAAAACCCCCTCCCAAGGACCTGGAAACTCCTTGAATTTTGAAGCACCTCCTGGAAACTCCTGGAATTTTGGAAAAATCGAGTCGGTTGCTCACTGGATTAATTCAACTCCTAACATTTTTCCTTCTTCCCAACACATGGTCGCTTTATACTCCTTGAAAACCCTTGAATTTCACCCAGCTGACTCCTGGAAACTCCTTGAAAAATTGATCTGAACCTCCTGGAAACTCCTGGAATTGACTTCTCAATTTGGTGCAGGAACCCTGAGTATGGGAAATTTACGCTACTGAAATCTAGAGCTTGGCATTATTTCAGCATTACCATTGGTTATCTCCCAAAACTTCTACAGCCAAAACTTCTACAACCCAAAACTTCTACACTGTGATTGATCAGTTAATTGTTCACACCTCTTTTAGCAATGGAACAAACCAAACAGTGATTAGAAGATCACCTAAAATAACTGCTCATCTTAATAATAAAATTTGATGAGTTGTATGTGTATTTAGTAACAACAAATCACAAAATAATATTAAATAAAGTGAATTTTAGTCTGTGAATATAATTGTGATAGGTTTAAAAAATGGTATATAATGAAGTATCTCTTCATTTCATGTCATCAAAAATATCAGAATGGCTGGTTTGAGAAAAGTAGAGTTTGTTATGTCACAGAAAGGAACTTCCCAAGTACTCCTAGATGGATATTTGTATAACAAGAATGTTGCTAGAAAGACATGCATCCATTGGAAGTGTGCATTGTCTACATGTAAAGGATGTTGCACAACTGTGGGAGGTATTTTTAAAAATGTAACTGAACATTCACATGGCCCAGAAGACAGCAACCGAGTCAGATTCGTGAGTTCTGTGAGAAAGAGAGCCAGAGACGAAACTACAAAGATGCACACTATGTACAACGAGGAGGTAGCAAGACAAAACCCGAATGAAGTTTCTTCTTTTCACAGACGGTGAGGATGACAAAATGCTGGTTTTTTCCACCACTGAACAGCTTGAGTCACTTCAGCCAGCTGAAACCATATATATGGATGGAATATTCACATCTTCTCCTGATCTTTGGAATCAAGTTTACATTATACATGCACGTACTTGTTCAACCACATATCCACTTGTATTTGCTCTGCTGCCAGATCGACAGGCAACAACATATGAAAGACTTTTCAGCCGGCTCAAGATGGAAATACCACAAAGACTAAATTGTTCTTTAACCCCAAGCCGTGTACAAACTGACTTTGAACTTGCAGCGATACGTGCAGTTGAGAGAGAATTCCCCAGTGCCAAAATAAAAGGGTGTTTTTTTCCACTATTGTCAAGCCATTTGGAGGAAGACACAACAGCTTGGGCTAGCTGTCCAATACAAAGAGGACATTGAGGTACAAAAATGGGTCCGTAGGGCTGCTGGTCTAGCACTCCTTCCCTAAAATACTATACAAGACACTTGGGTTGATGTCATGAGCTCTACATCAGAGGTCTCAAGAGCTACAGACTTCAATGACTACATAGTGACTACCTAGGTTGACGATGATGCAAGGTACCCAATCTACATGTGGAATCATAACCTCACTACTGGACCACGAACTAACAACAATCTAGAAGGGTTTCATAACCGACTGAACAGGACATTACCTCACTGTCATCCCAACATTTACCATTTTATTGAAGTCATAAAAAAGTAGAAAATGCAGACAGAGCAAAAATTGGACAATTAGATTTTGGTGCAGCCCCACCAAGCAGAAAACGTGTCTACACAGAAATGGAAAATCGTTTAGGTCGTTTGAAGGAGCAGTTAAATAGAGGACAAAAGACAAACTTAGAATTTTTAGATGCAGTAGGCCATCTTCTGAGATTAGGTTGAGGTTGACCCTTTACCTAAACCTAAAAACAAACTAATATTTTTTTGTACTAAATCAACTGTTATATCTTTTGTTATAATTCCATTGTTATATTTATTAGGAACTAAATGTATTTAATTTTATGTCAAAAATCAAAACTACTTATATCCTTATTTAGTTTTGTGTCAAAAATCAAAACCACTTCTATTTATTATGAACTACATGTATTTAATTATATGCACCTAATCATGACATATGTCAAAAATCAAAACTACTTCTATTTATTATGAACTACTTGTATTTAATTTTGTATTAAAAATCAAAACAACTTTTAGTTTATATGCACCTTATCATAAAATTAATAATAAACATACCCATTTTTCACATACTGTGTTTTTATTTAATTGGACAATCCCATTCACAAGTTAAGGTAACATGCACAATATTAATCATGCCTTGGACCCTGAAATGTGTTGTTTTAGACTGTAGAAGTTTTGGCTGTAGAAGTTTTGGGAGGTTACCTTACCATTCAGTTTCAGCTAATTGTCATTACTGTAAAAAACGGTTCCCACCCAGTTCACAGAACCAGATTAATCAGTATCAGAAAAACAAACAGAAGCTACACTATCCTGATGAGAAAATGTCAAAGGCATCCGTAATAAGAGCTAGAATTGAAAATAAATGGGTTGACCGCACATTGTAAATGTGCCTTATGTGACGACTGGTGAGGATGGATCATGGAAGTATGAGTAATTAATTGACAATTAATCATTGATTAGTGGGTGTTAAAACAACCATTCCTATAAACAAAAACAGAGAGCAAAGTCTAATACTATTAAAATATATATGATTTTTATTGACCGCCATTACAATTTATCAGACTGCCAACATTTGAATAAACAACTTCATACTCGTAGGAGGCCATGTAAACATTAATACCATTAGATATAGAATCATCACAGAGAACCAAGTACAATGGTATTAATATTTATATGATTTTATTGACAGTCATTTTTCCTTACAATTTATAAGACTGCTATCATATTCACTATGTATTTGAATAAACTACTCGAAATCTTTACATGCTTTCATTTATTCAGATGTGTAGGGGACACTTTTTCTCTGACGTGTACAAACACTATACTTTTTAGTGTACATGTATACCACTGGTTGAGTGTGGATACCCATATTTGGTCTTTATTCTAAAGTGCGGGTATCGGAGTTAATGGCTTCAAATTCTATGAATATGCTTTATGTTATCTTTGAAGTTCAGTTGAACCTGTCTTGAGAGACCGCCCTTTGGGCCCCACAAAAGTGGTCTCTCAAGACAGGTGGTCTCTCATAACAGGTTTCAGCTTTTCTCAAGTCAGTGAATAACCAACCACAAAAGTCAGAAATGGAGAAGAATGGATATTTGTAATTACTTTGTAGTTGTTCTTTTTTATGAAATTTTTGTAACAAATTGAAATGGACTGTTATAAAAATTATAAAAATAAATTAGTGTTGAAAATCTTCATGGAAGATTTTCAACACTAATTTATTTTTATAACAGTCCATTTCAATTTGTCACAAAAAGATTTTCAACACAAATTTATTTTTATTCCTATCTGTCACATTTCAGGTATGTATGAAATTGTTTATTCAGCAATAATCCTAATCTTTTCACATGGGTCTTATAAAAACATCTCAATCTGTAATGAGTTAGCAATTGAAACCCAATTAAGAGCTTTTAATACTTTTAATTATGTTAGTATAACCAGGTAAATAGTTTTTGTTATGGTTTCAGTCTTCAAAGGGGCGGTCTCTCAACATGTCGTGTACGCTGCCCATATGAACACAGAAATTGAGACCCCACTAATTACACAACGAGGTGGGGTCTTAAAACCCCACCACATGACTTCAATTTGTCTATAATTAACTTGTGTTTTTTGCAAGTGCGGTAATCAAGTTTATTCTTCCACCAAAAATAGTTTCAGTTCATTGTTGTTTAGTGATTGTCAGGTATTGCACTTAAGTATAAATGGAATACGTATGCTCCATACATGTTTTTTGATAATAAAAAGCATTAATATGGCAGAAAAAATGATCAAAATATGGAGTTTGAATCGTGTTTGTAATCTCGCATGAATATGTCAAACTGTGTGATGGGATGTTCGGCTGACGTTGGTTTATCTTTTGATCTCTCAGTCACCGGCTCTTAATTAGATCAAATTTTTTCACAGTCAGTGAAATATTACTTTTACTTTTACTTGAAATATTAAAAAGATAGTTCAATATTTGAAAAAGTTATTGAAAGCTATTGCGATTCCGAATGTTGTTCATCAAAATCGATTCAGAACTCGAGGAATTATGAAAAAATAAATATTATACCATACTGAAATCATGGATGTGAGTTGAAAAAATTATAACTTGACCAGTACAATATCTGGACATTTCCCCGACGGTCTTTTACCTAACTGTAGCTATTGACGGAGAGAAGAATCATGTTACCGGTACTGAATTTTGAATAAATTGTGGGTTGGGGAGGAAGGAAATCCGATTTACGATTTTAAAAGTTAAGTCCAGAGTGGAATGGTAAAATGTAAATGTTGAGAGTGGAATTAACATAAATAAACTACATTAACGAAAAAGGAATGCTTGTGGAGGCCCTGGAACGTTTCAGCCCAAGACGCTTTGGAATCCATATATTGAAGCGCCCGCATGCACTAGTAAGGAAAACTGGCCAAGATGGGGGAGGGGCGGGGGAGATGGGCAAACAATCAATGATATAGACCTATTTGTGTGTGTGGGTTTATGGGAGTCTGGAGTCCAATTGCCTCGTTTCGAGGATGGGGAGGGAGGGGGAGAGCTATTTACTTCACCATTTAGGAGTGGTATGGATGACTGAATCTTACACTGCCAAGACACTGAAATTTTTGATGTGCTGGCTGCACGCAAAAATCAGGGGTGGCGTCAGAAAATCTCCGATAGAGGAACTAAAATCTCCTGTCTGAAAGACCTATTTTAATTTTGGGGGTTTCAAGACACGTGTGGGGGGACAAAACAAAAAAATTATAATACAAAATTTCGGGGCATGTTTGAGCTAGCGTTACGATGTATGGTGGTCTGGCTTGACGATCGGCATGTCATTACTGGAAATAAAAAAAAAATATTATTTTCTATTGATTTTATTTACATATGGTTATAATTATGATTACTGAATTAATAAAAAGTAATTGAAAATGTTGATTTGTTTCTTATTTTTTCTCAAGCTTGTCATGTGCAGAGGTGTTAAAACAGATGTTGGTTTGAAGGACAGCTCTGTGCTTTGTCGCACCACTCAAATGTCATTTCACACCTTGTGCAAGTGGTAGTTTAATCTACTGTACCTAATTAATCACTTCAATCCCGACTACTTTTATGTTGTAGCCGTAGAATAATATTTTATTTAAGTGTCACATTTCAATACACATGCATAATATACATACATGTAGAGTATTTTCAAAATATTTATATGAAATCCAGCCTATGGAGGCTTATGATACACAATCACATTTACATCAGAGGTAGGTCTTTTTTTTTAAAGTAGTTCATAAAAAACAAAAAAAACCACAAAAAACCCAAACCCGAAAAACCAAAACACATGCACGCACACCAAAATACACACCCTTGTGGACAGCCCCACCCCCCCCCCCCACCCCACACCAACAATCACAAAAACACACAGAGTAATATGCAGATATACGCCCACATGCACTTGCGTATACTTTCGTGTACTAGTTTTCTTTCACTTTTTCTTACTCCCCCCCCCCCCCCTCATCACGTATATCTGACTCTCTCTATCTCTTTCCCACTGAAGCGTTCTCTCTCTTAGAATGGCACATTCGCAAATATTTTAATTCGGCATCTCCCTTATATTCACCCACGTATTTTTACATACACACAGACTTAGCTATTTCAATTGATAATACAAATAACAACATTGTAGAGAAAGGTTGAAAAATCTGCAAATGCAAAGAGTATAAAAGTATGTACAAACCCCTACAGAATTGGATGAAGGATATTTATTTCTGTATGCAAATATCTCCCCCCCCCCCCCCCCCCCCCCCCCTGTGAAATAAACATTAGTTTCAGTATCGAGTGAGATACTTTTTGGTATCCATTCAAAAACACTATATTTTCTTTTTACTATATCCTTTTTATAAGAATCTTTAATTGCGTTGCCCGACAAGAGTAAGACAGGAAAGAGGATGTGCTGGTCGAGTTGACTCAATGTCGTGAAATGGTATCACTTCGATCATTAGCCGTGCGCCGTGGGCGCTTTCGTGGCGCAGGAGGCTTTTTCTCCCCCACTTCCCACCCAAGAAAAACACGGTTCATCACGTGTTGGCCTACAGCTGTAAACAAAATGTGAAATTGGGAACTTCGCGAATATTAGTTGTTTTTCTCAAGTCTGGTTTATTTATTTCCTTGATCAAATCGATCGCACAAACACAACAGTTTAGTTTCGAAAGTGACGAGGACTTGGTACTTAACCAAATGGAACTGACTGTTCTATTCCCAATTTACAATTTCAAACCACAGCAATAGTCGCCGTCTGCCTCCTCCAAATTCCAATTTTAATTTAAAATAAATTATCTAATACCAGTAACAAATGCAGTTGTCTTGCCAGTTGACGTCACAAGACAGTATTTATTAATCAGCAGAGAAACGGACATGCGAAAGCAATTAAACTAATCGTTAACGCTCGTGAGCACGGCGAGTCACAGTGTTTTGAAAACTGTCTTCCACTGATCAAACACTGTGGTCCACTGGAACTCCACGGAGGAGAACACACCGCGGCGGCATTTTTGTTTCAATCCACGTTGAACGTACTGCAATGTTAGTTATAAGAAACCAAATGAAGTTAAAAGATTAAAAAATGACAACTCATTTATGTAAATATCTATGTGCAAAAAACAAACTTATTTATGTTAATATCTATGTGCAATGTATTATGTTTCTATAGTTTATCGCTTGTTAGAAGTTGAAACACTTGAATGAAATAAAATATATCAAAGCCAATGTTCTTGTTATTGTTGCTCTGTTGATAATGAAGATAAGTAATTAATTGTACACGCCCACTCATAAATAGTTCCTCTATAAATAGACAGCACTAATCTAAATTTAGCATCAATAACTGGGGTATTTATTGACCAGTCTCATATGGGTGCTGTACACGTAATGAGACAGGTCCATCATGGCATAAAATACAAGTTGGTACCAGGTCACAGTGGTCTCTCAAGACAGGTGGTTTCTCAAGACAGGTGGTCTCCCATAGCAGGTTCATTATAGAGTAAAACCAGTCGGTGCCTGGCTGACGTGGTCTCTCAAGACAGGTGGTCTCTCAAGACAGTGATCTCTCAAGACAGGTTTTACTGTAGAATTATTCAGCCTATGGGGATTTGACTTGCTATAATTTATCGTAGAGTACCATAAATTTTAACAAAACAGAGACTTGTGAACAAATTTGACTCAAATTAATTTGGCACTCTACCAGTTAAAAGAAATGATTTATCAACCACTGTACTTATTTATTTATTGGTGTTTAAGGTTACATACTTAAGTACGATGGCTAATCATGACCATGACAGTTTTATGGGTGGAGGAAGCCGGAGAGAACCATTGAGCATCGACGAGCAACTGTCAGCTCCTCAACATTCTAACTCTGTTCAAGCTCCACTCAAGCAGAGTTACATCGGTTGAAGAAATGTGCACCATCGACGTGCAGTATGCCATAGTACACAAGGTCATCGTGCACCCCATGTAGGCAACCATGATAAAGTGCCTTGCCCAAGGACATAACAGGGTCATCCCAGACGGGGATTGAACTCGAGACAAACCACTGTCCTGAATAAAATCATGTTTGATATACATGTTTGTTTATTATACCTCTTTCTAAGACACAATGAGTCTGACTAAATTTCTAGTACAGTGGAGCCAACTTAATTGGATATCTCTTAATTGTATATCCCTGTTAATTGAATACAATTCCCCAACACAAAGCCATTTACCATACCTCCAGTACAAATTTGACCTGTTTATTGAATATAGGTTATAGAGTAAACTCCTGTTAATTGAATAAAAAATCTTTTTAACATGTTGAGAAATTACCCTGACTCTTCCCAGTTTTCCTTTCTTTATAGACCTATTTGGCCTTAGAACATCCAATACGGGCATTTAATCTATTATATCTTGTTTGACAGAGCTCATGGAGCTCTGTCAAACAAGATATAATAGAATAGATGCTAAGTGTATATTTAGAATACAGGAAAGTGATGCAATCCCTCTTAATTGAATACACCTGTTAATTGAATAATTTTCATTGGCAAAGTGGCTATTCAATTAACAGGGTTCCACTGTATTTGCATCATGCAATTTTGGTATCAGTATGCAGGGTATGAACATACTACCACACAGTTAGTGAAAATTGTTGGGGGGTGGGGGGGGGGGGGGTCACCTCGATTGTTGCTCTGGAAACAAATAAAAAGTCATTTATAGATTCTTATGAAACTGACCATTTTTCGGAAATCACAACAATCTCATTTTCTACATGTATTTTTATAGGTGTTGTTTTTCAAGCCATATCGATTGAGGCGACCAAGTTATCCATGGCTTACTCAAGTCCACCTTTTCCATCTAATGAGGTAAGAAATATACAGTATTTTTTTTATACAGACACTCACTTTTACTGAAATATTATCAATATTGAGATTTAAAAATCGAGAGAGAGAAAGAGAGAGAATGCAATGAAAGATGTAAGAATCATAGAAAATAAATATGGAAGTTACAGTTAAAACTAGAAGTCCTGTCCCGAACTGTGCGCTTATCTAGGCTTAATTGCACGTAGGAACTTCGCGCAATTGCCATATCGAATGGCATCCAAAGCACGGCAGGTTCTCCTGGTTACTCACCGCAAACACAGGCAATGTTTCTGCCAACGGACATCCGGGTTAACCGGAGGTCCATTGGCTGAAACATTGCTTGTGCACAGGCCATATGCACAGAATTTGATAGCCTTACTATGGTCAAAACGCGTAGATTAACGCGCAGATCGACGTGCTATTTGTGCACATTTCGTGACAGGACTTCTAGTTTTAACTGTAGTTATACTTTTATGTCTGTCAGACAAGAATGTTAAACAAACTTATATAAATTATACGATAGATATTTGGTTCATTCATCTTATATGGAATAAAGTGACCAATTTTATTAATAATTTTTAGCTCAACTTTGACTGAAGTCAAATTTGAGCTTATGCCATGGCCAGTCGTCCGTCTGTCCGTCAGTAATTCAATACGGCTCGGGCTAGAGGCTGCATTTATGAACCGATCTTTACAAAACTTCTTGGGTACCTTTGTTATCACCGTGGGATGAGAACGAGTGTTTTGGGGTCCAGTCTGAAATTCAAGATAGCCGCTGGCAGCCATTTTGTACAAAATTAGGTGCAGTCAGATTTTTGCGCAGAACTTCCATATGAAAGCGCTGATTTGAATAATTTTTTGTATGAATGTCTAGTACCATGGGATACATCACATATAATACAGGTTTTTTCTTGTGCGTAAATGATGCAAATTAGACTAACTTTGATGTATTTAGTGTTACTTTCAGTACTGTAAGTGCAAATGCCAATACGGCTCAGGCCAGAGGCCGTATTTATAAACCGATCTTTACGAAACTTCTTGGGTACCTTTGTTATCACTGTGGGGCGAGAACGAGTGTTTTGGGGTCCGGTCTGAAGTTCAAGATGGCCGCTGGCAGCCATTTTGTACAAAATTAGGTGCAATCAGATTTTTGCGCAGAACTTCCATATGAAAGCTCTGATGTCAATAATTTTTTGTATGAATGTTTAGTACCATGGGATACATCACATATAATACAGGTTTTTTTCTTGTGCGTAAATTATGAAAATTAGACTAAATTTGATGTATTTAGTGTTACTTTCTGCACTGTAAGTGCAAATGCCAATACGGCTCGGGCTAGAGGCCGTATTTATGAACCGATCTTTACGAAACTTCTTGGGTACCTTTGTTATCACCATGGGACGAGAACGAGTATTTTGGGGTCCGGTCTGAAATTCAAGATGGCAGCTGGCATCCATTTTGTACAAAATTAGGTGCAATCAGATTTTTGCGCAGAACTTCCATATGAACGCTCTGGTTTGAATAATTTTTTGTCGGAATGTTTAGTACCATGGGATACATCACATATAATACAGGTTTTTAGGCCGTATTTATGAACCGATCTTTACAAAACTTCTTGAGTACCTTTGTTATCACCGTGGGACGAGAACGAGTGGTTTTGGGTGCGGTCCAAAATTCAAGATGGTCACCAGCAGCCATTTTGTACTTTAGTTAGTGCAATCAGTTTTTTGTACAGAACTTCTGTATGAAAGTTCTGATTTGAATAAATTTTTGTATGAATGTTTAGTAACATGGAATACATCACATATAATACAGGTTTTTTTCTCGTGCTGAAATTATGCAAATTAAATGAACTTTGATTTATTCAGTGCTACTTACACACAGTAAGTGCACATGTCAATACGGCTCGGACTAGAGGCTGTATTTATCAACCGATCTTCACGAAACTTCTTGAGTACCTTTGTTATCACCTTGGTACGAGAACGAGTGTTTCTGGGTGTGGTCCAAAATTCAAGATGGCTTCCAGTGGCCATTTTGTACGAAAATTAGGTCCAATCAGTTTTTTGTACTCAACTTCTATAAGGCTCAGGCGAGGGGCTGTATTTATGAACCGATCTTTACAATGCTTT
This sequence comes from Pictodentalium vernedei, assembly GCA_031216915.1. NCBI lineage: Eukaryota > Metazoa > Mollusca > Scaphopoda > Dentaliida > Dentaliidae > Pictodentalium > Pictodentalium vernedei. Next base: position 785,501,397 of record CM062295.1, read on the forward strand.
ACATGTACCTTTGTTATCGGGTCATTACCTAGATGTTTGTCATTGCTGTGTCATATACTATACATGTACATGTCTTAAACAAGTTGAGCTACAGTGTCATTGATACTTTCATTTTTGTTTGGTAAGTGCCTGTTGACTTTGCAATAAATTCTAACAAACTAATTTAATGGAATTGTTTTGGGGTTTTTTGGCTGCTGAAGGAACAGGCTGATGGATGCAAAAGTAGGTATTAAAGTGGCTTTCAGCTCTTTCAATGAAGCCACAGCTTTTTTAACTCCACAGTTAGAAAATAAATTTAATGTAAATGCAGTCTTCAAGTAAACAACAAACTTATTTTTCCACACTCTTTTTCATAGTTTTTGTTTTCATTTTTCATAGTTTTTGTTTTGATTTTTTCAAGCTTATTTGTTTTACAAAAATTGGCTAACAAACTATGTAACTAATATTAATGCCTCTCGTTGGCCCAGTGGTGCATGTGTGTGGGATGATTTTCGTAGCAACACGTTTTTTTATCAGAACTCTTGGCATTTATTCAGGAGTGATTTTTAGTCGAGTTGTGACAAAGTCAAGCTCAACTTGTAGTTTGGGGAATGGCGGGTGGGCATAAACAATTGGTTTCAGGATGATAACTTGATAATGGTTAAACCCACGTTTATGAAACTTCATAGGTAGGTTGGCATCATTGAGAGGAAGAACCCTATATATTTTGGACTTGCTTGGTCAAAGGTCAAGGTCACAGTGACCTTGAAGATAGTAAATTGTAAACAATTGGTTTCCGGATGATAACGTGACTGGTTCAACCCACATTCATGAAACTTCAGATGTAGGTTGGCCTTCATGAGCGGAAGAACCATATTTATTTTTGACTCACTAGGTGAAAGGGCAAAGTCACATTCAACATAGTAAATAATAAGCAATTGATTTCCGGATAATAACTTGATAATGGTTTGACCCACATTCATGAAACTTCTTAGGTAGTTGGCCCAGGTGAGTGGAAGACGCCCATTTATTTTGGACTCGCTAGGTCAAAGTCACAGTGACCTTGACCATAATAAATCATAAAAATTGGTTTTGAGATAATAATTTGACAGTGGTTCCACCCACATTCATGAAACTCATAGGTAGGTTGGCATTGGTGCAATAAAGACCCCTATTTATATGGGAAACACTAGGTCAAAAGTCAAGGTCACAATGACCCTTCACGTAATAAATTGTAAACAGTTGGCTTTTAAGTAAATAATGATTAAACCCACTTTTGTGCTGTCTCAACTCGACATTGGATCTGTGCTATCGGCATTTTTAACTCTTAAAGGTCTAATTTTGGCACTGAACAATCATTACTAAAACAAAACAGGTGCCCTACAATGCATTTTCTGGCTAAATGGCATGTTTCTTTAGTACTCTGGAAGGTGTTTCAATGTAAGTTTTGGCTGCCTATAATAGGAACAACAGTAAAATACCACAGGATGTAGACTGTCAGAGTGTAGCAAAATTAAATAAAGGAATTCTAAGACCAAAAAACTTAAAAATCTGTTTCTCAGGCCCTCTCACATGGTTCTTTTGGCAGCCGCATGCTCTCTTTTTATAACCAATGTAAATTTTAAAAAAATAAAAATTAAGTGGTTAATGTCCGATATTTTACTCAAGTTAAAAAAACTAATTGATAATTTATCTCTTGAGTGGTAGAAGGCTTTGCAATGCTTTGGCATTGCAAAGCCTTCTTGCACTTAAGGGACGAAATACACCACCACCAATCAGGCCTGAAAATAAGCAGTCTGACATTTGCAGAATGAGGTCCCCAGAGGGTGAATTTGATGATGCTATCCCATACAGTGGGCCAATTTATCCTCTGGGAACCTCTTTGTGTTTAGTTTTGAGACCCTGATTCAGATTGAGGTTCACAGAGGGTAAGTTTAGTGATGTTACCCTGCTATGTAGGGTAACACCACTAAATTCACCCTCTGGGGACCTCATTTTGCAGGTGACAGTCTGCTTATTTTCTGGCTTGCCACCAATGCTATTCCGTATGAGGCTTGAAACATAAACCAAGAACATGAACTTTTGAAGGCAAAGAAATAATTACAGAAATAAAAAATAAAATAAAAAAAACCGCTCGCCTGCATGCAATTTTACAAATAATGGCCTGAGAAACATAAGATCTACTTTGTGAGGCTTAAGGGTTAATTGTACTTAACTCTTAAATGTAATTAATTTTTGAAATTATAAGAAGTATTCTCTCTTTCAGGAAAGTACTTCCTTGATTCAATCTGTGGAGAAAACCGCACTGGCTCTGGTATCATTGTATTATTCTCTGCCTTTAACTGAAGGTATAGTGATCTACTATAAGGCCTAAAAAAATAAAAAATCTGTTTCTCAGGCCCTCCCGCATGATCCTTTTGGCTGCTGCATGCTCTCTTTTTATAACCAATTTAAAAATTAAATGGTTTATGCCTGATATTTTACCCAAGTTAAAAAAAGTGATGAATTTGTCCCTTGAGTGCAAGAAGGCTTTGCAATGCTTATAGCATTATGAGCATTATGAGCCTTCTTGCACTCAAGGGATGAAATACACCACCACTCATGCTATTCTGTAGATTATGAGGCCTAAAACTTAAACCAAGAACATGAACTTTTGATGGCAAAGAAGAAATTACTGAACTAAAAAATAAAATAAAAAACCGCTCGCCCGCATGCAATTTCACAAATAATGGCCTGAGAAACAGAAGATCTACTTTGTGGGGCCTAATGGGTACAGGTATTAATACATTAGTTTATCTTGGTCTATAAATGTTTTAAACCTTAAGGGCCTAATTCTGACTTTGATAACTTTTTAAGGTAAAGGAACAGATGTCCCAACATGTATTGTTTGTTTTTACTCAAAACTTGTTTGCTAAGTACAATGGAACCCACTTAACTGGATATCTCATTAACTGAATAACCCTGTTGATTGAACATAATTTCCCAACACAAAACCATTTGCCATAGCTCCAGTACAAATTTGACCTGTTAAATGAGTATAGGTATAGAGTAAACTCCTGTTAATTGAATAAAAAAAATATTGTAACCTGTCAAACAATTACCCTGACTCTCCCCAGTTTAACTTTGTTTGTAGAGCTATTTGGCCTCAGGACATCTAATCTAGACTTTTAATCTATTATATCTTGTTTGACAGAGCTCATGGAGCTCTGTCAAACAAGATATAATAGAATAAATTCTAAGTTTATCTCTATTGGTGGAAAAAGCTGGAGTTAGGGCCTTGTGAACTATTCAAGATTTGATTCGAAACCACCGCCAATGCCAAAGTTCAGCTCATCTCGAAACCTTTGACGTGGATTTGAGATTTTTGAACCGGGGGGTTAAGAGAGGAGGGAGTCCTTAAAAGGAAAATCATTAAGTTTTTTTTCCACTCAACAAAAAGCGAATGTGGAGTAGCATAAGATTATACGCTCATATTCAACATCGCAATAAACTAAATTCAGTTTGAATAACGAAACAACTTGTCTTCTGTAGCTCTGGAATGTCTTAGTGGTAAGTTAGCACAGGACATAGCATGTGCCCTTTTACTTTAACTGTGAACATAGCATGAGTTAAAATGGCAGAAATAAAGAATATTTTGATCCAGTAGTATATCTGTAAATCTTGCATGTCAGTTTCAGCCGTACAAAGAACAGGAACCACATCACAGGTTTTGTGTCATTTACAAAGGGTGTCTTCCCACTAGACCAATTCCCACTAGGCCAATTCCCACTAGACCAATAAGCAGACTATCATCTGAAAAATGAGGTCCCCAGGGGGTCCCCAGAGGGTGAATTTGGTGATGCTACCCTGCACAGCAGGGTAGCATCACTAAATTTACCCTCTGTGAACCTCAAACTGAATTAAGGTTTCAAACATAAACAGAAGGAGGTACCCAGAGGATAAACTGCCCCACTGACTGTATGGGATAGCAACATGAAATTCCCCCTCTGGGGACTCCATTCTGCAAATGACAGACTGCTTATTTTCAGACTTGAATATCAATAACATTAAATACATTTATAAATATTTATAAATATATCAAATTATTGGTATAGAATTATTTTAAAAGCAGAAGGCATGAGTTGGTCTAAAGGGAATTGGTCTAGTGGGAATGAACCTTCCAAAGAAATCATAAAGAACTTTATGACAAGGTTATACATGAACTCTATTATACATAATTACTGCCCTTGCAACATTTGTCACAAATGAACATTTCAAACAAAGTCGTAAAATGAATATTGATGAGTGAAATTCTCAACATAAAACTGCACGATTAGTGTAATACATTACTCATAACAAGCATTTCTTTATTAATGAAGCTGACACAGTGAGGTTGGGCGATTCGTTATACATAAACTCTATTAGGTCCACACAAAGTAGATCTTCTGTTTCTCAGGCCATTATTTGTGAAATTGCATGCGGGCGAGCGTTTTTTTATTTCATTTTTAGCTCAACTTTGACGAAGTCAAATTGTAGCTATTGTCATGGCCCGTCGTCCGTCGTCCGTCTGTCCGTCTGTCTGTCTGTCCGTCTGTCCGTCTGTCCGTACGTCAACAATTGGCTATGGCTCGTGCTAGAGGTCGTATTTATGAACCGATCTTTACGAAACTTCTTGTGTACCTTTGTTATGACCCTGGGACGGGAACGAGTGTTTTTAGGTGTGGTCCGAAATTCAAGATGGCTGCCAGCGGCCATTTTGTACCGATGATGCAAAAATCAGTTTTTTGTACAGAACTTCTGTATGAATGTTCTGATTTGAATAAAGTTTTGTATAAATGTTTAGTACCATGGGATACATCACATATAATACGGTTTTTTTTCTCGTGCGTAAATTACGCAAATTAGACTGACTTTGATTTATTTAGTGTTACTTTCAGAGCTGTAAGTGCCAAGCTGCTATGGCTCGGGCTAGAGGCCGTATTTATGAACCAATCTTTACGAAACTTCTTGGGTACCTTTGTTATGACCCTGGGACGGGAACGAGTGTTTTTGGGTGTGGTCCAAAATTCAAGATGGCTGCCAGTGGCCATTTTGTACCGATGATGCAAAAATCAGTTTTTTGTACAGAACTTCTGTATGAAAGTTCTGATTTGAATAAAGTTTTGTATAAATGTATAGTACAATGGGATACATCACATATAATACAGGTTTTTTTCTCGTGCATAAATTATGCAAATTAGACTAACTTTGATTTATTTAGTATTACTTTCAGAGCTGTAAGTGCCAAGCTGCTATGGCTCGGGCTAGAGGCCGTATTTATGAACCAATCTTTACGAAACTTCTTGGGTACCTTTGTTATGAACGTGTGACGAGAACGGGTGTTTTTGGGTGCAGTCCCAAATTCCAGATGACTGCCAGCAGCCATTTTGTACCGACGATGCCGAAATCTGTTTTTTGTACAGAACTTCCATATGAAAGCTCTGATTTGAATAATTTTGTGTATGAATCTTTAGTACCATGGGATACATTACATATATTACAGGTTTTTTTCTTGTGCGTAAATTATGCAAATTAGGCTAACTTTGATTTATTTAGTGTTACTTTCAGCACTGTGAGTGCAAATCCCAATACGGCTCGGGCTAGAGGCCGTATTTATGAACCGATCTTCACGAAACTTCTTGGGTACCTTTGTTATCACTGTGGGACGAGAAGGAGTGTTTTTGGGTCCAGTCTGAAATTCAAGATGGCCGCTAGCAGCCATTTTGTTCAAAATTAAGTGCAATCAGATTTTTGCGCAGATCTTCCAAATGAAAGATCTGATCTGAATAAATTTTTGTATGAATGTTTAGTACCATGGGATACATTACCTATAATACAGAGTTTTTCTCGTGAATAAATTATGCAAATTAGGGGTCCGGGTGGGACTTAGAAAATTTTGGACCAAAATCCGGAAATTAGTTTTTTGTGTTTTGATGCATTTTGGTCAATTTTAAGAAGAAGAAGAAAAAATTTTAGTCTGAAAATATTTTGTTTGGGACTGAAAATTTCCACACAAAAATAATAATCTACAATGTTTGGTCTTAATCTGTAGTCCATTACAGTCACCTTGTAATTCTTTTATTATTGTTGACTGGGCCAAAACAAATACTAATTCCTGTCATATTCTTTATTCAGTTGTCTTGGTCACAGCAAGTACTAATTCCTGTCATATCCAAGTTGAGCTACAGAGTCATTGACTCTTTCATTTATTTCAGTAATTACTTTTTTGCCATCAAAAGATCATGTTCTTGGTTCAAGTTTTAGGCCTCATAATCTACAGAATAGCATGGATGCTGGTGTATTTCAAGGGACAAATTCATCAATTTTTTTAACTTGGGTAAAATATCAGACATAAACCAATTAATTTTTATTTTTTTTAAGTTTAAATTGGTTATAAAAAGAGAGTATGCGGCAGCCAAAAGACCATGCGGAGGGCCTGAGAAACAGATTTTTTATTTTTTGAGGCCTTATACATAATTACTGCCCTTGCAATATTTGTCACAAATGAACATTTCAAACAAAGTCGTAAAATGAATATTGATGAGTGAAATTGTCAACATAAAACTGCACGATTAGTGTAATACATTACTCACAACAAGCTTTTCTTTATTAATGAAGCTGACACAGTAATGTTGGGCAATTCGTTTATTAATAACACTAACAGTTCAGAACATGCTTGTTTTTCTGGTATCAAGGTCCAAGATTTGCTCGTAATTCGATTTGAGATAAAACCACTGATTCTTAGGGCTGTAGCTGGAATACCTGGAGAGACTCCTTCAACAGCCAGGGTTATGTCTTGTCTGAGAGTTCTATAGGTAAAGAAAGCTGGAGAGCTGGAGTACTTAGAGAGACCCTTTCAACAGCCATGGGGACGGGAGTATGGTGAGGAAGTGATTTGTCCGATTCTTCCAGTGAAGTCAAAATTGGGGACAGAAGATATATTTTTTTTAAAATTGTTAGTGGATTATTCTGACCAAAAGGCATATCAAGAATGACCTGCCATAGTACATATTGCATAGGTTTATTGTTATATTAATAATTATGATTAACTGCAGTGTTTAAAGCACACGTATTCTAGCATTGTAGCCTGTTGATCTGCCCCACTTGTCCCCAAAATTGACTTGCATACAAACCGACCTGACTAAAGTATTTCCATTTGATACATCCCATTTGGTTCCCATGTTCTTGATCATCTATATGGATACAGATGCATTTTACCGATGTCTGTTTCTCAGTGATGAAAATTTGTTTATAGGGTCGCAAGCTTAACCCTTTACCCAACGTAACGGCCAAAACCGGCCAGCGCTATTCTAAAAAATCGCTAATTAATTTTCATTATTATTATTCGTCGAGCTTGTTTCAATGAGGGGTCATAACCTATGTTTTTGAGACAAAAAAATGAAAAAAATTAGTTGTTCAAGAATTTTTTTTACAAGTGTCGTCTGCTTTTCATGTTAGGTGAAGGGTTAAAATAGGGATGATTGGGTAACTGGAAACACACAACTGGTTTTATTTTTATCTTTGTGATTCAATAATTCTACCTGTGTACCTGAGTTTATTATGTATTATTACTTTCCAAAGTGTCATTTACTAGGATTTCCGGGTTTGATTATAAACGATAACTTCACAAGTGAATTATGCAATCAACAATTGTGTTATGTACCTGTGCGTGCAAATGAAGATGCTTTGCTGTGGGTGTAATGGGACTTCATTGTTTTTTTTTTGTTTTTTTTTAACGCTTTATCTAACATGAAAATCAGATGACATTTTGCAAAATTGCAACAACAAAATTTCTTGAATAACTATTATTTTCATTTTTTTGGTCTAAAAAAACACAGGTTATGACCCCTCATTGGAACGAGCTAAATGGCATAACCTATGTTTTAGAGACAAAAATTTTTTAAAAAATAATGAAAATTAATTGGCAAGAGGGAGGGGATTGAGCGTATGGACTGGCTAGCAAGATCCCCTGACCTCAACCCAATCGAACATGTCTTGAATGAGTTGCAGCTTCCAGCCAAGAAGTATTCAAGAGCTTGGTGCCATGCTGGTCCTATAATGGAACAACATGCCACAAAGGACCACCAGGAACCTGTTTGGGAGCATGAGAAAGCGTTTTCAAGAATGTAATTAACTGTAATGGGTCTCATACTCGATATTGAATCCATACCAGTTTGCTCCATCAACTTTTTGGCAAATTGAAAAATTTCCTCTTTTACCAGTAATATCCACTTTCCATGGTTATCATATTCAAAAGCCAAAAAATAATGTCAAACACAAACAAAATCTCAATTTCTGTACTTAAATCATTAAAGATATAATTAAATATAAAATATATACACTTTTCATGACAATATTTCAACTAAAACGTAAAACAGGTAGTTGGATGTACTTCGTGCTTAGCAAACTTTGAGTAGTATATTCAGTTCTCATTTTATTTTCAGGTCATTTATTACATAAAACAACCACAAATTCTGTTATTGAGATGCTAGAAGGTCTGAAAATACTGGGAGAGAAAATTGATAAAACTTCTGGGTATTGTTATATTTTGTTTTCTTCATAACTGTTTTATTGTTCCCATTGCTGGGTTCCAGAGGGGCCTTATATTACACTAAGGGCTTTGAAATTCTGGATAATGAGCCAAGAGGCCTTAACCCTTTACCCAACGAATCGCCTGCATCCGCCCGCGTAATATGCAAATTCAGCAGTTGAAAAAATATTATTTTTCAAAAAATTTCAACAAAATCATATCATGTGACCCCTCGTTGGAACGAGCTCGTCGAGCTCGTTCCAACGAGGGGTCACATGATATGGTTTTGTTGAAATTTTTTGAAAAATTTTGAAAAAATTATATTTAAAATAATAAATTTTGATATCGTCTGCGTTGGGTAAAGGGTTAAAACGCTTTGGAATATTCCCGAAATAAAAACTCTGAGGAAGTGTGTAATTACAACTGTATAGTTTTATATAGTCCAAGCATCATCTGGTCATTATTTCCTCCTCATACTTCCCTTCAAGGAATGTGGGAGGAGACAGTAATGATCAGAGGGTCATAGTTAGGACTAGTTTAAGCAGGGTTTTGAAAATCCCTGAATTTGGATTTTGTTGGACCATGAAAAATTCAAGGTTTGAATAGTCTTGAATTTTATCAATGCTTGTCTTCAGGAACCCTGTAATTGTTGTTTTTTTGTCTTCCTGGGATAGAATATTTATAAAGATTCTGGGTATTGGTTAAATTGTATTCTTCATAATTCTTTTATTAACTGGAAAGCTGCATTTTTTTAAAATCCTTAACATTTCATGAATTCAGAAAAAAATGTTCAAGGCCACTAAAATACTCTAAAATTAACCCTTTATCCAAATGTAGCTCATATCAAAATTTGTTATTTTAAATATTATTTTTTCAAATCTTTCAAAATTTTTTAACCAAACCATATCAAGTGCCCCCCCCCCCCCCCACTCCCCAAACCCACATTGGAACGAGCTTGACATCACATTCCAATAAGAGAGTCACATGATATAGCTTTGTTGGCCTTTTATCTGCCTACAGTTAAAACTAGAAGTCCTGTCACGAATAGTGCGCTTATCAAGGCTTAATTGGGCGTTGGAATTGCGTGCAATTGCCATATCGAATGGCACCCAAAGCACGGCAGGTTCTCTTGGTTACTCATAGCAAACACATGCAATGTTTCTGCCAATGGACCTCCGTGTTACCCGGAGGTCCATTTGCTGAAACATTGCTTGTGCACAGGCCATATGTACAGAATTTGATAGCTTTACTTGGGCCATAACGCGTACATTAACGCGCATATCAACGTGCTATTTGTGCGCATTTCATGACAGGACTTCTAGTTTTAACTGTATTGTTCTTGTTTCTGTACATTTGTCCAAAAGTTGATTTTTGTGATAACTTCAACAATTCGTCCCCTGAGTTCCTATGTGTTCTATGTGCCTACTGGCACATAGAACACATTGGAACTCAGGGGATGAATTGCTATCAGATTTTTATTAATTTAAATGTACTTCTTAGTGCTGTACGGTATATCGGTAATTCAATATTTACTGGTTTTTAAAACGGTAGTGGTATTCAAATTTGAATACTGTGCAGCCCTGGTACTGCCTTATATTAACAACAGGACAGGTTTGACAACCACCATCATAACATTCCTCAGGAATAAAAGGAATAATTGTCACTTTTTCTGTTGAATTAGGCCACACAATGTAGATCTTCTGTTTCTCAGGCCATTATTTGTAAAATTGCATGTGGACGAGCGCTTTTTCATTTATTTTAATTTTATTTCTTTAATTATTTCTTTTCCATCAAAAGTTCATGTTCTTGGTTTATGTTTTAGGCCTCATAATCTATGGAATAGCATGGGTGGTGACGTATTTAATGCTAAAGCATTGCAAAGTCTTCTTGCACTTGAGGGAAAATTTATCCATTTTTTTTAACTTGGGTAAAATATCAAACAAACCCTTTAATTATTATTTTTTAAAAATTTACATTGGTTATAAAAAGAGAACAGGCGACAGCCAAAAGGACCACGCAGGAGGGCCTGAAAAACATATTTTTAATTTTTTTAGGCCTTACAATGACTTCTCAAAATATGAGGTAGTTATTGCCCCTTGAGCTTGTTGGTTCTGTTTTACTTGGAATTTTTAATGTTTATAATGTTTATGTGGATACTTGTAATTAAGGCCTATAAACCAAAATTTGTTTTTCAGGCAATTTTTCCTCAATTTTCTAATGGGGAGAGAGGCTTTTAAAAATTTTTTTGTTTATTCACAAAACAGTTCTGAAAACAGTTGGAATCGGAAGTTTAACTACTTGCACTATTATGTGGCAACCCAATGTTTTCAGCAGTAAAAGTTTCTCATAATGCAGTTGAAAATTTAAACAACTATACCTTGTTTGAAAGAGCTCTGTCAAACAAGGTATAGTTGGTTAAATATTTGTTCTATAAGTGCAAAATAATGTCGTAGAAGATTTCCAGGTGATAAAAAGGTGTTGCCGCAGATTTTCTATGATGAGGGAAATAACTGAGAAACAAGAATCGCCTAAATAGCAAATTTCAATATATTTTTGTATGCTGATTCCCCAATCGGAACCCTGCAAAGTTAAGAAGTGCTTCTCTACTATGGTAAACAAACTGTTTTACTGGTAAAAAAAGACCCAGTCACTATTGCTTGGGATGGAAGTCCTCTAATATGGGCAACATGGGATAAACGGTTGACTAAACTTGACGCCATATTGTGGTCATGATTAATTAGCCAGTGTACAGAAATTAGAGCTGTAGGTTAACCGAAACCGAACCGAGGTTTGTTTTTTTTTTTTAAAACTGAAACCGTCGACATCCCATAATCTAAGGTTTTTCATTTTTATTAAAATACTCTCTTGCTGCAGAAATTCACAGAATGTAGCCATCCCAGAGTAGTGAGAGTACCCAGACACTGCCAATGGCAGTGTCTGGGTACTCTCACTACTCTGGGATGGCTACATTCTGTGAATTTCCGACATTTCAGCTTAGTTGTGTTCGCAGCTTTCCTCAAGTTGCGCGTAGGTGTCAGACCTCGAAAAATGGCCAAGCACAATAAAAGTTCTGTATATTTAGGTAATTATTATATTGGCCTTCCTGATTCTTCATGTATTATAGCTTATTTGGGGCATTCATTGAGTTTCATTCAATTTCACTGCCATTCAGTTATGATTCCAGACATATAGAATGAGTTTTATTGAATTTTATTTGGCCTCATGAACAAACTGAAAACCGAACCGAACTGAGGTTTTACTGAACCTGAAAAACCGAAACCGAACAAGAAACTTAAAAACCTACAGCTCTAACAGAAATATGTTACCTTAAACGCCAATAAATAAATAAATTGTATTGATATTGTCTTGAATGAGATAAAAAATCAGGATATCTATTCGGATTCCCACGTTGTGTGCTTGGGCAAGGCACTTCACCCCGATTGTCCACATGGGGACACGATGACGCCACGTACTAAGGCGTACTGCACGACGATGGTGCACATGTCTTCAACCAATCCAGCCCTGCCTGTGCTGCAGTTCAGAGTTATGATGTTGGAGAGCTGACAGCCGCTCGTCGTTGCTCGGTGGTTCTCTCCGTATACTCTGGTTTCCACCACCTGTAAAACTGTCGCCGACATGATATGACCCTGGCTGTTGAAGTGTTGTTACACCCTGAAAAATAAATAAAAAATCAGGATGATTTATTAAACATTGAGAGAGAGTTATTGCCCCTTGTTTATTCTGTTTTATTCTGTTTTACTTCTTTTTTTACATGATAAGTAACAGTGTCTTGAACAGGTTTGAAAACTATGGTGATTTGTTGAAAATTGACAATTATTGCCCTTTTTTAGTTTTATTGGGAATTTCAATGATTATTTAATAATTTGAACAGTAATTACGAGTTTTGAGTATATAATTGCTGTGGAATACTATTTTGTTATTCTATATATTTTTAGTTCTGCTGATCAGTTACAGTCAACTGGTTATGTATGGCAATGTGCAGATTATTTTACTTCATTACCAAAAGGTAAACCTTATATATTTTATAATTAATTTAACCCTTTGGACCCTGGTGGTATCTTCCATGTCAGTTTACTGGCTGCAGTTGGAACAGTTCATATTATTTGGGATTAGACCAATTAATATTTTCAACGGGCAGCCTTAGGGCTTCATGTTGAAAACATTAATTTGTCTACACCACACATTTACCTTGTAGTCATCCATCCCACTTAATGACATTATGACCTAGTTTGTGACCCGGCTGGAAAAACAGCCTCTGGGGTTCAAAGGGTTAATTTAATAATAATTTATCCCATGCGGCCCTAATGGCAAGTTCAGTCACATTTGTCTACAACAAAACAGGTCCCCCAACATGCTGTTGATGGGGAAACTTGCAGGTAATATTCTAAGTGTCTTGACAGTTGTTTCTAGGCAAATACTGACTGCCTATATACACAGCCAAGACTTGCGAAGAAACAACAGTAAATACTGACTGCCTATATATGCAGCCAAGACTTGCGAAGAAACAACAGTAAATACTAACTGCCTATTTACGCAGCCAAAACTTGTGAAGAAACAACAGTAAATACTGATTGCCTATATACGCAGCCAAGACTTGCCAAGAAACAACAGTAAATACTGACTGCCTATATACGCAGCCAAAACTTGCGAAGAAACAACAGTAAATACTGACTGCCTATATACGCAGCCAAAACTAGTCAAGAAACAACAGTAAATACTGACTGCCTATATACTCAGCCAAGACTTGCCAAGAAACAACAGCAAATACTGACTGCCTATATACGCAGCCAAGACTTGCCAAGAAACAACAGTAAATACTGACTGCCTAGATATGCAGCCAAGACTTGCCAAGAAACAACAGTAAATACTGACTGCCTATATATGCAGCCATGACTTGCCAAGAAACGACAGTAAATACTGACTGCCTATATACGCAGCCAATACTTGCCAAGAAACAACAGTAAATACTGACTGTCTATATATGCAGCCAAGACTTGCGAAGAAACAACAGCAAATACTGACTGCCTATATACGCAGCCAAGACTTGCCAAGAAATGACAGTAAATACTGACTGCCTATATACGCAGCCAAGACTTGCCAAGAAACAACAGTAAATACTGACTGCCTATATATGCAGCCAAGACTTGCGAAGAAACAACAGTAAATACTGACTGCCTATATACGCAGCCAAGACTTGCCAAGAAACAACAGTAAACACTGACTGCCTATATACGCAGCCAAAACTTGCGAAGAAACAACAGTAAAAACTGACTGCCTATATACGCAGCCAGGACTTGCCAAGAAATGACAGTAAATACTGACTGCCTATATACGCAGCCAAGACTTGCCAAGAAACAACAGTAAATACTGACTGCCTATATATGCAGCCAAGACTTGCCAAGAAACAACAGTAAATACTGACTTCCTATATATGCAGCCATGACTTGCCAAGAAACAACAGTAAATACTGACTGCCTATATACGCAGCCAAGACTTGCCAAGAAACAACAGTAAATACTGACTGCCTATATATGCAGCCAAGACTTGCGAAGAAACAACAGCAAATACTAACTGCCTATATACGCAGCCAAGACTTGCCAAGAAATGACAGTAAATACTGACTGCCTATATACGCAGCTAAGACTTGCCAAGAAACGACAGTAAATACTGACTGCCTATATATGCAGCCAAGACTTGCGAAGAAACAACAGTAAATACTGACTGCCTATATACGCAGCCAATACTTGCCAAGAAACAACAGTAAATACTGACTGCCTATATACGCAGCCAAAACTTGCGAAGAAACAACAGTAAATACTGACTGCCCATATATGCAGCCAAGACTTGCCAAGAAACAACAGTAAATACTGACTGCCTATATACGCAGCCAAAACTTGCGAAGAAACAACAGTAAATACTGACTGCCTATATACGCAGCCAAAACTTGCCAAGAAACAACAGTAAATACTGACTGCCTATATACTCAGCCAAGACATGCCAAGAAACAACAGCAAATACTGACTGCCTATATACGCAGCCAAGACTTGCCAAGAAACAACAGTAAACACTGACTGACTATATATGAGGCCAAGACTTGCCAAGAAACAACAGCAATGACTGCCTATATACGCAGCCAAGACTTGCCAAGAAACAACAGCAAATACTGACCGCCTATATATGCAGCCAAGACTTGCCAAGAAACAACAGCAAATACTGACTGCCTATATACGCCGCCAAGACTTGCCAAGAAACAACAGTAAATACTGACTGCCCATATACGCAGCCAAGACTTGCCAAGAAACAACAGTAAATACTGACTGCCTATATACGCAGCCAAGACTTGCCAAGAAACAACAGTAAATACTGACTGCCTATATACGCAGCCATGACTTGCCAAGAAACAACAGTAAATACTGACTGCCTATATACGCAGCCAAGACTTGCCAAGAAACAACAGCAAATACTGACTGCCTGTATACGCAGAAACAACAGTAAATACTGACTGCCTATATATGCAGCCAAGACTTGCCAAGAAACAACAGTAAATACTGACTGCCTATATACTCAGCCAATACATGCCAAGAAACAACAGCAAATACTGACTGCCTATATATGCAGCCAAGACTTGCCAAGAAACATCGGTAAATACTGACTGCCTATATATGCAGCCAAGACTTGCCAAGAAACAACAGCAAATACTGACTGCCTATATACGCAGCCAAGACTTGCCAAGAAACGACAGTAAATACTGACTGACTATATACGCAACCAAGACTTGCCAAGAAACAACAGTAAATACTGACTGCCTAGATATGCAGCCAAGACTTGCCAAGAAACAACAGTAAATACTGACTGCCTATATACGCAGCCATGACTTGCCAAGAAACGACAGTAAATACTGACTGCCTATATACGCAGCCAATACTTGCCAAGAAACAACAGTAAATACTGACTGTCTATATATGCAGCCAAGACTTGCGAAGAAACAACAGCAAATACTGACTGCCTATATACGCAGCCAAGACTTGCCAAGAAATGACAGTAAATACTGACTGCCTATATAGGCAGCCAAGACTTGCCAAGAAACAACAGTAAATACTGACTGCCTATATATGCAGCCAAGACTTGCGAAGAAACAACAGTAAATACTGACTGCCTATATACGCAGCCAGGACTTGACAAGAAATGACAGTAAATACTGACTGCCTATATACGCAGCCAAGACTTGCCAAGAAACAACAGTAAATACTGACTGCCTATATATGCAGCTAAGACTTGCCAAGAAACAACAGTAAATACTGACTGCCTATATACGCAGCCAAGACTTGCGAAGAAACAACAGTAAATACTGACTGCCTATATATGCAGCCATGACTTGCCAAGAAACGACAGTAAATACTGACTGCCTATATACACAGCCAATACTTGCCAAGAAACAACAGTAAATACTGACTGTCTATATATGCAGCCAAGACTTGTGAAGAAACAACAGTAAATACTGATTGCCTATATACGCAGCCAAGACTTGCCAAGAAACAACAGTAAATACTGACTGCCTATATATGCAGCCAAGACTTGCGAAGAAACAACAGCAAATACTAACTGCCTATATACGCAGCCAAGACTTGCCAAGAAATAACAGTAAATACTGACTGCCTATATACGCAGCTAAGACTTGCCAAGAAACGACAGTAAATACTGACTGCCTATATATGCAGCCAAGACTTGCGAAGAAACAACAGTAAATACTGACTGCCTATATACGGAGCCAATACTTGCCAAGAAACAACAGTAAATACTGACTGCCTATATACGCAGCCAAAACTTGCGAAGAAACAACAGTAAATACTGACTGCCCATATATGCAGCCAAGACTTGCCAAGAAACAACAGTAAATACTGACTGCCTATATACGCAGCCAAAACTTGCGAAGAAACAACAGTAAATACTGACTGCCTATATACGCAGCCAAAACTTGCCAAGAAACAACAGTAAATACTGACTGCCTATATACTCAGCCAAGACTTGCCAAGAAACAACAGCAAATACTGACTGCCTATATACGCAGCCAAGACTTGCCAAGAAACAACAGTAAACACTGACTGACTATATATGAGGCCAAGACTTGCCAAGAAACAACAGCAATGACTGCCTATATACGCAGCCAAGACTTGCCAAGAAACAACAGCAAATACTGACTGCCTATATATGCAGCCAAGACTTGCCAAGAAACAACAGCAAATACTGACTGCCTATATACGCCGCCAAGACTTGCCAAGAAACAACAGTAAATACTGACTGCCCATATACGCAGCCAAGACTTGCCAAGAAACAACAGTAAATACTGACTGCCTATATACGCAGCCAAGACTTTCCAAGAAACAACAGTAAATACTGACTGCCTATATACGCAGCCATGACTTGCCAAGAAACAACAGTAAATACTGACTGCCTATATACGCAGCCAAGACTTGCCAAGAAACAACAGCAAATACTGACTGCCTGTATACGCAGAAACAACAGTAAATACTGACTGCCTATATACGCAGCCAAGACTTGCCAAGAAACAACAGTAAATACTGACTGCCTATATACTCAGCCAATACATGCCAAGAAACAACAGCAAATACTGACTGCCTATATATGCAGCCAAGACTTGCCAAGAAACATCGGTAAATACTGACTGCCTATATATGCAGCCAAGACTTGCCAAGAAACAACAGCAAATACTGACTGCCTATATACGCAGCCAAGACTTGCCAAGAAACGACAGTAAATACTGACTGACTATATACGCAACCAAGACTTGCCAAGAAACAACAGTAAATACTGACTGCCTAGATATGCAGCCAAGACTTGCCAAGAAACAACAGTAAATACTGACTGCCTATATACGCAGCCATGACTTGCCAAGAAACGACAGTAAATACTGACTGCCTATATACGCAGCCAATACTTGCCAAGAAACAACAGTAAATACTGACTGTCTATATATGCAGCCAAGACTTGCGAAGAAACAACAGCAAATACTGACTGCCTATATACGCAGCCAAGACTTGCCAAGAAATGACAGTAAATACTGACTGCCTATATAGGCAGCCAAGACTTGCCAAGAAACAACAGTAAATACTGACTGCCTATATATGCAGCCAAGACTTGCGAAGAAACAACAGTAAATACTGACTGCCTATATACGCAGCCAGGACTTGACAAGAAATGACAGTAAATACTGACTGCCTATATACGCAGCCAAGACTTGCCAAGAAACAACAGTAAATACTGACTGCCTATATATGCAGCCAAGACTTGCCAAGAAACAACAGTAAATACTGACTGCCTATATACGCAGCCAAGACTTGCGAAGAAACAACAGTAAATACTGACTGCCTATATATGCAGCCAAGACTTGCGAAGAAACAACAGCAAATACTGACTGCCTATATACGCAGCCAAGACTTGCCAAGAAATGACAGTAAATACTGACTGCTTATATACGCAGCTAAGACTTGCCAAGAAACAACACTAAATACTGACTGCCTATATACGCAGCCAAAACTTGTGAAGAAACAACAGTAAATACTGACTGCCTATATACGCAGCCAAAACTTGCCAAGAAACAACAGTAAATACTGACTGCCTATATACTCAGCCAAGACTTGCCAAGAAACAACAGCAAATACTGACTGCCTATATATGCAGCCAAGACTTGCCAAGAAACAACAGTAAACACTGACTGACTATATATGAGGCCAAGACTTGCCAAGAAACAACAGCAATGACTGCCTATATACGCAGCCAAGACTTGCCAAGAAACAACAGCAAATACTGACTGCCTACATACGCAGCCAAGACTTGCCAAGAAACAACAGCAAATACTGACTGCCTATATACGCAGCCAGGACTTGACAAGAAATGACAGTAAATACTGACTGCCTATGTACGCAGCCAAGACTTGCCAAGAAACAACAGTAAATACTGACTGCCTATATACGCAGCCAAGACTTGCCAAGAAACAACAGTAAATACGGACTGCCTATATATGCAGCCAAGACTTGCGAAGAAACAACAGCAAATACTGACTGCCTATATACGCAGCCAAGACTTGCCAAGAAACAACAGTAAATACTGACTACCCATAAACGCAGCCAAGACTTGCCAAGAAACAACACTAAATACTGACTGCCTATATACGCAGCCAAAACTTGCGAAGAAACAACAGTAAATACTGACTGCCTATATACGCAGCCAAAACTTGCCAAGAAACAACAGTAAATACTGACTGCCTATATACTCAGCCAAGACTTGCCAAGAAACAACAGCAAATACTGACTGCCTATATACGCAGCCAAGACTTGCCAAGAAACAACAGTAAACACTGACTGACTATATATGAGGCCAAGACTTGCCAAGAAACAACAGCAATGACTGCCTATATACGCAGCCAAGACTTGCCAAGAAACAACAGCAAATACTGACTGCCTATATAAGCCGCCAAGACTTGCCAAGAAACAACAGCAAATACTGACTGCCTATATACTCAGCCAAAACTTGCCAAGAAACAACAGCAAATACTGACTGCCTATATACGCAGTCAAGACTTGCCAAGAAACAACAGTAAATACTGACTACCTATATATGCAGCCAAGACTTGCCAAGACACTTTTACGACTTAAAATCAGCTCATTTGCTTTCTACAAATTCAGAGTATAGGCCATTCGACAAAAGTCTCTCATGTTTGAATATTTACAAAATTCAAGGAAATTACTTGTAACATTGGCAGAAAATGCATGTCTGATTTATTTTGTTTGTACCACCACCTACCCATCGAGATATATGTTGCCTTGATGAGACTTTGTTTGCTTGTTTTATTATGGTTTCATGATGCTTTCAAGAGTCACATCATTTCCAAATGTTTTTTCCGGGTGGAGGAAACCAGAGAACCCGAAAGAACCACTGTACTGTGATAAGTAACTGTCAGGCTGCACATTGTAGTGATCCAGAATAGTGTTACCCTTGTCTGTCCATCATTAACGGAATAACAGTATTTTTTATACTAGAACCAATGGCCCAGACTTAGCTGGTGCAACCTCAATAATATCAAGGGCCAATCACAAATTTTGAACCTCTCAATCTCCCAAATTTGCATACAAAAAACCAAAGTTTGGCAGTCCTATCTGGCCCTTCATACTTTTAGTACTGTGCATGAGCGGTACCCAGGAAGAGACTGGAATTGGCGCCAAGCATGTTTTGTTTGGCCCAAGTCAGTAAACATTTGAACTGACATCTGTGAAATAAATTCTCATTTTTGAAGATGCCAGACACAAATGGTTTTGATGGAATCAACAGTGTAGCAGGATGTTGGAAGTGAATAATGATGGTTTGGGATGTTTAGGGCTGTAACTTTATAAATTTTTATACTGTACCAATGACCCAGACATAGCTGGTGCTAACTCTTAAAATATAGGGCCAAACACAAATTTTGCCCCCCAATCCCCAAAATTTGCATCTAAAACTAAAGAAAACATGTCCTGAAAGGCCCTCCACACTTCGCCCCTACTGCGCATGCGCAGTGTCAAGGACGTTCCGAAATTGGCGCCATTAACCATTCTAAGTTTGGCCCTTCATCAGTTAACATCTGACTGATCTTTGTGCTTTTAAATCTCAGTTTAAATGATGCCAGACACATAAATATTAGTGAAATGGTGATTCTAAGGAGGATAGAAAAGGAGGAGAGGAAAAGAATGTGTGACAGAATATTATCAGGGCTGTAACTTAAAATTTTTTAATGAAATTATGTTAAGTTACCTATTTTCAAGGCAGCAGCCATTTTGTTGTCATTCTGATTATTTAGTTACACTGTTTTTTCAAGTGTTTTTCCTCTCTCCCTGTCCTTTAAGTTCCCCCTTGCTATTCTCCCATGCTTTTGGCATAGTTTCTGTAATTATTATTACTAAAATTTCTTGGGAGTTTTAGCTGAATAACAGAATGAATTCTGTTCTTTCCCCATGTTTACGTCTTCACCTACGGGTGGTTAGGCGTTGTGTTCTGCATCTACCATCTGATGTTCTGCAGTTTCTTCCCTGGAAGTCTCTGTTTTGCATCAGATGGTGTATTTTTGGTAACTGATTTCGGGCCTGGGTGCCTGGAGTCTTATTTTAGTGTTTTTACACTCATTGTTTACATTTACAACAGCCCTCTGTGTGAGGGGGGGATTTCTAAATAATAATATCTTTATGTTATTTTAATCATAAATAGATACATTATTATTGTTCGTAAGTGTTGAATAAATTGTTTAAAATATTTTTAAAATTTTTGTCCACACTTAGGCTTGGGATCCATTGGGGCTCAACGTTACTTTTCAGAAACTTGGGCTGTTCTGAAAAAATATTTTTTCAAAATATTTTGATTTCAATTATTTTTTCTATATTAATGGATCATATTATTATTATGTATTTTGATTGCCAGGGGTTAGTGCGAGTACCAGGACTTGTTTTCTTTTCACATTGAAAGGATATTGATCAATTGTTTTAAGAGGAAGTCTTCCTCTGACCTTATTATCATTCTATATGTGGTCAGTGTACTCGCATTAACTCCTGTTCTGTATCGTATGATTTCGATGACAATATGGGAAGCGTATGTCACGGTATGTTGTTGGGGATTTGGACACTCCGGTCCTTTCCCCGCAGGGTCACTCTACTTTATCAATTTCTATTTCAGACGATCAAGATTAGGGTGATGTATCTGTGATGTCTTCCAACAGTGTGCCTCCGTCGTCACAATTAATGAAGGGCTAGCGGAAAAGTGCTCATGTAATACGCCAATTGCCTAAGAGGACCCTAGTAGGTTCGACGGCCTTTGACGTCCGCTAGCTCGCCCGGTGTAGCGTCCATTCACCGAATGGTTCGGCAGCCGGGTTCGTCCGTTGCGGTCTAGAAGGAATTTTGGGGTGATGCGAGCACTATAAAATTAACTTAATGCACACCCAGTGACGGCGGATCGGAGGGAGAACGGAGGAAGCCTTTTAGTCCGGTTCATAGCTCGTTCCGGTCCATCCGGACGGCAAGCGAGAGAGGCCCCTCTCTCGTTCAACAACATCTGGCCCCAGATGTTGTGGTACAAATGTGTCGTTAGCGGAGCATACGTCCGTCGCTCGGGACGCTCCGTTGTATAGGCAGTCCGCTGAGACTGCTAAGGCTTCCTCTTCTCGTCAGCGCACACGACCGCACCTTGGCTGCGTGACCGCCGATATATTACCAGCTTCGCCGATCAAGGATTCTTCGGCGACCAGGTCACACCATCCGACAGCCAGGGATTCGAGACCGATGGACTCCGGACGTTCGCATAGGAAGTATGCGGGAGCCATCTGATGCGGAGCTACCCTCGGCGAAGCAGCGATAGTCTGCGCCTCCGCAGGTCTCGACGCCGGACATTCTTGTGCACATAGCACAGCTTATCGCAGCATCCCAGCAGCCGACAGAAACGGTGTCGGATCGAGAATTATCCGACAGCGCTGGGTCGGTAGCCGGGGACTCGAGGACTGCAGACTCCGGACGTTCGCATAGGAAGTGTGCGGGAGTCAACGTACACGGAGCTTCCAGCGGCAATGCATCGTAAGTCCGCTACGGCACAGGCCTCGGGAACGGACGTGCTTTCCTTAATAGCACAGTTTATCGCAGCATCCCAGCATCAACTGAATCTGTCGCATATATTTTATCCGACGATGCTGGGTCGGGACGCTCCGCGGAAGCGGGTACGGACGTCCGAAAATTTTCATCCGGTCCGACGGGATACCGAAAGGGATTCGGTGGATTTCAAGCTTTCCCTTTCGGAACAACATATGCTGCGATGCCGGATAAGAAACTGATAGCGTCGGTGGACTTAGAAATTTTTGGTTCGGTTCAGGGACATCGTCCCTCAGTTCCGACATAGTCCAATAATGTCACGCAAACTATCGAATTATTGAACGACGCTATATATATTATTATTTTATGCTTGCTATCCAAGCATTTCTGGTTTCTTGTTCGAAGAGTTATGGAGATGTCTTTCAAAAGTGTGCCTCTGTCGTCATAGTTAATGAAGAGTTAGCGGCAATATGTGCTCATGGAATATGTCTATCGCTTACGGAGTGACATTCGCTAGCTCACCCGGTGTAGCGTACATTCATCGAATGGTTCGGCTGCCGGGTTCGTCCGTTGCGGTCTAGGAAGGAGATTTGGGTGATGCGAGCACTTTAATTACTTTAGTACTCACCCAGTGACGGCAGATTGAGGACAGATCGGAGGAAGCCAACAACATAGGGGACCGCATGTTGTGGTTCAGATATTTTACATTCGGAGCATATGTCCGTTGCTCGGGACGCTCCGTTATATTGACAGTCCGAGAGACTGTCTTTAATGCTTCCTCATCCTCACAGCAGGGCACACGACCGCACATTGGCTACGTCACCTCGAGTATCCGATCAGTTTCGGCATTCAGTGATTCCACAGCGAATAGGTCGCGCCATCCGGTAGCCAAGGGACACGAGGCCTATACACTCCGTTCGCTCGCATATTGGAAGTATGCACGGGGTAACGATCTCGGAGCTTCCTGCGGCAATGCATCGTAAGACCGCTGCTCCTCAGGCCTCAGTGACGGACGTGCTATCCGAGTTAGCACAGTTGTTTCGCAGCATCCCAGCAATTGACGGTTTCTCGGTCGAATCAGGAATTATCCGACGGCGCTGGGTCGGTGCGGTCCGCGGTTGCATCAAGCTACGGACGACCGAACGCTTTATAGGGTCCGACAGGATGGCGAAAGGGATTCGAAAGATTTCGAGTTTTCCCTTTAGTAGTTTCGGAAGATGCCTTTCTTATCTTCTGGCATTTCTTCCAGTGATTATTTTTCGGACTTCATTGCTGCGATCTTGGATAAGAGACTTATAGCGTCATTGGACTCGGATTTTTCGATCGGTACAGGGGCTTTGTCCCTGACTTACCGACGCAGTCCAATATTGTCATTACAACATGTGTTTTATTTTTCGACGCTATATATTTATATATATACAAGCCTGCTACTAAGCATGATAGTTTAGTTTCTTGTCCGCGTGGCTCATTTCTGCCATTTTATCTTTTTTACATATAGTTTATTTTGGCAGAGCAGGGCATACCGAGAGTTCATATGCGTCTAGACGGTGATTAAAGACTGCATATATTCTTTTTCGCCGTTTATGTCTTTTCCAATTTCAATGTTGGGAACGACATTATGTATAGTAGACTTAACTTAGACGCTTTATTATACGTAATCCGCCTTACTGAGGCGTTATCATTACGTCTTCAAGAAAAGATTTACGGGATATTATTCTCAATGTAATTTCTTTTGAGGGCAGTAGTTTGTTCACGTATAACTCCGCCCTTCAGTGGCTGATTGGAGTTGGTTAGACGTGATGCAGCCCTAGCTACATCCATGCGTGGATAGTAGGTTAAGAACTCTCTGAGTCGCTTCGTTCTCGGAGGAGCTTCTCTTCGACGGCAACTTTCCGGCAATCCATGAATTGCTTGAATTATACATTCTCTTGTCTATCTAGTGTTGCAAGAGATTCAGACTGGGGCAAACATTCGGTGGTTGACTCAGAGTGCCGCCGCAGTTGCCGGACCCGAGTGTGGCTGTTATGACGGTTGCCAGTCAAACAGATTGGGATATATACTGATCCCTACGGATTCGAAGTGCCAGGGTCTTTGGGTTCCGCAGTCTTTTAGCTATCAGTTTAACTTCCGCGGAATAATGTTTTTTTAGGCTTGCTTTATGTCATTGCATGAACATTATTCAGAAACGCATGCCCAAATTCCTGTCCTTTAATTCGACAGTAGTGGCGTATCTCCGGAACCAGGGAGGCACTCTTTCGTTTCCGTTGTTCAATTTAATGGAAAGAATCCGTCTGTTGGTTATAGTACACCAAGTTCAGTTTTGGTCCGTCATATTCTGGGTCGTCTGATTGTTTTATCGCACTCCCGTTCTCTTACGGGTCGCTTGTTGCTGTCAGAATGGACTCTCAACAAACAAGTATTTAATCAGATTTGCTATCTATGGGAGCGCCCAATGGTGTTTTATTTATGACACAGCTTGCTAATCAATTGCAGACGTATGTGTTGGCTTGTCCAGATCTCTGAGCTAATACTGTTAACGCTCTATTGATCTATAGGACGGAATGATAGGATATGCGTATCCTCCGGCGCTGTTGTTTTAGCAGGTATTGCTAAGATAAACAACCACTATACATTTCTGTTGATAGCATCTCTATCTTCACAGAGATCATGAGTAATTTACTCTCTTGTCTACTGTGGATCTTAACGTGAAATCTTCCTCTATGTGAGGATCTTTTTTCACTGGGTAAATCGTGTCATCTTTATCACAACCAGCAAGGTCGCAACCTTCATGTATTCCGTTGTGTGGTCCGTATTGCATTGTATGCACTGTACTGGACGAGCTTTGGACGCGATTTCTTACTATAGGAGATCCTCTTCTTCGCTATTCTATGCGACTAAAGTGGAGGCTCTTCCGTCGTGGTGTAGGGATCATTATGTTCATATGGTTGATCCCTCCATACTACTCATTGCTATTTTTTAGTATACTTGTTTCACAAGATCTACTGCAGCCTGTGTTATTTAGGTTATAGGTTTATGTTACCTCATACCTATGCACTCTACTATAGTTTACAATTGAGTCTTTTGTCTCTTTATCTAAGTCAGTTAGTAACTTTTTGATAAATAGACTTAGAATCTTTAGATTAAATTCCTATATGGATTTTAACTTCGGTTCTTATTTAGCTAAGTAATCATTTGAGCCTCTGGAAACAGTAGTTTTCAAATTCTGACCTTTTAGACAGTAATTCTGTTGGTTTCTCTTTTACTGTAGAGTCAGTGAGTTTCATGCACTATCGATGGATGATTTTCACTTTCATAGTTTCGGAATCAATACTTCCGTTACTATTTAGGTTGGATTGTTGCATTAGAGTTAGGCTCCTATTATCCGGAACCTATTATTTTAAGGTCCTTCCGTCTTCGTATGGGCATAGGCCTTTACTCTTTCCGGGTACAGTTTATGTATTTATAAACAGATATCTGTTTATTACAAGGGCGTAAGCTTCTTCTGTCTTTGATGTCTAGTAGAAGGACGTTACGCTCCATTTTATTGTTAATGGATTCTATTAACTAGCGTACTGCTTATGGTATATCATTAGCTTAGCAGTTGTGCTTAAGATTTCGGCTCATGAAGTAAGAGTTCTTCTACTTCTTGGGCTTACATTAATAGTGTTGCTATTATAGATTTTTGAAGGCTGCTCATTGCGCTCAGCCATCCATTCATGAATTTTATCTCAGAAATATCGAGTCCATTTCTGGAGGCCTCTATTGTTAGGTCTATTATCTACTGCTCAGAATGTCATTCTCTTAACAGTTGCTACTATAGCTAGGTAGGCTGTCTGTTTCGGCAGTGTCTCCGTTCGGCTGCCCTCTTCGCTCTGGGCTATTTGACCCAGGGCAAGAAAAAGGGGGGGGGGGGAGGGTGTTCCCTTGGGTCACCTGTTTTTACTATGAAAACAAGGGGATACCTCCTCCGGAGTTAGTAATTCTGAGCTGTTATTGGGATGGTTGTTTAGTGAGAAGTTTAAGTTTATAAAATTCATTCAAGTCTTAGTTTTTAAAGTATAGCCTTTGAATATTGCATATGTCAACGGACATGATTATGCAATTCTCACACACTTTTAGAAGTATAAGAGTCTCTATTCTCTAGACTTACTTTATTATTGGCTTACTTTAAAAATTATTAGTATAAGGATTATTGGATATTAATAGAGTACATGGATGTATGAAGCTCAATTTTTGGAAGGTGTTGTATCTTTCTAATTTATCATAAATAAGAAAGATACATGTAAGGCCTATTACTTCTTTTCCCTACAGGGGATGACTCTATTTTATTTTATTGAGCGTATTCCATTTTGCTCTATGTCCTTGGCCCTCCAGCCTTTTTACTATTCAGCTATGTCTGGGTCATTGGTACAGTATAAAAATGTTAAAAAATTTATAGTAATTTATATATTTTTTATACTTACCAATGACCCAGACGGGGATGGCCCTCCCAGGAGTTGGGAACTCTTGCCTCCCCGCTGAGTACATAGCGCTTACCAGGCACTGGTTATTAGAATGATTAATGGCGCCAATTTCGGAACGTCCTTGACACTGCGCATGCGCAGTAGGGGCGAAGTGTGGAGGGCCTTTCAGGACATGTTTTCTTTAGTTTTAGATGCAAATTTTGGGGATTGGGGGGCAAAATTTGTGTTTGGCCCTATATTTTAAGAGTTAGCACCAGCTATGTCTGGGTCATTGGTAAGTATAAAAAATATATAAATTACTATAAATTTTTTAACTTTCTTATCAACCTACTCACAATTGTTTACTACAGGCTTGCACTACAGTGGAAGTCCCTAACTCGGATAAAATACTCTCTATTTTTGTCTTTCCCAAGCAAGTTGGGAAAGAAAAGTGGTGCAAAAGCACCAATAAAAATAAGCCAAAACTGGGTCGAGTGCAACCGGCGCAGACCCAGTATGGGACGCTCTCTCCCAAGTACAACTCCACGACTTCCGTTGCCAGTGCGCATATACCGTCTCTAAAGACTCATTCTTTTTGAAATCCGCTTCGTGTCGAGATGTTTTTGCACGCTTATCAGTGTTCCACCAGCTCGATGTTTGATGATTCCTGATTCATTATACCACAGTGTATCCTTTGTATTCTCAGGAACAGTGTTTTATATTCTCTTTTTTCTATTATATGTCCATAATGTATATTTATTTGCTCTCTCTCGGGTCGCGCGCGATTTTCGCGGGCCACGCGGTTCGGACTTAGATTTTCACAATTATTGTTCATGCTTTTTTTGCAAATTTTTCTAATTGTGTTAGAGTTAGGTGTCAGCGGGGTACCACTCCTGCAGTGTTTCTTCTTTCTGTTGAGAGTAGTCTTCCTGTTGGGTGGTTCCCGGTCGACCGTCTGGGGTCTTTGTTTCTGTCACCTTTTCTCTCTTTGGGGGTGTTCTGTTTTCTGATCTCACCTTCTCTGCTCCTCTCACCTCTCTCATGCCTAGGACAATTCCTTGTGGGCAGTGTCTGCTGCCTAAGCATGTGGACGATGTACATTCGTCGTGTTCCTCCTGTAATGGGTGTTCGGCCAAGCGGCCGTGTGGTGTCTGTGGAACATGGTCTTCCATCTTTTGGGCGTCTGTAAATCGTGTCGTTCGTTCTCGTGGCCGTGCCTCCCGCTCCCGCTGGAAAGGAGAACGTGGTCGTTCGGGGCCTCCCGAGCCGACTTTGTCTGGTGAGAGTTATTCCTCCTCCGTGGGGGATGTGCAGTCTTTTCCTGTGGTGGATACTGCGGGAGCCGTTGAGTGTTCTGGTGTAGAGATGCCTGGTTCCGGGACTACGGTCCCCCTCCAGTCGACATCTGAGGCTGTCACTAGGGTTGTGACTCCTCCTTCGGAGCCGAGCCGGTGTGCTCTCTCCATTATTTCACCAGCCTCAACGACTCTCGGCGTATCTTCTACTGCTGCTGGTCCGTCTGCTTCGTTGTCTGTTTCAGCCGGCCTCGGCTTTTCGCTGCAGGGGACTGCAGAACTGTCCGATACTGTAGACGTGGGATATCGGCCCCAGCCTTCCCTGACTTCAACTCGGCGAAGTCGGAAGGGGCTGCCGGCCGAGCCCATCACTGTGGTCTCGTCGCCGTCGAGTACCACAGTTGTGTCTTTGGATTCGGATGTTCGTAGTGGAAACACTATGAACTCCGTGGCGTTTCCGTCCACTCACTCTGGTCACACGACCAGTTTTGGGGGACCAACGCCTTTTGTGCAGCCTGGACCTTCTGCCCCGCAGAGGTCCGCGGTGACTCTCATGAGTTCTCGCAATATTGATCCTCGGGGTGCATCGTACCCCTATACACGTCTGCCTTCAGATGTTTCGGCTGCCGCCTGTCGTCCCGCGTCGGGTGTTTTGGAGGATCGTGACCCTTCGCTGGTTAAGAGGGTCAGAGGTGAAGCCACTTTGCCGGTTCGCTCCCCTGTCGAACCGGTCGGTACAGGCAGTGAGCTTAGGGAGGCCCTCTCCTTACTCACTCAGGTTCTCTCAAAGAGCCTTCCTGTTGCTTCCAGCGAGGCTATGGGTGGTTTCCAGGCGCCTCCTATGGCGCCGCCTCCCGGAATTGGAAACAGGCCGGTTTCCGATTCCTCTGGTGTCCCGACACCATGGGAGGCGTCGGCTGGTTTGCCCACGATGGGCTATGTGTCTTCCGACTCTGGGGAGGAGTCCGACATGCTTGAGGTCGAGGGCCAGCAGTCTTCGGACTTGGGGGCGGCTCTTGACTTTGTGTTTGGGTTTCTGCCTGAGCTCAAACCTGCTAACCAGCCGACAATGTCAGCCTGGCCGCGATCATCGGTCGCGCGCCAACAGCCTATGGAGCAACCTGCTTCTGGGCACCTTCGACCGTGCCAGTCGGTACAGGTGGTTGAAGCTTTTTCAGCATTGGATGCCAAGCTGAATTCCAAGGCTTTGAAGACTTCGTTCTTCACCAGGGTTGACACCTTTTTGCCTCCTGTGCGTTATCGTTCCTACGATTCCGCCAATCCGTCAGTCTGCCAGACTTTGACGGTTCTGGATCAGGACTCCACTTCCCTCGGGCTTTCCAAGCCCAAGTCTGCCGTCATTCCAATGACGACTCTGGAGTCCACGTTGGGCTTATCTAGAGAGATGCTTGGCATGCTTTCTCTCTCAGATCACGTCGTCTCAGCTTTGGCTGCTTATCTGCCTCCAGATAAGTTTGACGAGGTACAGGCTCCTTTGCGTGTGCTGTCCAAGGCGCTTATGCACCTTACTCACACGCATGCCTGTAACACGGCCAATTTGGAATTAGTTCGAAGGGACGCTGTGCTGGACACAGGACGATCCCTTCCCGAGGAGCAGCGTGCTACTCTTCGATCTGCTTCTTTGGCAGGTCCGCAACTTTTCCATGGTTCCGTGTCGACGGTCCGGGATGACGTCCTACGTCATTCCAAAGATCAGCTGCTGTTTCGTCAGCTTGATCAGCCTTCTCGGGGAGGCAAGGGCCGTTCCAGGCCTAACAAGTACCCTTCTGCTTCCTCTGTGAAGCAAAAGGCTGGTCCTTCTGCCGCCGCCTCTGCTTCTTACTCACGGGGTAAAGGTAGGGGTCGGCAGAATCGAGGGAAGTCTCAGGATTCTTCATTTAGCAGAGGAGGTGGTTTCTCCTCTCGCGGGCCTCGTCGGGGCTCGAAATGAAGGTCCTCACCTCGACTCGTCCCAGGTTGGAGGAAGGATAGCAGAGTTTGCAGACCATTGGACCACCATCACATCCGATCCATGGGTGTTAGATGTTGTTCGGTCCGGGCTGCGCATATCCTTCCGACGGCACCCCACTCTGTCAAGGGTGCCTCTTCCAACCACAGTTCCTTCAGACGTTTTACGTCGGGAACTTTTGTCCACGGAGATTGCCAATCTCCTGGCAAAGGGGGCGATCGAGGTCGTCAAGAACGTTCAGTCAGTGGGTTTCTATTCCCGCCTGTTCTTGGTGCCGAAGAAGGACGGCCGACTCCGACCGGTTATCGATCTGAGCATCCTGAACCAGTCTATCATTGCTCCCAAGTTCAGCATGGAGACTTTCAGGTCGGTCCGCCAATCAATTCACCAGGGAGATTTCGCAGCCAGCATCGACCTGCGAGACGCTTACTTCCACGTTCCGATGCATCGGGCGTCACGGAAGTATCTCAGGTTCGCTTTTCTGGGGCGAGTTTACCAGTTCAAGGCCATGCCTTTCGGCCTCAACCTGGCTCCTTGGGCGTTCACCAGACTGATGTCGCATGTGATAGCGTTCCATCGCACACAGTCCAGGGTGACTACTTCGGCATATCTGGACGATATCCTCCAGAGGCATTCCAATGCTGCCTTACTGGAATCGGATGTCGCCACTCTGTTGAGCTTGCTCACGTCGCTAGGATTCAGAGTCAACGAGGAGAAGTCGGACCTGGTCCCTTCTCAGTCGTTTTGTCATCTG
The DNA here is from genome assembly GCA_031216915.1 of Pictodentalium vernedei. NCBI lineage: Eukaryota > Metazoa > Mollusca > Scaphopoda > Dentaliida > Dentaliidae > Pictodentalium > Pictodentalium vernedei. The sequence goes on from CM062295.1 coordinate 785,532,027, forward strand.
GGGATGTCTTTCCAAACCAAATTCAATTTGGTGGCTGTTCCCCAGGCCAAGGCTGTGATTCTCTCAGCTTTTGCTCTGACTCTGTCCCAGTCCAGGTCCGCGACCGCTCGGAGTTTTCTCCGGCTGATCGGTCTCTGCGGTTCGGTGACGGATCTCATTCCTCTAGGTCGGCTGCGTGCCAGACCTCTCCAACACTTTCTGCTCAGTCGTTGGAGACCGAATGTAGATTCTCTGGATCAGGTGCTTCCATTTCCGGACTCTCTGTATCCTCACCTTCTTCCCTGGACAGATGTTCAGTGGATTACGCAGGGTGTTCCGCTGGACTTACCCACGTCCGATCGCGTTCTGACGGCAGATGCCAGCGATCTCGGATGGGGTGCGACGTTGGATCCTCTCGGTCTTTCCCTACACGGGATCTGGGACCAGGATCAAGCAGCTCTACACATCAACCAGAAGGAGCTTCTTGCTCTTCTTCTGAGTTTCAGGCAGTGGATCCCTCACTTGTCGAATCGCCAGGTCCTTCTACTATCCGACAATTCGACAGTGGTTGTTTACATTCGGAACCAGGGCGGCACGCACTCGCTTCCGATGTACGAGTTAGCTCGGGATCTTTTACTGCTCGCTCAGGAGGTTCACGCCGGGGTGGTTGTTCGTCACATTCCCGGTCGTCTGAACGTCCTAGCCGACTCCCTGTCCCGACAGGGCAGGGTTATTTCCACCGAGTGGATGCTTCACAGGGCAGTGTTCCAGTCGCTTTGCGATCTCTGGGGACGTCCCCACATCGATCTCTTTGCGACTCGTTGGAACCATCAGGTGGACACTTTCGTGTCCCCGTGTCCAGATCCTCTGGCTTTTCCCGTGGACGCTCTGTCACTCGATTGGAACAGTCTAGTCGGCTACGCCTTCCCGCCGGTTCCGATTCTTCCTCAGGTTCTCGCCAAAATTCGAACCTGCAGTTGTCGAATCATTCTGATCGCTCCCCTGTCGCCTCAGCGGGTGTGGATCAATCAGCTCCACTCGCTGATGGCGGCGGTTCCGGCACGTCTCCCACTACGTCGCGACCTTCTTTGTCAAGGTCGCCCGAGGAGGTTTCACGTCGACCCGACTTCATTGTGCCTTCACGCATATCTTTTGTCAGGTCCTGTCTCCTCCAAAGAGGTTTTTCGAGACGAGCAGTGGAGTGCATTTCTTCTTCAAGGAGGCACTCCACTGGTTTAGCTTATGCAGCTAAATGGAAGGTCTTCTGTCGATGGTGTGCTGATCACTCTGTTGATTATGCCAATCCTTCGATTTCACAGATTGCGGAGTTTCTGGTATATCTGTTTGATTCTCGGGGTCTCCAGCCTGTTACCATCAAGGGTTACAGGTCTATGCTTTCAGAGACTTTTTCTTATGTGGGGAAGCGTTGTATCGGCACTAATCCTTACCTCTCCAAGCTTGTTCGGCACTTTTCTTTGAAAAGGCCTCGGACTTTGCAGCTTACTGCACGATGGAATCTTTCGTGGGTGCTGCTTTGCTTGGGGGGGGGGGGGGCGCCGTTCGAACCTTTATCCCAGGTGGATATGCAATTTCTCACATACAAGACGGCTTTTCTGATGGCATTTGCTTCGGCCAGACGGGTTAGTGAGCTTCACGCCCTCTCGGTTGACCCGGCCTTTTTTAGGAGTTCTCCCAACAGTGTTACTTTTACCACTGATTGCTCCTTTTTGGCTAAGAATCAGTTACCAGATACTACTCCTCCTCCTATCTGTATCAGGGCTCTTCCCTCTGATGAGGGTACTCGCCCTTTGCTCTGTCCGGTCCGTGCTATTCGCATTTATCTTGATCGGACACGCTTCATACGGAAGGGCAGAAAACAGTTTTTTCTGTCTCTCATTCCGGGTCGACAGAAGATCTCTCCTCAATCCATTTCTCGATGGATTTGTCTTGCTATTCGTACGGCTTATAGTCGTTTAGCAGCTGGCGATTGTATTACCAATCGTATTTCTGCCCACGAGGTGTGGGCACTGTCTACCTCTTGGGCTTATTCTAACTCCGTCAAGTTGTCGGATGTTATGCAGGCAGCCTACTGGAGAAATGCTTCTACTTTCTCCACCTTTTATTTACGCCAGTTGCAGGAGCAGTCGGAGGACCTTTTTGCCTTGGGTCCTCTTTCTTCTGCTCAGGCTGTTGTCTGCCATAGCCATTAGGCTTCTTGAAGGTCAGTTTCAGCCTTGTGCTGTTACTGCCCCTTTTTTCTGTCTGTGTGTCACACAGGCTCATATGTCTCTTTTCATTGTCCTTTACCAATGATTGCGACATTATGGTTGATAAACCTCGGGACCTCTTCCTTCTGCTTCACGGTTCCAGTGCACTAGGGTTATGTGGGGGTTGGTTATGCGATTCCCTCCAGCCTTTTGTCTATTCAGCCTGTAGTAAACAATTGTGAGTAGGTTGATAAGAAATCTAAATTTTATAGTAAATTTCCTTTCTTATTATACCTACCACAATTGTTTACATGGAGGCCCTCCCGTCTTCTTTACGGGTAAAGAATCTTTCCTCCCCGCTGATCACATAACTCTAACGTTTACGGATTCAAAAAAGAATGAGTCTTTAGAGACGGTATATGCGCACTGGCAACGGAAGTCGTGGAGTTGTACTTGGGAGAGAGCGTCCCGTACTGGGTCTGCGCCGGTTGCACTCGACCCAGTTTTGGCTTATTTTTATTGGTGCTTTTGCACCACTTTTCTTTCCCAACTTGCTTGGGAAAGACAAAAATAGAGAGTATTTTATCCGAGTTAGGGACTTCCACTGTAGTGCAAGCCTGTAGTAAACAATTGTGGTAGGTATAATAAGAAAGGAAATTTACTATAAAATTTAGATTTTTATATAAAATTATTCATGTTTCCCATTTTTGGGATATGCTTCTGAGTGTTGTCATTTTCACTATGACCCTGCTGTTGTTTTGTTAGTATTACTTCCCTTTCCTCTCCTGAACCCTCCTGTTATACTCCTAAGCTCTTTTGACTTTTTTATTGAGAATTTTTTTATTAAAATTCTTGGGAGTTTAACTTGTTTATGGAATGGGTATTCCATTTATCCCCTATGTTTCCGTCCTGTTCGTTGACTGTTCAGGACGTTTTATATTCTTGCATCTTCTACCAGATTCATTGTTTATTCTTCATATGCGGATTTAGCTTTACATCAGGTTGTTGTTGATCAGTTACTGACTATGGGCCTCTGTTGTGGCTGTTGTTGACTAGTTTCCGGTTTTTCCTCTTGATGTCTGTTCAACAACATTTTAGATGCATATTAATTCAGTGTTTAGTTTAAAACAGTTATTGTTTTTTCTATTAGGATACATATTATATCTTATTCTGGTAGTTTAGCTTCAATTATGTAGTGCTTGTCCACAATTAGGCTCTATCGGGATACCCTTGGGCTCATGAGGTTTCCTCGGGGTACTTGGGCTTCATTCAAAATTTTTCAAAAAAATTTATTTAATTTGTTTCAAAAATTTTTGTGATTGTCTATGTTATGTATCCTTAATATGTTTGTTCTGTATTATTATTTGGGAGTGTCTGCTTAGCAGTAGTGTTCAACTGATTACCGCAAATGGTCGCGGACCGATTACCGGTTATTTGAGCTCACAATCGGCCATTTTGCTGCCGATTCCGATTGTAATACTGTTTTTCACGGTGTTGGAACTTCGTTGACTGGGATCGCAGTAAAAATTACCAGTCACGCACACTTTACCGCCCAAGTGCGTGCGACTGGTAATTTTATTGTGTCTTGCGTCAATGGAGTGCAACCTTCACTTTTCTGGTATGAACTGGCGTTTGCTGCAAGTATGCTCAATTGTAAGTGTTACATGTCGTTTAACTTGTATATCTCATAAAGGGGCGTCCAGAGAGATTAAGAAGTGGTTGTTTCTCAACTTTATTGAATGGTGTCATTGACATCATTTTACATTAACAATTGAACAATTGCAGAAGATAATAAAATGCGGTTAATGAATCAACACAAAATGCTTGGCAACAATCGGTTGAATCGATGTTCCAGGAGCCGTTGCCGTTGTCATCCGATTGCCCACAATCGGCCGATTGTGGTGGCTGATTCTGATCATCGGTTGAACACTACTTAGCAGACTTATGATTTACCGGGGAGGGTACAGTTTCTGTATTATTAGTTGGGAGTGTAGCAGACTTACGATTTACAGGCGAGGGTACAGTTTTTGTATTATTATTTGGGAGTGTAGCAGACTTATGATTTAAGGCGAGGGTACAGTTTCTTTATTATTATTTGGGAGTTTAGCAGACTTATGATTTACAGGCGAGGGTACAGTTTCTGTATTATTATTTGGGAGTGTAGCAGACTTATGATTTACAGGCGAGGGTACAGTTTCTGTATTATTATTTGGGAGTGTAGCAGACTTATGATCTACAGGCTATGTTTGTTCTGTATTATTATTTGGGAGTGTAGCAGACTTATGATTTACAGGCTATTTTTGTTCTGTATTACTATTTGAGAGTGTAGCAGACTTATGATTTACAGGCGAGGGTACAGTTTCTGTATTATTATTTGGGAGTGTAGCAGACTTATGATTTACAGGTGAGGGTACAGTTTCTGTATTATTATCTGGGAGTGTAGCAGACTTATGATCTACAGGCTATGTTTGTTCTGTATTATTATTTGGGAGTGTAGCAGACTTATGATTTACAGGCTATTTTTGTTCTGTATTACTATTTGAGAGTGTAGCAGACTTATGATTTACAGGCGAGGGTACAGTTTCTTTATTATTATTTGGTAGTGTAGCAGACTTATGATTTACAGGCGAGGGTACAGTTTCTGTATTATTATGTGGGAGTGTAGCAGACTTATGATTTACAGGTGAGGGTACAGTTTCTGTATTATTATTTTGGAGTGTAGCAGACATATGATTTACAGGCGAGGGTACAGTTTCTGTATTATTATTTGGGAGTGTAGCAGACTTATGATTTACAGGCAAGGGTACAGTTTTTGTATTATTATTTGGGAGTGCAGCAGACTTATGATTTACAGGCGAGGGTACAGTTTCTGTATTATTATTTTGGAGTGTAGCAGACATATGATTTACAGGCGAGGGTACAGTTTCTGTATTATTTTTTGGTAGTGTAGCAGACTTATGATTTACAGGCGAGGGTACAGTTTCTGTATTATTATTTTGGACTGTAGCAGACATATGATTTACAGGCGAGGGTACAGTTTCTGTATTATTATTTGGGAGTGTAGCAGGCTTATGATTTACAGGCGAGGGTACAGTTTCTGTATTATTATTTGGGAGTGTAGCAGACTTATGATTTACAGGCGAGGGTACAGTTTCTGTATTATTATTTGGGAGTGTAGCAGACTTATGATTTACAGGCGAGGGTACAGTTTCTGTATTATTATTTGGGAGTGTAGCAGGCTTATGATTTACAGGCGAGGGTACAGTTTCTGTATTATTATTTGGGAGTGTAGCAGACTTATGATTTACAGGCGAGGGTACAGTTTCTGTATTATTATTTGGGAGTGTAGCAGACTTATGATTTACAGGCGAGGGTACAGTTTCTGTATTACTATTTGAGAGTGTAGCAGACTTATGATTTACAGGCGAGGGTACAGTTTCTGTATTATTGTTTGGGAGTGTAGCAGACTTATGATTTACAGGCGAGGGTACAGTTTCTGTATTATTATTTGGGAGTGTAGCAGACTTACGATTTACAGGCGAGGGTACAGTTTCTGTATTATTATCTGGGAGTGTAGCAGACTTATGATTTACAGGCGAGGGTACAGTTTCTGTATTATTATGTGGGAGTGTAGCAGACTTATGATTTACAGGCGAGGGTACAGTTTCTGTATTACTATTTGAGAGTGTAGCAGACTTATGATTTACAGGCGAGGGTACAGTTTCTGTATTATTATTTGGGAGTGTAGCAGACTTATGATTTACAGGCGAGGGTACAGTTTCTGTATTATTATCTGGGAGTGTAGCAGACTTATGATTTACAGGCGAGGGTACAGTTTCTGTATTATTATGTGGGAGTATAGCAGACTTATGATTTACAGGTGAGGGTACAGTTTCTGTATTATTATTTGGTAGTGTAGCAGACTTATGATTTACAGGCGAGGGTACAGTTTCTGTATTATTATTTGGGAGTGTAGCAGACTTATGATTTACAGGTGAGGGTACATGGCTTCATTATTATTGTATCTATTATAAATAATTTGGCAGAAGTCCAGGAAAACTGTCTTGGATTTGCTTGCTTGATGTCTGCCTGTAGTCACTGCACTCCCTCAATACTTGTACTATGGGATGCGAACGTTGGAAACAGGTGTCGACCTGTGTGGTGGGCAGTGACATTCCGAAGTCGCAACTTTCACCGCAGGCTAATACTAGTTTTTCAGTCTCTTTTTCAGAGGAACATGAACATGGTGATGGTACTTTGACACCTGCCCGTTAAATGCTGCCATTGTCGCACTCTGATGAGCCCTGCTCTGATGAGTAAACAGAACTAGCTGCCAAGGTGCTCATGATTATTAGCAGGGGATTGAGGTTTCTAGTTAGTTCTCTTAATCCTCTGTATGCAGCTAGCTCGAATGGTGAAGCGGTTTCCTTATTGTGGGAGCCGGGACACTGGGTAGGTCCGTTGCAATCGAAGAGTATAGACGTGGGTAGAGCGAGTACCTCAAAAACAAAAGGTCACCCAGCGACAATGGCAAAATGGGAAGAAGCCTGAAAATTTCTCTACGGGGCGCGAGATCTGGGGTCAGATTACAAGTTGGAGAACCCTCTCCGTCCCGTCAGCAGTCGGGGTCGACTGATTTTGCTTGAGAAACTTTAGTTTGTTGGGACATCTGTTCATGCTTGCGGTCCGGGATGCTCCTTCCACACTGCAACTGGGGCCGGTTGCAGCTATGGCTTCTTCCTCTGCTCCATCGACGAAGCACGTTAGACTGTAGGCTAGCTGTCCAACTTCGGATGTTCAAGCTGTTCCATAAATAATAGTTTTTTTTATATAACTTGGTTCTATTACAAATTATTGGAGAGTGCCTCCCAATAATTTGTAATAAAACAACTTTTGTATAAAATTCCAACCACCAAAAATAATCCAGTCCTAAACCAGTTAAAAGTTATCTAACTACAGGGTTCGTACGGGTCAAGGAATCCTGGAAAAGTCATGAAATTTTGAGAAAAAAAATCAAGAGCCTTGAGAAGTTTTGGAAAATGGACTGGAAGGGTTAAAGTTTTGGAAAGGTCATGAAATTTGTAACCAGGTGTAAAAGGGATTGATTTTGTGTAAAAATTATGCATGACTTGCACAAAAATTATGCAAAAAACCGAAGCTTTTCTGTTTGGGTGCAAACTAACCCGGTCATGGAATTCTTTGGAAAAGTCATGGAAGTTGATTCTCTGAGAAGTGTATGAACCCTGTAATTAAGTGTCACGGAAGTTGATTCTCTGAGAAGTGTGTGAACCCTGTAATTAAGTGTCACGGAAGTTGATTCTCTGAGAAGTGTGTGAACCCTGTAATTAAGTGTCACGGAAGTTGATTCTCTGAGAAGTGTGTGAACCCTGTAATTAAGTGTCACGGAAGTTGATTCTCTGAGAAGTGTGTGAACCCTGTAATTTAGTGTCACGGAAGTTGATTCTCTGAGAAGTGTGTGAACCCTGTAATTAAGTGTCACGGAAGTTGATTCTCTGAGAAGTGTGTGAACCCTGTAATTAAGTGTCACGGAAGTTGATTCTCTGATAAGTGTGTGAACCCTGTAATTAAGTGTCACGGAAGTTGATTCTCTGAGAAGTGTGTGAACCCTGTAATTAAGTGTCATGGAAGTTGATTCTCTGAGAAGTGTATGAACCCTGTAATTAAGTGTCATGGAAGTTGATTCTCTGAGAAGTGTGTGAACCCTGTAATTAAGTGTCATGGAAGTTGATTCTATGAGAAGTGTGTGAACCCTGTAATTAAGTGTCATGGAAGTTGATTCTCTGATAAGTGTGTGAACCCTGTAATTAAGTGTCACGGAAGTTGATTCTCTGAGAAGTGTGTGAACCCTGTAATTAAGTGTCATGGAAGTTGATTCTCTGAGAAGTGTGTGAACCCTGTAATTAAGTGTCATGGAAGTTGATTCTCTGAGAAGTGTATGAACCCTGTAATTAAGTGTCATGGAAGTTGATTCTCTGAGAAGTGTGTGAACCCTGTAATTAAGTGTCATGGAAGTTGATTCTATGAGAAGTGTGTGAACCCTGTAATTAAGTGTCATGGAAGTTGATTCTCTGAGAAGTGTGTGAACCCTGTAATTAAGTGTCATGGAAGTTGATTCTCTGAGAAGTGTATGAACCCTGTAATTAAGTGATCTCTACTGTATTATTGTATAGATATGTCAGAGATATAATACTTTTCAGATTTATAATTATTTTTTTTTATAACTTTACAGATAACAAAGAGGCAGCTGTGAAAATAATTCAGGAATCATCTGATTTGGTGAAAGATGCACTTCAAGAGCTTGATGAGGTGAAATTTCACTTAGAAATTTATTGTTTCAAATGTTTCAATATTATTTGTTTGTCCATTAACTCTTTGCATGTTGCTGGTGGATATTCCTACCCAGGACTGAATTTCTATTGATATTGAAATATTCATAATTTGGGCACATTTTAATCCAATTTCCACAATGATTTTTAGCTCATCTTGACAAAGTCAAGCTGAGCTAATCTCATCGCTCTCTATCCATCGTCTGTCAGCACCATGTTTTGGTCTTCTCCTCCAAAGCCACTAGGCCAATTCAAGTGAATGTTTGTGTGAGTGATGGTCCCAAAGGGGCATTGCATTTTTGTTCAACTCAACATGCCCAGCCCCATAGGGAGGGAGTGGGAGAAAATGCTCCAAAATATTTTTAAAATCTTCGTCTCAAGAACCAGTATGTACAATGACTTGATATTTGCTATGGAGCTTCCTTTTGAGGTGTCGAATCAAGTTTGTTCAAATGAAGTTCGTGAAGCAATATTTCGCTTTGTAATGGGAAGGGTAAGAATTTTGGCCCCGCCCAAAATTTCTATTTTCTGTACTGATGGTCCGGTATGAAGCAAATTTGGTATGTGGTATTATTGGGTCATAAGTACTTGACCCATGCAAAAAAAAAAATTCCTGCATCCCCATGGGAACCCTGGGAGCTAAAAATAAAAATATTTTCAAACGCCCATATTTCCCAAACCACACGGCTGTTATTTGATATGAAGTATCCTTAGGACCAGTAGAATTGAATGAAAAAAAAAATTGCCATCGGTTATGTTAGGGTGTTTTGTAATGGGCATCGAAAAAATGCTGAGTCAGCATATTTGCAAAAATTTTTAAAAATCTTTTCTCCAGAACCAATCATCAGAATCTTTTGATATTTGGTATACAGCATTCATAGGGGGGTCAGATACAAGTTTGTTGAAATAAAGCTCATTGGTTCATATTTGGGCTCACTACAGGAGCCCGAATTATTAACATAGGGTAATATGGGGAATATTCATTAAAAATCTTCTTCAGAACCCCCAGTCAGAATCTTTTAATGTTTGGTATACATCATTGTTATGAGGGTCAGATTCAAGATTGTTCAAACCAAGTCCCTAGGTTAATATTTGGGCTTCCTACAGAAGCCCAAATCTTGACTTTGTTCAATATGGGGGGTAATTTAAAAAAATCTTCTTCTTCAGATCCACCAGTTAGAATGCTTTTCATATTTTGTATGCAACATCTCTGGGAGGTCAGATTCAGGTTTGTTCAATTCGAGTGCCAGGGTTAATATTTGGGCTCCATATGGGAACCTGAAATTTCATGGAATTTAACTTAGTACAATATGAGGGAATTTCTTCAAAAATCTTCTTCAGATCCACTAGTCAGAATGCTTTCATATGTGGTATACAACATCTCTGGGGGTGGAGGGGGGGGGGGGGGGGGGCAGATTCAAGTTTGTTCAAATCGGATCCATAGGTTAATATTTGGGCTTGCTATGGTAGCCCAAATTTTAACTTAGTGCAATATGAAGAAATTTATTTAAAATTTCTCTTCTTCAGATCCAGCAGTCACAATGTTTTCATATTTGGTTCACAAAGTCTCTAGGGAAGTCAGATTCAACTATGTTCAAATCGAGAGCCTGGGTTAATATTTGGGCTCCCTATGGGAGCCGGAATTGGCCATTTTGCCGAAGAATTGAAAATTTTCTATTCAGTACCCTCTAGAGGTGTGTAACTAAGATTAATCCACACAGGTTGTATCAAGGGGCTTCATAGGGGTGCTCTACATTTTACTTTATGATCAACTGAAGAAAAGGCATGATGCCCAGATTATTTTTGTCACTCCGGAGGGACTCAAGGATTGACAGTGTAGCCTATGGAGATGGATAGCTTAATGTACTCATTCTTGGACTCTGTGTTTATATTGTGCTCTGTTCAAGACAAGCGCCTCAGGCCCTGTGGGGCCTCTTGTTCAGGTTAAATTTGGATGAATTCTTCATCAAATCTACTTTTTCACATTAACCCTTTACCTAACGAATCGTCTGCATCTGCCCGTGTAATATGCAAATTGAGCAGTTGAAAAGATTTAATTTTTCAAAATATTTCAACAAAACCATATCATGTGACCCCTCATTGGAACGAGCTCATTGAGCTCGTTCCAATGAGGGGTCACATGATATGGTTTTGTTGAAATTTTTTGAAAAATTAAAAAAAATTGTATTTAAAATAATAACTTTTGATATCGTCTGCGTTGGGTAAAGGGTTAAACCCTGTTATGGCATTTATGGCCCGAAAGTGAAGTAATTCAGACTGACATCCGGGACAGGACATCATGGATATGATAATAAAGTTTGAGAGTATTAGCGACCTTGATAAAAGTGATGATGGTCGATTAACTAATAATATAGGAATTAAGCCATGGGTAATTAATTTTTGCTCCAGCATTATTCGCCGCATTTTGTTTTTTGCCCGAAATAATAACACATTATTATTGGCTCTGCAAATGGGTCACCTCCTTTATTTGGCCTAGAGAATACACCATTTCATGTTTCTTTTTCATCCATTGAAATGCCAGATTATTGCCTCATTTTTGCCAGATTGCTAAAGCAATCGTGTGGAAAGAGATATATTAGACCTAAAAAAGTACAAAATCTATTTCTCAGGCCATCCCGCATTGCCCTTTTGGCTGCCGCTTGCTCTCTTTTTATAACCAATGTGAACTTGAAAAAAATAAAACTTAAATCGTCTATGTCTGATTTTTTACCCAATTAATAAAATTGATGAATTTGTCCCTTGAGTGCAACAAGGCTTCACAATGCATTGAAAGCTGTTGAATAGAGAACTGATATGATGTCAAAATTGGAATATATCCAGGGATTCTCTTGAGTGTCTACAGGACCCTCTCCCAACGGCATTTAGGCATGATTTTCCCCTATTTAAACTCCAAATTTCCCAATATCCGTCCCCATTTAACCCTGTACTTAACACAGCATTTTTTAAAAATAAATTTCACATTTTGTGAAGAGAAATTCACTATTTTTCAGTAAAACCACACAAATATGGATATCATTAGAACCAGCTCGTTGAGCTGGTTGTAATGATATCCATATTTGTATGGTTTTCTTGAGAAACTTGTGAGATATATTTTAGGCCGTGGTGGGCTTATGCTGCTAACTTTACTGTCCATTTTTGGCCGTTATGTTAGGTAAAGGGTTAAACTAAAATTTAATTCATAATTGGTGTCGTGAACAGAGCAGTCATAAGTCCTCATAAAACTAATCATTACCAACCTAAACAAGCATAGAAAATATCTGAATTCAAGGGTAAAGAATTGATTCTTATTTAACCCATTTGGTTTACAACTACATGTTACTGTTCCTACTTATACCTCTGGACACACTCTTAACCTTATCATCACAAGATGTACTAATGACTTTCATCTTTTTGAGCCATTAATCCTATTCAGATTATCTGACTGTTTATTTATTGAGGGCACATTAGGTGTTCGAAAACCATCAGTGACACGAAAAGAAGTAACATTCCGAAAATTCAATCAAATTGATATTAATAAACTTAAAAGTGACAGACATGTTAACTCTCCCGGAATGCCCGGGAAAATCCCAGTGTAGTTCCCGGCCTCCCGGACAGCAATCAGTTTTGGACCCAAAATCCCGGAAAACAACAGTCAAATATTTCGTTCCCGTTGTAACTTATGAAAAACGTTCGGAGTCAAATCACATGCATTTCAAACTCTGGTAAAAACTCACGAAGCAGTAAAATATGGATTTAAGTTAAATTTATTTAACAAAAGGGTATTTTATGATTCATATTTCAACTGTGTTCATGTTTATTTCTGGGGTTTTTCTTTGGAGATTCGTGATCAATGTGCGAGTGTCGAAGTGAAAATAGGTGACTTACTTTCAAAAAATTGAAAACTCCACCTTCATTTAAATGCAGTTTTTGGAAATTAAAATATATGAAAAGGAATTAAATAATATATATTTATTTATTCCTGCATAGAATAGCTTTAATTCTCCTCCCTTTTTCAAAATCAAAACGTAAACAACAACTATTTAGCACAGATTAAAAGTAGGTTAAAGTCGCTTCGGATGCCGAAAAATTATGACAGTATATTTAAACACAATGGACTTTTTTTCTAGCACCACATTTATTCTGTTGTGCTGACTACAGAACTGCTAACTGTTGGCCATCTGTAACCAGAAAATTTCTAATGGAATTAAACAAAAATGCTTCAGTGATGAAAAGAAAAGTTTTGTGTAGAGAACAAGCGTCCCACATGCATGAAGTTTGATAAAGATACTTTCTGAGTACTATTACTAATGTTCTTGAAGTAACTGAACATCAGGACATCTTTTCCTGTTAACATTTCCAGACTTGGGAAATTATTAGCTAAGTAGACTTTGATAAGAGCAAACCACAGGTGGATGTGCTCTGTGGGACAATGTGGGTGGGTGGTGGTGGGGATGGAGGGGGGGGGGGGGGGCTCATGATGAAGAGAATCCCGGGGGGTGGGGAGGGGTCAAATCAACAGTTATTTTATGATTTTTTAACATAGCATAAATGCATCAGCATAGTTGACAACTAGTTCTGGATATAACCTGGTGTTAGTAGTGGTCTGTGAGCTGAAAATTCACAAGTTTTTTCTTTTATTTTGCCCCGCACGAACTTTTCCCTGAAATCCATCCCATTTCCCTGAAAATCACCTTCAGGTTCCCTGAAAAATTATTCTGGAGGTTAACATGTCTGTGACATCGAAAAATCAGATTTGTTTAATTCTCAGTTTGCTAACCTGGATGATCTGGCAAAATCATACAACAACACATTGTCTTGTCTACTGGATGAGCAATCCCCTCTGAAAACAAAAACATTAATTATTCGCCCGAGTATACCCTGGTTTACCTCTGAATTCTGAAAGCTAATCGTCAAAAGCAGGAGCAGGAAAGATCTAAATCTTACAACTAGGAAGCAGCATATAAGACTATTCGTAATCAGTTCTCCAACAAACAAAACGATACCAGAAAATCTTACTACACAACATGTGTTGAAGCTTGTAATGGTGACAGCAAAAAACTGTTTAAAGTTGTTAAAAATGTGTGTACAGAAAAACAAAGTGTGTCATTTCCACCACACGATGATCCATCAAAGCGAGCTGATCAGTTTGGCAAATTCTTTCATCAAAAAAATAAAATTAATTCAGGAAGACCTACTTCTAATCATGTCCACAACATGAGTATCAACTCAAGACCAGGGGTGAGCATTAATAAGCCATGTTGCCCATTTTAGAGAGGGTTTGCACCTCCCAAGCATTGGTGACTGGGTCCTATTTTACCAGTAAAACAGAGTCTGTTTACCGCAGTGAACTGGCAATGCTTCACTTCCTGGGGTCCACTTCCTGGGAAACCAAATTAATAAAAGAATCCTCAAATGCCTCATGTCAACTAGACCCAATGCTAACATCTATTGTCAAATCATGTGTAGACTCTTTGGCTCCTGTAATCACAAAAATGATCAACATGTCTCTGCAAGAAGGATATGTGCCTGATGCATGGAAAATAGCAATTGTTAATTCTCTTCTGAAGAAACGATGTGCGGAACTTGTGTTTAAAAACTTCCGACCAGTGAGAAACTTACTATATGTCTCTTAGCTGTGTGAAAAAACCACCATTGACCAACTAATGTTACATAGTGATATACATTCTCCATTACTGGCCAACACGTCTGGATTCAGAAAATTTCACTCCCCACATGGCATTACTGAAGGTTCAGAATGACATCCTCCTTAATATGAACTCTGGAAGGGGAACATTGCTTGTTCTTTTAGACCTTAGTGCAGCTTTTGACACTGTTTGTCATAAAACTCTGCTAGAGACAATGAATTCTGATTTTGGACTTAATGGTTTTGCTGCTAGCTGGCTGGCTATCATCATACCTCAAGAACAGACAGCAGTATGTATCAATAAATGGTAATCTGTCAAAAGACTTCCATCTTGAATGTGGAGTCCCACAGGGCAGCTGCCTTAGTCCAGTTCTGTTTCTATTCTATATTTCAAAAATGTTCACCATCATTGAAACTCACCTGCCTGACATCCATGTCTATGCTGATGACACACAGGTCTATTTCTCTTTCTCAAGGATCAAACTAAAGCTCTAGAAACTATTGAATCATGTATTTCGGGCATGAGCTGCAGTAAAGACTTTCTCTACACAGAAACTCAATGAGATCCAGTGCAAGAAAGACGCCGAAAGCACAAGCTTATCCAATTTTTTAAGATGTATCATAAATTAACACCTCCATATATCTCCAATAAGGTGCCAGCAATTATTTCATCTATTACCCAAAGCCGCAATCTCCGATCTGAAAATAACCACCGTGTTCCCTTTTGTCACACCAATTTATATAAGTCTTTGTTTATCCGGAAGTTACTGACTAGTGGAATGGATTACCCCCCTCAGTAAGAGAAAATTGTTCCCTCATAAACTTCAAGACGTTTATAAATAGTGCGAACCTACGATCACCAATACTATGGAGCCAAATCCCGTGCTGCCCAAATTTATCATTGCAGGTTACGCCTGCATTGCAGTAATATCAACGCCCACTTATACGATAACCATCTCTCAACATCTCCACGTTGCCAGTGTGGGGATCTTGAAACTACTGAGCACTTTCTTGTGCACTACCCAATCTATGACGTTGCTCGTGATTCCACAATCAATGCATTGCCATTTACTCTTGAGCTCTCCACACTCCTATTTGGATCTGAACGACTTAATATAATAATGAAAACCTTCTTGTCTTCAGAGCCGTTCAGGACTATATCAACTGAGTGGACGCTTTTAATAAGTAGCGGTGTACTCTTAGACTCTTCCGGTGTTGCTTGTCACACAAAACGACCACCGTTACCGATACATTCATTGAGGCTGCCCTATTGAATATTCTTTGGTAGCGAACATTGAAATCAGGTTGTTCCCTTGTTCCCTAGTTAACCCTTTGCCCAATGTAACAGTCAGTGTTACCCATGAAAATCGCCATTTAAATCCTTTTATATTTTCAATTTTTGTCTTGAGAACATGACTTATGACCCCTCATTGGAATGAGCTCGACGAGCTTGTTCCAGTGAGGGATCGTGAGCTGTGTTTTTGAGACTGACATTGGAAATTTTCAGTTATTCAAAATTTATTCTTCAAGTGTCGCCTCTACCTGTGTTGGGTAAGGGGTTAAGTTTCCTTTTTCTTTTCATTCTCTCATTCTCTCTATTGCTCTCCTTACTCTCTCTGTCTTCTGTGTTTAAACAATATTTTACTTAATGTTTGCAGCTACTATTAAATTTTGTCAGTAATCCAAAGGAGACTGCTTTTTCAAGCTAAAGGCTTACTACTGAATCTTTACAACAAATCTCATTCTTGACTCAGAACTTAAACTGGTAGAGTGCTGAATTATTTTTGGTCATCAAAATTTGTTCACATTTATTTGCCTAGTCACAATTTATGGGAGAGTGCCTATAGGCACTCTCCCATAAATTGTGACTAGGCAAATCCTAACAGACTAAATAATTTCACTTCAAAGGTGGTATGAACAACACCCACAAAATATGAAGCCTTTAAGTGCTGGTACTGACACTTCATAGTAAAGCCCAAATTTGGGCTTCCAGCACTCTACCAGTTAATGCATACCATTGTATTGTGCACTGTGTATGACAATCATGTTGTAGTTTATTTTATCATATAACTTGTCCATTTTGTTCACTTTAAAACATTTGATATTTTGTTTTCATATTAAGCAGTGATAAATAAAGCCTTCTGTCAATTTCATTGGTCAATTTCAAAACTAGACAATTTGATTGGCTGAACAAAATACAACTGAGCCACATTTTCATAATTTGCATAATTAGAGTTGTGAGCTTTAATTGGTCAATTTCAAAACTGTACAATTTGATTGGCTAAACAAAATACAACTGGGTCACATTTGCATAATTTCAGTAGGGAGAATTTACGTTATCTGTCCTATTTAGGGTGAAGAAAAACGCCATTCATTTTTAGCTCAACTTTGACGAAGTCAAATTTGAGCTATTGTCATGGCCCGTCGTCCGTCTGTCCGTCTGTCCGTACGTCAACAATTGGCTATGGCTCGAGCTAGAGGTCGTATTTATGAACCGATCTTTACGAAACTTCTTGTGTACCTTTGTTATGACCTTGGGACGGGAACGAGTGTTTTTAGGTGTGGTCCAAAATTCAAGATGGCTGCCAGTGGCCATTTTGTACCGATGATGCAAAAATCAGTTTTTTGTACAGAACTTCTGTATGAAAGTTCTGATTTGAATAAAGTTTTGTATAAATGTTTAGTACCATGGGATACATCACATATAATACAGGTTTTTTTCTCGTGCGTAAATTATGCAAATTAGACTGACTTTGATTTATTTAGTGTTACTTTCAGAGCTGTAAGTGCCAAGCTGCTATGGCTCGGGCTAGAGGCCGTATTTATGAACCGATCATTACGAAACTTCTTGGGTACCTTTGTTATGACCGTGGGACGAGAACGAGTGTTTTTGGGTGTGGTCCGAAATTCAAGATGGCTGCCAGCCGCCATTTTGTACCGACGATGCAGAAATCTGTTTTTTGTACAGAACTTCCATATGAAAGCTCTGATTTGAATAATTTTTTGTATGAATGTTTAGTACCATGGGATACATCACATATAATACGGGTTTTTTTCTCGTACGTAAATTGTGCAAATTAGACTAATTTTGATGTTTTTTGGGGTTACTTTCAGCACTGTAAGTGCAAATGCCAATACGGCTCGGGCTAGAGGCCGTATTTATGAACCGATCTTTACGAAACTTCTTGGGTACCTTTGGTATCACCGTGGGACGAGAACGAGTGTTTTTGGGTCCGGTCCGAAATTCAAGATGGCCGATGGCAGCCATTTTGTACAAAATTAGGTGCAATCAGATTTTTGCACAGAACTTCCATATGAAAGCCCTGATTTGAATAATTATTTTGTGTGAATGTTTAGTACCATGGGATGCATCACATATAATACGGGTTTTTTTCTCGTGCAGAAATTATGCAAATTAGATGAACTTTGATTTTTTCAGTGCGACTTACACACAGTAAGTACACATGTCAATACGGCTCAGACTAGAGTCTGTATTTATGAACTGATCTTCACGAAATGTCTTGGGTACCTTTGTTATCACCTTGGGACGAGAACGAGTGTTTCTGGGTGCGGTCTAAAATTCAAGATGGCTGCCAGTGGCCATTTTGTACCGAAATTAGGTCTAATCAGTTTTTTGTACACATCTTCTATACAGCTCAGACTAGAGGCCATATTTATGAACCAATCTTTACGAAACTTCTTGGGTACCTTTGTTATCACCGTGGGATGAGAGCGAGTGTTTTGGGGTGTGGTCCGAAATTCAAGATGGCCACCAGCAGCCATTTTGTACCAAAATTAGTGCAATCAGTCTTTTGTATAGAACTTCTGTATGAAAGTTCTGATTTGAATAAATTTTTGTATGAATGTTTAGTAACATGGAATACATCACATATTGTAAGGGGTTTTTTTTCGTGCCGAAATTATGCAAATTAGATGAACTTTGATTTATTCAGTGCTACTTACACAATGTAAGCACACATGTCAATACGGCTCAGGGTAGAGGCTGTATTTATGAACCGATCTTCACAAAACTTCTTGGGTACCTTTGTTATCTCCTTGGGATGAGAATGAGTGTTTCTGGGTACGGTCCAAAATTCAAGATGGCTGCCAGTGGCCATTTTGTACCGAAATTAGGTCCAATCAGTTTTTTGTCACAAGTTCTATACAGCTCGTATTTATGAACTGATCTTCACAAAACTTCTTGAGTACTTTTGTTTTCACCTTGGGACAGGAACGAGTGTGTTTTGGGGTGCCTTTGTTATCACTGTGCTATGAGAACAAATATTTTGGGGTTCAGTCAGACCCACTCTGGGACTCAAAGATTTTTTCTAGTTCAGCATCTGACTGTCACCCACCTTTACAATACTTTACCTATACATTTGTTATAGGCAACGGTCAGTATTCATGTACAGACCGTTACAATACTTTATATGTACCTTTGTTATCAGGTCATTACCTAGATGTTTGTCATTGCTGTGTCACATACTATACATGTACATGTCTTTGTCTTGACAAGTTGAGCTACAGTGTCATTGACACTTTCATTTTTTTTTTTTTTTCACTTTTTGCTTCCAAAACATAGGTTATGACCCCTCATTGGAACGAGCTCGACAAGCTCGTTCCAATGAGGGGTCATAACCTATGTTTTGGAAGCAAAAAATGAAAATTTTTAGTAAAACGAGGATGTTTTTTCCAAGTGCCGTTTGCAACTCAAGTTAGGTGATGGGTTAAAAAGTTTATACTAAATGGCTAATTTGTGTGTGTGTGTGTCATATGATAAACAGAATATGAAATGAGTGTTTTTCTCATATAATATTTATGAAACTCGTCCAAATTTTCCGTTTGGGCTTGCCAGTTTTTCTCATATAATATTTATGAAACTCGTCCGAATTTTCGGACGAGTTTCATAAATATTATATGAGAAAAACACTCATTCCATATCCTCTATATATGTATGCATCATACTTTTTCGTGAATAAATATTGTTTAAACAATATCTTGAGAAAACGTATCGTTGAAGCCCTACTTATCATGTGTGGCAAAAACAGTGGAGAAGGCATAATTAAATTATTAACATATAATAAATTTCAATAGTACAAAAAGAATGAATAAATGGCAATCTTATATTCAATATAGTTTATTAATTCTGTTATAGATAATGGAAGATGATGGAGGCGAACTTTTTGATGCATTCGGAGAAGATATAAACATAGAAACATCTGCCAATAATTGGATGGAATGTGATAAACTTCTAATTGCTCCATGTACAGGTCTTGTTAAAGCCTCATCAAATATTCTGAAAAAGACAAGATCAGCAGTGAAGACATCTGGGTGCTGTGAAAGTTATGATAAAATCAAGGAATTTGATAATTTAATTGTGATTTGTAATGAACTCAGTCCAGCTGTAGATGATTTTTCTTCCTGTTTATATCCTCCAGTTAATCACAATCATGTTGCTGAACAAGTAAGTTATTAGGTGTCTTGTTTATATCCTCCAGTTAATCACAATCATGTTGCTGAACAAGTAAGTTATTAGGTGTCTTGTTTATATCCTCCAGTTAATCACAATCATGTTGCTGAACAAGTAAGTTATTAGGTGTCTTGTTTATATCCTCCAGTTAATCACAATCATGTTGCTGAACAAGTAAGTTATTAGGTGTCTTGTTTATATCCTCCAGTTAATCACAATCATGTTGCTGAACAAGTAAGTTATTAGGTGTCTTGTTGGAGGGGTTATAAACTATTGTTTATGGAACACCTCTCATGATCAGGCCTCTTGAAAAAATTCTTGTTTCTCATGCAATTTTTTCTCAAGTCTATGATGAGGGAGGGAGGGAGGCATTTATTATGCCCCCGACCTCCAAATGAGGATTTCGGGTATATCTAGTGGAGACCTACATCTGTCTGTCCATCCATTTGTCCATACAAACATTTTGGATTGTAATTTCAAAGCCATCAGTTGGATTTGGTTCTCCTTTGCTATGCTGGTAGACCTGTATTGAGAAAAGAATATGCACATATACGAATATGCATAAGGAATAGGGTCCATCTAATAATTTTTCCCACAGTTATGTCCGGTTTCACTCTTTCAACTTAGAAAAATGTCTGTCCCACAATACCTTTAGACCTTAAGGTGCTGGAGATTTTTGCATATTTTGCTACATTTTGATGGTCTACATCATGTGACATTGCTGCTGTTTTTTGGTAAGTCTCAATTTCAGGGCTTATATTTCGTCTAAATTTATGAGAATCCATTTGGATTCTCGTGAAAATGGTTGCGAGAATCCATACCTACTATGAGTGTCCTAGGATCCCATGACGCCACCAAGGTTGAACCACTGTTGTATACTGATAACACATGTTAACCTTTTACCCAACACACTTTTTTAATTTTTAAAACTAAGTTTGATAATTTTTAAACAATAAATAATAAATAAATGATAAAATAATTAAATGAACAATATTTTCCAATAAAATCTTACAAATATGGCTGTCGTTGGAACCGGCTCAATGAGCCGGTTCCAATGACAGCCATATTTGTAAGGTTTTATTGACAAACTGTCAGGATATTTCAGGTCATGTTAGCCTTCTATTGGTTAATTTGTTGCCGCTGTGTTAGTTAAAGGGTTAAATTGACTAATTTGTTTTCACGCGAATCCTAGCAGAGGTGCAGCGAGAATCTACATGGACTCTCGCCAGTTTTATTGCGCGAATCTTTGTGCGAACCGATTCTCGGATTCTCGTCGAAATATAAGCCCTGCAATTTGGGAAAAAAGAGTTGCCATTAGCAATAACCTTCAACTTTGTCCTTTTGTGCATTGACATTTTCCTTTGGCACACTGCATAGGTAACATTTATGATCAGATTGCTTCGAAACTTGGCATGCTGGTTTGGAGGGCGCAAAGGGCAAAGTTGAAGGTCATTGCTAACGGAAACTTTCTGACCGGAATGAAAGAAGCTCCATCTGGTAGTCAACCCCAAAAATATACCAAGTTTTGAAGCGATGATTTCATGAATGTACCGTGTAGGGCATGCCAAGGAATATAATGATGCACAAATGCACTAAGTTCAAAGATCGATACCATCAACACGGTTTTTGAAAATAAAAAAAATTGATAGCTCCCACACCGAGGTCACCCCAAACAACCAAACCAAGTTTCAGAGCAATCCAAGCATAATTGTGCCCTGTGCAGCATGTCAAAGGAAAATATGGATGCACAATAGCACTAAGGAAAATATCATAAATGTGTCATGCAGGGTGTACCAAAGGGAAATATTGATGCCTAACTAAACTAAGTTCAAAGGGTGTTGCCAGCGGCAACTTTTTTGGGGTAAAAATGGAAGAAAATCGATAGCTCCCATCTAGTGGTCACCCCAAACAAGCTTACCAGACCTTCCAGACTGAGCACCTCATTTGTTTGTCCTCCAGATGTGATAGAAGACCCAACTTTAACACTTACAGGCCTATTTATGACTTTTATGACCTTGGAGCAGGTGCCTTAACATGCCATCCAGAGATTTTCCTGCCGACAATATGCAAATAAGTTAGGCAGTGGTTCCTAGTTAAGTGTTGGCTGGAGTCCACTGCTAATCCATTAGACATGTACCAACTATGGTCTGGTATTTATCTTACAATCAACATGTATTTTGTCTGTATTAACTCTGCAACTATCATGTATCCGACCCCCAATACAGATGTTTGTATCAGGGGGTCAGATACAAGCACGTTCCTTTTGCGCGAGTTCCATTTTTAGCTTAACTTTGACGAAGTCAAATTTGAGCTATTGTCATGGCCCGTCGTCCGTCTGTCCGTCTGTCAACAATTGGCTATGGCTCGGGCTAGAGGTCGTATTTATGAACCGATCTTTTTGAAACTTCTTGTGTACCTTTGTTATGACCCTGGGACGGGAACGAGTGTTTTTAGGTGTGGTCCGAAATTCAAGATGGCTGCCAGCGGCCATTTTGTACCGATGATGCAAAAATCAGTTTTTTGTACAGAACTTCTTTATGAAAGTTCTGATTTGAATAAAGTTTTGTATAAATGTTTAGTACCATGGGATACATCACATATAATACAGGTTTTTTTCTCGTGCGTAAATTGTGCAAATTAGACTGACTTTGATTTATTTAGTGTTACTTTCAGAGCTGTAAGTGCCAAGCTGCTATGGCTCGGGCTAGAGGCCGTATTTATGAACCAATCTTTACGAAACTTCTTGGGTACCTTTGTTATGACTGTGGGACGAGAACGAGTGTTTTGGGGTGCGGTCCGAAATTCAAGATGGCTGCCAGCTGCCATTTTGTACTGACGATGCAGAAATCTGTTTTTTGTACAGAACTTCCATATGAAAGCTCTGATTTGAATAATTTTTTGTATGAATGTTTAGTACCATGGGATACATCATATATAATACGGGTTTTTTTCTCGTGCGTAAATTATGCAAATTAGACTAACTTTGATGTTTTTTGGTGTTACTTTCAGCACTGTAAGTGCAAATGCCAATACGGCTTGGGCTAGAGGCCGTATTTATGAACCGATCTTTACGAAACTTCTTGGGTACCTTTGTTATCACCGTGGGACGAGAACGAGTGTTTTGGGGTCCGGTCCGAAATTCAAGATGGCCGATGGCAGCCATTTTGTACGAAATTTGGTGCAATCAGATTTTTGCACAGAACTTCCATATGAAAGCGCTGATTTGAATAAGTTTTTTGTGTGAATGTTTAGTACCATGGGATACATCACATATAATACGGGTTTTTTTCTCGTGCAGAAATTATGCAAATTAGATGAACTTTTATTTTTTTCAGTGCTGCTTACACACAGTAAGTACACATGTCAATACGGCTCGGGCTAGAGTCTGTATTTATGAACCGATCTTCACGAAACGTCTTGGGTACCTTTGTTATCACCTTGGGACGAGAACGAGTGTTTCTGGGTGCGGTCCAAAATTCAAGATGGCTGCCAGTGGCCATTTTGTATCGAAATTAGGTCTAATCAGTTTTTTGTACACAACTTCTATATGGCTCAGGCTAGATGCCGTATTTATGAACCGATCTTTACGAAACTTCATGGGTACCTTTGTTATTACCGTGGGATGAGAACGAGTGTTTTTGGGTGTGGTCCGAATTTCAAGATGGCCACCAGCAGCCATTTTGTACCAAAATTAGTGCAATCAGTCTTTTGTACAGAACTTCTGTATGAAAGTTCTGATTTGAATAAATTTTTGTATGAATGTTCAGTAACATGGAATACATCACATATAGTACAGGGTTTTTTCTCGTGCAGAAATTATGCAAATTAGATGAACTTTGATTTATTCAGTGCTAATTATACTCTGTAAGTGCACATGTCAATACGGCTCGGGCTAGAGGCTGTATTTATGAACCGATCTTCACAAAACTTCTTGGGTACCTTTGTTATCACCTTGGGACGAGAACGAGTGTTTCTGGGTGTTGTCCAAAATTCAAGATGGCTGCCAGTGGCCATTTTGTACCGAAATCAGGTCCAATCAGTTTTTTGTCACAACTTCTACACAGCTCATATTTGTGAACTGATCTTCACGAAACTTCTTGGGTACCTTTGTTTTCACCTTGGGACAGGAATGAGTGTGTTTTGGGGTGCCTTTGTTATCACTGTGCTATGAGAACAAATATTTTGGGGTTCAGTCAGACCCACTCTGGGACTCAAAGATTTTTTTCTAGTTTAGCATCTGACTGTCACCCACCTTTACAATACATTACCTATACATTTGTTACAGGCAACGCTCAGTATTTATGTACAGACCGTTACAATACTTTATATGTACCTTTGTTATCAGGTCATTACCTAGATGTTTGTCATTGCTGTGTCAGATACTACACATGTACATGTCTTTGTCTTGACAAGTTGAGCTACAGTGTCATTGACACTTTCATTTTTCTTTTTGTTCATCCGTACGAATAAATAGTTCGTTATATATTCGTCTACATTCTTGACTTATCTCCAATATATTGTAAGATAAAATGATTATTACCATTATGTGGATGTACAAAATATGTATCCGAGTCTCGCTCCGGGTTCTAAGGGTAGATCACGACTTGTCTTCGACTCATCGTGATCTGCCCTTAGAACCCGGAGCTCGACTCGGATACATATTTTGTACATCCACATAATGGTAATAATCTCTATTTATTTCATCTTCACCGTCAAACAGAACAAATAAATTATTAATTTGGAATCAGACTACCAGATGTAATTCAGCATATCACAAAAAAAAATTAATATTTTTTAAGCTCAACTTGACAACCTCAAGAATGAGTTATTGGGATGGGTTACGATCCATTGACCATCTGTCTGTCCATCCATCTGTGCATACATCCAAAGTATGTGTACATCTGTAAGTCCCTCTGTCCATCTGCAATTCATTTAGCACACCCTACAGGCCGCACCTCTCAACCAATCAGTTCCAAATTTAATATATTGCTTTGAGGCAATGCCTAAATGGAAGCTATTGAATTTTTCCAAATTTCATTGAAAAACATGGCTGTCAGTGGCTATCTTAGATTTGGCATATAAATTGTCAACAATTCTATTGGTACACCTTACAGGCCACACCTCTCACCTGATCTTTTTCAAATTTCATATGTACCGTATTTACTCTATGTATTGGGACAGCTAAAAATAATTATTTTCACAGGTGTCCCAATTCTTAGAAAATGGGGAAAGAACAGAGCATGGTCTTGATTTGATGCTGAATAAAGTTGTGTGTGATTCGGTTTCCATCACTATATACGAAAATCGCCGTCCAATTTTTTTTTATATTTTCATTTTTTGCTTCCAAAACATAGCTTATGATCCCTCATTGGAACGAGCGTATTGCGTATTGCGCTCGTTCCAATGAGGGATCATAAGCTATGTTTTGGAAGCAAAAAATGAAAATTTTTAGTTACCCAAGAATTTTTTTTACGAGTGTCGTCTGCTACTAGCGACGGGCCAACTGGAAACAAATCTCCTGAATGTCCCAAACTTTGGAGCATAAAAAAAATATAGTTTTCTACAAAAAATGTGTGTCCCAAATCATAGAGTGTCCCAATACATAGAGTAAATATGGTAGCTTTGGTGTGATGTCTAGATGGGAGATATTGAATTTTTTCTGAATTTTGTTGAAAAACATGGCCTCCAGCAGCCATCTTTGATTTGGCACATAAACTGTCAACAATTCCATCAGCACACCCTACAGGCCACATTTGTCACCCAATCTTTTTCAAATTTCATATGTAGCTTTGATGTCATATCTAGATAGGAGCTATCATATTGTTTTGAAGTTTGTTGAAAAACATGGCCACCTTAGATTTTGCCTATAAATCGTTAACAATTCCACTGGCACACCGTGCAGTCCGCATCTCTCACCCTATCTTGGTATGACGTTTAGATGGGAGCTATTGATTATTGTTTAATTTTTTGGAAATATATGGCCGCCAGTGGCCATCCTGGATTTGGATATAAATTGTCAACAATTCCATTAGAACACCCTACAGGTCGCATTCCTCACCTGATCGTTTTCAGATTTCATATGTAACTTTGGTATGATATCTTTTCTGTAAAAACCTGATTGAATGATAGAGCTGTAGGTTAACCGAAACCGAACCGAGGTTTTTAGTTTTTTTTAAAAACAGAAACCATCGACATCCCGTAATCTAAGGTTTTTCGTTTTTGATTAAATACTCTCTTGCTGCAGAAATTCTCAGAATGTAGCCAATGGCAGTGTCTGGGTACTCTCACTACTCTGGGAAGGCTACATTCTGTGAATTTCCGACATTTCAGTTTAGTTGTGTCTGCAGCTTTCCTCAAGTTGCGTGAAGGTGTCAGATCTCGAAAATGGCCAAGCACAATAAAAGTTCTGTATATTTAGGTAATTATTATATTGGCCTTCCTGATTCTTCATGTATTATAGCTTATTTCGGGCATTCATTGAGTTTCACTCAATTTCACTGCCATTCAGTTATGACTCTGGACATAAGAATGAGTTTTATTGAATTTTATTTGGCCTCATGAACAAACCGAAAACCGATCCGAACCGAGGTTTTACTCCACCTGAAAAACCAAAACCGAAACCGAACAAGAAAATTAAAAACCTACAGCCAGGGTTTCCACTAGACCGGCTGCGGGTCTGTTGACCGGACCCATTCCCCCCGCTGATCATACTATGATCAGTCAGAAAAGCTGGTGGTTAAAATGTCGAGTACAATGCTGTATCGTAATGACACCCAGGATCCTTTGTTTCCACGTAATATAGGCACAATTATGTTGTATACTATGCCTAGTATTACTGGCGACAACCTGATACTTTATAACCCCCAGACGAGAGGGGGAAACAAAGTTCAAATCCTAAACGTAGCTTATAAAATTTCGGACTCAAATTGTCGTGTTTGGTTCAAAAGCACTGGCTTTTATTTCGAGCGATAAATGATGTAATTGCACGTGCATGATGTCACAACGTCCGCATCATGGTTCTTTTCAAATATTACCACAAGCAGCTGTAAACAAAGCTCAGTCACTGTTAGGATTTGTGGATTTTGTGTTGTTTTGGGTTTGTATTTTTATGAAACCTCCAACCAGATATAGTATTGTGTGTCCCGTGGGAATTTAGAGAATTGTAGGAGGAAAAAATACATATTTTCCACTTCAATTATTCAGCATTTTAGCGACCAGAATGCCCCCAGAGGCCACCAGAGAGCACTTAAAAATCAAAATTTTCCTGGAGGGAGAGCCCCCAGGCCCCCCTCTATTACGCACGTGCCTTTGGCTCATGCGACAGACGCCGAATTTCAATTTCTTCAAACTACCGGACCCACATATTTTCCCCTAGCGGAAACCCTGCTACAGCTCTATTGAATGACTTGGCATTACTGGAGCTTTCTAGTTAGTTCAGTTCCTTCTTGGAGAAGTTGAGCTGCTGTGTCATTGACACTTTCATTTTTACTTCCAGGCAGAGAAACTAGCAGCTGTGAACACCAATGTACTCAACTATGTTAAGTGAGTAATAAATATTTCAAAGACTAAAATATTTTATAAATTCGGCTGATTTATGTAGTACTACCAGTTAATCCTAAAAATAAGCAGACTATCATCTGCAAAATGAGGTCCCCAGAGGGTGAATTTTGTGATGCTACCCTGCACAGCAGGGTAGCCTCACAAAATTTACCCTCTCTGAACCTCAGTCTGAATCAAGGTCAGGCCTGGCAATTTCAGGAGAGTGATTTTTTAACTCTCCTTACTACCCTCTTGAAAGAATTAAGGAGAGCGAAAAATTGCCCTCCTAAATATTTTGGTCTGGGATGATTGAGATTACATGTATTATGCTGACATTAAATTTTTGTTGTAAAGCAAAAATGTAATTTAACTTCGAAGTCACATAACATAACTTAATTTCATTTTGAAAATGGTTTTGTGGTAAAAGGTAATGGCTGCAACTGTGTTTGGGTACGTACTTTGTACATACCCAAACACAGTTGCAATCATTTGAAGCAAAATGGGTCACAGCAATATTTTTTTTTTGTCAGTTTCAACAACTGACATCACAGGTTGAAGGGTAATTATTCAAGGAATATTGACACTATAATATACTACCATTACTACTATCCTGTTACTTGAAGCACATGCACCAGGATGTGACTGTGGATTCAAGCAGACCTGTTGTCCAAGAAAGTCATACGCCTACCACCTTCAAACCTTCAAACCCCCCCCCCCCCCCCCCACCCCCCCCCAACTCGGGCACACACACAGGTCTTGTCAAGTGTATGTTCGGCTGTTGAGTGAGACATCTAGATGTCTAAGAGATTTCGCTTTACCTTAGTAAAGTTAATAAAATCACTGATGTAATAGTCTGTTGGTTTCAGTTTCAATGAGTTTGTTCAACTGGATACTTAAAATGCTGTGTAAAGTTAATTGCTCTCCTAAGCTGACTGAGGAGAGCAATTTTTTGCCCTCCTGCATTTTTCAGAATGCCAGGCCTGCAAGGTCTCAAGCCAAAACAGAAAGATGTACCAAGAGGATGAATTGGCTCACTGTATGTGATAGCATCAGTAAATTAACCCTCTGGGGACCTCATTTTGCAAATAACAGATTGCTTTGCTACCAGTTGTCGTAAATAAGAAGAAGAACTTGGTGTATTTTACTGTGTTGTCAGAATTCTTGGATCTTAATTTTCCACAACAGGTTAAATTCTTATCATTTAACTTCCTTGCTTTTATCCTTTCACAAACTGATTCCTAAACTCTCTACACTGGAATGACCTCTGTACACTAGAAGGAAGTGTGGTGGCTCAGTGGTAGACTGTTGGACTTCTATGCTAGAGGTCCCGAGTTCGATCCCCCGTCTGGGACGACCTGCATTGTGTCCTTGGGCAAGGCACTTTATCCTGGTTGCCTACATGGGGGCACGATGACATTGTGTACTAAGGCATACTGCACGTCGATGGTGCACATGTCTTCAACTGTTGTAACCCTGCTTGAGCAGAGCTTGAACAGAGAATGTTGAGGAGCTGACAGTTGCTCGTCGATGCTCGGTGGTTCTCTCTGGGTACTCCGGCTTCCTCTACCCGTAAAACTGTCACGGTCATGATTAGCCATTGTGCATAAGTATGTGACCTTAAACACCAATAAATGAATAAATAATACACTAGAACCCTGTGAATCTTCGATTTGATGTCAGATTAACATTGAACCTGATTTGTACATCTTTATTGTGATAACTAGTCAGAGAATAAAATCTTGGATTCTGAGAGTATCATCATCCTCGATGGGTATCTGGGTGGGATGGGGAAATCTCTCACGAGGGGCAAGATATTTGAGCCAGACACGAGGGTTGTCGAGTGTCAAATCCAAAGTCAGATACCAGAGAGTATCATTATCCTCGATGGGTATCTGGGTGGGATGGGGAAATCTCTCACGAGGGGCAAGATATTTGAGCCAGACACGAGGCTTGCCAAGTGTCAAATCCAAAGTCAGATACCAGAGAGTATCATTATCCTCGATGGGTATCTGGGTGGGATGGAAGAATCTCACCCGAGGGGCAAGATATTTGAGCAAGGCACGAGGCTTGCCATGTGTCTGGGTCAAATATCTTGCCCCAAGGGTGAGATTTACCCGTGCTACCCATATAAGCATCGGGATGATTTTTCTCCCACCATTTTAGGGATGCAACGCCATTAACAAGAAAATACCATATTTTCCAGGAAATAATAATATTTAGCGTGTTCATTCTAGGAGAAAACCAATAAGATATTCAGAAAGCTTGTCGAGAGTGGTATATATACAGTACGTGGAGGGTGGATTGTCTCCCTGGGAGTGGAGTCATCACCCAAACTATCACTTTCAAATTCTGTACAAGTGGGCAAAAAACACAAGCAAAGTTTCAGCCAATGGACCTCCGGGTATAACCCTGAGGTCCACTGGCTATAACTTTGCTGGTGCTTGTTATGCTTTGCAACAAATTTTCAATTATTGCTTGGGTGGAATCTCCACTCTGTGGGTGATTTAGTGATAGTACACTCTCCATGTACTGTATACTAAAGGTATATACTTCAAAATAAACAGACACCACATGTTGAGCGTTAATACACTGAAGCGACCTCAAATGAAATCAACATGCCTGCACTCGCCATTTCTAGACTTATACTTCAGTTTGATAGGGTGTAATGATATCAGATGAATATTACTCTGTGATAAACTGATAGAGCTATTTGAGCTGTGTTGAAGTTTTTCTTAAGAATGTTCTGGTTTTGATTTTCGTTTATAAAATCTTTTTTACGGATCAAAACGGCCTTCCATTTTGTTTGTTTATACATGTGTAGATGTGATTTGTGATGATTAAATAGTTTTGGCACAATTTAAATATGCAAATTGGTTGGTCACATGGGTGGGGTGAGATTTATTTATTTATTTATTTATTGATGTTTAAGGTCACATATTTATGCACAATGGCTAATCATGACCGTGACAGTTTTACGGGTGGAGGAAGCCAGAGTACCCGGAGAGAACCACCGAGCAACGACGAGCAGCTGCCAGCTCCCCAACATCGTAACTCCACACTGCAGCACAGGCAGGGTTAGATTGGTTGAAGACATGCGTACCATCGACGTGCAGTACGCTTTAGTACACGGCGTCATCGTGCCCCCACGCGGCAGTGGAGATGAAGTGTCTTGCCCAAGGACACAACGCGGTTGCCGCAGGTGGGATTCAAACCGAGGCCCTCTCGGCTTGCAGCCTGCACCTCTACCTACTGAGCCACTGTGCTCCCAGGTGGGGGTGAGATAGCTGTCACGTGGGTGGGGTGAGGCAGGCATATCTCCCTCCCAGTGGTCCCACACAGCTTTATATATATCTCTGTACCTCAGTGATGGGAGAAAATCTTTTTACAGTTTGTCTGGATATGATAAAAGGACTGATTACAGTACAGCCATCGTGGATGGGTCAAAATCTATGGTTGAACATTTTTCCATGCATATAATTAAAAAATGATCTGCTATGACACATAGCGGAAATTCCACCAATGAAGCACCGGGATAATCCCGGTGCTTCATTGGTGGAATTTTCGCTATGTGTCATAGTGGATCATCTCTGAATTATATGAGTGGAGAAAATGACAACCCGTGGATTCTGATCTGTCCATGATGTCCCTACTATATGACAGTTCACAGATTTTGAAAGCATCTGCAGCAAGCACAGGGGGCATCAGCTGTCTTAGGGTGTTTGAGCATTGAAGAGAGGGGTCTTCCCCCTGGAACATTTTAAAATAGTGCTATCAAATAAGGTGATAAGACACAATTTTTAATTTTTTGATGAACTGTTTGTAGTTCCAGACAAAACCACCTTTCAGTCATCTGTTTTTATATCCCCCCCCCCCCCCCCCTACAAAACAAAGTTTGGGGGGGGGGGGGGGGTATATAGGAATCACCCTGTCTGTCCATCCTTATAAGCGCAACTCCTCCTAAACCATTTGAAGAATTTTCATGAAACTTTACACAATGGAAGAACTCCATATGCAGATGTGCATGAAGCAATATAATTCTGTTCTGACATTTCCAGGGGGAGATAATCTAATTTATACATTTCAGGCACGGGGGTATCACTTTGTGAGCTTGCTCACAATACCTCTAGTTTCATTTAGATAACCACCAGAGGAGCGATAAATCATTCCTTTCAAATTTTATAGCCTAGTATATGACAAGTAAATGTCTTATCGGTGGAATCATGCTGCAAAATTGAAAGAATAGTTGTCTGTGGCATTTTCAGTTTTTAGCATGTCTGCATTAGTGTTCAACCGATTACCCAAAATGGCCACTGACCGATTACTGGTTATTTGAGGTCACAATTGGTCAGGTTCAGTGCCGATTCCGATTGTAATACTGTGCACTACTAGAAAAGTTGAGGCTTGAAAGAACTACATTAAATTGAACATTTTTCACAGTGTTAAACTTTGTTGACTCAGGTCACAGTAAAATTATGAGTCATGCACACTTGGGTGGTAAATGTGGTCTAACGTGTACCACCCATGAGGGCACGACTGGTAAATTTTACTGCGACCGGAGTCACTGGAGTGTGCAATCTTCACTTTTTGGTATGACCTGGCAATTGCCACAAGTACGCTCAGTTGTAATATAAGAATACACATTGTGATTGTTTTCAACTTTATTGAATGGTATCATTGACATCATTTTACATTAACAATTGAACATTTGCAGAAGATAATAAGGTGCGGTTAATGAATTATCACAAACTGCTTGGCAACAATCGGTTGAACCGATGTTCTAGGAGCCATTGCCATCGTTATCTGATTGCCCACAATCGGCCAATTGTGACGGCCAGTTCTGATCATCAGTTGAACACTAGTCTGCATACAAGTCATATTGTTTCCCATGCACCACTCTTTTGTGAGTACTGTTGTACAAATGTAACTTGTGATCAGTGTACTCGGGTACTCATGTTACCACAGCATGCTCAGGTACTCATGCTACTACAGCACGCTCAAGCCCCAATGATGTACAGGTACTCATGTTACCACAGCATGCTCAAGCCCCAAGGATGTAAGGTACTCATGTTACCACAGCATGCTCATGCCCCAATGAAGTACAGGTACTCATGTTACCACAGTACGCTCAAGCCCCAAGGATGTACAGGTACTCAAGTTAACACAGCACGCTGAAGCCCCAATGAAGTACAGGTACTCATGTTACCACAGTACGCTCAAGCCCCAAGGATGTACAGGTACTCATGTTACCACAGTACGCTCAAGCCCCAACGATGTACAGGTACTCATGTTACCACAGTACGCTCAAGCCCCAACGATGTACAGGTACTCGTGTTACCACAGCACACTCAAGCCCCAATGAAGTACAGGTACTCATGTTACCACAGTACACTCAAACCCCAAGGATGTACAGGTACTCATGTTACCACAGCATGCTCAAGTCCCAACCATGTACCAGGGACCAGCATAGGGGGGAATTTTAGGGAGACTTCAAGTCTCCCTCCAGAAAAAATAGGGAGACTGCAGTGTCATGTAGGGAGACTTCATAGGCAAGTGGGGAAAATTAAGAATATTCATGTACCACCCCCGCTGCCCCTTCATATTTTCAATTTGTGGTCCTCCATTAACATACAAATAATCCAGGTCCAGTTGTCTATGATGCATCTGTGCCAGGTTAAAAAATCACAATGTAATTATTGACTGAAAATCCCCCACTACCTTCTCCTTCATGACCCCTCACCTCTTCTTCGTGCCAATCTCCCATCACCCTCCTGTGGTTGCCTTTCAACAAAGTCTACTAAGCTAATAATTTCCTAAGTCTGAAAGTGTGAACAGGACCAGATGTAAGAAGGTTGCTTGGGAGGTACTTTGTTAGTTAATAAACAAAATACATTCTGGGGTCGAGTATTTTGTAAAAGAAATGTCATTCCGCATCATTTTTATGGCATTCCGGTGTCATTCCGCGTTTTTTTTTATGTCATTCCGATGTTTAGGAGGACCCTTTTTCAAGATCGTCCACATGCACACTTGTGTCCTGTACAAAGCTTTTCTTGACATCACTAAAGCTTTTTTTCATGTGTTTCAATTCCATTCGTGTTTTTCTGGGAATAGACAGCCCAACAGTTAACAGTCGTCAGCAAATCGAAATGAAAATAATGTGTTATAAAATACGTCCGTTGTGTATACATTTTCAGCATCCTAAGCGACATAACCTACTTTCAAGCTGGGTTGTTTTGTTGAGTCGCGTAAGTCACTTATTTTCGTTTCGACACTTGAAGCTCCGACTGGAACGCAACAAAATAGAAATAAAAAAATCCGCCAAAAGCGACAATGGACAATTGATTGTCGTGTGATTTCAAATAAATGGACGTTTATTTGACGAATTAAAATGCCCATTTATCACACTCGAGCACATTCGATTTTTGAAAATACTCGTTTTCATGTAAACCTCGCATCACTCAGTTCAGCCTTTTCTCATTTTGGCCAGTTTTTAGAGGGCGACTTGTAATCGCCCCGACTATTTTTCTAGGCGACTTTGGGCTTAGAAGGGCGACTTAATCGCCCTAGTCGCCCTCACGGCTGGTCCCTGCCATGTACAGGTACTCATGTTACCACAGCACGCTCAAGCCCCGAGGATGTAAGGTACTCATATTACCACAGCATGCTCAAGCCCCAAGGATGTGCAGGTACTCATGTTGCCACAGCATGCTCCAGCCACAATGATGTACGGGTACTCATGTTGCCACAGCATGCTCAAGTCCCAAGGATGTACAGGTACTCATGTTACCACAGCATGCTCAAGCCCCAAGGATGTGCAGGTACTCATGTTGCCACAGCATGCTCCAGCCACAGCGATGTACAGGTACTCATGTTATCACTGCATGCTCCAGCCACAATGATGTACGGGTACTCGTGTTGCCACAGCATGCTCAAGCCCCAAGGATGTACAGGTACTCATGTTACAACAGCACGCTCAAGCCCCAAGGATGTGCAGGTACTCATGTTGCCACAGCATGCTCCAGTCACAGCAATGTACAGGTACTCATGTTATCACCGCATGCTCCAGCCACAATGATGTACGGGTACTCATGTTGCCACAGCATGCTCAAGTCCCAAGGATGTACAGGTACTCATGTTACCACAGCATGCTCAAGCCCCAAAGATGTACAGGTACTCATGTTACCACAGCATGCTCAAGCCCCAACAATGAACAGTACTCATGTTACCACAGCACGTTCAAGCCCCAAGGACGTACAGGTACTCATGTTGCCACAGCATGCTCAAGCTCCAATGATGTACAGGTACTCATGTTGCCACAGCGTCCTCAAGCCCCAAGGATGTGCAGGTACTCATGTTACAACAGCACGCTCAAGCCCCAACAATGTACAGGTACTCATGTTACCACAGTAGGCTCAAGCTCCAACAATGTACAGGTGCTCATGTTATCACAGCATGCTCTAGTCCCAAGGATGTACAGGTACTCATGTTGCCACAGCACACTCAAGCCCCAAGGATGTACAGGTACTCATGTTACCACAGCACGCTCAAGTCCCAACCATGTACAGGTACTCATGTTACCACAGCACGCTCAAGCCCAATGATGTAAGGTACTCATGTTATCACAGCATGCTCAAGCCCCAACCATGTACAGGTACTCATGTTACCACAGCATGCTCAAGCCCCAAGGATGTACAGGTACTCATGTTACCACAGCACGTTCAAGCTCCAACCATGTACAGGTACTCATGTTACCACAGCACGCTCAAGCCCCAAGGATGTAAGGTACTCATGTTACCACAGCATGCTCAAGCCCCAACCATGTAGAGGTACTCATGTTACCACAGCATGCTCAAGCCCCAAGGATGTACAGGTACTCATGTTACCACAGCACGTTCAAGCTCCAACCATGTACAGGTACTCGTGTTACCACAGCACTTTGGGGCTTGATCTGTACATCCCTGGGGACACTGTGGCCAGTGGTAAGTTACTGTCATAATTCAGCAATTCCTTATACATTTTACCCTTTGAACACTAATGACATCTGCCATGCCCGTTCAATGGCAGCAATTAGAAGAGTCCATATTCATTATTTGGGGTAGACTAATCAACATGCTGCCTTGTTCAAGTTATGGAACTATCAAGCACAAAATTTGCAAAAAATGACAAAGTCAGCTCAATAATTCTGCTGCCGTATATATTGGATTAAGCCCATTTTTGAACTTGATTGAGATAATATTCTTAGAAAACCACATAACAAAAATGAATCGAATCTGCTGATGTTTGTTTAAGTTATCGTGCTATCAAGCACAAAATTTGCAAAAAATGACCAATTCAGCCCAATAATTCTGCTGGTGTACATCAGAGCCATGCCTGTTTTCAAACTCAATCAAGACATCGTTCCTTGAAACCCATATGCCAAATATCAGTCAAATCGGTTTATGTTTGTTGGAGTTATCGTGCTATTAAGTTTAAAATTAGTTGATTTTAACAAAGGGCCATAATAACTCTTGTGAAAAAGCATGGACATGCCCTATTTCATCGGGTGTTGAACACGCATATCAAGTCACATACCAAATATTGTCAAAATCCATCCAGAAACAACTAAGTTATAAGCAAAAAAGGGTGTCCGATCCTCAGCATACCAATTGTTAAGTTTTTTTTTTGAAAATTGACTAAAACATATTGCAGAAGTTTTTAAAACATGCACTGCAAAAATAGATAAATACCAAAACCTTATTTGAAGCTCAAGTGTACTTATATATATTTTATATTACCCAGTACTATGTGCTTATATCAGTTTTATTACACAGTACTAAGTACATATATCCCTTCTATTTAAGGAATAGTGCATGGCTTGGAGTTGACTACGCCCATATAGTGCTCAATGAGGTGGTATAGTTCTCGACGCGAAGCTCACTAGGCACTATATGAGCATATTCAATGACAAGCCATGCACTAGTCCTTATATTATATCGAACAACCCGAAACTGTAAATTAACCAAATAATCTACAATCCAAATTGTAAACAGTAATGAAGTTTTTATTTTAAACAATAAAGGAGAAATGAGAATAATGTGTGGATATTGATAATTGTTCGACACAATGATACTATTCCTCGCCACTGCCAATGTCTCACTCCAGGTTCTAAGGGTAGATCACGACTCATCTTCGACACGTCGTGATCTGCCCTTAGAACCCAGAGCTCGACTCGGATACATATTTTGTACATCCACATAATGGTAATAATCTCCCATTATCGGAACTTATCACTTCGGAAAACTTTGCGGCTATTCTTGCGACACTGAAAAAATGAAGAGTATATTTTTTATGTAAATCTAATTGGTGGCCGGGATTTTCTGCCACCATTTTGGATAAATCGTTGCTTTGTACGTTTTTATAACCAGAAAATGCATATAGTGTCTGTGCTAACAATAGAAAACATACAGTGCCTGTATGTAGTGACCCTTCATCTCTGTGTGGGACAACTACACGAAATAGGGTATCACCTTTCAGCCAATCAGAATGCAAGAAAGTCACGTGAGGTATATTACCCAGTACTATGTACATACAGTTGAAATTATAAGTCCTGCCACTATATTGAAGTAATTTTACACTGATTAAGTTCACTTTTTGTCCCTATCAAACTCAAACTGGCTCATTAGTGTAACTCAATTCCTGTAAAAATACAATATGCCCAACAAATCTGTACTCATGAAACGAGATCATTAACATCATTCCTAACCTCAACTGGGATACATGTATAATTATGTAATGATTAAATAGATATTAAAATTTAATTACATATACAGAATGAAGATAGTGGATTACTACTTAACCCTATACCTAACGAATCACCTGCATCCGCCCACGTAATATGCAAATTCAGCAGTTGAAAAAATATTATTTTTCAAAAAATTTTGACAAAACCATATCATGTGACCCCTCATTGGAACGAGCTTGTCAAACTCATTCCATCGAGGGGTCACATGATATGGTTTTTGTTGAAATTTTTTGAAAAATTTGAAAAAATGATATTTAAAATAATAAATTTTGATATCGTCTGCATTGGGTAAAGGGTTAATCGCTGTTCCATGTATTCTCCACTCGAAAAGTATTTATAGTTGTTCTTAACAGCATTAGAAACACTTGCAAACTCATCACATGGACCACTGAGTGCAACCCGGTGGTCCATGTGATAAAAGTTTGCAAGTGTTTATGTCTTGTCCTCAGAAATTATAAATAACTAATGAGTGAAAAATCTATCCCACAGCGATTTAGTAGTAATGCACCCTCCACAAAAATCTATCCCACAGCTATTTAGTAGTAATCCACCCTCCACAAAAATCTATCCCACAGCGATTTAGTAGTAATCCACCCTCCACAAAAATCTATCCCACAGCCATTTAGTAGTAATCCACCCTCCACAAAAATCTATCCTACAGCTATTTAGTAGTAATCCACCCTCCACAAAAATCTATCCCACAGCTATTTAGTAGTAATCCACCCTCCACAAAAATCTATCCCACAGCTATTTAGTAGCAATCCACCCTCCACAAAAATCTATCCCACAGCTATTTAGTAGTAATGCACCCTCCACAAAAAGCTATCCCATAGCGATTTAGTAGTAATGCACCCTCCACAAAAATCTATCCCACAGCAATTTAGTAGTAATGCACCCTCCACAAAAATCTATCCCACAGCGATTTAGTAGTAATGCACCCTCCACAAAAATCTATCCCACAGCTATTCAGTAGTAATGCACCCTCCACAAAAATCTATCCCACAGCGATTTCGTAGTAATCCACCCTCCTCAAAAATCTATCCCACAGCTATTTAGTAGTAATCCACCCTCCACAAAAATCTATCCCACAGCTATTTAGTAGTAATCCACCCCTCCACAAAAATCTATCCCACAGCTATTTAGTAGTAATCCACCCTCCATAAAAATCTATCCCACAGCGATTTAGTAGTAATGCACCCTTCACAAAAATCTATCCCACAGCTATTTAGTAGTAATCCACCCTCCACAAAAATCTATCCCACAGCTATTTAGTAGTAATCCACCCTCCACAAAAATCTATCCCACAGCGATTTAGTAGTAATGCACCCTCCACAAAAATCTATCCCACAGCTATTCAGTAGTAATGCACCCTCCACAAAAATCTATCCCACAGCGATTTCGTAGTAATCCACCCTCCTCAAAAATCTATCCCACAGCTATTTAGTAGTAATCCACCCTCCACAAAAATCTATCCCACAGCTATTTAGTAGTAATCCACCCCTCCACAAAAATCTATCCCACAGCTATTTAGTAGTAATCCACCCTCCATAAAAATCTATCCCACAGCGATTTAGTAGTAATGCACCCTTCACAAAAATCTATCCCACAGCTATTTAGTAGTAATCCACCCTCCACAAAAATCTATCCCACAGCTATTTAGTAGTAATCCACCCTCCACAAAAATCTATCCCACAGCGATTTAGTAGTAATGCACCCTCCACAAAAATCTATCCCACAGCTATTTAGTAGTAATCCACCCTCCACAAAAATCTATCCCACAACTATTTAGTAGTAATCCACCCTCCACAAAAATCTATCCCACAGTGATTTAGTAGTAATCCACCCTCCACAAAAATCTATCCCACAGCTATTTAGTAGTAATCCACCCTCCACAAAAATCTATCCCACAGCTATTTAGTAGTAATCCACCCTCCACAAAAATCTATCCCACAGTGATTTAGTAGTAATGCACCCTCCACAAAAATCTATCCCACAGCTATTTAGTAGTAATCCACCCTCCACAAAAATCTATCCCACAGCGATTTAGTAGTAATCGACCCCCCACAAAAATCTATCCCACAGCTATTTAGTAGTAATCCACCCTCCACAAAAATCTATCCCACAGCTATTTAGTAGTAATCCACCCTCCATATACTGTAGTCTTAATATTTTCTTTCTGTTTGATCGGTTCAGTTCGTGATTTCACTATCGACCTCCCTAATATAGCACATTATATTTTGCATTGCCTCTTGTGTATTTCAGACTACTTCATTCTTCTGCAGTTTGGTGCACATTAAGTAATGAGCATTTTCTGTACTAATTATAACAGGCTGTTTAGTTTCAACTGTATATCAGTTTTATTACACAGAACTGTGTACTATATCAGTTTTATTATCAAGTACTATGTACTTATATCAGTTTTATTACACAGAACTGTGTACTATATCAGTTTTATTATCAAGTACTATGTACTTATATCAGTTTTATTACACAGAACTGTGTACTATATCAGTTTTATTATCAAGTACTATGTACTTATATCAGTTTTATTTCACAGAACTGTGATTTCAAAAGTGGACAGAGAATTTTTTTAGTTGGATCACGACTGGGTCACAATCTGTTTGAAGTTTTCTGCTCAACTTCATCCACACAATACTGTAGAATCTTACTGAAAGAATATCATGTGACCTACCCCCGCCCCATTTGAACAAACGTCTTGAGCTTGTTCCAATGAGGGGTAACATGATATGGTTTTGAAAAAGGAAATGAAGCAAAATTGAATGCTGTTTTAATTTGATTTTCGTATATTTGGTTTTATTATGTGTTATTTAATCTTTTAACTCACTCGTACAAATGTGTTAAGATCAGATCGTAATCTCAGCTGTAAATGTTAAAGTTGTAAAAATTGATATCTATCTTATTGGGGGATCAAGAGAGTTCGTTTCACAGCACATTGGAGTGCACTTAATTGGATATCTGTTGACTGAATAACCCTGTTAATTGACCATAACCCTCAAGCACAAAACCATTTCCTACAGTACAAATTTTGATGTGATTGCTTATAAGCAACTGAGTAAATTTCTGTTAATTGAATAAAAAAACCTTATTTATTTGTTTATTGAAGTTTAAACGACAGGGTCATATCATGTCAGAGAGTATTATGAGTGGAGGAAATAGCAGAAACCACAGAGCAGCAGGTAGAAACTATCAGACTCTCCAGCTTTCTGACCCTGTACAAGCAGCAGCTTAAGGCAAGTGTACCATCGACATGCTCTATGCCTTAGCACACTGCGTCAAATTATATTATCTTTGAACTGGAATTATTTTGTCTCAGAATTTGCCTTGATACAATTTATGAGGGGAGGGGGGGCGGGGGGGGGGGGGGGGGGGGGGGGCTCTCTCACAAATTGTAACAAGGTAAAGACGTTTTGATGGCAATAAGTATTTTGGCACTTCACCAATTAAAATTAAAAAAGTGTTCCATATTTGTTTTTACCAAACAAGGTAAAGACGTTTTGATGGCAATAAGTATTTTGGCACTTCACCAATTAAAATTAAAAAAGTGTTCCATATTTGTTTTTACCCTTTAGGCCACACAAAGTAGATGTTCTGTTTCTCAGGCCAAGTTTTGTAAAATTGCATGCGGGCAGGCAGTTTTTTATTTTATATTTTATTTTTGTAATTATTTCTTTGCTATCAGAAGTTCATGTTCTTGGTTTATTTTATGTTTTAGGCCTCATAATCTACAGAATATCAAGAGTGGTGGTGTATTTCGTCCCTTGGGTGCAACAAGGCTTTGCAATGCTAAAGCATTGCAAAGCCTTGTTGCACTCAAGGGACAAATTTATCAGTTTTATTAACTTTTGAAAAATATCAGACATAAACCATTTAATTTTTATTTTTTCAAGTTTGCATTGGTCATAAAAAGAAAGCATGCGGCAGCCAAAAGGACCATGCGGGAGGGCCTGAGAAACAGATTTTTAATTTTATTAAGCCTTAGCTCTAACACAGCATTTGCAAAAAATAAATTAATAAATTTAACATTTTTTTAAAACAAATTTCCAAATTTTTCAATAAAACCATACAAATATGGATATCATTAGAACCAGCTCAATGAGCTGGTTCTAATGATATCCATATTTGTATGGTTTTATTGAGAAACTTCCCAAGATATTTTCGGCTGTGGTAGGCTTATTCCAATTTTCTGGCTGTCTTTGGCCACTGTGTTAGGTAAAGGGTTAAACTGCCATTTTGGAACTGTATCCGTTTACAACATGGGAGTCGACAGTTAAAATATTTCTTGCTTCCACCTCCAAACTCTCCTTTGAGTAAGTCTTCTGATTTCTCCTCAAGTTAAAGTAAGTTGAAAATGAATAAATATATATAATATGAAAGTGCCCTAGTCAAGGCTGTTGAGGCTGAGTGGTTGTAGCGTGTGTATTGTATAGATCCAGTGTTTTTCCCGTTGTTTTCTTGGCCGGGTGCTCGATTCACTACCAGGGTTTCCTTGTATCATTACAATGACTCGGACGGAGAGCTCGTTCGCTGTATGGTTGGTGGAGTTTCTCTGATCCTTCCGTCCATATTATAAAAATATCATCTATAAATCTGAGATATGTATGTGATTTGTATGGTGCGTTTTGGAGCATTTGCATTTCGAGTTCTCCCATAAAAATGTTGGCATAAGTCCAAATATCCGCCCAGAGACGGACATCTTATCCACCAACATATGGTATATAAAGCGGTCACACACGGGCTCAGAATCAAACACAAATCAAACCACTGAAGAGACTAAGACAGTCGAAACCGGTCTGGCACATAGCGTATGAGAATTCTACTCTCCTGAGGCTTGACTTCCAATTAATCAACATAAGTTGAAAATGATTTTACAGCCTTCTATAATTATATTGTATCATCTCTTTTACAGACATTCTCACATATCCAGTGAAGTCGATGAGAAGTGGGTCAATTTCTTATTGAAAGCAACAGATCACAATTTGGGAAAAATACTTGACCTGGTTAAAGACACTACATGACGAGTACAATTAAACTTCGATGGACAAAAAACGAGGCTTTAGGCTGTGATATGTATATGAGCAATAGCTGTTGATGAGGTTACACCTCTTCCTACTGACAGTTAACTCTTTAGTGGTTGGGAAATTTCCCGGAATTACTTGGTCTCTGCAGCCTGCGATGTTTGGCTCATAAATCTTTATCTCACTAACAGGCAACACTTGCAAAAGAATTTTGTAAGTAAAAT
This sequence comes from Pictodentalium vernedei, assembly GCA_031216915.1. NCBI lineage: Eukaryota > Metazoa > Mollusca > Scaphopoda > Dentaliida > Dentaliidae > Pictodentalium > Pictodentalium vernedei. The sequence goes on from CM062295.1 coordinate 785,574,251, forward strand.
AAAACTTCATTTTTCTGTTAAAAAAGGAATGTATATGGGTACTCATTAAAATAAACAAAATGCATTTCTTGGGTATTATCTTTTGGAAAACCAGTGTCAGTGATACTGTAGCTTAACTTGACTGTGTGTAGTGTTTGATGAAGAGGATAATGTTCAATGTTTAGGCCATTAAACAAAATACCTTGTTTCTCAGGCATTTTTACCTAAAAAATATGATGAGGGAGGCAGCATTTTTTTTTTTTTTTTTACCTTGAATCAATTTATGTTGGTGTGTATCAGTGCTGGAGGGAAAAAAGAAGCTATCCATGGTTGAATTTGACATCAAAATATCAAAAGCATTTGGGCACTCTGAGGCTATGAATTTATCACTAACATTATCAGTGTCATAAGCTGTAGGGGATATTTCCTCTTTTAGTTCAAATTTTATGTATCTCCCATATGTTTGGCATAATTCAAGTATGTTAGCCCCAGGAAAAACACGTTGGAATGGTGCATCGGGTGACCTTGATACGAAACACTTGGGGTCAACATCTTTCAAGCTGGTTGAAATATCAGGTATTTTTCCAAACTCAGGCGATTGGTTGGTCTTTATTTGTTTGTAAAAGTCAATTAATGACCAATCTGTGAAGGTAACGCCATAGATACTCCATCCCATTTTATCAATTTCAAGCCGCAAGTTATCGATACCGATGTAAACATTGTCAAGATTTTAATCCGGGTTACCGGTGCTCCTAAAATGATCACTTGTTAATGGTGCCACTAAAATGAGCACTTGTTAACGGTGCCACTAAAATGATCAAAATGTCCGGGTCGAAAAAAACGTGACACGCGGCACCAAAAAAGGGATGCGGGCAGGCCTGAGAAACAAGGTATTTTTATTTTTAATGGCCTTATGAAAGGATTATGAAATAAGACAAGAATTGTATTAATTGAGAATATTTTAAATTTTGTTACCCCACATGCTATGTTTTCAATAAGAATAATTGAGAGTTGTAGGCTGTACTAAAGAATTGAGGCCTATGTTGATATGGCCCTCACAGTTATCTTGGTAAGGTGCCCGTCTGGCGGTCATGGCTGACCAATCACTGCCTAAATATGGCAGTCTCATCAAGATATCATACCTATACATCCTACCAAGTTACAATGAAATCCCTTCATAAATACGACCTGTGGACATTGCTGAATGAATCTGGATCACATGGATTGTGGCAATAACAGCTGACTGATCATTACCAAAATAGGACAATTTCATCTGGACATCCTCCCAAGTTCTATTGAACTCACTTCATAAATATTATCTGTAGACTGTGCTAAACAAATGTAAGTCCTGTGCCCATCACGGTCGACTGATCATGACCAAAATAATAGGTTCTCATACAGACATTATACCGAGTCATCCTTTCAATTTACAATGAAATCCCTTCAAAAATACAACCAACAGACTGTGCTAAAGGAATCTAGGTACCATGCCCGTGCAGCTGTCATGGTTGACTGAACCTGACCAAAATAGGACATTCTCATTTACAAGGGAGTTAAAAAGGATAAAAAAAAAAATTTCATTCAATTGTATCTTTTTATTAATTTGGACTTTTCAACAATTTTAACCCTCCTAAAGGGTTTTTATTAGGATTCTCCAAAATTTGCCATTTTTTTCACTCTAGGGATAATAAAGGAATAGACACTTTGTGTTAAGTTGATAAGTATAATATTTATTTATTATGGTTTAATGACACTTCAACAGCCATGGTCATACATATCATGTCAGTGACAGTTTTACAGGTGGAGGAAGCCAGAGAACCACAATGACGAGCAGCTGCCAACTCCCCAACATCGTAACTCCATACTGCAGCACAGGCAGGGTTAGATCGGCTGAAGACATGTGCACCATCAACTTGCAGTAGACCTTCGTACACGGCATCATCGTGCCCCCATGTGGATAATCGAGGTTAAGTGCTTTGCCCAAGGACACAATGCGGGAGTCCAAAGTGATCGCTCAGATGGTCACCCATTCAAGGACTAACCGAGCTCGATGTTGCTTAACTTTGGTGATCTGATGAGAACCGGCCACTGCAACATCACCGTGCATCTAGATAAGTAGAATGAAAAATTTAAATTTGGTATAAAATTTCAGTTTCACACTTTCCGTGTCACTGCAGATAACTTGAACCAGGTAAGTGTTTTAGGATCATTTGAGTCTCTGGTCTGTGTTTTTTTATACACCCGTTTCAAAAACACGCAAACATGTATTATGTTATCTGTCTGTGCATCCGTTGACATTTTTGGTTGCCGACAGATAACTTCAGTTTGGATTATGTGATCTCAAAGTTTGGAATTTGCATTAACCCTTTACCCAACGTAACGGTCAAAACCGGCCTGCGCTATTCTAAAAAATTGCCAATTAATTTTAAAAATATTTTCATTTTTTGTCTCAAAAAAATAGGTTATGACCCCTCGTTGGAACGAGCTTGGCAAGCTCGTTCCAACAAGGGGTCATAACCTATGTTTTTGAGACAAAAAATGAAAATGAAAGAGTCAATGACTCTGTAGCTCAACTTGGATATGACAGGAATTCGTACTTGCTGTGACCAAGACAACTGAATAATGAATATGACAGGAATTAGTATTTGTTTTGGCCCAGTCAACAATAATAAAAGAATTACAAGGTGACTGTAATGGACTACAGATTAAGACCAATCATTGTAGATTATTATTTTTGTGTGGAAATTTTCAGTCCCAAACAAAATATTTTCAGTCTAAAATTTTTTCTTCTTCTTCTTAAAATTGACCAAAATGCATCAAAACACAAAAAACTAATTTCTGGATTTTGGTCCAAAATTTTCTAAGTCCCACCCGGACCCCAAATTTTCAGTGTAAAAAAAATTTTTTTTTTTTGTCTTAAAATTGACCAAAACGCATAAAAAACCAAAAAACTAATTTCCGGATTTTGGTGCCACCCGGCCCCCCAATTTGGATAATTTATTCACGAGAAAAACTCTATTATATGTAATGTATCCCATGGTACTAAACATTCATACAAAAATTTATTCAAATCAGATCTTTCATTTGGAAGTTCTGCGCAAAAATCTGATTGCACTTAATTTTGAACAAAATGGCTGCTAGCGGCCATCTTGAATTTCAGACTGGACCCAAAAACACTCCTTCTCGTCCCACAGTGATAACAAAGGTACCCAAGAAGTTTCGTGAAGATCGGTTCATAAATACGGCCTCTAGCCCGAGCCGTATTGGGATTTGCACTCACAGTGCTGAAAGTAACACTAAATAAATCAAAGTTAGCCTAATTTGCATAATTTACGCACAAGAAAAAAACCTGTAATATATGTAATGTATCCCATGGTACTAAACATTCATACAAAAAATTATTCAAATCAGAGCTTTCATATGGAAGTTCTGTACAAAAAACAGATTTCGGCATCGTCGGTACAAAATGGCTGCTGGCAGCCATCTGGAATTTGGGACTGCACCCAAAAACACTCGTTCTCGTCCCTCGGTCATAACAAAGGTACCCAAGAAGTTTCGTAAAGATTGGTTCATAAATACGGCCTCTAGCCTGAGCCATAGCAGCTTGGCACTTACAGCTCTGAAAGTAACACTAAATAAATCAAAGTTAGTCTAATTTGCATAATTTACGTACGAGAAAAAAAACCGTATTATATGTGATGTATCCCATTGTACTATACATTTATACAAAACTTTATTCAAATCAGAACTTTCATACAGAAGTTCTGTACAAAAAACTGATTTTTGCATCGGTACAAAATAGCCACTGGCAGCCATCTTGAATTTTTGCATCATCGGTACAAAATGGCCGCTGGCAGCCATCTTGAATTTCGGACCACACCTAAAAACACTCGTTCCCGTCCCAGGGTCATAACAAAGGTACACAAGAAGTTTCGTAAAGATCGGTTCATAAATACGACCTCTAGCCCGAGCCATAGCCAATTGTTGACGTACGGACAGACGGACGACGGGCCATGACAAAAATTAGTTATTCAAGAATTTTTATTGCAAGTGTCGTCTGCTTTTCATGTTAGGTAAAGGGTTAATACAGGCTAAGTTTGAATATGGGTTCCATCCTATACTACTCAAAGTTTGCTAAGCACCAAGTATATCCAACTACTTGTTTTACGTTTTAGTTGAAATATTGTAATGAAAAGTGTATATATTTTTTATTTAATTATAACTTTAATGATTTTAGTACAGAAATTAAGATTTTGCTTGTGTTTGATATTATTTTTTATCTTTTGAATACGATAACCATGGAAAATGGATATTATTGGTAAAAGAGGAGATATCTAGTATGAGACCCATTACTGTTAATTACAGCTTGACAACGCCTTCTCATGCTCCCAATCAGGTTCGTGATGATCCTTTGTGGGATGTTGTTCCATTCTTGGACCAGCATGGCACCAAGCTCCTGGACACTTCTTGGCTGGACTGGATGGGCTGAAATTGCAAGCTGCAACTCATTCCAGACATGTTCGATTGGATTGAGGTTAGGGGATCTTGCTGGCCAGTCCATACGCCCAATCCCCTCCCTCTGTCAGTACTCCCCGAAAGCATGGGTAACATGAGGACGGACATTACCGTCCATTAGAATGAATCTATCACCCACCGCACCTGCATACAATCTGACATGGACATCCAGGATCTCATCAATATACCGTTGTGCAGTCAATGTACCACGTTCAAGGACACAAAGCTCTGTACGTCCATCCCAGCTCATGCCGCCCCAGACCATGTTTGACCCTCCACCATAGTGATCATGCTCAGCAATGTTGGCTGCATGGAATCGCTCTCCTGGTCTTCTCCATAACCTAGAACACCTATCTGTATGGTCTAGGCAGTACCTTGACTCATCTTTAAAAAGGACAGGTCGCCACTCTTCTCTGGTCCATCGCCCATTGATATCGTGCCTGGCAGTGGTTCTGGGACAGCGGAATGCGAATACATGGTCTTCTCGATCGGCACCACCTTCATGCAACCTTGCCCAGATAGTTTGCATCAAAACATTTACCCCAGATGCATTAGGAGGTCACTGCGAAGCTTGGTTGCTGTGGCAAAGCGGTTTCTACGAGCCTGAATGATCAAAAAACAATCTTCAGTTGCAGATGTTGCCCTGTCTCTGCCACCACCATGCTGTCTTACTGGTGTGCCATACTGCTAAAATATTTCCCAGGCTCTGGTGATCACCGTATGGTGCACACCAAGCGCTTCACCAACCTGACGATGGGTAGCCCCTTGCTCCATCATCTTTACAGCCTGCCACATTTCTGCTTCAGACAAATGTCTTCTTACATTTGCATTTGCCATATTCATTCATTAAATCACAAGAGTGTGTTGAAATGAAGATTGAATACCCTACACATGTCATGCACATGTAGACAGTACACGCAAAGAATCATAAAAATCAAGGGATACATGCTTTACATGACTGCCATGAAAAGTCTGCCTGCCAAGAGAGCTAATGTAAACACTGAGGACCATCTCAATACATTCCTCAATCATATCCACCAAAAATATCGCAAATATGTCACCAGCAAATTTCACAATGATGTGTTAAATAGTTGGTGCTTAGCAAACTTTGAGTAGTATATTATTTTTACACAAGCATCATGGCCCTTTGTCAACTTAGAATTGACTGCCTATTACCATTTTTGTTTTCCAGTTTGGATTATTTGATCTGGACCGAAGTTGATACAATTCAAAATGGCTAACTGATGTATTTAGCCATGCCTGGCAGTGCTATTCTTTTTCAGATATCTGACGTATAAAAAAAAATTGTGACATCGACGCTGTAGCTGCGACGGGTGGTGCAATTTCACAAAATTCTAAGTTCATCAAGGGCCATAACTCCAAGAAAAATATTTGGAACAACACATGCATTGAACAGTGGCTAGACATCAATAAGATACACTTACATGCCAAATATAAAGTCATTCCATCAAGTATTTCAAAAGTTATTGAGTTTTGAAACTCGTTGGTCACAGACAGACCGACCGACATTCTAAGTTCATCAAGGGCCATAACTCCAAGAAAAATATTTGGAACAACACATGCATTGAATAGTGGCTAGATATCAATAAGATACACTTATATGCCAAATATAAAGGTATTCCATCAAGTATTTCAAAAGTTATTGAGTTTTGAAACTCGTTGGTCACAGACAGACCGACCGACCGACATTGCCACTTATAGAGCTGCTAGTCGCAGCTAAAAAAACTGAATCATTTTCCATCTTATACATTTCATTCTGATGAAAATTTCTTAAATGGTGTTGCCAGAAAAATCTCACCTGGTTCTTGTGTCTATATATATATGTGCGCCTTACACCTCAAATCTGGAAGCCTGCCCCCAAAAGCAAAATATTGCCACAGAAGAGATGGCTCGTAAGGAAGTCAAGTATTAGAAACTAACAGCTTTGCCCTGGTGGGTGTTGACTGACTAATTGTTAAACAAGAGGCCTCGAGAGCCTTAACCCTTTACCCAATGCAGACGATATCAAAATTTATTATTTTAAATCATTTTTTAATTTTTTTCAAAAAATTTCAACAAAACCATATCATGTGACCCCTCTTTGGAACGAGCTCGACGAGCTCGTTCCAAAGAGGGGTCACATGATATGGTTTTGTTGAAATATTTCAAAAAATAATATTTTTTCACCTGCTGAATTTGCATATTACGCAGGCGGATGCGGACGATTCGTTGGGTAAAGGTTTAATCACTCTACTGATAAAGTGGTCAAAAAATTATTTTGGGTCACATTCAGTTAGTCATGGTTCATCAACAATACAGCGGAATGAAGTCATGAAATTAATCATAACTCTGGTGTCCATGTCATATGATCATTATCAAAGGTCTTTCCGATTGCTTCCAATTCTGTCAGCAGTAGACAAGCACTGTCAGACTTCCAAGAGTCATTATGTCACTGCAGTTTGAAAGGAAAATTTTCATAGTAAAACACGAATGGATTTGATCAAACTTGAACCTAACCTTCCCCTACCCACAAAGAGAGCCCAAATATTAAGCCAGGGACTGGAATTGAACAAACTTGAATCTGACTCTCCCTAGAGATGTTATGTACCAAATTTGAAAAGATTCTGATTGATGGTTCTGGAGAAAAAGATTCTTAAACAAATTCATGTTGCACTAAGTTAAAATTCGGGTTCAATACATGTTAATTCAAGACAACTGTCCAGGCCCCAAGGGTTAAACAAAGGGATTAAAAATTATGTTTGGAAAATCATGGAGAACATGCAAGAGCATAAAAATCAGTTGAGAGGAGATACAATAAAATTTTATTTAATCATCAGCAAAAATGATTTTCAAAAAAACCTGATTATATATACAATATATATAGAACATCAAAAAATATTTAATATTTTATAAAAAACTTGTTCATATATTTGTAAACATTTTCAATTGGACATGAAGTTGAATACAAGTTTGCATACTCCATACCAGTAACTACTGAAACATTTGTGAAATGGATTTTTACCTGGGGAACAAGCAAGCCTGCAAATAGGCAGTTATATTAACTGGTAGTGTGCTACATTATTTTTCAAAGGTGATTTGCAACATGAGTATTTTTTTTTCAAAGATGCCTTGCTACCAGCAAGTTTAGCAAGATGATCTTCATAAATATTTGTTTCATTATCATTCATTGGAGAGTTCGTGTTGCCAATGGTAACAAAACAATTTTATATAAACATTTTCTTTTCTACTGCTGAGCTAGTGTTCAACCGATGATCGGAACCAGCCACCACAATCGGCCGATTGTGGGCAATCTGATGATAACGGCTCCTGGAATATCGGTTCTACCGATTGTTGCCAAGCATTTTGAGATGATTCATTAACCGCATTTTATTCTCTTCTGCAATTGTTTAATTGTTAATGTAAAATGATACCATTCAGTAAAGTTGAGAAACAACCACAATGTGTATTCTTAATCTCTCTAGACGCCCCGTTACGGGACATACAAGTTAAAACAACATGCAAAGCTTACAACTGGGCGAAATCGCTAGTTCATACCGGAAAAGTGACGGTTACACTCCATTGACTCAGGCAGAAATAAAATTACCAGTCGCACGCACTTAAACGGTAAACGTGGCTCTGAGAGCCACGTTTACCGCCCAAGTGTGCGCGACTGGTAATTTTATTTCGACCCCAGTCAACGAAGTTTAACAACGAAAAATGTTCAGTTTAATGTAGTTCTTTCGAGCCTCGACTTGTCCTAGTGCACGGTATTACAATCGGAATCGGCATTGGAATGTGAGCTCAAATAACTGGTAATCGGTCAACGACCATTTCAGGGATTTTTTTAGGTGACGACAGGGGCCGAATATAGGCCCCATTCCCAATGAGATTTAGGCAGGATTTTTCCCAATTTCTAACATAAAATTCCCAATTTGTACCCAGTATCAACTTGTTCATAACATTTATGATTTTTGCTGCAAAAGTAGGCCTTATTATTCTGATAAAAGAACTGTAAACCATAATTACAAATAATAAATCCAGCTTCTTCATTTTAATGTACATCTGTAGAAAAGAAATTTGCACTTTTTTCCACTCTACAGCGTCAACAGGATTCCCAATTTGGTCCAATGAGATGGCTTTTTTCCCAATTGCACGGGCCCCTGGCCCCATTCCCAATACACCTAGAAAAATCCCTGCTTTTTTGGTGATCGGTTGAACACTATGCTGAGCAAACAAAAAGCAAACACCTACAGTGTAAAGCCACTATAGCTTTCAGCACTTTCAATAGAGCCATGATAGTGGCTTCTAGCACTCGACCAGTTAACACTGTCATTTGCATGTATAGTGGAACCATGTTGATTGAGTAGCCATTTTGAGAGTGAAACTTATTTATTTATTGTTGTTCAAGGTGACATATATTTACACAATGACAAATTGTGACCACAATATGGATATAAAATCAAGTCCAGCCAATTGTTTATCCCCATGCTGCCCATTTTAGAGGACTGCTACCCCAGCCATTAGTGACTGTGTCCTATTATTCCAGTAAAATTAAAATTTTTTAGTAAATTTTGTTTCTTAACATACCTACCACAATTGTTTACAATTGGCTGTAACATAAGTGCAAGCCCTACTTCGGAACTAACTCAAGCTTTTAGAATCTTTTCCAAACGAGTTGGAAAAGTACTAGAGTGCAAAAGCACGAAAAAGATCGAAAAAAGGGTCGAGCGAGACCAGCGCTCGAAATTACAGGTACTCTCTCTGCACACCTCTTGCGTTTACCGAGCGCATGCGCAACAAACCGTGACGTCAATTCCGTATTTCCGCCAACGAGAAGTTTGTGATTTAGCGGGGAGGCATCGATATCAAAGATATCCCCAAGGAGGGTGGGCCTCCGGTAAACAATTGTGGTAGGTATGTTAAGAAACAAAATTTACTAAAAAATTTTAATTTCTTTTCAACCTACTCACAATTGTTTACAATTGGCTGAATAAACAATAGGAGGAGGTGAATCACATAACCAATACCAACAAGAGTAGCAGTAACGAAAGCAAGGATGGCAGAGAACAAAAACTAAAACCTGTAATGAAGAAAGAGAGAAGGCACCTGAAAAGAACAAGGCTGAGAGAAGCGCAACCTCGACAAAAACAATTTAACGAGGGTGCACCACAGCCTGAGCAGCAACGAGAGGGCCTAAAGAATAAAGGTCCTCAGATTGCTGCTGAAGGTGGCGGAGATAAAAGGAGGAGAAGGTAGAAGCATTCCTCCAGTAAGCCGCATTCATAACATCACGGAGCGAAACAGAATTGGAGAACGCCCATGATGTAGAAATGGCACGAACCTCGTGAGCATTAAGCCGGTTCGAAACAAGATCCGATGTAGACAAGCGAGAATAAGCCAGCTTGATTGCAAGACAGATCCACCTGGAAATAGAATGGGAAGAGATAGACTGCCGCTTAGGAATGAGAGACAGAAAAAATCTCTTCCGATCCCTCCTAATGAACTGAGTGCGAGTAATGTAAGTCTTGACCGCACGAACAGGACAAAGAAGAGGCCTCCGTCCATCTACAGCAGGGAGAGCCCGAATGCAGATGGGAGGAGGTACCGAATCGGGGAGTTGATTCTTAGCCAGAAAAGAGCAATCAGTAGTGAATGTGACACTGTTAGCCTCATTTCGGAAGAAGGCAGAATCAACAGATAGCGCATGAAGCTCACTGACTCGACGAGCAGAAGCAAACGCTAGAAGAAAAGCCGTCTTATAGGTGAGAAAACGCATGTCGGTCTCAGATAAAGGCTCGAAAGGCGCCCCCTCCAAACAGTGCAACACCCATGCCAAGTTCCACTCGGGTGTAAGACGCAAAACTCGAGGCCTCTTCAAAGAAAAGTGCCGAATAAGTTTGGAGAGGAAAAGATTACGACCGATACACCGCTTTCCCACATAAGAGAAAGTATCAGACAGCATAGACCGATAGCCCTTAATCGTAATAGGCTGGAGGCCCTTGGAGTCAAAAAGAAAAACCAGAAAATCCGCAATTTGAGCGATAGACGGATCACGGTAATTCACATTGTGATCTGAACACCAGCGGCAGAAAACCTTCCACTTGGCGGCATAAGTCATTCCAGTGGAAGGTCGCCGCGATGCAGAAATGCACTCCACTGATCGTCTCGAAAAACCTCTACGTCGGAGACTGGACCTGATAAAAGACAGGCGTGAAGGGACAGGCTCGCCAGGTTGTTGTGATACTTCCTGGGACGACCCTGTGAAAGAAGATCGCGACGTAGAGGTAGACGAATCGGTCGATCGGCCAATAGAGGCCGCAGCAGATTGATCCACACCCTCTGTGGAGACAGGGGTGTGATCAGAATGATCCTGCAACTGCAAGCACGAATCTTCGCTAAAACTTGAGGAAGAATCGGTGCAGGAGGAAAGGCATAGCCGACCCAGCCTGTCCAGTCCAGAGACAGAGCGTCTACTGCAAATGCCAGAGGATCTGGACAAGGGGAGACAAAAGTCTCTACCTGATGATTCCAGCGAGTAGCGAAAAGGTCGACCTGAGGACGACCCCACTGCTCGCAAATCGCCTGAAACACCGACCGATGTAGCATCCATTCGGTTGGAAGGACACTGTCGCGTCGGGACAGGGAGTCTGCTAGGACGTTGAGACGCCCGGGAATGTGTCGAATGGACACCCGAGCGTTCACATCCCGTGCCAACAGAAGAAGATCCCGAGACAGCCGATACATAGGAATCGAATGAGTGCCTCCCTGATTCCGTATGTAGGCCACTACTGTCGAATTGTCCGAAAGAAGTAGGACAACATGGTCCGACAGATGAGGGATCCAAAGCCGAAAACTCAACAGAAGAGCAAGGAGCTCCTTCTGGTTGATATGAAGGTCCACCTGCTCGCTGTCCCACTCTCCGTGAGTAGACAGACCGAGAGGGTCCAACGTCGCACCCCAGCCCCGATCGCTGGCATCCGCAGTAAGGATGCGATCGGCCAAAGGAAGATCCAACGGAACACCCTGTGTCAGCCAGGGAATATTTGCCCAAGGGCGGAGGTGACAAAGCAGAGACCGAGGAATAGTGAGTTCCAGGTCCAGCGGATCTACATTCGGACGCCAATGATCCAACAGGAAGTGTTGGAGAGGTCGGACAAACAAGCGACCGAGCGGAATGAGATCGGTCACCGAACCGCAAAGGCCCAGCATCCGAAGGAAAGTCCTGGCCGAGACCGAGGAAGATTGAAGCAGGTCCCGAGTCAAGGCGGAAAGAATCGTCGCCCGAGCCTGGGGAACCGACACTACATTGTGAAGAGTGTCGAAATCCATCCCCAAATGACGGAATCGCTGAGAAGGAAGAAGATCCGACTTCTCGCGATTGACTCTGAAACCCAGCGACGCTAGAAGGCAAAGAAACTGCCGGACATCGAACTCCAGAACAGCAGCATCGTGGTGCCGTTGGAGGATGTCGTCTAGGTAGGCGGACGAAGTCACCGCCGACTGAGTGCGATGGAAAGCAAGCACATGTGACATCAGTCGGGTGAAGGCCCAAGGAGCCAGGTTCAAACCGAACGGGAGAGCTCTGAATTGAAAAACTCGATCCCGAAACGAGAACCGAAGGTATTTCCGTGACGCCAGATGAATGGGTACATGGAAGTAGGCATCCTTCAGGTCGATACTGGCCGCAAAATCGCCCTGATGAACTGAACGTCGAACCGACCGGAAAGTCTCCATACTGAAACGAGGAGCAATTATGTACTCGTTCAGGGTACTCAGATCGATGACAGGACGAAATTGGCCGTTTTTCTTCGGCACCAAGAAAAGTCTCGAGTAAAACCCCGGTGAAAGGGTGTTCCTGACCACCTCGATCGCCCCTTTGGTGAGGAGATTGTCGATCTCCTGCACCAGAAGGTCCCGACGCAGAGAATCTGAAGGGACCTGAGTCGGAAGGGGCACCCGAGATAAACTGGGGTGCCGATGGAAGGACAGTCGCAGACCGGAATGAATGACGTCGAGGACCCAAGAGTCCGACGTTATCTCTGTCCAACGGTCGTAAAACAGCGACAGCCTTCCTCCGACTGGAGGCGAATCGAGGTGAGAACCTTCACTTGCGGCCTCGACGAGGCCCCCGAGAGGAGAAACCACCTCGGGAAGTGACAGAGTCCTGAGACTTTCCAGCCTGAGGCTGCCAGCGGGCCTGGCCACGTCGGCGCTTCTTATGAGCAGAAGGAGCAGACGGAGCCGAAGGCGTAGCCGACGTCGCCGACGAGGCAGACGCAGCAGCACGCTTGGCGGGCCTGGAACGACCCCCACCCGCAGCAGCAGGTGGGTCAAGCTGTCTCAGCAAAAGCTGGTCCTTCGAATGACGAAGAACTTCGCCACGAACAGCTTCCACAGAACCATGGAACAACTGAGGTCCTACCAAAGAGGCAGACCTCAGAACAGCACGTTGCTCAGAAGGAAGGGATGGTAAAGAATCCAAAACCGCATCCCGGCGTGCCAGCTCCAAATTGGCCGTGTTACAGGCGTGAGCGTGAGTCAAGTTCATAAGAGCCTGTGACAAAACGCGAAAAGGCGCCTGAGCGTCATCAAACTCCCCTGGTGGAAAATATTCAGCCAGAGCAGCGACAACATGGTCCGCGAGAGATAACATACCCAGCATCTCTCGGGACAGGCCCACCATAGACTCAACTACCGACATCGGGAGAACTGCCGACTTAGGCTTAGTCAACCCGAGGGAAGAAGAATCCTCATCCACAGTAGTCATCCCTTGGAAGACTGGTGGAGAGACGGAATCGTAAACACGAAACCGCGATGGAGGCAGGAAGGCATCAGCTCTAGAAAAGAAGGAACCCTTAAGGGCCTTAGAACGCATTTTGGCGTCTAAGCCCTGGAAGGACTCAACCACCTGAGCCGATTGCAGAGGACGCAAAGCCCCGGAGCTAGAAGGCTCAACAGGGTTACGGCGCTCCACAGTGGACCGCGGCCGGACGGTCACAGAAGGCTGGTCGGAAGGTAGAACGTCCGGCAATAAGCCAAAGACGAAATCCAAAGCCTGCCCCAAGACTGACGAGGGGGGACCATCACCTTCAAGATACTCGTCATCCTCCGTAGCAGAGGAGACGTAGCCCAACTCGGGCTGACCAGCAGAAACCTCCTGTGAATACTGTGCAGTATCCAAGGGGCCAGGCGAGACATCTCGGCGACCGACCAAAGGAGGTTGTGCCTCAGGAGGCACAGGGAGGCCAACTTGAGGGTTGCCAGAAAGCAACCGGGTGAGCGCCAAAACGGCCTGGCGCAGGTCACCCTGAGAATCCGTCGCAGCAGAAACGCCCGACGGAGTGTCCTCCCAATGGACCCTTCTGGTAGAAGAACCCAAATCCTCAGAAGAGACCGACGGCGAACGTCGATCGGCAGACAGAATAGGAGCACGGTGAGAAGACACCGGAGGATAGTCCCGATTGTGACGCCCAGGAGCCATCACTGGCCTCTGCGAAACAGAAGGCCCTGCCTGCAAATCCTCGAAAGGGACCGACGGCGCACGTCGATCGGTAGCTGGACCTAGGACACGGTGAGAAGACACCGGAGGATTGTCCCAAGAATGACAGGAACCTGTCATTGACCTCTGCGCAGCAGACGGCCCCAACTGCCTATCCTCTGAGACCGACGGCAAGCATCGATCGACACCCAGACTCGGAACACAGTGAGGAATCACCGGAGGAAGGTTCCGAGAGTGACAGCTAACCGGGGCTGTCACTGACCGCTGCCGAACAGCAGGCCCTGGATGCCAACGTCCCAACACCATCCCGCTAGTCGGCACACTAGCAGGCGAAGGTGGAACAATAAACGATTCACTCGAGGGACGAGGAATCGCTGCCGAAGCGACCGGCCGGCTCAACCGACTAGGAGCAAACCTAGCCAGATGAGACGGAGCAGACAGCAAACCCGCACAGCCTCGCCGCGAGGCTGGGGGAGGCTGAGAACACACAGACACACCAGCAGATACAGCCTCGGTCCCCCGAGACTGTAGACCATCCCCAGAAGAGATGGAAGAGCCACCATCAGACAGAATAGGATCTGGAGTAGCAACCCCCTCAACAACGGTCGACGGTGTTGGAGGCAGATCGGAGAGGGTTACCGAGTTGACCTCGGAAAAGCTCTCAACGAAAACAGACGCCTCAATAGTGACATCCGAAGACAAAGAGACCGCGGTCTCCTCATCACAGAACAAACACCGTCAACAGTTGCAGAGGAGCTCGCCACAGAAGTCAGATCCGAATCCTGTGTGACAGAGTCACCACGTGCACCAGCAGAAATGTCTGCAACGGCACGGCTACCCTTACCCCGAGAACGAGGGGTTCTAGCTCTGGAAAGAACCACCTTGTTAACAGAAGCCCAAAATTTAGAGGACCAAACCCCACAGATACCACATGATTGGGCCTGAGTGCAATTGTTGCAAGTGACACATGTGGTATGGGAATCGTCCACATGTTTCACCTGCAAACAAGAGGTACAAGGAATAGTCTTAGGCATGATATAAATACAACAATCAAGCTTCCCGCCGACGGAAAACAGAACGAAGGTCGTGTTCACACGTGGGGGAAAGGCAAGATAAAGTGTGAAAAGCACAGCAATAATAATACAAAATAACATTAAATGTAGAGTAATAATTTGGTAGCTTGAAAAAGGATACAATCCAGTAGCACACTAAAGACGATTAATAAGTTGTTCACGAAGAATTAATATCATAAACAGCACAGTCACAAAAATTTCCGACCATGAACAATGGCGGAAAATAAAGGAATTGACGTCACGGTTTGTTGCGCATGCGCTCGGTAAACGCAAGAGGTGTGCAGAGAGAGTACCTGTAATTTCGAGCGCTGGTCTCGCTCGACCCTTTTTTCGATCTTTTTCGTGCTTTTGCACTCTAGTACTTTTCCAACTCGTTTGGAAAAGATTCTAAAAGCTTGAGTTAGTTCCGAAGTAGGGCTTGCACTTATGTTACAGCCAATTGTAAACAATTGTGAGTAGGTTGAAAAGAAACAGAGCTTGTTTACCACAGTAGACAAGCATGACATCAGTACCCTGGGTTCCCACAATGAAGTTATTCAAGTTAGAGATATCTGGTCACTTCACTTTAATCTGGAGATGAAGTAGGTGTTTATTCTATTATATCTTGTTTGATAGAAACAAAATATCATAAATTAACCCTTTACCTAACACAAAAGCAGACGACACTTGCCAAAAAAATCTTGAAGTACTAATTTTTTTAAATTTTTTGCTTCAAACACATAGCTGTTGACCACTCATTGGAACGAGCTCGCTGATGGATATTTTTCCAGTAGACTTTCACCTTACTGGCATATTGCCATTGTGGTTACTGTGACAGGGTATTTTTCTAAATTTTTACCCCTTAAAACAAATGTGATACTTTTTTGTGCAGGTTTTGAGGTTTTTCTTTCTTTTCTTCCAAGTGGATATTTTTTTTTTTTCAGGTAGGGTTTCACCTTACAGGCATATTGCCATGGTGGTTACTGTGACATTATCAGGGTATTTTTCTCAATTTTAACCCACTGAAACAAATGTGATAATTTTTTTACTTTTATGTGCAGGTTTTGAGGTTTGTCTTTCTTTTTTTCAAAGTGGAGACTTACCTTGTAGCATATTGCCATGGTTCCTATTTTATGTTAGCATGCTTCTTAGGGGTTATTATATTATTTAACCCTTTAGCTGCATATTTACTTTAATTTTGGACTTTTGTGTGCAGGTTTTCTACTTTTTTTTTTACTCCAGCCACCCCTTTACATTGGCCACCTGTTGGTGAGCTACGGGGTACTGATACCCCCTCTAGTTTTTTATATTTTCACTTCCAAAACATAGGTTATGACCCCTCATTGAACGAGCTCGTCAAACTCGTTCCAATGAGGGGTTATAACCTATGTTTTGGAAGCAAAAAATGAAAATTTTTAGTTAAACAGGGATGTTTTTTTCCAAGAGCTGTCTGCAACTCCAGTTAGGTGATGGGTTAAAAAGTCATACTAAGTGGCTAATTTGTGCATGTGTGTGTCATATGATAAATAGAATATGAAATGAGTGTTTTTCTCATATAATATTTATAAAACTCGACCAAATTTTCCGTTTGGGCTCGCCAGAGGTTCGCCAAAACGGAAAATTCTTAGACTCGTTTCATAAATATTAAATGAGAAAAACACTCATTCCATATCCTCTATATATCAAAGTTAACCATACACTTAACAAGACGAAGAGACAATAAAAGAATGTCTTGGAATAACATTCATTTCTTGGCTTAACTTGACAGCTTCATTATTTTTAGTGGTCAGAATTTGTTTTTCAACATTTGTTTTATTACAAATTATTGGAGAGTGCCCTCAGGCATTTATGTCTGATATTTACCCAAGTTAATAAAATTGATAAATTTGTCCGTTGAGTGCAATAAGGCTTTGCAATGCTTTAGCATTGCAAAGCCTTGTTGAACTCAAGGGACGAAATACACCACAACCCCTTCTATTCTGTAGATTATGAGGCCTAAAACATAAAACAAACCAAGAATATGAACTTCTGATGGCAAAGAAATAATTACAAAAATAAAAAAATAAAATAAAAAACCGCCTGCCCACAAGCAATTTAAAAAAATCTGGCCTGAGAAACAGAAGATCTACTTCAGGTGGCCTACTCTAAAGGCAGCAAAAATAAGCGTACAAATTATTAATTTGTTCTGTTAACTTTGTTCTACCTTATCACAGTTATCATCAAATTTGAACAAATATTGAGGCAAGAAATGAAAAAGCCAGTTTCAAATTAGGTCCAAAAATTCTTTTTTCTTGTTTCTCAGGCAAGTTGTCATCAATTCAATAATGCAAGAGGGAGGCTTTTTTTTCTTTAATCCATCATTTATTTATCTGTTTAATGGTGTTAAAGGTCACATCAGTATCTTTGGCTATACAACAACAGCAACCAAGCCAGAAAATAAGCAGACTGTCATCTGTAGAATGAGGTCCCCAGAGGGTGAATTTGGTGATGCTATCCTGCATCTGCATAGCAGGGTAGCATCACTGAATTTACCCTCTGTGAACCTCAATCTGAATCAGGGTATCAAAACTAAACAGAAAGAGGTACCGAGAGGATAAACTGGCCCACTGTATGGAATAGCATCATCAAATTCACCCTCTGGGGATCTCATTCTGCAAATGTCAGATTGCTTATTTTCAGGCCTGACAGCAACATGTGTGTATAAGACCTCTAAAGTGGGCAGCATACATGTCTATGTACAGCGGAGCCCACTTAATTCGATATCTCTTAACTGAACAACCCTGCTATTTGAATATAATTTCCCAACACAAAACCATTTACCATACCTCCAGAACAAATTTGACTTGTCAATTGAATATTGGTTATAGAGTAAACTCCTGTTAATTGAATAAAAAAATCTTGTAACCTGTCAAGAAATTACCCTGACTCTCCCCAATTTTCCTTTGCTTAAAGGCCTATTTGGCCTTAGTGCATCCAATACAGGCATTTACTCTTTTATATCTTGTTTGACAGAGCTCATGGAGCTCTGTCAAACAAAATATAATAGAATAAATGCTAAGTTTATCTCTAGAATACAGGAAAGTTACACAATCCCTGTTAACTGAATACTCCTGTTAATTGAATAATTTTTATTGGCAAAGTGCCTATTCAATTAACAGGGTTCCACCGTATAAATGATTGACTTACCTTACTTCATATACAAAAAAGGAGGCACGGTTAGTCAGTCATTTATACCTACACATGTATGCTGCCCTGTTAAGAGGTCTTGCTCTCCAAGCATTGATTCCGAGGCCAGTACAGCAGAACTGGTCTACTGTAGTAAACAAGCATTGATCCACTTTCCAGTGCTCCCTCAGGGGCAGGGGTAGATTTAATTTTTAAAAATTGAATAGTTTACTAACTTGGATAAGTTTTGATTAGCATTTCCTATTATTTATATGTTTTTGTCATGTGAAGTTGAATAGCTTTTCAGTTAAAACTAGAAGTCCTGTCATGAAATGCGCACAAATAGCACGTTGATATGCGCGTTAATGTGCGCGTTATGGCCCAATTAAAGCTATCATATTCTGTACATATGGCCTGTGCACAGGCAATGTTTCAGCCAATGGACTTCCGGGTAACCCGGAGGTCCATTGGCAGAAACATTGCATGTGTTTGGTATGAGTAACCAGGAGAACCTGCCGTGCTTTGGATGCCATTTGATATGGCAATTGTGCGCAATTCCAACGCGCAATTAAGCCTAGATAAGTGCACTATTCGTGACAGGACTTTAGTTTTAACTGTAGTTGAAAATTGATTTGAAAATCGCTATGCGAATCAAGTTAAATTGAGCCCTGCTCAGGGGGTCTTTAATTCATAAAACAGTTGAGAAGATAGTTGGAACTGTGTCTGAAATTTAATACACTGCATGCAAATGTTGAAAATCCATTTTTCAGCAACAAAAAATTCCCATAATTCAGTACTCAGTGAGCTCTGTCCAGATAGAATTGATTGAATTTTTAGTCCTTAAAGAGCATAATGGCATCGTAAAAAAGATTTCCAATAAAAGAAAAAAATTTTAGTGACGAAGAACATGCTGAATCAAGCCTTTTTTATAATGTTTTAAGCAGATGCAAACAATTTGTTGGGAAAAGGTTTAACAGAGTTTCCTCCAAAACCCATGTGCAGTTTACATGTAAAATTTGTACTTAGGGTTTGGTGAATGATTTGAAGTTTGGACAAAACATAGAGAGTAATCACTTGACTGGACTGGTTACGTGAAATAATTCATGAGAGGTGAGGAACATTGTACAAACACGAGTGTGCGAATACGCACGAGTGTTTTACAATATAGTCCCTTGCCTCCAATGAATTATTTCGCTTAACCAGTCCGGTCAAGCGATTATTCTGTTTATTACTTTTCATTATTAACGATAATTATATTGTTTAACCCTTTACCTAATGTAACGGCCAAACCCGGACAGAGCTGTTCTAAAAAATAACCAATTAATTTTCATTATTTTTCTTTCTCTGTCTCTAAAACATAGGTTATGACCCGTCATTGGAACGACCTCGTTCCAATGAGGGGTCATAACCTGTGTTTTTGAGACAAAAAATGAAAATAATAGTTATTCAAGAATTTCTTTGCAAGTGTCGTCTGCTTTTCATGTTAGGTAAAGGGTTAAAAAACCCCCCCAAAAACCAATGAAGTTCCCTTTACACCCACAGCAAAGCATCTTCGTTTGCGCGCATGGATACATGACCCAATTGTTGATTGGATAATTCACTTGTAAAGTTAGCGTTTATAATCAAACCCGGAAATCCCAGTAAATCAAACTTTGGAAAGTAATAAAAATACTTTCATTAACATGTTTATTCAATAAGAAACAGAAATCTACCATAGCTGCCAACACAAAGTGAAATTTATTAAACATTTATCACAATCATGGGTTTAACCCTATAGCTAAGAAAATGGTCACATCTGTCTGTATACTATACAAATCCAGCAGTTGAGAAAAAGCCTTACTTCAATAAAACCATATCTGACCCCTCATTGGGGTGAGCTCATCAAGCTTGTTTCTAAAGAGGGGTCACATGATTTGGTTTTAATGAATTTTATTTTTTAATTTGAAATTTGAAAAAAATAGTTGATAAAATACTAAAATTTGATATGATCTGCACTGTGTAAAAGGGTTAAAAGTTAAGCAATACCAAAGGATAAATATTTGTTATTTTATGTTTAAATTTTGTTCTCACGTGAAGTAGATTAAAACATATGTACAGGTTTCTGTCATCTGTCCTGAAGTGTTGTTCTGCTGAAAATAGGGAAAAAAATCAGGAATGACTGAAAATTAGAAAAAAAAATTACCCAAAATTTGAAACAGGAACTCTGTGGGTTGAATAGCCACTTTGCTAGAAAAAAATATCTGAAAATTTAGCACCAGGCGAATACAATTAACAGGAATTGGGCAATTTTCATATCTTCTAGTTATAAACTGTGCGTTTATTCTACTGTATCTGCATTAACAAAGCTCATCAAGCTAAAGAAAATATAATAGATTAAATGCCTTTATTGAATACATTGCGGCCCAAAATGTATCTGCTTTAACAAAGCTCATCGGGCTAAAGAAAATATCATAGATTAAATGCCTTTATTGAATACATTGAGGAAGGCCAGAAAATAAGCAGACTGTCATCTGCAAAATGAGGTCCCCAGAGGGTGAATTTAGTTATGCTACCCTGCACAGCAGGGTAGCATCACTAAATTTACCCTCTGTGAACCACAGTCTGAATCAGGGTCTCAAACCTAAACAGAAAGAGGTACCCAGAGGATAAATTGGCCCACTGTATGGGATAACATCAACAAATACACCCTCTGGGGACCTAATTCTGCAAATGTCAGACTGCTTATTTTCAGGCCTGCATTGAGGCACAAAATGTATTTCAATGTAGGGAATTCAGTAGATGTTGAAGTAATTCTTTGACCAAGCCAGAAAATAAGCAGACTGTCATCTGCAAAATGAGGTCCCCAGAGGGTGAATTTGGTAAATTTACCCTCTGTAAACCTCAATCTGAATCAAAGTCTCAAACCAAAACAGTAAGTGGTACCCACGGGATAAATTGGTACACAGTATGGGATAGCATCATCAAATTCACCATCTGGGGACCTCATTCTGCAATGACAGATTGCTTATTTTCAGGCTTGTCTTTAACAGATTACTTGATTCTTTCTTCAATAACGGGAGTCAACTATACACAACAAGGGCAACGCAAAGCATGGCGACTGCCCCGACCCATCTGCAAGTTTGAAGTCACCTTGAAGGTAATGTGGGACAGAAAAATTTTCTAAGTGCAAAAAGTGAAATTCTCAAAGTCGAAAAAGGGTCATAACTCTGGGAAAAATTATTAAATGGAACCCATTCCTTGTGCACATCCACTCCCCCATGCAGGTTTATCAGAATACCAAAGGAGATCCAAATCTGAGGGACGGCTTTGAAATTACAATGCAAAATGTTTGTACAGACAGACAGATAAATGGACAGATTGACAGAGGGCTTCACTAGATACCCCAGAATCCTCCTTCGGAGGTCGGAGGCATAATAAACAGGTGAAATTTGTATTGAAGGTATGATAAATGGTTTTGAGTTTGTAAGTTAAATACAATTAACAGGGTTATTCAATTAAAATAGATACATTAAAGCGGGAAAGACTGCACCAAAGTTTTTAGTAAGCATTTTTTTACCAAAATGTATCAGAGCTATAAACGAAATATATATTTTCCAAGGATCTTTCCTGCCACTTTTCTGCAAAATCTGATTTACAAAAACTCCAAGCAAAAATTTCTGTTTTAAAATTCAAACTCTTCTAAGCTCTTTCTATTACAGTTCAACCCTATTAAGTGAATAGCCACTTTGCTTCTGAAAATGATTCAATTAACAGGAGAATTCAATTAACATGGATTTGTCACATAGCTGTATTCCAGAGATAAATGAAGCATTTTTTCTATTATATCGCATTTGACAGATCTCAAGGATCTCTGTCAAAGAAGATAGAGTAGATTAAATACCTGCACTGGATGTTATTAGGCCAAACATGTCTGTACACAAGGCAAATTTGGTCATTTTCCACGCAATTTCTTCACATATTACAAGATTTTTAATTCAATTAACAGAAGTTTACTCTATAACCTATATGCAATTAATAGGGCAAATTTGAAGTGAAGGTAGGGTAAATGGTTTGGTGTTATATTCAATTAACAGAGTTTTTCAACTGAGAGATACTCATATCTAATTGACTGCGTCCACTGAATTATGAATCATGTAATAACAGTTCTAGCATACCAGCATTGTCATGACACTGTGGCAGATCCAAAAAAAGTGGCATCAAATCCAATTCAAGCAGCCTATCAATATAAGAACTTTCAGAAATTTGTAATTAATACATGTATGGAGCGTTCAAATTATTACATTTTGTGAAAATGTCTTTCTGTAAAACTCCTGTCAAATTGCATTTTCTATGTCACTGTCACAAAATTTGCTTCATCCAGATACCAATAGATTGCTAAATACACAGCTGCTAGAAGAACACATATAACCACTCCTATTAAAGCAATATCCTGAAATAAAGAGAGGAATAAAATACAGTAGAACCTGTCTTGAGAGGCCGCCCTTTGGACCACACATTTTGGTCTCTCAAGACAGGTGGTCTCTCATAACAGGTTTCAGGTTTTCTCAAGTCAGTGAAAAACCAACCACAAAATTCAGAAATAGAGAAGAATGGATTTTTGTAATTACTTTGTAGTTGTTCTTTTTTTATGAAGTTTTTGTAACAAATTGAAATGGACTGTTATAAAAATTATAAAAATAAATTAGTGTTGAAAATCTTCATTGAAGATTTTCAACACAAATTTATTTTTATAACTCTGTCACATTTCAGGTATGTATGAAATTGTTTTTTCAGCAATAATCCTAATCTTTTCACAGGGGTCTTATAAAAACATCTCAATCTTTAATGAGTTATGTAACTGAATACCAATTGAAACCTAATTAAGAGCTTTTAATTCTTTTAATTATGTTAGTATAACCACAATGGATTTTCCAATTCCAGAACAGGTAAAAAAAGTTTTTGTCATGGTTTCAGTCTTCAAAGGAGCGGTCTCTCAAGACAGGTCCATTATGGCATAAAAATACAAGTTGGTACCAGGTCACAGTGGTCTCTCAAGACAGGTGGTCTCCCATAGCAGGTCCATTATAGAGTAAAACCAATCAGTGCCTGGCAGATGTGGTCTCTCAAGACAGGTGGTCTCTCAAGACAGTGGTCTCTCAAGACAGGTTTTACTGTAATTTGTCATGTGTCAACAATCAGCAATGAAAATTTCCCATACTTTACATGCAAATTCAACCAACTATATCTTGTTTGACAGAGCTCAGGGAGCTCTGTCAAACAATATATAGATGGTTAAATTTTTAATCCTACCAGTGCTAAATTATATCACTGAAGAGATTTCAGCGTAAAATGGGGTGATTAGGCAGATTTTAGTGAAGGAGAAGGTGCCTGAGAAACAAGATATAATACCACTCAAATTAAGAGTATATCCAGAAAGGAAGAGAGAAACAAAATATACCTTCGAACATACTATTATAAAACAAACATAATTTACGCTGAACGTGGCAAATCATTAATAATGCTCTGCAGACAACAAAACACGTCTCACCATTGCCACACTCTTTTGTAATAGAAAGTAACAAGGAAATAAACGGACCAACTGAAACTGCACAAGAATTTCACAGCTTTTTTGCGAACATAGGAAAACGCACTAGCGAACAAATAGACATAACACGTCTCACGTTTGCCACAATCTTTTGTAATGGAAAGTAACAAGGAAATAAACGGACTGACTGAAACTGCACAAGAATTTCACAGCTTTTTTGAGAACATAGGAAAACGCACTAGCGAACAAATAAATAAACCACAGAAAAACTTTTTAGATTTTACAGACAGTAACCTAGTAAACAATTTCTACATAAATCCAACAACTGAATACGAGGCAATTTTTGGAACTAATTCATTTAAGTAAAAAAATAGTAAAGATTGTGAAGGCATCACCACAAACGATCAATATATATTATTTAACCCAATAATAATATAATAACACTTTGGCTGGCCGCTAATTTGTTGCGGTTCTCGGGTGAGAAGGCCTTGGTTACCACTGTACTCGTTACCCATGTACTCCTAACTACCTCCCTATTCCCATGCTTCTTCTCTCCTCCCAACACTAGGAGACGAACTGCTTGATGACATCCCTTGTCCCATTCTTCCCAATCTCTCCGATTAGCTTATTAACCCTCTCCTTTGAGTCTCTCACTAACCACATGTCCTCCATTCTCCCATCCCACGTCCCCATTATACTCCCAATGAATCTTATTCTTTTAGACAGGTATTTTGGGCATTCTAGAAGAAAGTGTTCCAGGGTCTCCATCATGCCCAAATTACACATCTGGCACTCCTTTTCAATGCTTTTTCCAATTTTTCCCCTCCGCTCCAGGGAGCGCGACCTCAGATTGAACAACAGTGACCCCCCAAAGGTACCATCAAGGTACTCTTTAAAAACAGGCTTCTCTTTATCATGCAGGCCACACAAAGACCTCTTTGATTTGACCCCCTCTTGCCATTAAGGTTACCATCCTCCATGGCCCTTTCTCTGATGATTTTTTTCCCCTGGTTTGCCCAGTAGTGAATTGCAGGGGGGACGCAGGGGAATGCCATTCCCCCCCCCCCCCCATTTTTGTTGATGGGGGGGGGGGGGGGGACGCCATCCTCCCACAAACTTTTTGGAGTTAGGCACATTTTATTCCTTCAAAATACTCTCAAAAATATCAATTTTGCCTATCGCGTTGAACTTCAACTATGAGACAAGAATGCACAGGTTATGAACTTATGGCCGACGCAGAACGAGGGTTTATCTCTGAAGTCATAAATTGGACTTCTTAAATTTTCTAAAATTTTGAAGAAATTGGTGGGAGAGGGCATGCTCCCCCATCCCCCCCCCCCCCCCCCTCCCCAGCGACGCCACTGTTGTTATTTATTTACGTAATTTTCAGTTTAATCTCGTTTTTATACAGAAATCTATATTATTATTTCGTATACTGGTGTGGTTGTGTTCCTTGTTTATTATGACAGATTGATCTATCAATTCATTTCAAAATCATTATCAGGCGTGTACCTCCTGTTATGTGATTTTTTGGCAAGAAGTTTAACTTTAAAACGTCCACAATGCATTATTGATTATGAATCATGACTTCACTTCAATCAAATTTGACGATATGTCCAAACTTTTATAAGGCTCTTTGTCAGGACTGACCTTTTGGACAATATGCGATATTTTGCATTTCAGATTCTGCCCTGATACCTTTAAATGCCTTATTCTTCCACGATTGGCTAAGTGTTGAACGGAAGATTTGATTAGACCACCAATAGACTTTGTAAGCCTACAA
Source organism: Pictodentalium vernedei (assembly GCA_031216915.1). Classification (NCBI taxonomy): domain Eukaryota; kingdom Metazoa; phylum Mollusca; class Scaphopoda; order Dentaliida; family Dentaliidae; genus Pictodentalium; species Pictodentalium vernedei. Next base: position 785,599,768 of record CM062295.1, read on the forward strand.
GCAAAAGTTGATGGTTGAACTCTTTTAGTGTGCAGATGCAGAAAGGCTGTCTTTGCATGAATTTTATTGCTATTGGATTGCGTCAGAAAGTTCTGAAAATCAACCTAAGAGCTTCCTTACTAGTGGTATTTAAAAAATTTTCCCGGGAGAGGGGCTTCCCCTCTTGTGCTCTCCCCCAGCGACGCCTTTGGCGTCGGTCATCACTTTGCGATGACTTACTGTCCCCCCACTTTTATTTAGCACTTCACCTCTGGGTTTGCCCCAATGTCTAGGTGTGAGATCTCCAGTGAGTAGTTCTTTATTAGCTCTCTCACTTGAACCATTCACCCGGTCTTGATATTGGAGCTGAAAATATTCTGGAACATTACTTTACACCATCGGATGTTGGGGAGATTTACCGAATAATTAAGATAACCAAGTTTCAATAAGTCTATCCTGTCCTTGATTCTCATCCACCCAAGCTCACCCCTGATTGCTTCTAGTACTGCGGCATTACTCGACCCCGTTATCCATCGGCATGCATCGTTCTGCAGGATTTACAGTCGTCTGGTTTAGGGGTACCACTTCCGGACCGTATGTTATACATGGCAGACCCACCATTTCCCAAATGGTTTTCCCCATGAAAACCTTATTGAAACTGTTTCTCCCTATAAGTTTCATTTGGTTACAGGATTCGCCTCCCCTTCAGAATCAATTTATTTGTGGTTTCCATAGATGCATCTTCCTGTGATATTTGTATTTACCTCTAGATACTCGTAGTCACCTGTCTCTTCTACACTAAGAAGTTTGTTGCTACCTTCCAGAATACAGAATCCCCCCCACTCAAGTGTTCAACCGATGATCAGAACCAGCCACCACAATCGTCCGATTAGGGGCAATCGGATGACAACGGCAACAGCTCCTGGAACATTGGTTCAACCGATTGTTGCCAAGCAATTTGTGATTTTTCTGAATCGCATTTTATTATCTTCTGCAATTGTTCAATTGTTAATGTAAAATGATGTCGATGATACCATTCAATAAAGTTGAGAAACAACCACAATGTGTATTCCTAATCTCTCTAGACGCCCCTTTACGGGATATACGTGTTAAACGACATGTAAAGCTTACAACTGAGCACACTTGCAGCAATCACCAGTTCATACCGGAAAAGTGAAGGATGCACTCCATTGGCTCAGGTCACAGTAAAATTACCAGTCGCGCGCACTTGGGCGGTAAACGTGGCTCTGAGAGCCACATTTACCACCCAAGTGTGCGCAACTGGTAATTTTACTGGGACCCCAGTCAACGAAGTTTAACACTTTGAAAAATGTTCAGTTGTTTAATGTAGTTCTTTCGAGCCTCGACTTGTCTTGTAGTGCACAGTATTACAATCGGAATCGGCATCAGAATCAGCTGATTGTGGGCTCAAATAACCGGTAATCTGTCAGCGACCATTTTTGGTAATCGGTTGGACACTACCCCACTCCCCACCTTCGTGTGGGGTCCACTTTGTGGCCCACAGGTATAACTTTGCTCTTGCTTTCATTAAGTTTGAGTCTCTATTTGTTCCCATATTTCCCCAACAATTCCCAGCATTTTCTTTGCTTTTGCTTTCATTAAGTTTGTGTCTCTATTTGTTCCGATATTTCCCAACAATTCCCAGCATTTTCTTTGCTTTTGCCTTCATTAAGTTTGACTCTCTATTTGTTCCCATATTCCCCAACAATTCCCAGCATTTTCTTTGCTTTTGCTTTCATTAAGTTTGAGTCTCTATTTGTTCCCATATTTCCCCAACAATTCCCAGCATTTTCTTTGCTTTTGCTTTCATTAAGTTTGAGTTTCTATTTGTTCCCATATTTCCCAACAATTCCCAGCATTTTCTCTGTATTGTGCTTTCAAGCTGGCATCCCCTGTTTTCTATTGCTCCTTTTCTTTGTACCTTCTTTTCACCTTTTCCTTCATTCACATGCAAGGTTTAAACAATATCATGTATTGCCGCCTGGTAGTTTGACTCCCTGTGCTTACCTTTCTTTGACTAGAATTACCACCAACTTTCTCACTGGTTTTGTCCCTGGCCGGGGTGTTGTGTCATTGCACTCAAGGTTACTTGCTACTGTCGACAACGATGCTGACAAATCAAATCTGAACGATCTCTCGGGTATTTGCTCACAGGTCTACATTCTTAGGGCCTACAGGCAGCTCTAACTGTGTGCATGGATGCAGTGCCCCGGCTTGGCACATGGCTGATGATCAAGCTGGCGATCGACCACAGACCATGGGTTCCAGGCGGCGATATATGAGTCCATCTACTATAATATACCACCATTTTGTGTAAATTTACGAATGACCCCAGGAGATGACTAACAGCTTTCTGTCAGATCCACCATTACATACTAACATGGTATTTTGTTAGTATATGTTATATTCTTGATGTTCTCTATATATACTGTTACTCTTTTTTTTGTTCAATAACATAACATATACAGTACGTGGAGAGTGGATTGCAACTAAATCACCCGCAGAGTGGAGGTATCACCCAAACTATAACTTTCAAATTTTGTATATATCGACTAAAAACACAAGCAATGTTTCAGCCAATGGACCTCCGGGTTTAACCCGGAGGTCCATTGGCTGATACTTTGCTTGTGCTTGTTATGCTTTGCCACAAATTTGCAATTATTGCTTGGGTGGAATCTCCACTCTGCAGGTGATTTAGTGATAATACACTCTTCACGTACTGTAGAATACTTATTGAAACAAGAGCCCCCACTGGGCCTGAAGCACTCATCTTGTACAGAACACAATTTAAACAGAGTCCAAGAATGAGTCTACATTAAGCAAGCCATCTCCATAGGCTACACTGTCAATCCTTGAGTCCCTCAGGAGTGACAAAAATAATCTGGGCATCATGCCTTTTCTTCAGTTGATCATAAGTAAAATGTAGAGCTCCCCTATGAAGCCCCTTGATACAGCCTATGTGGATTAATCTTAGTACCTCTAGAGGGTACTGAATACAAAATTTTTAATTCTTCAGCAAAATGGCCAATTCCGGCTCCCATAGAGAGCCCAAATATTAACCCAGGCTCTTGATTTGAACACAGTTAAATCTGACTTCCCTAGAGATGTTGTGTACCGAATATGAAAGCATTCTGACTGTTGGATCTGAAGAAGAGAAATTGTAAAGAAATTTCTTCGAATTGCACTAAATTCAAATTTGGGCTACCACAGCGGGCCCAAATATTGACCTATGGATCCGATTTGAACAAACTTGAATCTGACCCCCCTAGAGATGTTGTATACCAAATGTGAAAGCATTCTGACAAGTGAATCTGAAGAAGAAGATTTTTGAAGAAATTCCCTCATATTGTACTAAGTTAAATTTCATGTTCCAATATGGAGCCCAACTATTAACCTAGGCACTCGAATTGAACAACCTGGAATCTGACCCCCCTAGAGATGTTGTATACCAAATATAAAAGCATTCCGACTGGTGGATCTGAAGAAGAAGATTTTTAAAGAAATTTTCTCATATTGCACTAAGTAAAAATTTGGGCTACCATAGTGAGCCCAAATATACACCTAGGAATTTGATTTGAACAAACTTGAATCTGACCCCCATAGAGATGTTGCATACCAAATATCAAAGCATTCTGACTGATGGATCTGAAGAAGAAGATTTTTTTAAATTACCCTCCATATTGAACAAAGATAAAATTTGGGCTTCCGTAGGAAGCCCAAATATTAACCTAGGGACTTGGTTTGACCAATCTAGAATCTGACCCTCATAACAATGATGTATACCAAATATTAAAAGATTCTGACTGGTGGTTCTGAAGAAGAAGATTTTTAAAGAATATTCCCCATATTACCCTATGTTAAAACTTCGGGCTCCTGTAGAGAGCCCAAATATGAACCAATGAGCTTTATTTCAACAAACTTTTAACTGACCCCCCTATGAATGCTGTATACCAAATATCAAAAGATTCTGATGATTGGTTCTGGAGAAAAGATTTTTTAAAATTTTTGCAAATATGCTGACACAGCATTTTTTCGATGCCCATTACAGAACACCCCAACATAACCGATGGCAATTCTTTTTTACCATTCAATTCTACTGGTCGTAAGGATACTTCATACCAAATAAAAGCTCTCTGTTCCGTGGGGTTTGGGAAATATGGGCGTTTGAAAATATTTCTATTTTTAGCTCCCAGGGTTCCCATGGGGATGCGGGAATTTTTTTTTTTTGCATGGGTCAAGTACTTATGACCCAATACTACCACAAACCAAATTTGGTTCATACCAGACCATCGGTTCAGAAAATAGAAATTTTGGGCGGTGCCAAAAATCTTACCCCTCCTATTACAAAGCCAAATATTACTTTACGAACTTCGTTTGAACAAACTTGATTCTACACCTCATATGGAAGCTACATAGCAAATATCAAGTCATTGTACACACTGGTTCTTGAGAAGAAGATTTTAAAAATATTTTGGAGCATTTTCCCCCACTCCCTCCCTATGGGGCTGGGCATGCTGAGTTGAACAAAAATGAAATGCCCCTTTGGGACCATCACTCACACAAACTTTCACTTGAATTGGCCCAGTGGCTTTGGAGGAGAAGACCAAAACATGGTGTTGACGGACGACGGATGACGGACGGGAAGCAATTAGATTAGCTCAGCTTGACTTTGTCAAGATGAGCTAAAAATATTGTTTAAACTAAACAATGTTATCCAGACTATCACTGGTGGTAATTTAAAACTATTGAATTTTAATTACAAGAGGCCCCAAGGGGCCTGAGGGCGCTCACCTGACATGGTAGCCTAAATATCAACCCAGAGAATTGATTTCAACAAGTTGTATCTGCTCCTCCTGAAAAAAGCTTATACCAAATATCCAAAGATTCTGACCAGTGGATCTAAAAAAAGAAGATTTTTAAAGAATATTCCTCATATTGAACTAAGTTATAATTCAGGCTCCCACAGAGAGCCCATATATGAACCCAGGGACTTGGCTTTAACAAACTTGAATCTCACCCCCTTAAGGATGCTGCACACCAAATATCAAAATATTCCGACTGCTGGATCTGAAGAAGATGATTTTTGAAGAAATTCCCTCATATTGTACTAAGTTAAATTTCATGTTCCAATATGGAGCCCAACTATTAACCTAGGCACTCGAATTGAACAACCTGGAATCTGACCCCCCTAGAGATGTTGTATACCAAATATAAAAGCATTCCGACTGGTGGATCTGAAGAAGAAGATTTTTAAAGAAATGTTCTCATATTGCACTAAGTAAAAATTTGGGCTACCATAGTGAGCCCAAATATACACCTAGGAATTTGATTTGAACAAACTTGAATCTGACCCCCATAGAGATGTTGCATACCAAATATCAAAGCATTCTGACTGATGGATCTGAAGAAGAAGATTTTTTTAAATTACCCTCCATATTGAACAAAGATAAAATTTGGGCTTCCGTAGGAAGCCCAAATATTAACCTAGGGACTTGGTTTGACCAATCTAGAATCTGACCCTCATAACAATGATGTATACCAAATATTAAAAGATTCTGACTGGTGGTTCTGAAGAAGAAGATTTTTAAAGAATATTCCCCATATTACCCTATGTTAAAACTTTGGGCTCCTGTAGAGAGCCCAAATATGAACCAATGAGCTTTATTTCTACAAACTTTTATCTGACCCCCCTATGAATGCTGTATACCAAATATCAAAAGATTCTGATGATTGGTTCTGGAGAAAAGATTTTTTTAAATTTTTGCAAATATGCTGACACAGCATTTTTTCGATGCCCATTACAGAACACCCTAACATAACCGATGGCAATTTTTTTTTACCATTCAATTCTACTGGTCGTAAGGATACTTCATACCAAATAAAAGCTCTCTGTTCCGTGGGGTTTGGGAAATATGGGCGTTTGAAAATATTTCTATTTTTAGCTCCCAGGGTTCCCATGGGGATGCAGGAATTTTTTTTTTTTGCATGGGTCAAGTACTTATGACCCAATACTACCACAAACCAAATTTGGTTCATACCAGACCATCGGTTCAGAAAATAGAAATTTTGGGCGGTGCCAAAAATCTTACCCCTCCTATTACAAAGCCAAATATTACTTTACGAACTTCGTTTGAACAAACTTGATTCTACACCTCATATGGAAGCTACATAGCAAATATCAAGTCATTGTACACACTGGTTCTTGAGAAGAAGATTTTAAAAATATTTTGGAGCATTTTCCCCCACTCCCTCCCTATGGGGCTGGGCATGCTGAGTTGAACAAAAATGAAATGCCCCTTTGGGACCATCACTCACACAAACTTTCACTTGAATTGGCCCAGTGGCTTTGGAGGAGAAGACCAAAACATGGTGTTGACGGACGACGGATGATGGACGGGAAGCGATTAGATTAGCTCAGCTTGACTTTGTCAAGATGAGCTAAAAATATTGTTTAAACTAAACAATGTTATCCAGACTATCACTGGTGGTAATTTAAAACTATTGAATTTTAATTACAAGAGGCCCCAAGGGGCCTGAGGGCGCTCACCTGACATGGTAGCCTAAATATCAACCCAGAGAATTGATTTCAACAAGTTGTATCCACTCCTCCTGAAAAAAGCTTATACCAAATATCCAAAGATTCTGACCAGTGGATCTAAAAAAAGAAGATTTTTAAAGAATATTCCTCATATTGAACTAAGTTATAATTCAGGCTCCCACAGAGAGCCCATATATGAACCCAGGGACTTGGCTTTAACAAACTTGAATCTCACCCCCCTTAAGGATGCTGCACACCAAATATCAAAATATTCCGACTGCTGGATCTGAAGAAGATGATTTTTAACTGGTAAAGTGCTGGAAGCCCATATTTGGGCTTTATTCTGAAGTGCAGGTACTGCAATTTAAAGGCTTCAAATTCAGTGGCTGTGCTTCATATTATCTTTGAAGTGATATTATTTAGTCTGTTAAGATTTGCCTTGTTACAATTTATAGGAGAGTGCCCACAGGCACTATCCTATAAATTGTAACAAGGCAAAGACATGTGAACAAATTTTGTTGGCCAAATAGAATTTAGCACTCTTCCAGTTAAAGAAAATTCCTCATTTTGAACTAAGTTACAATTCGAGCTCCGACAGTGAGTCCAAATATGGACCTAGGGACATGGCTTGAACAAACTTGAATCTCACCCTCTAAGGATGCTGCATACCAAATATCAAAACATTCCGACTGATGGATCTAAAGAAGATTTTTAAAGAAAATTTCTCATTTTGAACTAATTTATCATTCGGGCTCCCACAGTGAGCCCAAATATGGACCTAGAGACATAGCTTGAACAAACTTAAATCTCACCCACCTAAGGATGCTGCATACCAAATATCAAAACATTCCGACTACTGGATCTGAAGAAGATTTTTAAAGAAAATTCCTCATTTTGAACTAAGTTATAATTCGAGCTACCACAGTGAGCCCAAATATGAACCCAGGGACTTGGCTTGAACAAACTTGAATCTCACCCCCCTAAGCATGGTGCATACCCAATATCAAAATAATCTGCCTGCTGGATCTTGAGAAGAAGATTTTCAAAGAAATTTGCCTGAAATGCACTAAGTTCAAATTTGGGCTCCTGTACTGAGCCCAAATATAAACCCAGGGGGCCAATTTGAACAAACTTGAATCAGATCCACCCCACGATGTTGCATACCAAATATGAAAAGATTCTGCCTGCTGGATCTGGAGAAAAAGATTTTTTAAGAAATTTGCCTAAAATGCACTAAGTTCAAATTTGGGCTCCTATACTGAGCCCAAATATAAACCCAGGGGGCCGATTTGAACAAACTTGAATCATATCCACCCCACAATGTTGCTTACCAAATATGAAAAGATTCTGCCTGCTGGATCTGGAGAAGAAGATTTTTTAAGAAATTTGCTTGAAATGCACTAAGTTCGAATTCGAGCTTCTATAGTGAGCCCAAATATGAATCTAGGATGCCGATTTGAACAAATTTGAATCATATCCACCCCACAATGTTGCTTACCAAATATGAAAAGATTCTGCCTGCTGGATCTGGAGAAGAAGATTTTTTAAGAAATTTGCCTGAAATGCACTAAGTTCGAATTCGAGCTTCTATAGTGAGCCCAAATATAAATCTAGGAAGCCGATTTGAACAAATGTGCATCAGATCCACCCCACAATGTTGCATACCAAATATCAAAAGATTCTGCCTGCTGGATCTGGAGAAAAAGATTTTTTAAGAAATTTGCCTAAAATGCACTAAGTTCAAATTTGGGCTCCTATACTGAGCCCAAATATAAACCCAGGGGGCCGATTTGAACAAACTTGAATCATATCCACCCCACAATGTTGCTTACCAAATATGAAAAGATTCTGCCTGCTGGATCTGGAGAAGATGATTTTTTTAAGAAATTTGCATGAAATGCACTAAGTTCGAAATTGGGCTTCTATAGTAAGCCCAAATATGAATCCAGGGGGCCGATTTGAACAAACTTGAATCAGATCCACCCCGCAATGTTGCATACCAAATATCAAAAGATTCTGCCTGCTGGATCTGGAGAAGAAGATTTTTTAAGAAATTTGCTTGAAATGCACTAAGTTCGAATTCGAGTTTCTATAGTGAGCCCAAATATAAATCTAGGGAGCCGATTTCAACAAACTTGAATCAGATCCATCCCACAATGTTGCATACCAAATATCAAAAGATTCTGCCTCCTGGATCTGGAGAAGAAGATTTTTTAAGAAATTTGCCTGAAATGCAATAAGTTCGAAATCGGGCTCCTATACTGAGCCCAAATATGAACCCAGGGGGTCGATTTGAACACACTTGAATCAGATTCACCCTACAATGTTGCATACCAAATATCAAATGATTCTACCTGCTGGATCTGGAGAAGAAGATTTTTTTAATGTTTTTCCCATTGCCTACAGTGTTAAAAAGTGCTGACTCAGCACTTTTTCAAAGTCCTGAAAAAAGTACCTTGTGATCAAACCGATAGGGATTTTTTTTAACCATTCTATTCTACTGGATAAAAGTAAGCTTCATACAAAATAAGAATTCTCTGTGCCATGTAGTTTTGGAGATATCGCAGTTTTAAGGTTTTTCCTATTTTTAGCTCCCGAGGTTCCCACGGGGCAATGAGAAAATTTTTTTTGCATCAATCAACTACTTATGACCCATTATCATCTCATATCAAATTTGGTTCAAATCGACCTCACGGTTCAGAAAATAGAAATTTTAGGTGTGGCCAAAATTTTTGCCCCTCCCATAACGAAGGGAAATAATGCCCGACAAACTTCTCTTGAACAAACTTGATTCTAAACCTCAAAAGGACTCTGTATACCACATATCAAGTCTCTGCTACTGGTGGTTCATAAGAAGAAGATTTTCAAAAAATTTGGCTATTTTTTCCCCACACCTCTGCTCAATATGAGCCGAAACCTAATTTGGATAAAAATCAAAATGCCCCTATATAACCACCACTTACATGAAATTTAATTAAAATGTGGCCAGTGGTTTATGAGAAAGAGGCTCAAACACCACCTTCACGCAGGACAACGGATGACAGACGACGGACGGACGATGGACGAAGAGTGATAAGAAAAGCTCAACCTGACTTTCAGTCAAGTGAGCTAAAAAGTCACCTTTCACACAAACAATGAGGTTATCCAGACTATCACAGGTGGTGATTTAAAACACTACTGAATTTTAAATTTTCAAAGAAATTAACAGAGAGCACAAAAAGAATGTCTTCTCCATTGTTTGGAAAAGGGGAAATTGACTTTGCACATGATGGGCAGGAATTGGGACAAGAAGTTACTGTTCTTTCTAGAATACTGGTCACTAGGTTATGTGTACCTACACAAATTGGTACTTGGTGAACTTGGTTAAGTCTAAATTTTGATTTTGGCAATTTTAACTCTACTAAAAGATTTTTTTTTATTAAGATTCTCCAAAATTTGCCTTCTTTTCCATTTAAGATTAAGGAAAAGGAACAGGCACTTGTGTTACTTCGGTAACTTGGTAAGGTAGGAAAAAAATGAACTTCAAGTGTACATGTATATAAAAAAAAAGTCTGACAAAAAGTATTTTTACTTGTTCTGTTCTTACCCCTATTTGTAAATTTGAAAATCTGTTATCTGAAAAGCCTTTCACTGCCTGTAACTTCCTCTTGCTTTTTTTCCAGTCCTGTTTTCCTTAAATTTGAATAAATCCAAAAAATTAAATACACTTTTAAAATAACAATAACACTTTTTAGGTTTAATAATACTTTCATCAATGAGGGTCACATCAAGTTGAATAGATTTATGGGTGGAGGAAAATTGAGTATCCAGAGAGAGAACCATTGGTCAGTGCTGGACACTCTAACTTATTAACCCTTTTCTAACATGAAAAGCAGACGACACTAGCAAAATAAATTCTTGAATAACTAATTTGTTTCATTTTTTGTCTCAAAAACATAGGTTATGACCCCTCATTGGAACAAGCATGAGGTCATAACCCATGTTTTTGAGACAACTAGAGTGATGTCACACATGCAGCCCGACTGTACCAGGAATGGTAATGCTTAGTTGCAAAATAGTCAGAGCCATTTTTTGTTAACAGTTTACCTAACGAATCTGCCATATCTGCACTCATGAAATACAAAATTTGCTATTAAAATTTTATTTTTTCATTTCTCTACTTCAAAACATACTTCATGACCTATTAATGGAACAAAGTTGATGAGCTTGTTCCAATAAGAAGTAATAAGCCATGGTTAGAAGAAAATAAAAAATGAAAGTGTCAATGACACTGTAGCTCAACTTGTCAAGACATGTACATGTATAGTATGTGACACAGCAATGACAAACATCTAGGTAATGACCTGATAACAAAGGTACATATAAAGTATTGTAACGGTCTGTACATAAATACTGACCGTAGCCTGTAACAAATGTATAGGTAAAGTATTGTAAAGGTGGGTGACAGTCAGGTGCTAAAGTAGAAAAGAAATCCCGGAGTCCCAGAGTGGGTCTGACTGAACCCCAAAATATTTGTTCTCATAGCACAGTGATAACAAAGGCACCCCAAAACACACTCTTTCCTGCCCCAAGGTGAAAACAAAGGTACCCAAGAAGTTTCGTGAAGATCAGTTCATAAATACAAGCTGCATAGAAGTTGTAACAAAAAACTGATTGGACCTAATTTTGGTACAAAATGGCCACTGGCAGCCATCTTGAATTTTGGACCGCACTCAGAAACACTCGTTCTCATCCCAAGGTGATAATAAAGGTACCCAAAAAGTTTCGTGAAGATCGGTTCATAAATACAGCCTCTAGCCCGAGCCGTATTGACATGTGCACTTACAGGTTATAAGTAGCACTAAATAAATCAAAATTCATCTAATTTGCATAATTTCTGCACCAGAATTTGCATAATTTACATATGAGAAAAAAACCCGTATATGTAATGTATCCCATGGTACTAAACATTCATACAAAAAATTATTCAAATCAGCGCTTTCATATGGAAGTTCTGTACAAAAAACAGATTTCTGCATCGTCGGTACAAAATGGCGGCTGGCAGCCATCTTGAATTTCGGTTCGAACCCCAAAACACTCGTTCTCGTTCCACAGTCATAACAAAGGTACCCAAGAAGTTTCGTAAAGATCGGTTCATAAATACGGCCTCTAGCCCGAGCCGTATCCAACTGTTGACAGACGGACGACGGGCCATGACAAAAGCTCAAATTTGGCTTCGCCAAAGTTGAGCTAATGAAAAAATCTGATGTTTCAGAAAAATAATTTCTACTGTTGGCTTCAACTTGTGAGAGATAAAGGATTAAAGATGCAGTACATAAAGCAATGTTGGGCTATAGGAGTCAATTTTCGTTTTTTGCATGTATGGGTGGGTGGGGGGAGAAGGGGGGTGGTGGTGTTTGTCTGGGTTTTTAACCACAAACTTGGGAGTCATCCTACCAAGCTACAATGAAATCCCTTCATAATTATGGCCTGTGGAATATTCTAAAGGTTTTCGGGCTTCGGGCCTCTGTTGCCGTCACAGTTGCCCAAAAGGGGACGTTCTCATGTAGACATTATATGAAGTCAACCTATCAAGACATTTTTTTAAGTCAACCTATCAAGTTACAATGAAATCCCTCCATAAATATGACCTGTAGACTGTGCTAAAGGTTTTCGGGCTTCGGGGCCCTGTTGTCGTCACAGTTGCCCAAAAGGGGACATTCTCATCTAGACATTATATGAAGTCAACCTATCAAGTTACAATGAAATCCCTCCATAAATATGACGTGTAGACTGTGCTCAAGGTTTTCAGGCTTTGGGCTCGGGCAGCCATCATGGTTGAATGATCGCAACCAAAAGGGGACACTCTCATCTGGGTATCATGTGGATTGATCCTACAAAGTAACAATGAAATCCCTTCATAAATTTGACCTGTAGACTGTGCTGAAGGTTTTCGGGCTTCGGGCACCTGTAGCCGTCACAGTTGCCCAATCACGTCCAAAAGGGGACTTTCTCATGTGCAGAAATTATATGAAGTCAACCTATCAAGTTACAATGAAATCCCTCCATAAATATGAACTGTAGACTGTGCTAAAGGTTTTCGGGTTTTGGGCTCGGACAGTTGTGACGGTTGATAGATCACGCCCAAATGGGGAAATTCTCATGTAGATATCATACGGAGTCATCGTATCAAGTTACAATGAAATCCATCAATATTAAACATGACCTGCAGACTGTGCTAAAAGTTTTTGGGTTTTGGGCTTGGGCAGGCATCATGATTGACAGATCATGCCCAAACAAGGACGTTCTAATCTAGGCATAATACAGAGGCTTTCTATGAAGTTGCAATGAAATCCCTTCAAAAATACGACCTGTAGACTGTGCTAATGGTTTTCGGGTTTTGGGCTCGGGCAGCCATACTGGTTGACCGATCACGACCAAAAGGGGACATTCTCATGTAGACATGACCTAAAACCTGCGTATGAAATTTTGTGACGATCAGACAAGAAATACCAGGAATAGTCTGTACTTGAAGGTTGAATAAAAAACTTTAACCACAAACTTTAACAAAAACTCCAAATGTCAACTAAACAGGAATAAGAAAAAAAACAAAAAACACTTGAACCTTCAGTAAAAAACTTTTACCACCAACTTTAACCAAAACTCTAAATGTTAACAGAAAGGCAGATGGACAGACGAATGGACGGACAGACAAACATCATTACTATAGCACTCACTGTAAACAGTCGGGCTAATAAACAGTTGGGCTAAAAATGAAAAAAATAGTGAAAATTAATTGGCAATTTGTGAGAATAGTGCTGACCAGTTTTTGCTGTTACATTGGGTAAAGGGTTAACCCAGCACAATCAGAGTTAGCTGCGTTTGAAGGCGACTGCAGGATTGACAGGCAGTATGCCCTAGTACACAGTGCTACCGTGCCCCCATGTATCAGATTAACCCTTTACCTAATGAATCGGCCGTATCTGCCACGTAATTTTTGAATTTAGCAGCTGAAAAAAATATATTTTGACTCCAGCTGAAAGTCAGAGAATGAGAAAGACTATTAACAAAGGCAGAGCAGCTTTAGTTTTTATAATCTAAGCAAAAAAATAAGTTTTTAAGCGAAAAACTGAAAAATATCAGAAATACATGACAAGGATGTGAAATACGACTTCTCTCTCCTGTCTGATCAATATATGATGTTTGAGTTGTCCATAATATTAGGCCAACCAACAAGCAGGTTTTAAATTTGTTCTGATTTACACAGAAAGGTCTTGATTCTCATGAACTCCCACTGAAAGAATCAATTTTCAGTTTTTAAATAATTGAGAATTTGAGAGGACTGAACTGAGCTGATCTATCTTCAATTTTCGTCTTTTAAACTGGCATTTATTCTTTGTCCGTCATAAACATTGTGCTTCAGTTTTCTCCACCCAAACCTGTTGGGGGCCAAGTCCAGTAATATTTCATGTGATGGTCGCGTGAGCCATTTATAATGAAATCAGTATGTAATATTAAATAGAAAATAGGGTAGGGGAAATGTCATCTCAATATTTGACATGTCTGGTGGTGCCCTCTGTGGGCATGGAAACTTTATTTCAACAAACTTGAATTAACATATGCAGGGACCGATCAGGACTATTTAAAATACGCTCTAGCCTCGGAGCCCATTTTTTCAATTCATGCGCCAGATTTCAATTTACGGAGTCACACTGCTGTTTGTAACACACACTGCAAGTATGTAATAGCTCTCATCATTTTCATTTAGTACACTATAGCAAACATTAATCTTCACTGTGGTTTCTGATCAAGTCTTGGCTGCCTATTTAGGCAGCCAAGACTTGATCAGAAACCACAGTGAGGATTAATGCTTGGTAATTAAGACTTGAAGTTTAACTTAAGCACTCTACAACAATGATAAATGATAATCGTATATATAATACATGTAAGAGTGTCTCTCTCGATTATTCAACGAAAGAATATCAAAATATGATCTGAGAAGTTACGCGCCAACTGAGAAGCCTATTTCTGAGATTTAAGAGCCAGGCCCTGATGTTTCAGAACCAAATACGCACTGGCGCATGCCCAGGTCGGTCCCTGGAAGGGGAAATGTCATCTCAATATTTTTAAAAATCGTCTCATGAACTGATGGGATATGACTAACGGATTTGATATTTGGTACTGAGCTTCTTTTACAGGTTCCCGTGTAATTTTGTTCAAAACAATTTTAGAATTTGAGATTACTTCTGTTCTTTTATATACAGAGTAATCAATTTGTTTTGAGCGTTACGGTAAATAATTCATCGAGAGACGGGACGTGAGTAAATCACGAGGCCGTAGCCCGAGTGATTTACGAAACAGTCCCGTCTCGAGATGATCGTAGCCTGAGTGATTTACGAAACAGTCCCATCTCGAGATTAATTATTTACCGTAACACTCAAAACAAATTGATTACTCTGTTTATTACATGACATTTGGAATAAAGAGGTCTTTTACTATAATAATTCATCCCAAACTATTGTCAGATAAAATCCAATTTAGTGTAAACACGGAAACATTTCTAAAATTAGCAGGAAGGAAATACGAAATAGTCCTGTCTCGAGGCAAATTATATACCGTAACTGGCCATAAGAGTGGGTCACTCTCTTTAGTAAATGACATTTTAGACCAAAATGTCTTTCATTAAAAATAATTCAACACAAAATATTTGCAAATGCAACTCTGAAATACTTCTGAACTTAGCAAGTATGAATACATCACTTTCTGTGTAAAATCTTCGATTGGAAATGGCCCAGTTTTATTTTTGTGACTTTCGTTCGATATTTTACTATTTTATGTGGCGTTCCAGTCACATTTGGAGAATGGCATTCAGCCATAAGATAAAACATTTCTATTTTGGATTTTGTCAACTGTGCTAACGAACCTGTTCATAAGGGAAAGAAAGGATTTTTAAAAATATTCAGAAGGAAAATTCATTTTAATTAACTGATGTGGAACTGGAAAACAAAACATCAACAAATCGGTGGGGGCGTGGCTTATATACGTCAGTCGTTCCAAAGTTACTATTGAAGTGACATAATTCACTCGTGACATTACCACTTTTCAATCAACATTAAATTCAATGCAAAACGAACTGAGGAATGTAATAATTATATTTACTTGTGTTTATTTATGAGAGTCAATTCTGATTATCGCATACATTTTAAGCTGTAAATATACATACAGGTTAATATTTATTATCAACGTAATCAAAATCAATAACAATCTGGGCTTAAAATTCATGCGAGAATCAAAATCAGTTCTCGCAAATGATTCTTGCAAGGAAAACAATGAGAATCACAGTCCTGGAAATGAGATAGGTGTCAGGGTAATTGCTCCTGTCAGCACCTGTGTTTTCTATTTTACATGTACTTGTTGAAGAATTATTGTGGAATTTTAATATACTGCAAGAGCATATAAATGTGTATTGTTTTTAGAAAGCTACACTACATGTATGTGGACAATAGGAAGTTACAGTAAAACCTGTCTTGAGAGATCACCTGTCTTGAGAGACCGATTGGTGTTACTCTATAATGGACCTGCTATGGGAGACCACCTGTCTTGAGAGACCACTGTGACCTGGTACCAACTTTTATTTTTATGCCATAATGGACCTGTCTTGAGAGACCACCCCTTTGAAGACTGAAATCATGACAAAAACTTTTTACCTGTTCTGGAATTGGAAAATCCATTGTGGTTATACTAACATAATTAAAAGTACTAAAAGCTCTTAAATGGGTTTCAATTGCTAACTCATTAAAGACGGAGATATTTTTATAAGACCCCTGTGAAAGATTAGGATTATTGCTGAATAAACAATTTCATAAATACCTGAAATGTGACAGATAGGAATAAAAATAAATTTGTGTTGAAAATCTTTTTGTAACAAATTGAAATGGAATGTTATAAAAATAGGCCGATGAAATCGTCAGATGTGTACCCATTTGTGCAACTAGTAGAAAGCTGTATGACGGAGGGCCACCACGGATGCTGACATTATGTACACCATACAAGGTATGGGTACATATAGAAATGGATTGGAGAAGTGTCTCATTTGATGAATAAAGGGTTAATATCTCCAGATCAAATTATCAGATTTACATAAAAAACTATACAGCACAGCACATCAGTAACCTGAATAAATATATAAAGTAACATGATAATCGGATTGATATTTATTGAGTTATCGCATGCTGAAGAAATGGATTGGAGGAGTTCTCAATTTGAAGGATAAAGGGTTAATATCTCCGGATCAAATTATCAGATTAACACCAAACACTATACAGCTCAGCACATCAGTAACCTGAACACAATTATAAAGTAACTTGACAATCCAAGCAATATTTTTCAAGTTATCGAATGCCAAAGAAATGGATACAGATGCAAGAACGACAGAAGGACGAACAACGGATGGCCACCCTGGATGCCAGCATTATGTGTACCATACATAGTATGGGTGCACATAAAAATAGGCCGATGAAATCATCAGAAGTGTACCCATACGCGCAAATAGTAGAAAGCTGTATGACGGAGGGCCACCCTGGATGCCGACATTATGTACACCATACATGGTATGGGTACATATAGAAATGGATTGGAGAAGTGCCTAATTTGATGAATAAAGGGTTAATATCTCCGGATCAAATTATTAGATTTACATAAAAAACTATACAGCACAGCACATCAGTAACCTGAATACATATATAAAGTAACCTGATAATCGGATTAATATTTATTGAGTTATCGCATGCTGAAGAAATGGATTGGAGGAGTTCTCAATTTGAAGGATAAAGGGTTAATATCTCCGGATCAAATTATCAGATTAACACCAAAAACTATACAGCTCAGCACATCAGTAACCTGAACACAATTATAAAATAACTTGACAATCCAAGCAATATTTTTCAAGTTATCGAATGCCAAAGGGATTGGAGGAATTTTCAATTTGAAGGATAAAGCGTTAATATCTCAGGATTAAATTATCAGATTTACACCAAAAACTATACAGCTCGGCACATCAGCAACCTGAACACAAATATAAAGTAACTTGACAATCCAAATAATATTTTTCAAGTTATCGAATGCCAAAGGGATTGGAGGAATTTTCAATTTGAAGGATAAAGGTTTAATATCTCGGGATCAAATCATCAGATTTACACTAAAAACTATACAGCTCGGCACATCAGTAACATGAACACAAATATAAAGTAACTAGATAATCCAAGCAATATTTTTCGAATGTAGGACACTAAGAAACAGGACACTACGAAACGGACACTAAGAAACGGACACTAAGAAACAGGACACTAAGAAACACTTTTTTTTTTTAAAGTTACAATATTTATATAATTAACACTTTCCAAGCAAATGTTTTTCAACTGTTAAGTTAATTAAACTTGTTAACTTATATTTTGGGTGTATTTATTTATTTTTCATTCAAATTTGTCTTGTTTTTTACTATTATTACTAAATGTAGAAGGATATACATGTAAAACTTTCCACACAATTATTTATTAATTATCGTGTATTTGACTCTATTACAAGATATAAATTGTAATATCTCTTTACACACAAATTATTCTCAAATCTTTGCTCAGACCACTGGTACCGTGGGTTCTCATATACAAGAATGCTTCCCAGTGGCAGAGAACACCAAACGTAGTATACGTCGTCAACGAAAGACGCCAGCAGTACCTCAACAACTATCCGATTTTGTTCTACCAGACGAGTGGCATCAGACTATTGGATCTGAACCTGAGACATTTTTACTCTATGATAATGGTCCCGAGGCTACTAGCAGAATCATAGTATTTGCGACAAAAGATGGACTTCGACGACTGGCATCTTCTTCAACTCTATTTATGGATGGAAATTTTGCAATGGCACCGCCACTGTTTTCTCAGTTGTATGTAATGAGGGTACCATTCCGTGATGTAGCTGTGACATGTGTTTACGCTTTATTACAGAACAAATTACGTTCTGCATATGACGAGTTGCTGCAAGCTGTGGTTGATAAGTGTAATGAGCTTGAATTAGAGATTAATGTTCAAACTGTCATTACTGACTTTGAAGGTGCTGTGCTTCGAGCTGTAGCTGGAGTATTTGGTCCTAACACTGTGACAAAAGGGTGCTTTTATCATCTGACCCAAAGCACATGGAGGAAGATTCAGCAGTTGGGTCTTGTCAGCATGTATAAGGCAGATGAAAACTTCAGACACTTTTGTGGCGAGCTGGATGGCCTAGCATTTTTACCAATAGACGAGGGGTCTCAGGGCATGTCACATCTCAAGGATATTGCCCCTGAAGAAGCTGATGAGTTAATAGATTATTTTGATAAAACATATGTTAGTGGAAGCTACCGTATGATGAGAAATGAGGACAATACTGACACCCATGCATCTTCGTCGTGTTCCGCCACTTTATCCACCTGCTGTGTGGAACTGTCATGCAGCTACACTCGCAGATGAACACAGAACAAATAACATATGCGAGGGGTGGAATAACATGTTTCTAAACTTAGTTGGACATTACCATCCATCTGTGTGGAAAGTGATACAGTGGTTCCAACGAGATGATTCTATGGTGCAAACAGTAATTAACCAAGACTCTGTAGGTAATCCTCCAAAGAAACGTGTTACGTTGGCAAATAGACAATTTCAGAGAAGACTGAAAAGTCTATGCCAAGATCGAGTGAATGGTACCAAGAGTATACATGAATTCTTAGATGGTGTTGGCCATAATATACGTATAAACAAGCGCTACTGAGTTAGGGAGAGAAAATGGTCTGCCATATTGTTAACCTACAGCCATACTAATATGGATGTCATTGGAAACGGGTTATTGACCTGGTTCCAATGACATCCATATCAGTATGGTTTTATCAACTTTGCGGAGTTACAGGGCGGAGAGGGGTTAAATATTTGATACAGTAATTTAGTGCTGCTTGTTGTGCTAAAGGGTCAGTAACTTATCAAATTCAATTTCCTGCATATAGCAACATAAAACCATACTAATATGGATGTCATTGGAAACGGGTTATTGACCTGGTTCCAATGACATCCATATCTGTATGGTTTTATCCATTCCACTTTGCAGAGTTACAGGGCGGAGAGGGGTTAAATATTTGATACAGTAATTTAGTGCTGCTTGTTGTGCTAAAGGGTCAGTAACTTATCAAATTCAATTTCCTACATATTGCAACATAAAACCATACTAATATGGATGTCATTGGAAACGGGTTATTGACCTGGTTCCAATGACATCCATATCAGTATGGTTTTATCCATTCCACTTTGCAGGGTTACAGGGCGGAGAGGGGTTAAATATTTGATACAGTAATTTAGTGCTGCTTGTTGTGCTAAAGGGTCAGTAACTTATCAAATTCAATTTCCTGCATATTGCAACATAAAACCATACTAATATGGATGTCATTGGAAACGGGTTATTGACCTGGTTCCAATGACATCCATATCTGTATGGTTTTATCCATTCCACTTTGCAGAGTTACAGGGCGGAGAGGGGTTAAATATTTGATACAGTAATTTAGTGCTGCTTGTTGTGCTAAAGGGTCAGTAACTTATCAAATTCAATTTCCTGCATATTGCAACATAAAACCATACTAATATGGATGTCATTGGAAACGGGTTATTGACCTGGTTCCAATGACATCCATATCAGTATGGTTTTATCCATTCCACTTTACAGAGTTACAGGGCGGGGAAAGGCTTAAATATTTGATACAGGAATTTTGTGCTACATGTACTTGTTGTGCTAATGGGTCTATGACTCATCAAATTCAATTTCCTGCATATTGCATATGACATCCATATCATTATGGTTCTATCCGCTTTGCACAGTTACAGGTCAGGGAGAAGTGTTAAAGGTTTTAAGTTTATAGGATTGTACCCTATGTTATGCCATATTGTGATATATCATGTTATGTACATGTCTTTTTATGCAGAAAAAAATAAAGACAGCTTTGTATCAACTTATCGTCTTTTTTTAAGTTCTACACACCAACTGTCACCAGAAGCATTATTAATTGTTCTGTTCCTTAGTATCGACCAGACCCCACCCTCAAAGAACTGCCACCAGCGAGGCGAATTATTATAAAAACACATATTTTAGGATTTTATTGGTTAATATATATTGGTTTCCATTACTTTGTTTTAAAATTGACTTTCAGACAATTTTAATTCAAATTTTTGAAACTAAAGTATAAGGTAAAAAAACGGGAAAAGTGTTTCTTAGTGTCCGTTTCTTAGTGTCCTGTTTCTTAGTGTCCTACCCAAAAGTGTTTCTTAGTGTCCTGTTTCTTAGTGTCCTGTTTCTTAGTGTCCGATAACCATATTTTTCAAGTTATCTCATGCCAAAGGGATTGGAGTAATTTTCAATCTGAAGGATAAAGGCTTAATATCTCAGGATTAAATTATCAGATTTACACCAAAAACTATACAGCTCGGCACATCAGTAACATGAACACAAATATAAAGTAACTTGACAAACCAAGCAATATTTTTCAAGTTATCGAATGCCAAAGGGATTGGAGAAATTTTCAATTTGAAGGATAAAGGGTTAATATCTCAGGATCAAAAAAACAGATTTACACAAAAAACTATACAGCTCAGCACATCAGTAACCTGAACACAAATATAAAGTAACTTGACAATCCAAGCAATATATTTTAAGTTATCGAATGCCAAAGGGATTGTAGGAATTTTCAATCTGAAGGATAAAGGGTTAATATCTCAGGATCAAATCATCAGATTTACACCAAAAACTGTACAGCTCGGCAAATCAGTAACCTGAACACAAATATAAAGTAACTAGACAATCCAAGCAATATTTTTCAAGTTATCGAATGCCAAAGGGATAGGAGGAATTTTCAATTTGAAGGATAAAGGGTTAATATCTCAGGATCAAATTATCCGATTTACACCAAAAACTATACAGCTCGGCACATCAGTAACCTGAACACAAATATAAAGTAACTTGACAATCCAAGCAATATTTTTCAAGTTATCGAATGCCAAAGAAATGGATACGGATGTCAGACGGATGGACGGACGGACAGACGGACGGACAGACGGATGGACAAAGGATGGACAAACGACGGATGGTCACCCCGGATGCCGGCATTATGTGTACCATACATAGTATGGGTACACTTAAAAATTATAACAAGAGGCCCCAGGGGCCTGAGGGCGCTCACCTGACATGGTAGCCTAAATATCAACCCAGAGAATTGATTTCAACAAGTTGCATCTGCTACTCCTAAGAAAAGCTTATACCAAATATCCAAAGATTCTGACCAGTGGATCTAAAAAAAATGATTTTTAAAGAATATTCCTCATATTGAACTAAGTTATAATTCGGGCTCCACAGGGAGCCCATATATGAACCCAGGGACTTGGCTTTACCAAACTTGAATCTCACCCCCGTAAGTATGCTGCACACCAAATATCAAAACATTCCGACTGCTGGATCTGAATAAGAAGATTTTTAAAGAAAATTCCTCATTTTGAACTAAGTTACATTCAAGCCCCCACAGTGAGCTCAAAGATGGACCTTGGGACATGGCTTGAACAAACTTGAATCTTACCCCCTAAGGATGCTGCATAAAAAATATCAAAGGCATTCATCTGCTGGATCTGAAGAAGATTTTTAAAGAAAATTCCTCATTTTGAACTAAGTTGTCATTCAGGCCCCCATAGTGAGCCCAAATATCAACCAAGGGACTTGGTGTTATAGCCCCCATATTGTGTTGGGATTGATGTGTCCTTAGTGAATAATTATAATGAGAAAGATATTTTTTATTGCTGCATTTTCTGACTGGTCTGACTCATTTGCACTCAGTGACCTTGTTTACATCTTTGTTACACTGATCTACAATTATTGTACATATAGCTGTTGATTGTTTAAGTAGGTCAGGGACCTTGTTTACTTGGATTGTGACAGAATCACCTGGAAACTGATAGAACATTGTAGACATTTCATCTTCTAGGACATTCTATCTGGTTACTATATAAAGGTTTGTCAACAGAATTCAGAAACTCATTCTTTTAGAAAGCCATTTTAGAAAGACTAACTTCAATTGTTTCCATTGGAGATTATTATTGTTTCAGAACAGTGCATTTATTATAGAAGCAGTGCTTCATTGTGAATTTGGAAGATTGATTCCAAAAGAGAATATTGAAGAGAATCTATTCGTCTTGGAAAAGAGAATTTATACTTTCTGTGAAACAGAATATTATTTTGTGAAAAGCCAGGTTTCTACTGGATTATTTGGAAATTACCTGTGGCACCAATACTTCTTGGATTTTTACTCCATTTGAATTTTGCAGAGCATTTTATTATATTTTATTGGAGACTGCTGAAATTTCAATGTGAAACTTTTATTACAAATCTACGGGATACTGTTTCTGAAGAGACATTCTTGGATTTAAAACTACATGTACCAGCTGGTAACTTTCTTCACAAGATTCTTCACCACTGGATTACTGGATTCTGTCAAACTGAACTTTGGACTAATTCTATAATTGATAAGTACCACTGGTTTTATTTTCTGTAAACCAATTAGTGTAAAAGATCTTTGTATCATTTTTTTATATTAATTTTTTTTTTTTAATTAAATTTCAGAATAGATAAATTCATAGTTATTGTTGCTGATTCTCAGATTTCTTTCTGTTACCAATATCAATAATATTTCCATACCGTAACAGAAATTGGGGGCTCGTTGCCGAGATTGAATATTAGATAACGAGAAAATTGCAAATTGCAATTATAATTTTGGCTCACTTTCAAAACATTTAAATTTTCTTAGAAAATTTCAGTATTATTATTTATATTCTGAGAACCAGCAAACCTTTTCATCATGGTATTTATTGTGACAGAATTTATATCTGAATTTGAAAGCTCTCCTAGTTTGGCCCTTTTAGAATCTCTTAAGAAGGAGGATTTATTTCAACTTGCTCAGTATCTAAAATTACCTGCCATCCCTGGTCTGAACAAACATAAACTTAAACAGCTCATTGTTAATCATTATATGGAGGAAGGCCTTTTGCCTCAGTCTGAAACTCCCCCCTCTGAACCACAACCCACTGATGCCCTTGAACTCAAAAAGTTAGAATTGGAATTAAAAAAGTTAGAAATGCAACAAAAAATGAGGGAAATTGAAATTCAGGCTCAAAAAGAAAAAGAGGAAAGGGAATTAAAATTAGAAGAATTAGAAGCACAAAAAGAAATGCACTTAAAAGAATTAGAAATTCAGGCCCAAAAGGAAATAAAAATAAAAGAATTAGAATCTCAACGTCAAGGCTCAAATGTAATTTCCCCAAGTAGATTTGATGTAACTAAACATGTTAGGCTAGTTCCCCCCTTTCAAGAAAAAGAAGTTGATAAATATTTTTCACATTTTGAAAAAGTGGCAACAAGTTTAGAATGGCCAAAAGATGTCTGGACTTTGCTATTGCAAAGTGTTTTGAAAGGGAAGGCCCAAGAAATCTATTCTACTCTATCTTCAGAGCAAAGCAATAATTATGACACTGTTAAAGAGGTTATACTTAAGGCATATGAACTTGTTCCAGAGGCCTACAGGCAGAAATTCAGAAATTATTATAACAAGAAGGACGCCAATGCCCAATAGCTCACCAACATTCCTCTTTGATAGTAACTTTGGCAAACACAAGAACTGTATCAAACAGGCTCATAACATGTGACAAAGCTTACCTAAACACAACCTCTTAAAAGTAAAACACAGAAACTGACATAAACACTAAGTTAAGCATGAAATTCTGAGCTAAACAGAAAACTAAACGCAACTAAAAATGTCAAGAAAAATGTTTAAAATGCAGGGTATGAGGGGTTAATCATGGAACAATGATACTGAGGAACATGTATGATGAATATAAGTGACATGGGAAGAGAAGGAGCACAGCAGAGCTGACCTAAACATCAAGTTAAACATGAAATTCCGAGCTAAACAGAAAACTAAACGCAACTAAAAATTTCAAGAAAAATGTTTAAAATGCAGGGTATGAGGGGTTAATCATGGAACAATGATACTGAGGAACATGTATGATGAATATAAGTGCCATGGGAAGAGAAGGAGCACAGCAGCTGACCTAAACACTAAGTTAAACATGAAATTCCGAGCTAAACAGAAAACTAAACGCAACTAAAAATGTCAAAAAAAATGTTTGAAATGCAGGGTATGAGGGGTTAATCAAGGAACAAAGATACTGAGGAACATGTATGATGAATATAAGTGACATGAGAAGAGAAGAAGCACTGCAGCTGACCTAAACACTAAGTTAAACATGAA
This sequence comes from Pictodentalium vernedei, assembly GCA_031216915.1. Taxonomy (NCBI): domain Eukaryota; kingdom Metazoa; phylum Mollusca; class Scaphopoda; order Dentaliida; family Dentaliidae; genus Pictodentalium; species Pictodentalium vernedei. The sequence goes on from CM062295.1 coordinate 785,624,646, forward strand.
ATTCCGAGCTAAACAGAAAACTAAACGCAACTAAAAATGTCAAGAAAAATGTTTAAAATGCAGGGTATGAGGGGTTAATCATGGAATAATGATACTGAGGAACATGTATGATGAAAATAATTGCCATGGGAAGAGAAGGAGCACAGCAGCTGACCTAAACACTAAGTTAAACATGAAATTCCGAGCTAAACAGAAAACTAAACGCAACTAAAAATGTCAAGAAAAATGTTTAAAATGCAGGGTATGAGGGGTTAATCATGGAACAATGATACTGAGGAACATGTATGATGAATATAATTGCCGTGGGAAGAAAAGGAGCACAGCCGCTGACATAAACACTAAGTTGAACATGAAATTCCGAGCTAAACAGAAAACTAAACGCAACTAAAAATTTCAAGAAAAATGTTTAAAATGCAATGTATGAGGGGTTAATCATGGAACAATGATACCGAGGAACATGTATGATGAAAATAATTGCCATGGGAAGAGAAGGAGCACAGCAGCTGACCTAAACACTAAGTTAAACATGAAATTCCGAGCTAAACAGAAAACTAAACGCAACTAAAAATTTCAAGAAAAATGTTTAAAATGCAATGTATGAGGGGTTAATCATGGAACAATGATACCGAGGAACATGTATGATGAAAATAATTGGCATGGGAAGAGAAGGAGCACAGCAGCAGACCTAAACACTAAGTTAAACATGAAATTCCGAGCTAAACAGAAAACTAAACGCAACTAAAAATGTCAAGAAAAATGTTTAAAATGCAGGGTATGAGGGGTTAATCATGGAACAATGATACTGAGGAACATGTATGATGAATATAATTGCCGTGGGAAGAAAAGGAGCACAGCCGCTGACATAAACACTAAGTTGAACATGAAATTCCGAGCTAAACAGAAAACTAAACGCAACTAAAAATTTCAAGAAAAATGTTTAAAATGCAATGTATGAGGGGTTAATCATGGAACAATGATACCGAGGAACATGTATGATGAAAATAATTGCCATGGGAAGAGAAGGAGCACAGCAGCTGACCTAAACACTAAGTTAAACATGAAATTCCGAGCTAAACAGAAAACTAAACGCAACTAAAAATGTCAAAAAAAATGTTTAAAATGCAGGGTATGAGGGGTTAATCATGGAACAAAGATACTGAGGAACATGTATGATGAATATAAGTGCCATGGGAAGAGAAGAAGCACAGCAGCTGACCTAAACACTAAGTTAAACATGAAATTCCGAGCTAAACAGAAAACTAAACGCAACTGAAAATGTCCAAAAAAATGTTTAAAATGCAGGGTATGAGGGGTAAATCATGGAACAAAGATACTGAGGAACATGTATGATGAATATAAGTGCCATGGGAAGAGAAGAAGCACAGCAGCTGACCTAAAATCTAAGTTAAACATGAAATTCCGAGCTAAACAGAAAACTAAACGCAACTAAAAATGTCAAGAAAAATGTTTAAAATGCAGGGTATGAGGGGTTAATCATGGAACAATGATACTGAGGAACATGTATGATGAATATAAGTGCCGTGGGAAGAACAGGAGCACAGCAGCTGACATAAACACTTAGTTAAACATGAAATTCCAAGCGAAACAGAAAACTAAACGCAACTAAAAATTTCAAGAAAAATGTTTAAAATGCAATGTATGAGGGGTTAATCATGGAACAATGATACTGAGGAACATGTATGATGAAAATAATTGGCATGGGAAGAGAAGGAGCACAGCAGCAGACCTAAACACTAAGTTAAACATGAAATTCCGAGCTAAACAGAAAACTAAACGCAACTAAAAATGTCAAGAAAAATGTTTAAAATGCAGGTATGAGGGGTTAATCATGGAACAATGATACTGAGGAACATGTATGATGAATATAATTGCCGTGGGAAGAAAAGGAGCACAGCAGCTGACATAAACACTAAGCTAAACATGAAATTCCGAGCTAAACAGAAAACTAAACGCAACTAAAAATTTCAAGAAAAATGTTTAAAATGTAATGTATGAGGGGTTAATCATGGAACAATGATACTGAGGAACATGTATGATGAAAATAATTGCCATGGGAAGAGAAGGAGCACAGCAGCTGACCTAAACACTAAGTTAAACATGAAATTCCGAGCTAAACAGAAAACTAAACGCAACTAAAAATGTCAAGAAAAATGTTTAAAATGCAGGGTATGAGGGGTTAATCATGGAACAATGATACTGAGGAACATGTATGATGAATATAAGTGCCATGGGAAGAGAAGGAGCACAGCAGCTGACCTAAACACTAAGTTAAACATGAAATTCCGAGCTAAACAGAAAACTAAACGCAACTAAAAATGTCAAGAAAAATGTTTAAAATGCAGGGTATGAGGGGTTAATCATGGAACAATGATACTGAGGAACATGTATGATGAATATAAGTGCCGTGGGAAGAGAAGGAGCACAGCAGCTGACCTAAACACTAAGTTAAACATGAAATTCCGAGCTAAACAGAAAACTGAACGCAACTAAAAATGTAAAGAAAAATGTTTAAAATGCAGGGTATGAGGGGTTAATCATGGAACAATGATACTGAGGAACATGTATGATGAATATAAGTGCCATGGGAAGAGAAGGATCACAGCAGCTGACCTAAACATTTAGTTAAACATGAAATTCTGAGCTAAACAGAAAACTAAACGCAACTAAAAATGTCAAGAAAAATGTTTAAAATGCAGGGTATGAGGGGTTAATCATGGAACAATGATACTGAGAAACATGTATGATGAATATAAGAGCCATGGGAAGAGAAGGATCACAGCAGCTGACCTAAACATTTAGTTAAACATGAAATTCTGAGCTAAACAGAAAACTAAACGCAACTAAAAATGTCAAGAAAAATGTTTAAAATGCAGGGTATGAGGGGTTAAATCATGGTATAATGATAATAATCATCATATAGCAGCATTATAAAGGCCATGATATGCAAATAGGGTGAGTAAGTGACCTATACAGAAGCTTTAACATTATTGGACACGTACGCTGACGCCGACGCTGACGCCGACGCCGACGCCGACCGATCGAGCCATGCCATAAGCTCACACAACTAAAGTTGGTGAGCTAAAAACGAAAATCAAACTCATGTGGAATTTGCCAGAGAGAAGCAAAATTTATTTGACAGGTGGAGCCATTCAAAAGAAATAGGGAAAGATTTCTCTAAATTAAAAGAAATGATGCTATTTGAAGAGTTCAAAGGAAAGATACATTCAGATATAAAGGCCCACCTGGATGAACAAAAAGTTGACACTTTGAACAGAGCAGCAGTACTAGCAGATGACTATGCCTTAACTCATAAAATGAGTCGTAACGCCACAAATTTTTGGCCCCACAAGAATTCTTTCCAAAGTGGACCTAGACCAGCTTCAGATAAAACTCATCCTTCCAATCCTCCAAACTTTTCTCCACTCAAATTTAATAAGAAATTTGGCGAAAACAAAACCTCTAATGCCAGCCCTTCACCATTACGACCCAACAGTTCAACTAAAACCTGTAATTATTGTAAGAAACCAGGACATTTATTATCTGATTGCTGGCTGTTAAAAAGGAAAAATGAGTCCTCTACTTCACAGAATGCACTAGCATGTGCTCCATGCCCTGAAAATTATGTAATAAAGCAAGATGCTTTAGAAAATTATAAGCCATTTATTTCTGAAGGCTTTGTTTCCCTTGAGGGGGATAAGCACTGTTCCTTACCAATAAAAATACTGAGAGACACAGGGGCTACTCAGTCATTAATGTTAGAAGGCATTTTGCCATTTTCTGAAGAAAGTGCTACAGGGGCACAAGTTCTAATATCAGGTATTGAGTCAAACTCTTTAAAGGTCCCACTTCATAAAATAAATTTAAGAAGTAGCTTAGTAAATGGGACTGTGACAGTAGGAATCAGACCTACTCTACCTGTAAAAGGTATTTCTTTATTATTGGGAAATGACTTAGCTGGTGACAAAGTCACTGTAGAACCTCAAGTGGTGGATAAGCCGAGCACAGAAGAAAGTATTATTAATTTGAAGGAATGTTTTCCTTTTGCCTTTTCAGCATGTGCTGTGACTCGGTCCATGGCAAAGAAAGCTGAGGTTGATAACAACCTCAATTGTGTTGATTTGAACAGCAAAGCTGAGAATAAGAACAGTCACAGAATTATGGATTCTGAAGACATTGATTTGTCTCAGACATTTTTGAGTCAGTGTGATGACTCCTACAGAGATTGTAAAGAGGCCACTACACCTGAGAGTGATAGGGGAACCTCCTTGAATGTCATTTCCCGGACATCTTTAATTCAGGAACAGGAAAGTGATCCTGACCTTGCCGAGCCATGTGAAAGGGCTCTAACAGAGGCAGAAACCCAAAACTACCCTGTCTGTTATTTTAAAAAATCTGATGTACTCATGAGGAAATGGCGACCACCAGAAGTACCCTCCAATAGTGATTGGGAGGTTATTTATCAAATAGTTGTCCCCACTAAATACCGGAATGAAATAATAAGCTTGGCTCATTGAAATCCAGTGGCTGGACATTTGGGAGTTAGGAAAACCTACTCTCGTATTCAACAGTCTTTTTACTGGCCCAAGCTTCGACAGGATGTTGTCGAATTTTGTAAAACCTGCCACACCTGTCAAATTGTAGGAAAACCCAACCAGAAGATTCCTCCTGCTCCCCTTCAACCAATCCCTGCTTTTGAGGAGCCATTTAGTAGAATTATTACTGATTGTGTTAGCCCATTGCCTAGAACAAGATCTGGAAATGAATATCTTCTTACCATCATGTGTGCTTCTACACAATTTCCTGAGGCTATACCTCTAAGAAATATTAAAACTAAGACTATAGTTAAGGCCTTGATAAAATTTTTCACGACTTTCGGTCTACCCAGGTCAGTGCAATCAGACCAAGGCTCAAATTTTATGTCAAACATTTTTCAGCAGGTGATGTATGAGCTCAAAATTAAGCAGAACACATCAAGTGCCTACCATCCCGAAAGTCAAGGAGCTCTTGAACGCTTCCATCAAACACTGAAGACCATGATAAAGGCTATGGGGAGGATAATGAGAAGGATTGTGTTGAAGGTGTACATCTCCTCTTATTTGCAGTCCGTGAGATTGTACGGGAATCTCTGGGGTTCAGCCCTTTTGAATTAGTGTTTGGACACTCAGTGAGGGGTCCACTCACTGCTTTGAAGGAGAAATGGCTCAAGGAAGAGCCACCTGAAATTTCTCTCCTGGACTATGTGTCCACTTTTAAGGAAAAATTGCACCAGGCCAGAGAAATGGCAAATCAACATTTACAGAAAGTCCAGAGTCATATGAAGACCTGGTATGATAAAAAGGAAAAATTTCGCTCCTGTAAACCTGGGGACAAGGTGCTAGTATTATTCCCTGTAAAGGGCAATGCTTTACAAGCAAGATATTCAGGCCCTTATATTGTTAAGCACAAGATCAGTGATACTGATTATGTTGTTGAGACTTCCGATAGACTCAAAAATACTCAGCTGTGCCATATAAATATGTTGAAAACATATTATGAGAGAGAACCAAACTCTCTACCAGTCTCAACAGTCACCCACATGGATGAGCTGGAAAATCATGTGGAAGATGTTCATGAAGGTGGTGAAAATGTACCTCTAAAGTTACAGAACTCAGATGTCCTGAGAGATCTACAAAATAAAATAGATTATTTACTGCCTGACCAAAGAAATGATTTAGTTGATTTAATTTTCAAATATCAACACTTATTTCCCGATGTGCCTAGTAGGACATCTGTTATTTTTCAGGATGTTGATGTAGGAGAGGCAGATCCCATCAAACAGCATCCAATAGATTGAACCCTTTCAAAGCTGAGATCATGCGAAAGGAAATACAGTATAAGCTGGACAATGATAGAACCTAGCCATAGCAACTGGAGTTCGCCCTGTATACTTGTCCTAAAACCTGATGGGAGTTACCGATTTTGTATGGATTACCGAAAAGTGAACAGCCTCACCAAAACAGACAATTATCCAATTCCAAGAATTGATGACTGCATTGACAAACAACTTGACCATGCTAAATTTGTGACAAAATTTGACTTGTTAAAGGGTTATTGGCAAGTCCCTTTAACAGAAAAAGCAAAAGAAATATCTGCTTTTGTTACACCATTTGGATTGTATCAATATAAAGTTACCCCTTTTGGCATGAAAAATTCTCCGGCAACGTTCCAGCGCATGGTTAACCACTTAATTGCAGACCTAGATCACAGTGAAGCTTATATTGATAATGTTATTATACACACAGATACAAATTGGTCTGATCATCTGAAGCATATTCAAGAATTTTTTGACAAAGTAACCCAAGCTAACCTAACTATTAACTTTGTAAAATCAGAATTTGGCAAAGCAACTGTAAATTATTTAGGTCATGTTGTGGGTCAGGGGCAGGTGAGGCCGATTGCGGCAAAGGTTGATGCCATTGTAAATTTTCCAGTACCAAGCTCGAAAAAAGAGCTCATGAGATTCTTAGGCATGGCTGGATATTATAGAAAATTTTGTTTAAATTTCTCAGATGTTGTCTCCCCTTTGACCAGTTTATTGAGCAAAAGGGTTAGGTTTGTTTGGACTGAGGAGTGCCAGAAATCCTTTAACAGAATAAAAACTTTATTAAATAATTCCCCTGTCCTGGCCAGTCCCAATTATGAAAAGCCCTTCAAATTATATATATAGTATATTGCCCAGGAAGATTCCCAAGGTATTGATCACCCTGTATGTTATTTATCCAAAAAATTTCTCAAACATCAAAAGAATTACTCTACAGTAGAAAAAGAAACTTTGGCTCTAATTTTGGCATTAACCCATTTTGATGTGTATCTAGGAATCACCCAATGCCCAATTACAGTTTACACCGATCATAACCCCTTAACTTTTTTCAATAAAATGAAAAACAAGAATCAAAGATTATTGCGGTGGAGTTTAGCCCTTCAAGAACATAATTTAGAGATTAGGCATATTTCGGGAAGATATAATGTTGTAGCTGATGCTCTTTCCAGAATATCCTAATTTAAAATGATATGATCGGTCCCTATTCACTTCAAGTGTATATATGTTTATTTAAAAAAAAAAAAAAAAAAAAAATTGTGAAGATTATGGTGTGTGTGTATTGTAAAAACCAGTCAGAGACTGCTAAAATTATATAAAAAGTTTTCAGTACCTTCAAACTTTTTCTTTTAAGGCGGGGTGTGTTATAGCCCCCATATTATATTGAGATTGATATATCCTTAGTAGATAATTATATGAGAAAGATATTTTTTATTAGTGCATTTTCTGACGGGTCTCACTCATTTGCACTCAGTGACCTTGTTTACATCTTTGTTACACTGATCTACAATTATTGTACATATAGCTGTTGATTGTTTAAGTAGGTCAGGGACCTTGTTTACTTGGATTGTGACAGAATCACCTGGAAACTGATAGAACATTGTAGACATTTCATCTTCTAGGACATTCTATCTGGTTACTATATAAAGGTTTGTCAACAGAATTCAAAAACTCATTATTTTAAAAAGCCATTTCAGAAAGACTCACTTCAGTTGTTTCCATTGGAGATTATTATTGTTCTAGGACAGTGCATTTATTATAGAAGCAGTGCTTCTTTGTGATTTTGGAAGATTGATTCCAAAAGAGAATATTGAAGAGAATCTATTCGTCTTGGAAAAGAGAATTTATACTTTCTGTGAAACAGAATAATATTATTTTGTGAAAAGCCAGGATTCTACTGGATTATTTGGAAATTACCTGTGGCGCCAATACTTCTTGCATTTTTACTCCATTTGAATTTTGAGGAGCATTTTATTATATTTTATTGGAGACTGCTGAAATTTCAAAGTGAAAATTTTATTACAAATCTACGGAATACTGTTTCTGAAGAGACATTCTTGGATTTAATACTACATGTACCAGCTGGTAACTTTCTTCAGAAGATACTTCACCACTGGATTACTGGATTCTGTCAAACTGTTCTTTGGACTAATTCAATAATTGATAAGTACCACTGTTTTTATTTTCTGTAAACCAATTAGTGTAAAAGATCTTTCTATCATTTTTTTATATTAATTTTTTTTTTTTTAATTAAATTTCAGAATAGTTAAATTCATAGTTATTGTTGCTGATTCTCAGATTTCTTTCTGTTACCAATATCAATAATATTTCCACACCGTAACACTTGGCTTGAACAAACTTGAATCTTCCCCCCCCCCCCCACACCTAAGGTTGCTGCATGCCGAATATCAAAACATTCTGACAGCTGGATCGGAAGAAGATTTTTAAAGAAAATTCCTCATTTTGAACCAAGTTATAATTCGGGCTACCACAGAGAGCCCAAATATAACCCCAGGGACTTGGCTTGAACAAACTTGAATCTCCCCCCCCCCCCCCCAAGCATGCTGCATACCCAATATCAAAATATTCTGCCTGCTGGATCTTGAGAAGAAAATTTTCAAAGAAATTTGCCTGAAATGCACTAAGTTTAAATTTGAGCTCCTATACTGAGCCCAAATATAAACACAGGGGGCCGATTTGAACAAACTTGAATCAAATCCACCCCACAATGTTGCATACCACATATCAAAAGATTCTGCCGGCTGGATCTGGAGAAGAAGATTTTTTAAGAAATTTGCCTGAAATGCACTAAGTCCGAATTCAAGCTTCTATCGTGAGCCCAAATATGAATCCGGGGGGCCGATTTGAACAAACTTGAATCAGATCCACCCCACAATGCTGGATACCAAATATCAAAAGATTCTGCCTGCTGGATCTGGAGAAGAAGATTTTTTAAGAAATTTGCCTGAAATGGACTAAGTTCAAATTCGGGCTCCTATACTGAACCCAAATATAAACCCAGGGTGCTGATTTGAACAAACTTGAATCAGATCCACAATGTTGCATACCAAATATCAAAAGATTCTGCCTGCAGGAGCTGGAGAAGATTTTTTAATGTTTTTCCCATTGCCTACAGTGTTAAAAAGTGCTGAATCAGCACTTTTTCAAAGTCCCGAAACTGTACCCTATGATAAAACCGATGGCAATTTTTTTGACCAATCCTTTCTGTTGGCCCTAAGGAAGCTTCACATCAAATAAAAATTCTCAGTGCTGTGCAGTTTTGGAGATATGGGCGTTTTATTTTTTTCTATTTTTAGCTCCTGCGGTTCCCACGGGGCTACGGGAAAAAACAAATTCGGCATAAATTAGGTACTTATGACCCAATAAGCCCTCACATAAAATTTGGTTCAAATCAGCCTCTTGGTTCGGAAAATAGAAATTTTGGGCGGGGCCAAAACTTTGGCCCCTCCCATAACGATGCCAAATATCGCCCATCAGACTTCTCTTGAACAAATCTGAGTCTACAACTCAAAAGGAAGCTGCACACCAAATATCAAGTCTCTGCTACTGCTGGTTCATGAGAAGAAGATTTTTAAGATTTCATCACACTTTTTGGGTGTGGCCCTACCAAGGGGCGAGGCAACTTGATTTGAACAAAATCAAATTGCGATGTCATAACAAACTATTTTCTCAAATATCAATTAAAAAGGTTCAGCAGGTTTGGGAGGAGAAGATGCAAACACCATGTTCACGGATGCCGGACGACGGATGGTGAGTGATCACTATAGCTCACCTGACTGAAAGTCAGGTGAGCTAAAAATAAATTAGTGTTGAAAATCTCCATTGAAGATTTTCAACACTAATTTATTTTTATAATTTTTATAACAGTCCATTTCAATTTGTTACAAAAACTTCATAAAAGAGAACAACTACAAAGTAATTCCAAAAATCTATTCTTCTCCATTTCTGAATTTTGTGGTTGGTTATTGACTGACTTGAGAAAACCTTAAACCTGTTATGAGAGACCACCTGTCTTGAGAGACCACTTTTGTGTGGCCCAAAGGGCAGTCTCTCAAGACAGGTTCTACTGTACTGTCAATGTTCAGCAGGAACTTATACATTCAAAGCTTCTGGTGTTTAGTGACAGTATTCCCTCAATTTCCATGTACTAACATTTTACAGGTGCAATTTCCTCCACTCTCAGATATCATGAGAGCTTAAACTGCAGCCGTCAATTTTGTTCATTTTCATGAAAGCACTGAAATCAACTTGGATTCTCACAAAATTTCTTTTGATTCATGTCATAGATTCTGAATTAGTCCATAAAGACCTGGAGAAATCTACTTATGTTTACTCCCTCAAAAAACTTTGATTAAGCAATAGCAGAGTGCAAAATTTGACGAGAACGCTTGTTTCGTTCGCGTGGTGGTTACACAAATTTAAATCTACACAAATGGATGACCGGTTAGCCAAAAATTGCTAACTGAATGGTAAAAACTGAGTCACTTAACTGATAGCCTCAAGATTTGTTCACACATTTTTGCCTTGTTACAATTCATGGGAGAGTGCCTGTAGGCAGAAGAGGAGATATGGAGGGGGACTGCCTATAGGCACTCTCCCATAAATTGTAACAATGCAAATCAATGGAAATGAAGTAATTTTACTTACAAGATAATATGAATGACATCCACAGAGTATGAAGCCTTTAACTTTAGGTACCTGAAGATCAGAATAAAGCCCAAATATGGACTTCTGGAACTGTACCAGTGAAGCAGACTTTCTTGAGTCTTGATAGATTTTTAGACTTTTGCCGTGAGAGGCTATATATATTCCAATTCCATGCAATATATAAATACTTGAACTTGTTATTGATAAAAAAGACGTTTCCCAAGAATTTTTACACAGCTGAGCACTCGATTAGCCATCTTCAACCCACGTGAACCCACACTGCAATGGTGTTAGTGATATCTATATAGGAAGCCAAGACATCACTAGAAACCACAGCCAAGGAATATTGATCAGCGAGACCATCAAAAGCTTGCAAAATTGGAACTCCATGTAGATCCTTAAGGGTTCACCTCTAGTAAGTATACAAATAAGAGAGTTGTTTTTTTACTATGGAATATTTACTGTTTTCACTCATAATACGTAGAGTATTTTTAAAATATTTTTCATCAAAGCAGCCATGACTAGATTTGATGAAAAATTCATCCAATTCCATCGCAAGGAATCATTGGTGAAAAAATCCATTCAATTTACAGTAGAAAAATCTGATTAAATGTACCCAAATTATTCTTATTTCAGTGGCAAGAGGAATATCTGCCATCAGTATGCAGGAATATCCGCCAGCAGCATGCAGGAATATCCGCCATCAGCATGCAGGAATATCTGCCATCAGCATGCAGGAATATCCACCAGCAGCATGCAGGAATATCCGACATCAGCCTGCAGGAATATCCACCAGCAGCATGCAGGAACATCCGCCATCAGTATGCAGGAATATCCGCCAGCAGCATGCAGGAATATCCGCCATCAGCATGCAGGAATATCCGTCAGCAGCATGCAGGAATATCCGTCAGCAGCATGCAGGAATATCTGCCAGCAGCATGCAGGAATATCTGCCAGCAGCATGCAGGAATATCCGCCAGCAGAATACAAGGGGTTGAGGGTATAACACTATTCTCAAACCAAAATTATTTAACTGAAAACTGATTCGGAGGGGGTGGATGGGGGGTGGGTGGGGGGTGGGTGGGGGTTGATACCACAGCTCACCAAAGGTTTACCACATGTTACCACAAGTCACAGTAGGCCTCCGGAAAATAAGTTGTTCATAAAATTTAAAATTTCTATTATATTTTCTTTCAAGAGGCCATTGAGGTGTATTTCAGTACTATTATGCTAGATCATCTTAGAATATGTGTTCAAAATTCAATGTGAAATTCAAAGTTCACGACCGATAGCCAAATACACTGAATATTCAAGTAACTAAGATAAAGTTTTCAGCATTTAGAATCAATTTCTAAATAAATAAATATCTGTTACGATTGAAATCAATTCAAGTCCTGACAACTGTCTTTACTCTTGAGTGCTTAATAATAATACATGTACGATTATTCTTTTTCAAACAAAATTCCCGCCTGTATGATCCTTATTTGACCCTGTATGATTATTAATTTTTAGCAATCGAATGTGCAGAGTGGCCGCTTATCTCAATAAGTTCACCAAAACAAACTAGTAAGGTACATGCTACGTACTAGCAAACACAGGATGCAATGGAAATGTTAATGGATAGAGAGCTGGAAGCATATATTTGGACTTTATTCTGAAGTACTGCAAACATAACTTTAAGACCTAGTACCCAGTGGATGTGCTTCATACCATCACTGAAGCAGAATTAATTAGTCTATAAGGTTTTGCCTTGGTGCAATTTATGGGAGAGTGCTGTAGGCACTCTCCCATAAATTGCAACGAGTCAAATCCATGTGAAAATTATGATACCCGAAACTAATTTAGCCCTTCACCACATCAAGAGCATCAGACGTCTGAAAACGGTTCAGAGCATAGTGGTTGGCTCACATCACCGAAACACAATTAATTAGTCTTCAGAGTTTTGCCTTGGCGCAACTCTCCCATAAATCCATAAATTGCAACAAGTCAAATCCATGTGAAAAAATTTTCAGAAGAGCCCAAGTTCCCAATGGGAATCCTGAGCCCAAAAAAGCCTAAGTATGGACAAAAATTTTAATCATTTTGAAAAAATTAATGTAACACTTTAGGACAATATTAATGAATCTTGCTATGAACTAAATTAAGCAGAAGACAAGTAATCATTGTCAGAAGTAACAGTTGTCAACATAAGCAAAAGTGTCAACAACCCGGAAACATGACTCCAGGCACTAAAACAAACATGGCCCAAAATCAGTTACCAATTTAAACACTATCTGATGCAAAACAGAGGTTTCCAGAGAAGAAACTGTAGAACATCAGATGGTAGATGCAGACCAAAATGCCTAAACACCCCTAGGGTGAGGACGTAAACATGGGGAAAAAAACAGAAAATAATTCTGTTTCCAAGCCAAAACTCCCAAGAGATTTTAGTAATAAACATTACAAAAAATAAGCCAAAAGCATGGGAGAATAGCTAGGGGGGAATAAAGGAAAGGGAGAGAGGAAACACTGATTAAACAATGGAAAATTCATAGCAAGAATGACCACAATAAGGTCATGCCATGAAAATAGGTAACATGTAATAATTTCATAAAATAATTATAAGTTACAGCCCTGAACATTTATTTCCACTGTTTTTTCCTCTCCACCTTCTATTTCCACCATATATCCACCATTTCTCTCATAAATATATGTCTGGCATCCTTAAAACTGAGATTTACAAGCACAAATAACAGTGAAGTGTAACTGTATTGAGGGCCAAACAAAGAATGACTTTTGGCGTCAGTTTCGAGATCTCCTTGACAATGCACATGCGCAGTGGACTAAAAGTATGGAGGACCATATAGGACATGTAAATTTCGGTTTTCGATGCAAATTTTGGGGATTGGGGGGTAAAATTTGCGTTTGGCCCTAAATATTTTGGAGTTAGCACCAGCTAAGTCTGGGTCATTGGTACAGTATAAAAATACAGAAATTTCAGCCAACAGGATCTGATTAATTTGATTATTTCTATCAATAATCAAAACTTTGGTATAAAGTGTACATATTTTGTAAATCTATAAAAAAAACACCCTCAGAATTCATGTTCCTAAGGAACTTCATTAATATTTAAATAAGGCATAAGTGTGAGTGGTATTCAGCTCTGTTCTTTTCTGTTTGTACAGTATAGAACAATAAAGGTATGTAACCATTATACATCGGTAGAAATTCCTCTCCTGCAAAATAGAACATGATTTCAAAAAATAATAAAATAAAAAATATCCCAACCTACAGTTAAAACTAGTAGTCCTGTTATGAAATGGGCACAAATAGCACTTCAATCTGCATGTTGATCTACGCCTTATGGCCATAGTAAGTCTATCAAATTCTGTACATATGGCCTGTGCACAAGCAAAGTTTCAGCCAATGGACCTCCGGGAAACCCGGAGGACCATTGGCAGAAACATTGCCTGTGTTTGCTATGAGTAACAAGGAGAACCCGCCGTGCTTTGAATTCCATTCGATATGGCAATTGCGCACAATTCCTACGCACAATTAAGCCTAGATAAGCACATAGTTCATGACAGGACTTCTAGTTTTAAACGTACTTTCCCCAGTTTTTTTCTACAGGTTTCAGGGTTTTTTTAGCCTAACTAGGGTCTCCAAAATGCACTGCCTGAAAGACAAGTGGATACATAATCCCTAAACTTCTGAGTAATCACCATCTTTTGACAAGCAACAAATACTGAACAAAAAGAAATTAAAAAGAGAACAACTGTCAGTCGGAAAGATTTTATGATAAATTTGTTGGCAACTTTAATTTGAACCAAGTGATTTCAGAGGTGCGAGAAAAGATTATCCTAGAAAATGCTGGATAACCTTCAAAGGAACTTATTTATTTATTGGGATTTAACGACACTTTTGACAGCTAGTGTCACCTTATGTCAGACAGTTTTTACAGGTGGAGGAAGGCGGAGTACCCAGAGAGAACCACTGACCAACAGCAATAGCAATGGCAAACAACTGCCAGACTCCCCAGCATACCAAATCCACACAAGCAAGGTTAGCATTGGTTGAAGACAAGTGCACCATAGACATGCAGTACACCTTTGGCTAGAGTGCCATCATGCCGTCATTCAGGCAAATGGGATGAAGTGCTTTGTTCAAGGTCACAATGCAGTTACCCCTGGCAGGGATCGAACCCTGAACATTTTGGTTTGAAGTTCAATGCAGTAACAACTGAGTGGCCACGCCTCCATTGGAGAAACTTAACGCAGGGTTAACCAATTTGTGCAACCCTCAATAAGATGGGAATTTTCCCATTTTGATTTTTCGCTAATATATTTTTGAAATCCTGTCCATTTTAATGTCAAGGGAGGTGCCTGGCCTGAGAAACAAGAACTTTTCAATAGCCTAAAATACCTGCGTAACTTTTAAAAACTTTGAACTCACTTACCAATTTGTTTTCTATGTTGATCGATGGGAGCAACATGTGCGCCATGAACACTTGCATCTTTTTTACCCATACTACAATACTGGGTTATATATGTTCTCTAATAGATGAATTTATCTAGTCAATAAAATCTACAACAAATAAAAAACATCACTTGTCATACAGTAGAAACTGTCTTGAGAGACCGCCTTTTGGGCCACACAAAAGTGGTCTCTCAAGACAGGTGATCTCTCATAACAAGTTTCAGGTTTTCTCGAGACAGTGAATAACCAACAACAAAATTCAGAAATGGAGAAGAATGGATTTTTGTAATTACTTTGCAGTTGTTCTTTTTTATGAAGTTTTTATAACAAATTGAAATGGACTGTTATAAAAATTATAAAAATAAATTGGTGTTGAAAATCTTCATTGAAGATTTTCAACACAAATTTATTTTTATAATCCTGTCTGTCACATTTCAGGTGTGTATGAAATTCAGCAATAATCGTAATCTTTTCACAGGGGTCTTATAAAAACATCTCAATCTTTAATGAGTTATGTAACTGAATAGCAATTGAAACCCAATTAAGAGCTTTTAATACTTTTAATTATGTTAGTATAACCACAATGGATTTTCCAATTCCAGAACAGGTAAAAAGTTTTTGTCATGGTTTCAGTCTTCAAATGGGCGGTCTCTCAAGACAGGTCCATTATGGCATAAAAATACAAGTTGGTACCAGGTCTCAGTGGTCTCTCAAGACAGGTGGTCTCTCAAGACAGGTGGTCTCCCATAGCAGGTCCATTATAGAGTAAAACCAATCGATGCCTGGCAGATGTGGTCTCTCAAGACAGGTGGTCTCTCAAGACAGTGGTCTCTCAAGACAGGTTTTACTGTACTTAATATCTTTAACCCTTTACCCAACGAATCGCCCGCATCCGCCCGCGTAATATGCAAATTAAGCCGCTGAAAAAATATTATTTTTCGAACAATTTCAACAAAACTATATCATGTGACCCCCTCTTTGGAACGAGCTCGTAGAGCTCGTTCCAAAGAGGGGTCACATGATATGGTTTTGTTGAAATTTTTTGAAAAAATTTAAAAAATGATATTTAAAATGATAAATTTTGAGATCGTCTGCGTTGGGTAAAGGGTTAATCTTCACTTAGAAAAAGATTATTTGATTAACCCTTTACCTCACATGAAAAGCAGACGACACTTGCAAAAAAAATTCTTGAATAACTAATTTTTTGTCTCAAAAACATAGGTTAGGGCCCCTCATTGGAACAGTGATGCATGGGAAAAGCGCGCGATCGCACTCGTGCACCATCACTCACTCAAAAATTGTCCAAGGTGCACGAATAGTCGCTTGCCTCTATTCTTGGGTGAGTTTTCATCCTTCTGAGTTGCATCAACAGAAACATTCAATTAAGTTTTGATGTTGGGAAATTTTTAAGAATCGCTCACAATTTGAAGCGTTTAAAGTACAATTCCAAACAATTTCCTTTCTGTCGTTACGAACATGACACACGCACAACACACTAACATTAAAACCAAGAGGGTTGTACTTTGACAACTCGCCCAGAGCTCACTCCTGCCACAAAACGAACAATCATGTTCAGATAAAAAACGGTGGTCATTCTGAGATCTGAGAAATGTTTTAATACTTCCATATTTTTTTTTATCAGACATGTGGAATGTTGCCCCGTTCCTTATTTTCATTTATACTCATGAAAACCTGTCACCACAATTCACCAGTGACACAAATTAATGTGCCCGAATTAATATTCCCACCACAAAATGAACACTCATGTTCAAAAAATGGTGGTCATTCTAAGATCTGAGAATTGTTTTAATACTTCCGTATTTTTTTGTTTATCAGACATGCGGAATGTTGCCCTGTTCCTTATTTTCATTTACAATTGTGACACCTGTCACCCCAATTCACCAGTGACATGAATTAATGTGCCCGATTTGGAATTAACACATCCATTTTCCACGATTTTAATAATCTGTCTTTTAAAATCCAGAACTAATTTTAATGGGTTATATACATTTTCACCATGAAAATTCCATCCGTGTTCAGTTGTATTCATATGTTCGTTGCGAAGGACGCTTGTTAATGGAAACTGCAAATAAAATCACAATCACTCTCCTCACATTTTTCACTCTCGCAAACATTACTTGAGGTCAGCGATTTTCCACTCGCCTCCATTTTGCTCCCATTCGTCACTGTTGGAACAAGCTCAATGAGCTCGTTCCAATGAGGGGTCATAACCTACGTTTTTGAGACAAAAAATGAAATGAAAGTGTCAATGACACTGTAGCTCAACTTGTCAAGACATGTACATGTATAGTATGTGACACAGCAATGACAAACATCTAGGTAATGACCTGATAACAAAGGTACATATAAAGTATTGTAATGGCCTGTACATAAATACTGACCGTAGCCTGTAACAAATGTATAAGTAAAGTAATGTAAAGGTGGGTGACAGTCAGATGCTAAACTAGAAAAGAAATCTTTGAGTCCCAGAGTGGGTTTGACTGAACCCCAAAATATTTGTTCTCATAGCACAGTGATAACAAAGGCACCCCAAAACACACTCATTCCTGTCCCAAGGTGAAAACAAAGGTACCCAAGAAGTTTCATGAAGATCAGTTCATAAATACGAGCTGTATAGAAGTTGTGACAAAAAACTGATTGGACCTAATTCCAGTACAAAATGGACACTGGCAGCCATCTTTGGACCGCACTCAGAAACACTCGTTCTTGTCCCAAGGTGATAACAAAGGTACCCAAGAAGTTTCGTGAAGATTGGTTGATAAATACAGCCTCTACCCTGAGCCGTATTGACATGTGCACTCACAGTGTATAAGTAGCACTAAATAAATCAAAATTCATATAATTTGCATAATTTCTGCATGAGAAAAAAACCTGTACTATATGTGATGTACTCCATTTTACTAAACATTCATACAAAAATTTATTCAAATCAGAACTTTCATACAGAAGTTCTGTACAAAAGACTGATTGCACTAATTTTGGTACAAAATGGCTGCTGGTGGCCATGCTGAATTTCAGACCACACCCCAAAACACCCATTCTCATCCCACGGTGATAACAAAGGTACCCAAGACGTTTCGTAAAGATAGGTTCATAAATACGGCCTCTAGCCTGAGCCGTATAGAAGTTGTGTACAAAAAACTGATTGGACCTAATTTCGGTACAAAATGGCCACTGGCAGCCATCTTGAATTTCAGACCTCACTCAGAAACACTCGTTCTCATCCCAAGGTGATAGCAGAGGCACCTAAGAAGTTTTGTGAAGATTGGTTGATAAATACAGCCTCTAGCCCGAGCCGTATTGACATGTGTACTTACTGTGTGTAAGTAGCACTGAAAAAATCAAAGTTCATCTAATTTGCATAATTTCTGCACGAGAAAAAAACCTGTATTATATGTGATGTATCCCATGGTGCTAAACATTCACACACAAAAATTATTCAAATCAGAGCTTTCATGTTGAAGTTCTGCGCAAAAATCTGATTGCCCCTAATTTTGAACAAAATGGCTGCCAGCGGCCATCTTGAATTTCGGACCGTACCCAAAAACACTCGTAATCGTCCCACAGTGATACCAAAGGTATCCAAGAAGTTTCGTAAAGATCGGTTCATAAAGGCGGCCTCTAGCCCGAGCCATATTTGCATTTGCACTGACAGTGCTGTAAGTAATACTAAATACATCAAAGTTAGTCTAATTTGCATAATTTACGTACGAGAAAAAAAACTGTATTATATGTGATGTATCCCATGGTACTAAATATTCATACAAAACATTATTCAAATCAGTGCTTTCATATGGAAGTTCTGTGCAAAAAACAGATTTCTGCATCGTCGGTACAAAATGGTGGCTGGCAGCCATCTTGAATTTCAGACCGGACCCAAAAATACTCGTTCTCGTCCCACGGTCATAACAAAGGTACCCAAAAAGTTTCGGAAAGATTGGTTCATAAATACGGCCTCAAGCTCGAGCCGTATTGAATTGTTGATGGCCAGACGGACAACTGGCCATGGCATAAGCTCAAATTTGGCTTTGCCAAAGTTGAGCTGAAAATTAATTGGTGATTTTTGAGAATAGCACTGGCTGGTTTTGGCCATTACGTTGGGTAAAGGGTTAAGCCACTTTAAGTATTCATGGTTATATCATGACTGCAACATATGAAGTTAAGTAGTGCTGAAACGGTTAACCAAATAACTGGTCTGAAGCCAGTTACCTTACCTAACCGATTAGAAAAACTGTCAACCAGTTATCCGAAATATCGATAGTGATCGTCATTCCACAGTCAAAACATACTCTTGTGTTCCAAATAAAAGTACAGGGTCAGGGTGGAACATTTATCAAAATTAAATAAAAGTACAGACCCAATGTGCAAAATTTGACGAGAATGCTCATTTCATTTACGCAAATTTAAATCTATGCGAGCGGATATATTTATTTATTATTTATTTATTGGTGTTTAAGGTCATATATTTCTGCACAATGGCTAATCATGACCATGACAGTTTTACGGGTGGAGGAAGCCAGAGTACCCAGAGAGAACCACCGAGCAACGGCGAGCAACTGTCAGCTCCCCAACATACTAACTCCACACAAGCAGGGTTAGCACTGGATGAAGACAGGTGCACTATCGACGTGCAGTACGCTTTTAGAACACAGCGTCATCGTGCCCCCACATGGGCAATAGGGGTGAAGTGGCTTGCCCAAGGACACAACGCGGTTGCCGCAGGTGGGATTCGAACCGAGGACCTCTCGGCTTGCAGCCTGCACCTCTACCTACTGAGCCACCGTGCCCCCTCCCCCCCCCCCAATGCGAGCGGATGTTCAGTTAGCCAAAAGTCACATCTTGATTTGTGAAGTCTGAGTCACTTAACTGATAGGGTGCTAAATCTTTTCTCAGACTCAAGATTTTTTCAAAAATTTTGGCTTGTTACAATTTATGGGAGAGTGCCTATAAATTGTAACAATGCAAATCGATGAAGTAATTTTACTTACATGTACAAGATAATATGAAGGGCATTTACAGGATATGAAGCCTTTAACTTTAGGTAACTGCAGTTCAGAATAAAGCCAAAATATAAGCTTCTAGTACTCTAATGGTTAAGCAGACAGGTCTTGATAGGTTTTTAGACTTTTGCCGTGAGAGGCCATATATATTTCAATTCCA
The DNA here is from genome assembly GCA_031216915.1 of Pictodentalium vernedei. Classification (NCBI taxonomy): domain Eukaryota; kingdom Metazoa; phylum Mollusca; class Scaphopoda; order Dentaliida; family Dentaliidae; genus Pictodentalium; species Pictodentalium vernedei. The sequence continues at coordinate 785,644,828 of CM062295.1, forward strand.
TGCAATATATGAATACTTGTTAATGATAAAAAAAGCTGTTTCCCAAGAATTTATACATAGCCGAACATTCGGTTAGCCATCTCCAACCCATGCAAACGGTCAGTTGGTTTGAGTTATTTTTGAAATTTTGCACACTGCAGATCCAAATAACAGTGCAGGGTGGAAATCCATTGAGGGAGTGGAGGAGTAATCCTAGTTGAGGGGGTGGAGGAGTAATGCTAGTTAAATTTATCTAAAAGCCAGCTTAGGCCACACAAACTAGATCTTCTGTTTCTCAGGCCATTATTTGTGAAATTGCATGCGTGCAAGCGTTTTTTTATTTTATTTTTTATTTCAGTAATTACTTCTTTGCCTTCAAAAGTTCATGTTCTTGGTTAAAGTTTTAGGCCTCATAATCTACAGAGTAGCTTGGGTGGTGGTGTATTTCATCCCTTGAGTGCAAGAAGGCTTTGCAGTGCTAAAGCACTGCAAAGCCTTCTTGCACTCAAGGGACAAATTCATCAATTTTTTTAACTTGGGTAAAATATCAGACATAAACCATTTAATTTTTATTTTTTTTAAGTTTAAATTGGTTATAAAAAGAGAGCATGCGGCAACCAAAAGGACCATGCGGGAGGGCCTGAGAAACAGATTTTTTATTTTTTTAGGCCTTATTTCTAGTATTGCAGTTAGTTTTATTACAGAAAACTAATTCAGTTAAAACTAGAAGTCCTGTCATAAAATGCGCACAAATAGCACATCGATCTGCACGTTAATCTACGCGTTATGACCATAGTAAAGCTATCAAATTCTGTACATATGGCCTGTGCACAAGCAATGTTTCAGCCAATGGACCTCCGGGTAACCCGGAGGTCCATTGGCAGAAACATTGCCTGTGTTTGCTATGAGTAATCAGGAGAACATGCCGTGCTTTGGATGCCATTTGATATGGCAATTGCGTGCAATTCCTACGCGCAATTAAGCCTAGATAAGCGCACAATTCGGGACAGGATTTCTAGTTTTAACTGTAGGTGGTTAGGCATCATGATTACAACAATGAATAAACTGTGCTAAACACAAGACTATCATACAATCTAGTGAAGATTTACTAATTTGAAGACCTCCTCGCCTGTTGGAAGGGCAATTTTAATAAACATACAGGCACACCTCAAGTGCATACAGGGTGGAAAAATTACCCCAAATTAATAAACAATACATGTATGTTTATTAAGAACACAAGAATAGTTAGAGATGGACGGTTTTTCAAATTTTGCGTCGGTTTCGGTTTCATTCAAATAGTCAGGTTTTCGGTTTCGGTTTTCATTGTACAACATAACAATATATTGCATTTGCATGTAAGAAGATGTATTTGGCGCCAGTCTGTGTCAATGGGACTCCCTTTCTAGTTCAACTCACCTGTGTAATATCCTGTACTGGTACTCTGATTTCCTGAGCACAATGTATTTGCAAAAATTATCTCAAAAGTTTCAAGTTTGAGAACAATGATTTTTGCCTTGAGTCTGTTGCAAAATTAGTCTCCCTCCCCAAATAACTGTGTTTAGGGTAACCCGACACACCCTAAAATATTATGTCGACCATAAAAATTTTATCGAGTAAAAGTCACTCATAAGCCCCATATAGGTCATTGTAACCTAAAATTTCCATCCAACTTCAACTGTGATTTTGACGCCGGCTTTGGAGTTCATGGTTTCAAAATTACATGTAGAAATAAATATATTTGCCATTATAAATGTGGAACAAGTGACAAGTTTCAGTTCAGCAAAGGAAATCGCATTTGATAAACAGATGAATGTTTAAAACAAGATGCGTAAGAAGTAATTTTGTCACCTATTTTCATGGTAAATGCCATGCTCGAATGCAATACCAATTACTGCTGTTGTTCTGAAAACGGGGTATCACGACTCTGAAGTTTGAAAATAAGTTAATTTTAGGTTGTTTATCTCTTTATTCTGAGAATTGAAGACCTGATTAGAGTTTTCAACACTGAAGTTGAAAACTGCAACGATGTTTTTTTGTAATTGTTTCGTTCTCAGTTTTGGTTTTGATAACAAATCCAAAACCGAATCAAATTTTCGGTTAACCGCCCATCTCTAAGAGTAGTAAAACTGACACTTATCCTTTGGGATAGATTAGACCTCAAATCGAAGCCTTGTTGCATATATTGAGAAATAATCGACTTTGGCATTCCAGACTTCGTTGATGATCAGTAACTCCCACGAGTAATGAGTAATTGCAGAAACTATTCTGTAGAGCAGTAAAACATGTCTTGAGAGACCACTGTCATGAAAGACCACTGTGACCTTGTACATTTGGCTGTTTTACTCTATAATGGACCTGTCATGAGAGACCACCTGTTTTGAGAGACCGCTTTTCTATGGCAAAAAGGATGGTCTCTCAAGCCAGGTTTTACTGTATCTGTACAAACGAAAGTTATCGTGTCCTCGACAACGTTCGTTTGTACACACACTACGGAATATATTTCTGTGAATACTACTTTCCAATTTCTATAATTTTGATTCCATATTCGGTGAAATAATGGGCACAGATAACCAAATATTATTTGGTTATACATGTAGCTCTTGGTTAGTTAGTTGTGAAAATGAGCCAATCGTTTCAGCTCTAAAGTTAAGTTGAGACAATAATTTATTGGTTGGCGATGTAAACCACTTTATTTAGCATAACCTGCTAATCGGTTACAATAATAAGCTCTTTATTTCCATGCCTGCATAAACAAGGGGCCTCTTTGCATAAACAAGAGGCCCTGACTTACTCACCTGACAAAGTGGTTCAGAGAAGTATTTTGATCACATTCAGTTAGTTATGTCACTGCAACCACCTGCTCCCACAACAGAGTCCAAATATTAACCCAGGAACCCAATTTGAATCTGCCCCCTCTGCTCTAAGTTAAACTTTGAGCTCCAATGTAAAGCCCAAGTATTAACTCAGGGACCCAATTTGACCAAACTTGAATCTGACTTCCCTAGAGGTGTTGCATACCAAATATCAAAATATTATTACTAGTGGATCAGATGAATATGTTTTTTACAGAATATTACTCATAATACACTAAGTTAGAATGTTTCTCATAAAGCACTAAGTTAGAATGTTTCTCATAATACACTAAGTTAGAATGTTACTCATAATACACTAAGAATGTTTCTCATAATGCACTAAGTTAGAATGTTTCTCATAATACACTAAGTTAGAATGTTTCTCATAATGCACTAAGTTAGAATGTTACTCATAATGCACTAAGTTAGAATGTTACTCATAATGCACTAAGTTAGAATGTTACTCATTATGCACTAAGTTAGAATGTTACTCATAATGCACTAAGTTAGAATGTTTCTCATAATGCACTAAGTTAGAATTTCCCTCATAATACACTAAGTTAGAATGTTTCTCATAATACACTAAGTTAGAATGTTTCTCATAATGCACTAAGTCAGAATGTTTCTCATAATGCACTAAGTTAGAATGTTTCTCATAATGCACTAAGTTAGAATGTTTCTCATAATACACTAAGGTTACGGTAGAATGTTTCTCATAATGCACTAAGTTAGAATGTTTCTCATAATACACTAAGTTAGAATGTTTCTCATAATGCACTAAGTTAGAATGTTTCTCATAATACACTAAGTTAGAATGTTTCTCATAATGCACTAAGTTAGAATGTTTCTCATAATGCACTAAGTTAAAATGTTTCTCATAACACACTAAGTTAGAATGTTTCTCATAATTCACTAAGTTAGAATGTTTCTCATATTGCACTAAGTTAGAATGTTACTCATTATGCACTAAGTTAGAATGTTTCTCATATTGCACTAAGTTAGAATGTTACTCATTATGCACTAAGTTAGAATGTTTCTCATAATACACTAAGGTAGAATGTTTCTCATAATGCACTAAGTTAGAATGTTACTCATAATGCACTAAGTTAGAATGTTTCTCATATTGCACTAAGTTAGAATGTTACTCATTATGCACTAAGTTAGAATGTTTCTCATAATAAACTAAGGTAGAATGTTTCTCATAATGCACTAAGTTAGAATGTTACTCATTATGCACTAAGTTAGAATGTTTCTCATATTGCACTAAGTTAGAATGTTACTCATTATGCACTAAGTTAGAATGTTTCTCATATTGCACTAAGTTAGAATGTTTCTCATAATGCACTAAGTTAGAATGTTTCTCGTAATACACTAAGTTAGAATGTTTCTCATAATACACTAAGAATGTTTCTCATAATGCACTAAGTTAGAATGTTTCTCATAATGCACTAAGTTAGAATGTTTCTCATAATGCACCAAGTTAGAATGTTTCTCATAATACACTAAGTTAGAATGTTTCTTATAATACACTAAGTTAGAATGTTTCTCATAATACACTAAGTTAGAATGTTTCTCATAATGCACTAAGTTAGAATGTTCCTCATAATGCACTACAAGTTAAAATGTTTCTCATAATACACTAAGTTACAATGTTTCTCATAATACACTAAAAATGTTACTCATAATGCACTAAGTTAGAACGTTTCTCATAATGCACCAAGTTAGAATGTTCCTCATAATGCACTAAGTTAGAATGTTTCTTATAATACACTAAGTTAGAATGTTTTCTCACAATACACTAAGAATGTTTCTCATAATACACTAAGTTAGAATGTTTCTCATAATACACTAAGTTAGAATGTTTCTCATAATGCACTAAGTTAGAATGTTCCTCATAATGCACTAAGTTAGAATGTTTCTTATAATACACTAAGTTAGAATGTTTCTCATAATGCACTAAGTTATAATGTTACTCATAATGCACTAAGTTAGAATGTTTCTCATAATACACTAAGTTAGAATGTTTCTCATAATACACTAAGTTAGAATGTTTCTTATAATACACTAAGTTAGAATGTTTCTCATAATGCACTAAGTTATAATGTTACTCATAATGCACTAAGTTATAATGTTACTCATAATGCACTAAGTTAGAATGTTTCTCATAATGCACTAAGTTAGAATGTTTCTCATAATGCACTAAGTTAGAATGTTCCTCATAATGCACTAAAAATGTTACTCATAATGCACTAAGTTAGAACGTTTCTCATACTGCACTAAGTTAGAATGTTCCTCATAATGCACTAAGTTAGAATGTTTCTCATAATGCACTAAGTTAGAATGTTTCTCATAATACACTAAGTTAGAATGTTTCTCATAATGCACTAAGTTAGAATGTTTCTCATAATGCACTAAGTTAGAACGTTTCTCATAATGCACCAAGTTAGAATGTTCCTCATAATGCACTAAGTTAGAATGTTTCTTATAATACACTAAGTTAGAATGTTTTCTCACAATACACTAAGAATGTTTCTCATAATACACTAAGTTAGAATGTTTCTAATAAAGCACTAAGTTAGAATGTTTCTCATAATGCACTAAGTTAGAATGTTCCTCATAATGCACTAAAAATGTTACTCATAATGCACTAAGTTAGAACGTTTCTCATACTGCACTAAGTTAGAATGTTCCTCATAATGCACTAAGTTAGAATGTTTCTCATAATACACTAAGTTAGAATGTTTCTCATAATGCACTAAGTTAGAATGTTCCTCATAATGCACTAAGTTAGAATGTTTCTTATAATACACTAAGTTAGAATGTTTTCTCATAATGCACTAAGTTAGAATGTTTCTCATAATGCACTAAGTTAGAATGTTTCTTATAATACACTAAGTTAGAATGTTTCTCATAATGCACTAAGTTAGAATGTTCCTCATAATGCACTAAGTTAGAATGTTTCTCATAATGCACTAAGTTAGAATGTTTCTCATATTGTACTAAGTTAGAATGTTACTCATTATGCACTAAGTTAGAATGTTTCTCATAATACACTAAGTTAAAATGTTTCTCATAATGCACTAAGTTAGAATGTTCCTCATAATGCACTAAGTTAGAATGTTTCTTATAATACACTAAGTTAGAATGTTTCTCATAATGCACTAAGTTAGAATGTTTCTCATAATGCACTAAGTTAGAATGTTCCTCATAATGCACTAAGTTAGAATGTTACTTATAATGCACTACATGTAAGTTAGAATGTCCCTCATAATGCACTAAGTTATAATGTTACTCATAATGCACTAAGTTAGAATGTTACTCATAATGCACTAAGTTAGAATGTTACTCATAATGCACTAAGTTAGAATGTTTCTCATAATGCACTAAGTTAGAATGTTTCTCATAATGCACTAAAAATGTTACTCATAATATTAACACTAAGTTAGACCGTTTCTCATACTGCACTAAGTTAGAATGTTTCTCATAATGCAATAAGTTAAACTTTGGGCTCCCATATTGAGCCCAAATATTAAGCCTGGAACTCCATTTTAACAAACTTGAATCTGACACTACTAGAGATATCATATAACAAATATGAAAGGACTCTGACTCATGGATCTGAAGAAGATTTTTACAGAAATTTCTTCATATTGCACAAAGTTAGAACAAACTTCAATCTACATGTAACCCCCACAGAGATGTTGTACATGTATACCAAATATTAAAAGATTCTAACTGATGGTTGTGGGGAAAAAGATTTTTTTTTAATTTTGGAAAACAATTTATGAGTGCTATCGGAGTAATGCCCCTTGTGGTGCCAACTTTATTTGAACAAACTTGAATTGAAAAATAAGGACATGCATATCAAAATTTGGTTTATTAAATTTGGCCCAATAGTTTATGAGAAGTCGATAATGTAATTAATGGGTTTTAACGACTCACCTTGTGTTGGGCAGTTTTACAGGTGGAGAAAGCCGGAGAACCTGGGAGGACCGCTGAACAATAGCAAGCAACTGTCTAACTCCCCAAAGTACTGACTCCACACAAGCAGGTTTATCATTGGTTAAAGACAAGGGCACCATCAATGAGCATTTTGCCTAAGTACAGAGTGCCACCATGCCCCCACATGGGCAATCAGGATTAATAGAGCTGTAGGTTAACCGAAACCAAACCGAGGTTTTTTGTTTTTTTTAAAACCCGAAACCGAAACCGTCGACATCCCGTAATCTAAGGTTTTTCATTTTTATTAAAATACTCTCTTGCTGCAGAAATTCACAGAATGTAGCTATCCCAGAGTAATGAGAGTACCCAGACACTGCCAATGGCAGTGTCTGGGTACTCTCACTACTCTGGGATGGCTACATTCTGTGAATTTCTGACATTTCAGTTTAGTTGTGTTCGCAGCTTTCCTCAAGTTACACGTAGGTGTAAGACCTCGAAAAATGGCCAAGCACAATAAAAGTTCTGTATATTTAGGTAATTTTTATATTGGCCTTCCTGATTCGTTATGTATTATACAGTTAAAACTAGAAGTCCAGTCATGAAATGCGCACAAATAGCACGTTGGTATGCGCGTTAATGTGCGCGTTATGACTCAATTAAAACTATCACATTCTGTACATATGGCCTGTGCACAGGCAATGTTTCAGCCAATGGACCTCCGGGTAACCCGGAGGTCCATTGGCAGAAACATTGCATGTGTTTGCTATGAGTAACCAGGAGAACCTGCCGTGCTTTGGATGCCATTCGATATGGCAATTGCGCGCAATTATAATGCACAATTAAGCCTAGATAAGCGCACTATTCATGACAGGACTTCTAGTTTTAACTGTAGCTTATTTCGGGCTTTCATTGAGTTTCATTCAATATCACTGCCATTCAGTTATGATTCCAGACATACAGAATGAGTTTTATTGAATTTTATTTGGCCTCATGAACAAACCCGAAAACCGAACCGAACCGAAGTTTTACTCAACCTGAAAAACCAAAACCGAAACCAAACAAGAAACTTAAAAACCTACATGTACAGCTCTAAGGATTAAGTGCCTTGCCTAAGGACACAATGCAGTTGTCCTTGGTGGGGTATCGAACCATGCACCTTTCGATTTGAAGTCTAATGCTTTAACCACGGCTACCACTCTCCTTTGTTCCTGTTAACAGTAGTCTCATCTTAACCACTGAGACACCCCGCTCCTTTTTTCTTGATAACAGTTGTCTCATCTTAACCAGTGAGACACCACGCTCCTTTTCTCCTGATAACAGTAGTCTCATCTTACCCAGACTCACTACTCTCCCTTGTTCCTGATAACAGTAGTTTCATCTTAACCAGTGAGCCACCATGCTCCTTTCTTCCTGATAACAGTAGTCTCATCTTAACCAGTGAGCCACCACGCTCCTTTTTTCCTGATAACAGTTGTCTCATCTTAACCAGTGAGCCACCACGCTCCTTTCTTCTTGATAACAGTAGTCTCATCTTAACCAGTGAGCCACCACGCTCCTTTTTTCCTGATAACAGTTGTCTCATCTTAACCACTGAGCCACCACGCTCCTTTGTTCCTGATAACAGTAGTCTCATCTTAACCACAGAGACACCACGCTCCTTTTTTCCTGATAACAGTAGTCTCATCTTAACTAGTGAATCACCACTCTCCCTTGTTCCTGATAACAGTAGTCTCATTTTAACCACTGAGCCACCACGCTCCTTTGTTCCTGATAACAGTAGTCTCATCTTAACTAGTGAATCACCACTCTCCCTTGTTCCTGTTAACAGTAGTCTCATCTTAACCAGTGAGCCACCATGCTCCTTTTTTCCTGATAACAGTAGTCTCATCTTAACTAGTGAACCACCACGCTTCTTTTTCCTGATAACAGTAGTCTCATCTTAACCACTGAGTCACCATGCTCCTTTCTTCCTGATAACAGTAGTCTCATCTTAACTACTGAGTCACCACGCTCCTCTGTTCCTGATAACAGTAGTCGCATCTTAACTAGTGAATCACCACTCTCCCTTGTTCCTGATAACAGTAGTCTCATCTTAACCACTGAGTCACCACTCTCCCTTGTTCCTGATAACAGTAGTTTCATCTTAACTACTGAGTCACCACTCTCCCTTGTTCCTGTTAACAGTAGTCTCATCTTAACTACTGAGCCACCACTCTCCCTTGTTCCTGATAACAGTAGTCTCATCTTAACCACAGAGCCACCACTCTCCCTTGTTCCTGATAACAGTAGTCTCATCTTAACCACAGAGCCACCACTCTCCCTTGTTCCTGATAACAGTAGTCTCATCTTAACCACTGAGCCACCACTCTCCCTTGTTCCTGATAACAGTGTCTCATCTTAACCACTGAGTCACCACGCTCCTTTCTTCCTGATAACAGTAGTCTCATCTTAACTACTGAGTCACCACTCTCCCTTGTTCCTGATAACAGTAGTCTCATCTTAACCACTGAGCCACCAAGCTCCTTTCTTCCTGATAACAGTAGTTTCATCTTAACTACTGAGTCACCACTCTCCCTTGTTCCTGTTAACAGTAGTCTCATCTTAACTACTGAGCCACCACTCTCCCTTGTTCCTGATAACAGTAGTTTCATCTTAACTACTGAGTCACCACTCTCCCTTGTTCCTGATAACAGTAGTCTCATCTTAACCACTGAGCCACCAAGCTCCTTTCTTCCTGATAACAGTAGTCTCATCTTAACTACTGAGCCACCACTCTCCCTTGTTCCTGATAACAGTGTCTCATCTTAACCACTGAGTCACCACTCTCCCTTGTTCCTGTTAACAGTAGTCTCATCTTAACTACTGAGCCACCACTCTCCCTTGTTCCTGATAACAGTAGTCTCATCTTAACCACTGAGCCACCACGCTTTGTTCCTGATAACAGTAGTCTCATCTTAACTACTGAGCCACCACTCTCCCTTGTTCCTGATAACAGTGTCTCATCTTAACCACTGAGTCACCACTCTCCCTTGTTCCTGATAACAGTAGTCTCATCTTAACTAGTGAATCACCACTCTCCCTTGTTCCTGATAACAGTAGTCTCATCTTAACCACTGAGCCACCACGCTTTGTTCCTGATAACAGTAGTCTCATCTTAACTACTGAGCCACCACTCTCCCTTGTTCCTGATAACAGTAGTCTCATCTTAACCACTGAGTCACCACGCTTTGTTCCTGATAACAGTAGTCTCATCTTAACTACTGAGCCACCACTCTCCCTTGTTCCTGATAACAGTAGTCTCATCTTAACCACTGAGCCACCATGCTTTGTTCCTGATAACAGTAGTCTCATCTTAACTACTGAGCCACCACTCTCCCTTGTTCCTGATAACAGTGTCTCATCTTAACCACTGAGTCACCACTCTCCCTTGTTCCTGATAACAGTAGTCTCATCTTAACTAGTGAATCACCACTCTCCCTTGTTCCTGATAACAGTAGTCTCATCTTAACCACTGAGCCACCACGCTTTGTTCCTGATAACAGTAGTCTCATCTTAACTACTGAGCCACCACTCTCCCTTGTTCCTGATAACAGTGTCTCATCTTAACCACTGAGTCACCACTCTCCCTTGTTCCTGATAACAGTAGTCTCATCTTAACTAGTGAATCACCACTCTCCCTTGTTCCTGATAACAGTAGTCTCATCTTAACCACTGAGCCACCACGCTCCTTTGTTCCTGATAACAGTAGTCTCATCTTAACCACTGAGTCACCACGCTTTGTTCCTGATAACAGTAGTCTCATCTTAACTACTGAGCCACCACTCTCCCTTGTTCCTGATAACAGTGTCTCATCTTAACCACTGAGTCACCACTCTCCCTTGTTCCTGATAACAGTAGTCTCATCTTAACTAATGAATCACCACTCTCCCTTGTTCCTGATAACAGTAGTCTCATCTTAACCACTGAGCCACCAAGCTCCTTTCTTCCTGATAACAGTAGTCTCATCTTAACTACTGAGCCACCACTCTCCCTTGTTCCTGATAACAGTAGTCTCATCTTAACCACTGAGCCACCACGCTCCTTTGTTCCTGATAACAGTAGTCTCATCTTAACTAGTGAATCACCACTCTCCCTTGTTCCTGATAACAGTAGTCTCATCTTAACCACTGAGCCACCACGCTCCTTTGTTCCTGATAACAGTAGTCTCATCTCAACCACTGAGTCACCACGCTTCTTTGTTCCTAATAACAGTAGTCTCATCTTAACCACTGAGCCACCACTCTCCTTTGTTCCTGATAACAGTAGTCTCATCTTAACTAGTGAATCACCACTCTCCCTTGTTCCTGATAACAGTAGTCTCATCTTAACTACTGAGTCACCACTCTCCCTTGTTCCTGATAACAGTAGTCTCATCTTAACTAGTGAATCACCACTCTCCCTTGTTCCTGATAACAGTAGTCTCATCTTAACCACTGAGTCACCACGCTTCTTTGTTCCTAATAACAGTAGTCTCATCTTAACCACTGAGCCACCACTCTCCTTTGTTCCTGATAACAGTAGTCTCATCTTAACCACTGAGTCACCACTCTCCCTTGTTCCTGATAACAGTAGTCTCATCTTAACCACTGAGCCACCAAGCTCCTTTCTTCCTGATAACAGTAGTCTCATCTTAACCACTGAGCCACCACGCTCCTTTGTTCCTGATAACAGTAGTTTCATCTTAACTAGTGAATCACCACTCTCCCTTGTTCCTGATAACAGTAGTCTCATCTTAACCACAGAGCCACCACTCTCCCTTGTTCCTGATAACAGTAGTCTCATCTTAACCACTGAGCCACCACACTCCTTTGTTCCTGATAACAGTAGTTTCATCTTAACTAGTGAATCACCACTCTCCCTTGTTCCTGATAACAGTAGTCTCATCTTAACCACTGAGCCACCATGCTCCTTTCTTCCTGATAACAGTAGTCTCATCTTAACTAGTGAGCCACCACGCTCCTTTCTTCCTGATAACAAAAGTCTCATCTTAACTAATGAATCACCACTCTCCTTTCTTCCTGATAACAGTAGTCTCATCTTAACCACTGAGCCACCGCGCTCCTTTGTTCCTAATAACAGTAGTCTCATCTTAACCACTGAGCCACCACGCTCCTTTGTTCCTGATAACAGTAGTTTCATCTTAACCACTGAGCCACCACTCTCCCTTGTTCCTGATAACAGTAGTCTCATCTTAACCACTGAGCCACCATGCTCCTTTCTTCCTGATAACAAAAGTCTCATCTTAACTAATGAATCACCACTCTCCTTTCTTCCTGATAACAGTAGTCTCATCTTAACCACTGAGCCACCACGCTCCTTTGTTCCTGATAACAGTAGTCTCATCTTAACCACTGAGCCACCACGCTCCTTTGTTCCTGATAACAGTAGTTTCATCTTAACTAGTGAATCACCACTCTCCCTTGTTCCTGATAACAGTAGTCTCATCTTAACTACTGAGTCACCACTCTCCTTTGTTCCTAATAACAGTAGTCTCATCTTAACTAGTGAATCACCACTCTCCCTTGTTCCTGTTAACAGTAGTCTCATCTTAACCACTGAGCCACCACGCTCCTTTGTTCCTAATAACAGTAGTCTCATCTTAACCACTGAGCCACCACGCTCCTTTGTTCCTGATAACAGTAGTTTCATCTTAACTAGTGAATCACCACTCTCCCTTGTTCCTGTTAACAGTAGTCTCATCTTAACCACTGAGCCACCACGCTCCTTTGTTCCTAATAACAGTAGTCTCATCTTAACTACTGAGTCACCACTCTCCTTTGTTCCTAATAACAGTAGTCTCATCTTAACTAGTGAATCACCACTCTCCCTTGTTCCTGTTAACAGTAGTCTCATCTTAACCACTGAGCCACCACGCTCCTTTCTTCCTGATAACAAAAGTCTCATCTTAACTAATGAATCACCACTCTCCTTTCTTCCTGATAACAGTTGTCTCATCTTAACCACTGAGCCACCACTCTCCTTTCTTCCTGATAACAGTAGTCTCATCTTAACCACTGAGCCACCACGCTCCTTTGTTCCTGATAACAGTAGTCTCATCTTAACCACTGAGCCACCATGCTCCTTTCTTCCTGATAACAAAAGTCTCATCTTAACTAATGAATCACCACTCTCCTTTCTTCCTGATAACAGTTGTCTCATCTTAACCACTGAGCCACCACTCTCCTTTCTTCCTGATAACAGTAGTCTCATCTTAACCACTGAGCCACCACTCTCCTTTGTTCCTGATAACAGTAGTCTCATCTTAACTAGTGAATCACCACTCTCCCTTGTTCCTGATAACAGTAGTCTCATCTTAACTACTGAGTCACCACTCTCCCTTGTTCCTGATAACAGTAGTCTCATCTTAACTAGTGAATCACCACTCTCCCTTGTTCCTGATAACAGTAGTCTCATCTTAACCACTGAGTCACCACGCTTCTTTGTTCCTAATAACAGTAGTCTCATCTTAACCACTGAGCCACCACTCTCCTTTGTTCCTGATAACAGTAGTCTCATCTTAACTACTGAGTCACCACTCTCCCTTGTTCCTGATAACAGTAGTCTCATCTTAACCACTGAGCCACCAAGCTCCTTTCTTCCTGATAACAGTAGTCTCATCTTAACCACTGAGCCACCACGCTCCTTTGTTCCTGATAACAGTAGTCTCATCTTAACCACTGAGTCACCACTCTCCCTTGTTCCTGATAACAGTAGTCTCATCTTAACTACTGAGTCACCACTCTCCCTTGTTCCTGATAACAGTAGTCTCATCTTAACCACTGAGCCACCAAGCTCCTTTCTTCCTGATAACAGTAGTCTCATCTTAACCACTGAGTCACCACTCTCCCTTGTTCCTGATAACAGTAGTCTCATCTTAACCACTGAGCCACCAAGCTCCTTTCTTCCTGATAACAGTAGTCTCATCTTAACCACTGAGCCACCACGCTCCTTTGTTCCTGATAACAGTAGTCTCATCTTAACTACTGAGTCACCACTCTCCCTTGTTCCTGATAACAGTAGTCTCATCTTAACCACTGAGCCACCAAGCTCCTTTCTTCCTGATAACAGTAGTCTCATCTTAACCACTGAGTCACCACTCTCCCTTGTTCCTGATAACAGTAGTCTCATCTTAACCACTGAGCCACCAAGCTCCTTTCTTCCTGATAACAGTAGTCTCATCTTAACCACTGAGCCACCACGCTCCTTTGTTCCTGATAACAGTAGTTTCATCTTAACTAGTGAATCACCACTCTCCCTTGTTCCTGATAACAGTAGTCTCATCTTAACCACTGAGCCACCACGCTCCTTTGTTCCTGATAACAGTAGTTTCATCTTAACTAGTGAATCACCACTCTCCCTTGTTCCTGATAACAGTAGTCTCATCTTAACCACTGAGCCACCACGCTCCTTTGTTCCTGATAACAGTAGTTTCATCTTAACTAGTGAATCACCACTCTCCCTTGTTCCTGATAACAGTAGTCTCATCTTAACCACTGAGCCACCACGCTCCTTTGTTCCTGATAACAGTAGTTTCATCTTAACTAGTGAATCACCACTCTCCCTTGTTCCTGATAACAGTAGTCTCATCTTAACCACTGAGCCACCATGCTCCTTTCTTCCTGATAACAGTAGTCTCATCTTAACCACTGAGCCACCATGCTCCTTTGTTCCTGATAACAGTAGTCTCATCTTAACTAGTGAATCACCACTCTCCCTTGTTCCTGATAACAGTAGTCTCATCTTAACCACTGAGCCACCACGCTCCTTTCTTCCTGATAACAGTAGTCTCATCTTAACCACTGAGCCACCACTCTCCTTTCTTCCTGATAACAGTAGTCTCATCTTAACCACTGAGCCACCACGCTCCTTTGTTCCTGATAACAGTAGTCTCATCTTAACCACTGAGCCACCACGCTCCTTTGTTCCTGATAACAAAAGTCTCATCTTAACTAATGAATCACCACTCTCCCTTGTTCCTGATAACAGTAGTCTCATCTTAACCACTGAGCCACCAAGCTCCTTTGTTCCTGATAACAAAAGTCTCATCTTAACTAATGAATCACCACTCTCCCTTGTTCCTGATAACAGTAGTCTCATCTTAACTAGTGAATCACCACGCTCCTTTGTTCCTGATAACAGTAGTCTCATCTCAACCACTGAGTCACCACGCTTCTTTGTTCCTAATAACAGTAGTCTCATCTCAACCACTGAGTCACCACGCTTCTTTGTTCCTAATAACAGTAGTCTCATCTTAACCACTGAGCCACCACTCTCCCTTGTTCCTGATAACAGTAGTCTCATCTTAACCATTGACTCACCACTCTCCCTTGTTCCTGATAACAGTAGTCTCATCTTAACCACTGAGTCACCATGCTCCCTTTTTCCTGATAACAGTAGTCCCATGTGGTTTCTAAATACCTTTTTGTGTTAAACACACATTGTGCATCAACGTCCATGTAGGATAAAAGCAGTGGGCAAAATTTCAAAAATGCCTCTAACCGACTGACCGTTCATATGGTTTGGGGATGGCTAACCGAATGCTCGGCTATGGAAAAATTCTTGGGAAACTGCTTTTTTTATCATTAGCATGTATTCATATATTGCATGGAATTGAAATATATATAGCCTCCCACGGCAAAAGTGTAAAAAACACAAGAAGGCTCCTTAACTGATAGGGTGCAAGAAGCCATATTTGGCATTATTCTGAACTGCCGGTACCTAAAGTTAAAGACTTCATATTCTGTGGTGATCCTTCATTTTATATTATAAGTAAAATTACTTCATCTACATCGGTTTGCATTGTTACAATTTATGGAAGAGTACCTACAGTTAAAACTAGAAGTCCTGTCCCAAATTGTGTGCTTATCTAGGCTTAATTGCTCGTAGGAATTGCGCGCACTTGCCATATCGAATGGCATCCAAAGCACGGCAGGTTCTCCTGATTACTCATAGCAAACACAGTCAATGTTTCTGCCAATGGACCTCCGGGTTACCCGGATGTCCATTGGCTGAAACATTGCTTGTGCATAGGCCATATGTACAGAATTTGATAGCCTTACTGTGGCCATAACGCGTAGATTAACGCGCAGATCGACGTGCTATTTGTGCGCATTTCATGACAGGACTTCTAGTTTTAACCGTATAGGCACTCTCCCGCATGAATTGTATTGTAACAAGACAAAAATGTGTGAACAAATCTTGAGGCTGAGAAGAAATTTAGCACTCTACCAGTTAAGTGACTCAGACTGTACATTTCAAGATGCAACTTTTTCCTAACCAGCCAACTGTTCGCGTAGATTTACATTTGCGCAACCACTACGCGAACGTCAAATTTGGCACACTGGGTAAGAGCCAATTGGAGCCAGGAGCCAAAAGATGATATAGGATACATTGTGCACCACCACATTTCCTAATACTGACACTTTCAGTCCATGCCTATGTGCTGCATTGTGCAATGCAGGATAGTCAACGAGGATCTCAAATATTTCGTTAACTTTGTCAGTGGACTGTATAGAAAGATAATGGGCAGTGATGAACTAATAATTGGAATCAGCAACAGGGTTTGATTTAATGGGATTCGCATTGCAGTTTTCGAATCAATTTTCAATTGACAAGTTCCAGACTCCTGTGGTGGAACAGTTGAAATTACTAAAAAAATAGTAGCTTTTCTCCAAAAAAAATCTTCTCCACAACAAGCAAACAGTACTGCTATAACCCTAGGAGTGTGATAGAATAGGCAACAGGGGTTACCATACCAGTAGGTATAAACAAGGATTCGGAACCAGAACAGTATTTGAGCAAGATAAATAGGAAGGTAAAGGTTTTAAGCTTTGTTCTTGGAGATGTGAAGCCCATTTGGCCACAAGTTGTTCTCAGGAAATATTATTGTATTATCAGTTCTGGTACGAATTCAGTACATGTTGCAGACTTTCAGGAAACAGTGGTGCCTGCTGTCAACTCTTTACTTTAGTCTTGAGTTGATTTCATATATTTTTTGTGTTTCCATAGTCTATACATCCCAGCCTTCATTTTGATGCTTAAGGGGCTATATAAGTAATGGAATTTTGTTTATTTTAATTCTCACCTCTCATATTCCTTAAATTCAGATTAAATATATACAAATCATACATCAAAATAAAGGTTGGGATGTCTAGAACACGAAACACAAAAGCAATCAACTCATAGAGTTGACAGCAGGCACCAGTGGTTCATGGAAGTCTGCTATCGTATTCGCACAAGAACTGATAATAAAATAATATATTTTGCAAGAACAACTCGTGGCCGAATGTGCTTCAGATATTCAATAACAAAGCTAGACATTTAAAAGACTTTCGAGGGCAGCGACAGGACTGCATTTTGGAAAAGGACAACACTGTCTGCATTTTTTATTGAAGATGGTTTTCATGCTCGACAGAAATGTGCAAATCACTCGATACCACGAATTTCTATAGAAAAACAAAATCGTAATTCTAAGACATTTCAACAGGTGTCATGATACCTTGCATTGAATATGGTAACTGTGTAATCTCTATCCAATAACAGTATACTGTATGAAGGCGATCTTTTTCATTATTTGATTTTTAAGTAAAAATTCCAATATCCAAAACCATCTAAAAATCTCAACGTTTCGTCAGCAAAATGCCAGCTTCATCAGGAGAAGACACAGAATGAGAAATGAGAAGACAGAGAGAACCGGGAAGAGAGAAGGTGTGAAACATGAAAGATAAACAAAGCTCACGGAATTAGCACACCGTTAACATCCAAGCGGGTCGTATTCATTAAGACCATAAGGCCAGACACAGTTGAGTCTGTGTATCCAAACAGACTCAGCAATATTAAGTTTGTTTTTATCTTTGGAAGGGATTCTCTGTAGCAGATAGCAAATGAAGTAATGTTCTGGCTGATTGAAATGTGGGGCCACATGGGGGGTACGGTCAATTTTATTATATTTAATATTGTGCCTATGACCCGATAATCGTTTGCTAAAGGGGTTAGTGGTCTGTCCTACGTATTGCATGCCACATTTTGCACAGGTAAGACAGTAAACCACAAAGTCTGATTGACAGGTAAGGGACTGTTTAATATAAAACAACTTAGAATCTCTATTAGAGACAGATGTAGCAGTTACCATAGCGGAACATGCTTTACACTTGCTTCTAGAACAGGGGCGACATCCAGGGCTAGTATCCACATAAACCTCACTGGGGTCTGACGGACGTAATTTGTTCATATGTAATAAATTACCAATAGTGGGGTTCCTCCTCTGTGCAATAATGATCGTACCTTTATCAAGAATTTTTGACATTCTGTGACTCGTTCTGAGGATTGAGTCGTTATTAGCCAGTTGCCTCAAATCCGGTTGCCGGGGATCATAATTAGTTACCCAGGGGATGGGATCGATGCTTTTTGTGTTGTTATCCTTATATTTTAAGAGCTCTTCTCTGGGTTGGGTTCGGGCCTTAGCAAACATCTCTTTAATAACTTTTGATTTATAGCCCGAATTCTTAAGGTAATGGAAGAACTTATCTAAATTTTTATCGGCCCATTCAGTTTTACTGCAGATACGAAGGATACGGAGAGCTCCACTGTAGATAATAGATCGGAAGATATGCCTGGGGTGACAGCTGGACGGGGGCAGGTATCTATGTGATGCAGTATCTTTGCAAAACAGGTCAGTTTGAATAGAATTACCTTCCTTAATTACCATCACATCTAAGAATGGGATCCGCTCTGCACTAATTTCAAAAGTAAACTTAATGCGAGGGTGTTGTTCATTAAGCTCAGTGACAAATTGTTTAATTTGATCAGCGGTAGCTTAAGTCGTCGACCGGAAATCTAAAGTATACTCATACATAAACAAAAGCAATGGCTTTGGAATTTTCCCCCATGCAGCTCTGTAGCCGTGTTTTGATGAATTTTGATCCCATAGCTTTGTTCTTGGATATACAAGGCACATTTGGCCACAAGTTGTTTTCGGGAAATATTATTAAATTATTAGTTCTGGTGCAAATACGGCAGCAGACTTTCAGGAACCAGTGGTGCCTACAGTCGACTCTATAAGCTGATTACATGTGTGTTTTGTGTTCTATACATCCCAACCTTCATTTTGATGTACATTTTGTGTATATTTAATTTAATTTGAATTGAGAATTTTCAAAATAAACAAAATTTCATTACTTATATAGGCCCTTAATTTCTGTATATTTAATTTGAATTTTAGAAATATCAGTGGTGGAAATTTCAAAAATAAACAAAATTCCATTAGTTATATAGCACCTTAATTATACATCAAATATTGGGGCCGAATCTTCCCGGCCGAAAAAGACCAGGCCGAAAATTTCAGAGGATGAACGAAAAAGACCAGGCCGAAAATTTCAGAGGATGAACCTTCCCGTTTCCCGTTCGAGTCCCCATTTTTATCCCCAAAATGGCAATACTGAAAACCATACTACATAAGTAATATATGCAGATGGAGATTTATACCACTATGGACAATACTAATCTCTGGCTTTCAAACTGTTACCTCTTTGATTCTCAAACCATTTTTTTTTGGACACGTCAAGTCGATAACTAACTGAACACGTCGAACTTGGAAACAGCACAGAGTTGTCTTTCTTTATAAGAAGACGACTACACAATTTGTAAGGGGTGGAACTTTATCTTTTATCGATGAAGCCTTCAAGAAAATAAAACATACTGCAATGAAAAAAAATAAAACAAATTACTATTAAAGAATATCAGCCCCATAAAATTTCAAACATCGTGTAGCGTGTTTGAGGTGGTCTTTATATTTTTTGTGCTTTACATCGAGCCCCTTGTACCAGGTGGTAAATTCTGGTGACTTCCGTAAATAAAGATGTCAGCTTCCACAGACTTGAAAGGTGCTGAAAACTCTTGGAGTTTCAGTTTCCAGAGATGAAACAATTGTTGTCTGCTACTCGTCTGCAATGTTAAGGGGAAAAGAGATCTACACGAAGGTGGTTGCCTTGCACATTCATGTCAATTCATCAAACTTAACACTTTTGTCAATTTTGATGCAAGAGGCATGGGTATCCAGCGTTTTCGCCACCGAGCGATTTCGCCCCTCGGCGATTTCGCCCTCAAGCCGGACCATTTCGCCCCAAAGAGTCGGCCATTTCGCCCCCCCAAAAATATATTTCGCCCCAAATGGTCGGCCATTTCGCCCCAAGGAATTATTACTGAATAAAGTGGTTATATGAATGAATGATAGGTTTTAGCGCGCCGAAGGCGCGCAGGGACGATGTGGGATTTACAAATCCCTTGCGACCCGGTTAACCTTATTTTTTTCCCTTGGATCACACAGGCCTAGCTTTCCTATTGCCCAAAATGGAGTCTGAGGGGGTTATGCACGCGGTTAGAATACCTGGCAGTTTACGCTGGAGTGTTAGATGGTCAATACTCAATCCCTCAACGCCTTTAAAACTATTAGAGAGCGAGCTCTATTCGGTTCCAGTTCGGCGATGGTAGAGGTTTGAGTCCCACCATGGTGGCGAGCCAGAATGTAGTGTTGTGCGATGGCAAGTTTAAGGGAAGAAGAGAAAAGAAAACCAAACAGCAACGCCGGTTTGGTAGCG